>OX577853.1:6765614-8008045 GCA_951213275.1 Idaea straminata
GAATGTCGAGCTCCCCATTAATTCCTGTTTGTAGTGGTCTCACAATTTAATATTATATTCACAGGACTCTTGATTGGAGCTCTATTGATTTTCTGAATGGAAAAACTTGATGATCTGGACACAGTAAAGAGAGAATGCAAATAAAATGTGTTTTTTTTTTAAATATTTATTTTATAAAAAATATACAAACAGATAAACGCTTTTTTATTGTCCTTTACTAGAGGACATAATACAAATCTGTGAATTTTGGCGTTTATTTTCTTTACTTATAGATTAGGTGGCATAGTGGGCTCCAGAAGTACAATCAACGTTCAAAAGTCAACCGGCACCGTAACGTTTATAATCGGGTGCAGCACTATTTGAACATTATAACAACGTAACCTGTAACTCGATCCCACGTCGGTTGGTGTAGCGGGTGGCGGCTTATACCACTCGGCCAACTAAATACATAGCTTACATGTTGAAAATAATACTAACTGAATACTTTTGATACAAGTATTTATGTTTATCTGTAACGTCTATTAGTATTATGGTAGCAAACTGATAGTGTACTTATGACGCTTACTGTACAAATTATTTCCTCATGACATGGTCGAGTAAGCTGAAAGGATGTTATAGGTCCAAGAAAAGACTACTAATATACTAAATAGCATGGAATAGTCGCTGATATAAATCATCCAGATTAGATGAAAAGACCTAATCTATACTAATATTATAAAGCTAAAGAGTTTGTTTGTTTGTTTGAACGTGCTAATCTCAGGAACTAGTTCGAATTGAAAAAATATTTTTGTATTGGATAGTCCATTTATCGAGGAAGGCTATATTAGAGGAAGGCTATATTTATTCCCACGGGATCGGGACTTACGCGGGTAAAACCGCGAGGCACAGCCAGTATTATTATAATAGTTCTATTCTAGTATCTACTTCGGGTACCTTTATATCTTTGAATTTTAATCTTAATATTAGACGAGAAACCAGTTCTTTCGAAGTTTAACAGTTAATATGTCCATAAAAGACTCTTGGGTACAACCTAAACATTGAGCGAAGGTCTTTGTAGTTCTTTACAGTACACCTGGGAAATTAATTACGTAAACACATCGAGGGTGACAATAGACAACAGAACAGACTCTATCAGCCGATAGCTCGTAGACAATTATCTCTATACATATAAAATGCTTTGTCCTGAACTACTGACTGACTGACTGACGGATCAACGTACAGCCTAAACCGCTGATCGTAAAGACCTGAAACTTGGAGGGTGTATTCTTTGTATGACGTAGGCATCCGATAAGAAAGGATTTTTCAAAATTCCACCTTTTAGGGGGTGAAAAAGGGGGCAAGGTTTGTATGGGACAGTGTGATCCCTTGGTCCAATCTACTTCAAGTTTTCGACTTCTACGCAGACGAACTCGGGGGCAAAAGCTAGTCTATACTAATATTATAAAGCTGAAGTGTTTTTTTGTTTTATAGAGAAATTGTATGGGAGAAAATATAAATTTTTTATTTTATACTTTTTTAGGCAATTTTTAAATTATTCTTCCGTCCATTCTAAAAAAGGAATTAGCTAAATCGGTGCAGCCGTTCTTAAGATTTGCGCTTAGGAACACTTCAGCGATTCATTTTTATATTATAGAATAGATTTTTAGTTTACAAATCGCAATAAACCCTTAATATTCTACTAAGTGAAAGACTTAAAAGAATTAAGACTCTTGTATCTTTTTACAAAGTTTTATGAAACGTAAAATAAAATTTGACAATTTTTATGAAATTAGTATCATTAATTTAAAAAAATCGAGCGCTCATTTCTTAATAGATTCACGTACCTACCAGATGATATTATATTTCAAACTCATCGTATTTTCGAGTACTTTTATTCTAAACGATGAGTTCTTTTTTGCTAACGATACTACTCAGCTTAGTCCTCGGAATTTATAATGACGTAACCGCTATTTACAATCTACTCATCTGGCAATAAAAAGGGCGACAGAATAACCGACGCAAAAATCTTTTTAGAAAACGTGTTTTATTTTTAAGCAACACTGGGTTTTCAGTTATGGTTAAAAAATAGCCTATTATTAATATTACCCACATTTGTTTCACTGTTTCATTGTTGTTTTTTTGAGTATAATTTAAAAAAAAGTCAAAATCGGTTCATCCGTTCGGGAGCTCCGATGCCACAGACAGACACACAAACGAGACACGTCAAACTTATAACACCCCCGTCGTTTTTGCGTCGGGGGTTAAAAAACATATCCACTTTCATATTCTTTTTGTGATTATCTGTAAATGGCTTTCTGTTTCTATTTCTTCTGTTTATTGTGTTAAACTTAGCTGTAGACACTCCTTACAAGTAAATAAAAAAACTTTCGCATTCATAGAACTACTAGCTGCGCCCCGTGGTTTCCCGCGTAAGTCCCGATCCCGTGGGAATATCGGAATAAAAAGTAGCCTATGTGTTAATTCAGGTCTCCAGCTCTGTACATACCGAGTTTTATCGCAATCGGTTCAGTAGTTTTTGCTTGAAGGAGTAACAAACATACACACACAAACTTTCACATTTATAATATTAGTATGGGGGCGTATTAATAACTCCGTATTGTTTTATTATTCGTCTTTATTTTTAAATCTTTAATTTCACAATCGCCTCCGAGCCGTCTTTTTACAATCTTCGTCGTCTAATTCTCTAATTCTTAATCTATCTGCTTTCTCCCTTTCTCCTTACACTGTTTTTCCTATCTTGCCTTTCATTCACGCCTTACTAACCATCTTTCTCTTTCACTCATGCTATCGTCATCTCGCTCACACCTTAAGAATCATACGCATTCAAAAACGTTTCAATCGTCCCTTACACTTTCTTTAGCATCCTATCAATCTAATCAAACTCCAATCAAACACTTATCAAACATTCATCTCTGGAACATTACGTACTACGTTCCCTTTCACTCAGAATCCTACATTAGTAGGATATGTTTTCGTCTTTTTCTATAAGTATTCGAAAATTGTCACAAATTCCTAAGATTGCCCAATAACTCTACACAATCGTAGGCAAGTTTTAGAAGGTTCAAGAGCTAACTTCATACGTACCTAATACCAATGATTTAGTGTCTATGAAAACTCGAACGTTATCGAACTGCCGAAGAGATGCTCATAAATTTGAAGAGGCCTTTTTGCTGTAATGCCTTTCATATTTCTTCTCGTACTGCGGGTGCCGTTCAAATAAATTACCACCATCAATAAAAATCTCAACGTTCCGTATTCTGCGACTTATTTAATTCATATTCCATCTGTCCCGTGTTTATCAAACATTGTAGTCAGTTCGGTTTTATCGCTTTTTCGTGTTTGAATCTTTTCTCCTATATGAAATGACTGAAAACGGCTCGTTTCAAACAGTACCTATAAGATTTTATTCGCTTTGAATCTTATTATGTTGAGTTTATTGAGATTGAATACCTGTTTCTAAACGGTTTGGAAATGAGTCTTGAAGGGGTGTTGGAGACGAGGCAATCTGTAAAATATGAGAATAACTGAAGACATGGATTAGCTTTTTCATTTCATTTCTTACTTTCAATTATTAAAGTGGTATTTCGTGTAGAATAAACATCTATAGCCGCATGTAAAACCGATTTTTGGCGTGGTCACGCCACGCTATATGATAATATATATACACAGTCTATATGCAGTAGTGTGTACGGGTTACTTTTACAAAACAATGTCGATGTTTCACATCTGCCAGGCGTCCCGTGACGGCTCACATTTTTTTTCATTATAGATACATGTTTTCATTATAGATATGATATTTGTGTTCGGTATAGATATGTGTTAATAATCTAGGTAGATATATTCAAGCCTCCGTAAAATGCGATGGGACCTGAATCATATTGGTTACATACTAGGTTTGTATCTCTTTGACGACCCAGTTGGCACAATGGTCACCATGCCGGACTGCCAAACACAGGGTTGCGGGTTCGGTTTCCGCCTCAGACTTGTATTTATGCTTAGATATTTGTCTGTAGTCTGGTTGTTTCTATGTATTATAAGTATTTATTAAAAAAATAAAAGTATATAAGTAGTATATCCGTTGTCTAGCACCCTTGACACAAGTCTAGTTACTTAGCTTGGGGCTGGATGGCGATGTGTGGAATGTCTTGTAATATTTATTATTTATTATTATATAAGTAGTATATCCGTTGTCTAGCACCCTTAACACAAGTCTAGTTACTTAGCTTGGGGCTGGATGGCGATGTGTGGAATGTCTTGTAATATTTATTATTTATTATTATATAAGTAGTATATCCGTTGTCTAGCACCCATAACACAAGTCTAGTTACTTAACTTGGGGCTGGATGGCGATGTGTGGAATGTCCTGCAATATTTATTTTTATTTATTTATTTTATTTATTTCTCCAAAAAAATTAAAAACTGTTAATTAAATTCGTGATTTGTTCACGGCAACACGAAGTGTTAAGTAATTTATGAGTTCATCGAAGACAATGCGAATAAATAACCCTTTATTTCAATCTCAATCAAGAGAGATCAGAGGCGTGAGATATCTAGTCTTTCTTTGATCCCTTCAAGGCTTTGTTCTTTAATGCCGGTGGGAAAGGAAATTCAATTCGGAAAACAAACTCATTAAGATGGACATTGAACAAATCATATCTAGAGGCATTCTTACGTTTACATTATTACCTTTTTTATTTTTTTTGTTTCTTTTATACAATATGTAACAAAAGTCCTGGAATCCCTGTATCGTACTTATAGAACATTAGTAATTTTTTAAAATGTTTTTGCATGAAAATGTAAAAAAAATCATATGACAATTTTTTTTTCTATTATACAGACAATTGAAAAAAAATCGAGATGTGGCAACACGATTGGGCCCTTAAATAAGTATTGGTGTTGCCACATTTTAAAAAAACAAACTCTGGGGAAATTGGGATAATTTCCCAAACTTATTTTTTATTTTTATTTTTTATTTTTATTTTAGATAAGCCTCCGTGTGACTAATATGCCATATTTAATCTTCAAGTACCTCATATTTTTACTGGTACAAGGACTGTTTTCCGAAACAAGACATCTTTACAGTATTCAACGTGAGAACCCAAGTAAAAAGTCTAGTTGCGAACGTACCTACGGCTACCTATTATATGAATTGTATTATTACTTAATCTTGACATTAATCAATGAATATAGCTAGCTATATTACCTACATCTATGGTATATGTAATCATAATCATAGATCAATGTGGTAACGTGATTGCATTGGCTTTCAGTTTCAAATTAATCTTTGCATCTTAGCTCGAGCAGAATGCTTTCTATTATAGCCGTGTGTACTGCACACATAGGTATTGTGACACACGGCACACAACATTAAAACATAAATTCATATTTAGACAGATATACAATGTGTTTCAGCGAAAGGGTTTTAATACATAAGGGTTCAAATTAGTTTAGACGTATAGGCGAAAAACTTTTGTTCTTCGACTTTTGGAAATTCGAACTTTTTTTTCGATAATTCTGAGGAAATGTCTACTTGAAAATCAGCTGTTTCATACAAAAACTTCGAACGAAATGTTCCAATTTCCAAAAGTCGTAGAACAAAAGTTGTTCGCCTAGACGTTTAGAATAACCCCCTTCCGTATGGAAACCCCTTCGCTGACACACATTGTAAAATTATTTATTTATTAACAAATGCAGTGTGTAAAAAAACCATGTAATTCCTTAGGTAAAATCAACGGTCAAAAGTCTCTGCCCACCGTAACGTGAACAATCCTATACATCACTATTTAAACATTATGACAACGTAACCTGTGGATCGAATCCACGTCGGTTGGTGTAGCGGGTGGCGGTTTATACCACTCGGCCTACTAAAGACATAGCTACCATGTTGAAAATAATAATCATACTTAGTGCTTTTAATTCAAGTATTTATGTTTGTGTGTAACGTCTATTAGAAGAAGGTCGTAAGCACAATACCTACTAGCAAACTGATAGTGTACTTATGACGTATACTGCACGTACATGTAGGTAGGTTGGTAAGTACACCTAAGTAACTAAGAAAAATAAATTAAAAAATATTTTTTAATGACACTAAATTAATCATTTTAGTTTTTATTTCGGGAAAGTTACCATAATGTAGTAATAAAGATTTGCAATATGTGGCCTTTATTGGCAGCGAGCCTTTAGGCAAATCCTGCAGTTGCAACATTCTGAAAATTCCTCTTGGGTAAATTAAGGTACCGTTTAACTTAACTAAAAAAAAATTTCTCCATTTTTCCAATTTTTCAGTGCTGAGATGAGGCCAACTTTGCCTAATCTACTGTGGTTAATATACAAAAGCCTTATTGATATGACATGGTGAGGTTTAAATATGCATACTTCATTCTTACGCAAAAAGGTCCGAACCAAAGAGTTCTAGTTGCGAAAGCCATAGCACCTACAAGTATTTGTAGTTTTTATTTTAATAGCATTCTACTCACTTCAACTGATGTTTTCGCCCATAAGAGAGAAAAGTATTTCCAACATCCAACATTATCAAAGCTTTAAACAAACACTAGCAGCGCTCCGCGATTTGCAAATATCGGAATAAAAAGTAGCCTAGGTTATTCCCAATGAATCAATGTATCCTCATACTAAGTTCCATCAAAATCGGTCTAGTAGTTTCGAAGCCTATTCGTTACAAACAACAACAAAAACAATAAATCTTTCCTCTTGTTAATATTATAAGTAAAGTAATGAGTACTAAAGTAGGCTAGTATAGATTGACGAAATATTATAGTTCACAATGTTAAGGTTTCGTATGTGACCCTAGAGATGAGGCAATACTATCTGCTAATTGCTCAAACTAGTGTTGCCGATCAATAGTCGACTATCGCTGAATAATCGATAGTCTATCGATAGTTCACTAAAAAACAATAGCCTATCGATACAATCGATATTACCGAGAGCTCTAAACGAGGCAGTACTATCGAAAGTATCGATTATTATTGACTATCGATAGTCGGCCAATTGGCAATAGTATTGTTTACAATACATACGGTCGGAGTTCACATTGCAGACCCACCGTAGTTTTAAACTTCTATTATTGAACTTGAGCAAAACCTTAGAATCTTGATTGATTTGAAAACATTCTAAAAATAGCAGTTTAGGAGCTCTACGGTGGGTCTGCAGTTCTGACCCCGACTGTACATTACCTACTGTTAAAATAAAGAAAATAAAATAAAAAAATATTACAAGACATTCCACACATCACCCCTAGACAACGGATATAACTACTTTTATACTTTTTTCTTTTGTAAATATATACCTACTTAAAATACATAGAATCAACTAGACCCCAGACAAATCTAAGCATAAATACAATTCCAGACTCTGAGGCGGGAATCGACCCGCAACCCTGTGTTTGGCAGTCCGGCATAGTGACCACTGTGCCAACTGGGTCGTCAAATATACCAAATACAATTGAAAATTGGCAGATATCGATAGTCTTAAATAATCGATACTATCGATAGTTTTTTATTAATGAGCAACAATACTATCGATAGTATTGCCTCGTTTGAGCTATAGATAGTTTCGATACTATTGATTGTATTGATACTATTCCAGTCCGACCTATACTATCGTGTTGTGTTGCCGAACTATCGATAGTAAAACTATCGATAGTTCGGCAACACTAGCTCAGACCACCTTTGCGTAGACCACTGTGGTAACCATACAAAAGCCCTATTGATATGAAATGGTGAGGTTTCAATATGTGTAACGGAGCGACTGGCGGTAAATGGTTGAACTGAAATTGATTACCTGCAATCTATTGTGTATATAACGAGATTAAATGTAATCTAACAGCATACTATAGTTGGATTTCACGTTTGATTTCGGATAACATGGCCGCATGACGGTTATGCTGCGACGACTGACAGCTTATTATAAGCTTTGTTCTTGTAGGCGTAGTACTAATTGGATGGCAAATATTAATGATTGTTTTGAATTATTTGTGATGCGATCTTTGATTTGTCGGTTTTTGATGTTTATTTATTAATACTTTATTAATAATAACATAACTTATGTTTTCACCTAACTACTGATCCAGTCATTACAAAAAAAAAAATTATTACCAAATAAAGACGTATTAGAGTTTAGTCTACAACCATTTAAACCATTTATATTCCATACACAAATATTGATATAACACCAACATTTTTATTTATATGCCGTCAAAGGGCGGGATTACGGCAAAATTACGGCTTCGCACCGGGCGACAGTGACCCACGCTACGCCACTGCATACAACATGGTACGGAGCCCTTTGTGCGCGAGTTCGACTCGCACTTGGCCAGTTTTTTATGTATATTGAAGCTTCAATGATTTTATTATTGCAGTTGGGTTAATTATAGTAATTTAAAGTTTTTGCCCGCAACTTCGTCCGCGTAGGAGTCGACAATGGGCCAAGGAATCACGCTGTCCCATACAAACTTTGCCCCGCTTTTTCACCCCCTTAGGAGTAGAATTTCAGAAAATCCTTCCTTATCCGATGCCTAAGTCTTACAAAAAACATACCCTCCAAGTTTCAGTCTCTACGATCAGCGGTTTAGGCTGTGCGTTGATCTGTCAGTCAGTCATTCAGGACAAAGCATTTTATATGTATTTAGATAGATATAAGAAGATTACTTGGTTCGTTTTGATTTTGTTTTTATTAAGTTTATAACTTTCTGATAAGCGATAGATTTATACCTTCTTCTAAGCTTATGTAAGACAGGTAAAAGTCGTAACTTAAGATTATAATATTGACTGTATTAAGGTAATTTGACACAACTACATTTTGTGCCCTTATCAACGACATGTAGTGCTTCATTTTATCTCACGTTGCCGTTAGGGAGCTCTTAATCCAGATTAATTAATCCTCTGCAGGGAAAGTGTGCAGAATTTCATCCCGATAAATCCATGAGGTTTTCGTATAGTGTAAATTATATTTGGTAATGTACGCAGACGGTGTAAATATATTGCAATACAAATTGTATGTCGCTCGAGGTGTTGTTATTTTGTTTTGTCTGTGGCCGATTGTACTTTTTTTTTTTTTTCTTTTATTATGGCTTCGCACGTGTGCATTTAGCCAGTGTCAAGTTATATTTTGCATCAAATTATGACCCGATTTTTCATAAATCGGGCCTAAAGTGTTTCAATACAGTTAAAGTCGTCATAGTCCGTCAAGTCAGGGGCTATAGTAAAGCGGTGGCAAGTTTACCATAACCTTAATAGGAGATTTGGAGGCAACGAGAAAACTGCATGTTTGACACTGATTTTTACTTTCACTACACTTGTGCACTTCCACAGAACTAAATTGAATAACATTCCACCAGAATTATACAATTCAACTCGGGTTACATCTAAGTTTCATGAAAATAAAACTGCAGCACGACATGTTGTTAACTCGTTCCCGCCAAAACTCGATTGTTCTTTGGTTTTGCTTTCGGCTTTGATAGGACTATGTTTTAAAAACAGATTGATGGAAAATGTCATCACTCTGACGGCACAATTACAAAGGATTGTAGCGCATGGAACGTATATTGATTCGCGACACGGTCAGTACTGCATACTCGTCAAGCCATCAAAAATACAAATATTATGTAACAAGCGACCCACTCCGGCTTCGCACGGCTATATTATACATGTATTTTACATATATACCTTCCTCTTGAATCACTCTATATATTCAAAAAAACCGCATCAAAATCCGTTGCGTTGTTTTAAAGATCTAAGCATACATAGGGACAGACAGCGGAAAGTGACTTTGTTTTATACTATGTAATGATGAGCGCTGTATGTTTGTTAAGTTCGTATTACTGTACTCTCAAAATCATGATCATTTCCTTATTCACACGAAATAGAGTAATACAAAATGTTCTTATAAAATATGAATTTACAGTTTCAATTTAATTACAATAATATAGTCAAAATTCAAATGTCAATCCTACTAATATTATAAATGTGAAAGTTGGCGTGTGTGGATTGCGATGTAACTTTGTATCTGGAGACCTGGTTTAACACACAGGCTACTTTTTATCCCGGTATTCTCACGGGATCGGGACTTACGCGTGTGAAACCGCGGGGCGCAGCTAGTAGTATATAATAGTTAATGTCTCATCATTCGTCTTGTTTTTAATCGACATCAAAAAAGTAGGAGGTTCTCATTAGGTATAATTGGTCACGTTTGTGGTGTTAAAGAGTCTTTATTTTTTTTTCAAAATTTCACATTTATCAAGCTATCAACAACACTGTATTTTCGTTTGTTTGACATATTAAGGCGCCTTACAATCACTTCTTATTATTCTAAAACACGCTTTAAATTTTCAACGGCAATGTTAGTTACATAAGAGGAAAGGGTACCGGGGGCTCTCTGCATACAAACGTAGTCGACTGTTTTCTCCCTGGATAATGACTCTAGAGCAAATATTTTTGTTGCATAAAACTTATAACTGCCATGACCATGCTCCTATGTTTTGTTTTTTTTTTTTAATTTAAATTTCTATGATAATTAGATAATGAAAAAAACCAAAACATAGGGGCATAGTCATGGCAGTTATAGGTATTATGGCACAAAAATATTTGTGCTAGTGTCATTATCCAGGGAGAAAACAGTCGACTACGTTTGTATGGAGAGAGTGCCGGTACCCTTTCATCTTAATTTTTTTCTGCTAACTGCAAAGAGTAGACATTTCTCATATAAAACTAACGTTGAACAGAGTGGAAATTATTGAAAAAACATCGATAAAACCGGTGGTTGGAGGTGTTACGAAAGCCCGACCCAGGTGGTGTTCCAATTTAGCTCGGGCAAAGGATGTGCGACGCCGATTTTCATTTCCGATACACGCCACATGCGACGCGATGGATCCATGTTCTAGTGTATTGTTCCATTGACTTTTTCATGATAATTGAATAAGGTTCGGCATTCAAATGTATGTTTGTTTCAAATTTCGGTTACAATAGCGTAGACTTATCGACCGTATAGGTACTACTTATTTGAAGTGGATGACATAGAAGGCGGCCTTGTGCAGACTATCGCACCTTGGATCCTCTGCAAGATGGTGGGATAACCATCCAAGTCAAAGTTAACAACGCACATCGCACATCACATTTCCACATTGAAATTTTACAAAAACTAAGTTAAAAAGAAACTACAACGTTACAACAACATTCGTAAAGAGGGATGGTTTTGTAAAGATTTGCCACATCATCTTAAAGTAAGAAGAAGAAATACTACGTCGACCTTATTTGGAATAAGGGCGACGTAGTATTGTTTGACTGTTAAGATTCCAGTAGCATTTTTTTTTTCTCTAATTACATTTTGAATGTATTAGTAGTTAACAAATAGCTTCGGATGAACAAAAAATTGAAATTGTAGCCAAATAAATAAATATTGCTAGACATTCCACACATCGCCATCTAGCCCTAAGCTAAGTAACTAACCTTGAGTTATGGGTGCTAGACAATGGATATAATACTTTTCTTTTGTAAATATTATATACTTATAATACATAGAAACTACCAGACCACAGACAAGCATAAATACTTGTCCACAGTCCGGCATGGTGACCATTGTGCCAACTGGGTCGTCATAATAACGTATAGTAATAACGTGAAATTTTAATGATCTCACTAATTTAATTTATACCTACTATTAGAGGAAAATTAGGGTTCCGAATCTCAATAAGTAAAAAAAGGAACCCTTATAATTATTATAAGTGTAAAGAGTTATAGTTTAAGGTAAAATCACTATTCTTTCTTTACTGATAAAGTTATGGACTTATTACCTATTTCCACAAAGAATTCATTCACATTTTAACTTTTTAACTTACTTAAGGTTGTTCCTTGAACGTACATTAAATTTTTTACAAAATCTGCAGGTATTCGTGTTGGTTCCTACCCATGACAAATATAGCCATTTCAAAACAAGCCAATGAAGCATCTACTTGCCTCTGACAAACGTGGCATTCTCGTCAAAGCTCCAACAAATCTTCAAAATAATTAATCTAAAATTAATTTAATTACTTTTTAACTCTACCAATTTGAATTTTCTAACACAGTTTTATGTTAAGAAAATTTCGAGAAATCTTAAGTTATTTTGATACTTACTTATCCTTTTGTTCTCGTAAACGAAACTTTATATGCAGACTAAGATTAAGATAATGGTTCAAATAGGGACCTACTTGAGTGCCTAAGTAAAATGATAGCATCTAACATTATATCGTTTAGGGCTTCTGATTAAAATTTTGATTGGATTCTTCGTATCAAGTACCTACTTCTAGAACCTATAGGACTACGTCAAATATAGTCTACTAGCTGCGCCCCGCAGTTTCACCTGCATAAGTCCCGATCCCGTGGGAATATCGGGATAAAAAGTAGCCTATGTGTTAATCCATGTTTCCAGCTATCTAGATACCGAGTTTCATCCCAATCGGTCCAGTAGTTTTTGCGTGAAGGAGTAACAAACGTGTGTTTGTTACTCCTTCACGCAAAAACTACTGGTGTGTGTGTGTATGTGTGTGTACACACACACACGCATACACAAACTATCACATTTTTAATATTAGTAGGAAGTAGGATAGTTTACAGTTTATTCTTTTGTATGTGTGCGTGTCATTTATATCGTAACAAGAGTTGACAAGAGTTGAAATTTTTACTCGCCAAATACATAAAAATGTGACTTCCAATAAATTAAATTATGTTTGAAATATGTTCAGAGCAAACTGGGAAACACGCAAAATATATTGAAATACTTTAATTCCTCGTCAATTATAGCAAAATAAAATAAAAATTGAGGGTAAAATGGACGGGAAGAGGGGTAGAGGTAGGAAAAGGATTGCTTGGTGTGACAATATAAAGTCGTGGACCGGTACAGCTGACGCGGCTGCTCTGAGCAGAGCAGCCCAGGATAGAAAGGTTTTCAAAGAGATGGTCGCCGACATCCGTTAGGATATGGTACAGATAGAAGAAGAAGAAAAGAAAATAAAAATATACTTTCGGGAAAACAGCGCCATCTAGCGGAATACTTTGCTTAGCGATACGAAACGTTTAACCTTAAACTACTTTTACGTCAGAATCTAAGTGGGCGTACACCCGACACAGAAGGTTGCAGATTTGATTCCCGCCGCGGAATAATATTTATATGATGTAAACTAGAATTTGTTGCTGATGTTATTATATTACTAGCTGCGTCCCGCGGTTATACCCGCGTAACTCCCGACCCCGTGGGAATATCGATATAAAAGTAGCCTATGTGTTAATTAGGTCTCCGGCTATCTAAATACCGAGATTCATCGCAATCAGTCCTGTAGTTTTTGCGTGAAGGAGTAACAAACATACACACACAAACTTTCACGTTTATAATATTAGTAGGTTGTACTAGCATCACCTCGCGGTTTCATAACACTCCCAATGAATCAATGTATCATCATACCAAGTTTCATAAAAATCGGTTCAGTAATTTCAGAGCCTATTCAACACAAACAAACCTCCTTATAATATTATGTACTGTATTATTATGTACTACTTTTACAAAAAAGAAATAATTAAAAAAAGTATAGGTTTTACAGACGGAAGTTTTCATCTTGTTAAATATCGAGATAAAAAACCTATATACCTGACTTCTTTGAACTGTTTAAATATTCATCAAAATCAGTTAAGCCGTTTTACCGTGATTGAAGGGAGACAAACAAACAAACACATTTTAAATATTCCTACAGGAAGGTAAACCAACTAGCAATTTCATACAATGTTGCCAACTTTTATTTGTACCGTATACCATACGATTAACTAGTTTTGGAAAACGATCTCGTTACGCAAGCGAATATGCAAAGCGAGTAACAGTTGTTATAAAACTAAAATCTTGAGGCACGTAACGTTTTCATGGCGCTCCGTGCGAAATTTCAGTTTCGATAACATCACCTGCATTGCTAAGTGCAGATTAAAAGTTGTTTTTTAACAAACTTAGTTATTCGTTTTATGTAAAAATAATAATAAATATTACAGGATATTCAACACATCGCCATCTAGCCCCAAGTTAAGTAACTAGACTTGTGTTATGGGTGCTAGACAACGGATATACTACATAAATACTTTTCTTTTGTAAATATATACTTATAATAAATAGAAACAACCAGACCACAGACAAATATCTAAGCAAAAACACTTGTCTGAGGCGGGAATCGAATCCTTGTACTTGTATACGGGGTGTTTATTTTATTTTATTTTATTTTATTCTCATTGGAAAACAAACAGTATAATTATAAACTTAAATATTTAAGTGGTTTATATGCAACTAGAAAACTTTTGATCTTTTTGCGTGATAAAATAGGCTTGCCTAGCGCCTATACTAACTCATCAGCATAGTTGACCGTGTCCAAAATAAAGAAACTTGTCAATAGGTACGGTCAGCTGCATAATTGCAGACCCACCGTAGAGCTCCAAAACGGCTGTTATAAGAATGTTTTCATCACAAGATTCTAGGCACCAGCTTTAGTTAAAGTTTGAAGTTCTAACTCATCAATTAATCAAACAAAAATTTTTAGAATGCAAACATTCCAATAATAGTAATTTTCGAACTCTACCGAGTGCTGCAATTATGCAGCCGACTGTACGTCTGGTGCCAACTAAGCCGCGGGTTTCAGACTAGGTTTTGATGTCAATCACTAAAATATTTTGTATCTTATTTAAAAAAAAAAACCTAAAGTTATACTGTGGTTACCTATATTTTTTTCTTATTTACCTAATTTTAAGTGATTAAAAAAAAAAGATGTAATACAAGCGTAAATAAATTCCACTAAACAAGAAACACTGAAATCGGACAATATTAAAGAACTTATCTTTTTGTTTATCATATTTTTTTGTATCTATTTTAGGTAAGTAGGTAAAAAGATATCTAAATGTTTTTAGTTAGAAAAAAGTTCAAAAAACAGCACTTAAAACAATAGGTATTATAGCTGCATATCTACTTACACATCAATAAACAAGGAATCTCATCTGTTCAATGAAACAGCTCGTTAAAACTGTACAGACAAAGATGCCAATACCACAATGATTGAATGTAATTCAGAACGATATAGTGTCTGACCGAAACATGATTTTAAGTTCAAACCGAAACTCCGAGCCGAACCTCTTTTGTTCGGCTTGGCTGTTTCGGCACACTATAAATGCTTTAATTTATTGAACGCATATATACTCGACGCTCAGAAGACGAAAAAAGGTCCATGTCAGAAGTCAGAACAATACAGTGTCAGTGGCTTGTTTTTAGTTAAAACCCAAAACTGAATTCCAATCTTCGGCCTCGGTTTCAGTTTCGGGTGAAATAGATACTGTAAAGTAACTTATATTTGTTATTTTTACAATTATAAATCTTAACTATGGGAATATTTTTCAATTTTTTCGCAATTTTTGTTAATTGTAGTCTTTATAATTATTCCGTTTAGTTGAGGCAATGTCTACAGTTTTTGCATGTGGCATGTTTTCCAGTTTTTTCATTTTTGTTTTTGTTGGCTGTCACTAACTTTTTTTAAGTACGTTGTTTAGCCACTAAAGACACGTTTTAACATGCCGACGTTCTGGCAACAACGTCTTTGACCCTTATAAACTTTCAGCCCCCTGATTCACGAACCGTTACAAGGCCACCGAAATGAAAAAAAATTTGCTGCTCTTTCACTCCTGCGACTTTTGACTTGTTGCCATTTTTGTCTTTTCAGTTTTTTTCGTTTCGGTAGCCTTTCGATGATTTATGAATCAGCCTGCTGATAAGGAGCGAACTCGGCGCAGTCAACTGACGATCACGAGATACAAATTCAGGCCGAAACCGAAACTGCGGCCGAGACTATTGGCCGAAACCAAAACCCGAATCTTCAATCGGTCACAACAACGATGTAATAGTTGCCATGGCCAGGCGCGCTTTGAACTCCCGTCCTAACTCCCGCTTAATGAAAAGCCAGTTCCAAAACAGACCGTCCCATTGTTTTGAGAAAATCAAGTCGCCGCGGCAGACTTTGTGAAAAATACGTAAAAATTGGAAACCTTACTTGTTATTGGAGAGCTAACATTTATTGGATAAAGTACTAAAGTTTTTAATTTTTTCGTGTACTGATTTTACTTGTTACTTCAATTTGTTTTTTTAAAGTTTCCATAATATGTCTAACCACTTGACCATTAAAACGAATAGATATCTTTACTCTATGGTCCACATAAAACTATGATAGGTTTTGGAAGGTACTAAACGCGCCCTAAGACAACGAAATGTTAATAATCAGTTCTTAACAGAACCCTAAAATTCTAAGATTTAAATTGCTAAGAAGTGAAGTCTCATCTTTATTTCCTCTAATCCAATCACAGAGCTCCACATTTCCCGAGTATGATATTCCAATAGACATCGCAGAATACCTCGGATTTTTCCTGTCTCCATATGCGAAACAAGAAGTCTGCATAATGCATTCAATGTATGCCTTTATCTCAGTTCCGTTTATATTGCATTTATTTTCCATTGTACTTGAATATTTCACTTTGAATGTTATGTTTTATTGTATTATTATAACTGAGATTACGTCCTTTATATTCTAACTACTATAATAAAAACGAAACTAAAGTTATAAAATATAAATACTATAACGAAAATACTTCAAGTAACAGTTCCATAAAAATATGGAAACTTTATGATCTGACCAATGGACTTTACGAAAATGAAAAGAGGAAAGGGTACCAGGCGCTCTCTCCGTACAAACGTAGTCGACTGTTTCCTCCCTGGATAATGACAATAAAGCAAATATTTTTATTGCATAAAACTTTTAACTGCCAAAACCATGCGTGTATGTCTTTTTTCTGTTTCTTAAATCTTAATTTTTGATAATTAGAAAATGAAAAAAACCAATACATACGGGCATAGCCATGGCAGTTATAGGTTTTATGCAACAAAAATATTTGTACTAGTGTCATTATTCAGGGAGAAACAGTCGCCTACGTCTGTATGGAGATAGCGCCGGTACCCTTCCACCTTAACTAAGGTTTAAAATCGAAGTCCACAATTGTTCCATAATTATTATTTTTTTTTAAATAAATCACAGGAAAAGAGATAATTAAACCTAAACAGAAAACAATAAATTAAACCTGCAACTTATACTTACACAAAAACCAAGAACATTTACCAAAATCCAAGATACTTGCAAAGTTCATGATTTATTATTGTTGAACTATCCAAGTGTTGTACCCAAGTGGTTTTCATGTCACAGCTATCAGCTAAAGTTTCCTTCAATTCTCTTTCGGTTAGCAATTATTCGCTTAGTTCATTAACGACCCAGTTGGCACAATGGTCACCATGGCAGACTGCCAAACAAAGGGTTGCGGGTTCGATTTCCGCCTCAGACATGTATTTATGCTTAGATATTTGTCTAGTTGTTTCTATGTTTTATAAGTCTATATTTACAAAAGAAAAGTATATTATAAGTAGTATATCAGTTGTCTAGCACCCATAACACAAGTCTAGTTACTTAGCTTGAGGCTAGATGGCGATGTGTAGAATGTCCTGCAATATTTATTAATTATTTATTTATTTATTGTAACTTTATAATAAAACATTTTGTAAAAATGCTTTTCGTAAAAATATGTTCTAAGAAATTCTTTGTTTTTCATAAATATTCACAGAGTCGTCTACCTGCAAATAAATATTTGGACAATTAACCAGGGATTGAAAGCGGTAAAGGTATAAGGGTATGGTACCGGTATAGAATTACGATACAGCTTCGATTTAAAGGTAGAACCAAAAGGACTGAGAATTTATGTTGTAGTACCGTTAAAAAAAGAATTATACATAAAAAATTTTACGGTATCTTTATACCTCTAAATTACTAGTACCTTAACCGAATAATTTCGATACCGAAAAAAATGACGCGACGACGAACGAGCGCGGCGCGCCGCGGTGCGCGCGCGGTGCAGTGAGGCGACGTTGCCAAGTTGCCAATCGTGTCGAGACTTGAACCACAGCTTGAACGAACGGCGTCAGTTGAATTTGCAATTTTCGTGCATCCTAATCAATAACTTAATAAGAATTTCACTGTTGCATTGACGTGTAGCTTGTTAGTTCTGTAATGTAATGGAAGTATTAATATTTAGTTTTTAGTTCCGAGCCTAGTGCCAAAACACAAAATGCACCGCCCTCCCGCCCACTTGAAGAGGCATGCAATGAGGACAAGCAAAAGTTAGTATTAGTGACACCATTCATAATCCACGACACGTGTTTCGCGTCTACACGACGCATCACAGGATTGGACCCCGACCGCGCTATATGGGCGACAAACGTTAGATACGACGTCGCTCTCCGAGATGTTGCCTCGCCGAACGCTGGAACAAGAGTGAGTCAACGACGCCGCTCCTTCCCCCTTTTATGCAGTGTCGACGCCACGCCCACCACCTCCTCGCCCCACTATTGATCTGAGTAGTGGAGATGGGACTATATTTGTTTGCTCGTTTAGAAGTGTATTTTGTGGATTATTATTTTTTAGAATTTCCAACTGTTCCAACACACACAGACGCAATCCTTTTTCACAAATGTGTAATATATTATAGATGTTGTTGTCCTGTAGTGAATGGCCCGTATCTATCAAATGTTTAGCAAAGTGTGATTTTTCGGGATGGCCATTTCTAAACGCGGCAATGTGTTTTTTATATCTGGTATTGAAACTGCGACCTGTCTGACCCACGTAAACCGCGTTACACTCGTCGCAAACCAAACGATATACCCCGGACTTCTTCGAATTCTCTAAACGATCTTTGCCGTTACAAAGGCGACGAATCGTTTGGTTAGTCCGAAACGCCACGTTGACATCATGTCTTTTTAGAGTATTTTGTATGATAATGGTCCCACGTAGGTCAGACTGCTCACATTTTTATTTATAACTGTTTCTGGTGGTTGAGCATATAGAAGTGAGCGAACTACCTTCTTTTGTTTTGTGTAATTAAATTATCAACCACCCGCGTGTTATATCCGTTTGAGATTGCTATTTGATAAATAGTTTGAAGTTCTTTGTCATATCCGTCCGCGGACATTGGCACTGACATTAATCTATGTATATGGCTTCGAAAGACCGCCAGTTTATGTTGGAGAGGGTGACAAGATGATGACGGAATAATAGTGTCCGTATGAGTGGGTTTACGGTAAATTTCGAAGGTCAATTTGTTGTCTTTCCGAGTAATTGTTAAATCTAAGAAGTTTAGGGAATTATTTGACTCTAACTCTAGTTTGTATTTTATTTTCGGGTGAATATTGCTGATATTTGAAACAAATGAGTTTATTTGTGGGAGGGTACCCGTCCAGCAGATAAATATGTCATCGACATATCTGTAATAAAATAGAATATGTGGTTCACTCACTATATTGTTACTTTCAAAGTTATCCATGAAAACATCTGCCATAAGTGGGCTTAATGGGGAACCCATAGCCAAACCCTCTTTTTGTTGATAGTATTGGCTGTTGAACCTAAAGTAGTTCTGTTCCATACATAATCTAGTTAAATCTTTAATTTCATCTATTTCCCCAGGTAGAAGTCGCTGTCTCTCAAACAGTTGGCTTAGAATTTGTAAACACTCCTGATAAGGAACGTTGGTAAATAGGCTTTCTACATCCAATGATAATAAAACGGAGTGTGTGGGTATTTGTAAATCTATAATTTTATTAATTAATTCGGAACTGTTCTTTATACTATGTTTCGGTTTAAAAATCAGTTTGGCTTTTATGTAGTAATTGAGAAATTTAGCCAAATTATATGCTGGAGAAACCGATATATGAGACTACGGGACGCATCGGAATGTTCTCTTTGTGAATTTTTGGCAGACCGTATAAAAGTGGAGACCGTGGATTCATTGGTACTATGTTTTTAAGATTCTCTGGAGAAATAAATGTTGTTGTTTTGATACTGTTTTTTATTTCTACTGTGTATTTTCTAGTCGGATCCGAATTTAACCTTACAAAGTCGTCACCCTGAATGATGCTGTTTACCTTTTGTTCGTAATCAGTTCTTTCCAATATAACAATGGTGTTTCCTTTGTCGGCTTTTGACAAAACCAAATTTTAGCGGTTTATTTTGTCCTGTATGGACTTATACATAATTAAATCGTTTGATGTTTGAGTGGGTCGATAATTTCTGGTTTGAACTGATACCTGAAGCTTAACAGCATCATCCACCTTACCCAAATGACACGCTACTTCAGAATCCACCACCAAAGTTTCGAGTGTCTTTTGCGACATTGTCTGATTTAAATTGTATTTTAAGCCTTTTTCTAAAAAGGCAATCTCTGGTGGAGTAAACTGAGTATTCGATAAGTTTTTTACGCGTAGATAAAAATTATGGGCCGTTGGATAATTACTGCTATTATTCCTATTAGAACTGTCTGTAGTTAATCTCTCCAACTTACTTCTTTGCGTTAAATATTTATCATGAGCTAACCTTGATGCCAACTCCCTCGCCTTGTTATCTAAGATATCGAATTCCACATTATGTAGTTTGGCAAAGGCTTAAAATACTTTGCTAAATATTTGATAGATACGGGCCATTCACTACAGGACAACAACATCTATAATATATTACACATTTGTGAAAAAGGATTGCGTCTGTGTGTGTTGGAACAGTTGGAAATTCTAAAAAATAATAATCCACAAAATACACTTCTGAACGAGCAAACAAATATAGTCCCATCTCCACTACTCAGATCAATAGTGGGGCGAGGAGGTGGTGGGCGTGGCGTCGACAGTGCATAAAAGGGGGAAGGAGCGGCGTCGTTGACTCACTCTTGTTCCAGCGTTCGGCGAGGCAACAGGCAGGTGGTTTATGAATGGTGTCACTAATACTAACTTTTGCTTGTCCTCATTGCATGCCTCTTCAAGTGGGCGGGAGGGCGGTGCACTTTGCATTTTGTGTTTTGGCACTAGGCTCGGAACTAAAAACTAAATATTAATACTTCCATTACAGATATGGAGTTCCGAAAAGTAACGCCGGATTCAATCAACTATTAAATTGTTGTCTTCAAATGCGCTGCGCTGCGCCTCCAGCGGGCCATGGAGTCCTTATCGGAATACATAAAACTTCATTATAGGCCAGGCCATCGTTCCACCTAGGTTGGGGCACAGGTGCAAGGAGCGCAACGAGTGTTTTCACTTTTTCACTTAGGGATTATGAAGTCGTCGTTATGACATAATAAGTATGTACTTACTTTTATCCATCTTGGCGACAATCTAGTTGACACTGAAACATGAATGGATGGGGCAAACAAAACAAAACAACCTGCACGGCACGAACGAACGACTGTCAGTAAATGACTTATATTGCGTGACGCCTCCGCGCGGGCGGCAGGGTACAAAGAAAACCTTTATTTTATAATTTAGATACTTAAAAAAGTAATGATACCGAAATATCACAATACCGAAATTATACAGGTACCGTTACTTTATGGTATAGTAATTTAAAGGTACCTTTATTTTAAGGTATCGAAATTTAAAGGTATGACGTCATACCGCTTACCGTTTTAACCAATTTTATTCGGTTATTCAATCCCTGCAATTAACTTAAGGTGAAAGGGTACCTGCGCTCTCTCCATACAAACGTAGTTGACCGTTTCCTCCCTGAATAATGACACTATAGCAAATATTTTGTTGCATAAAACCTATAACTGTCATGACTATGCCCCTTTGTCTTGATTTTTCATTTTCTAATCATCATAGAAATTAAGATATAAAAATAAAAACAAAACATAAGTTCATGGTCATGGCAGTTATAAGTTTTCTGCATCAAAAATATTAATCTAGTGTCATTATCCAGGGAGAAAACAGTCGACTACGTTTATATGGAGAGAGCCCCCGGTACCCTTTTATTAATACTCATTATTCTGAACGCGCAGAGATAAAAAGTCAAACAAAATCAAAACAGTTCAAACAAACAAATTAAATTCCAACCCCTCCCTGTGATAAGCCATCCGAATAACTCGTATTTATAAATAACTACCGAAACGATGATATAAACGACTCCCATTTAATTAACTGCGTCTTTTACCCCAAGCCAAGAAAGGCTCTGCTTTTCTAATGCATCTGAAAAGTCTTCGTTCCCTTTGAAACTGTGAAATGAAGCTCATGAATTACCTTTTTCAAGCGAATGTAAATGTTTTCGAAGTAACCGGTGGCAGGTGTAATTTAATTTCGTCTGGGGGAGCCCGGTTGATTATAAATTTAATTTCATGTTGGCATTGACGTCTGTACATTTCCACTTATTATTCTGACGGCACACATTTATCGGAAACGCTGATGAGCTGCTTGACATGATATAAGTGATTCAAATATATTTTTAAATACTATAGATTTCAACGAAATATTGTACATCACAGATAAGTTCGTTTAGCCATAAGGCTTAACGAACTTATCTGTGATGTTCGACCATAAAACAACCTTGCTAGATCCACCCGTTCCTGAGAAAATCGGTGGTGACACACGGACAGACAGACGGACAATAGAGTGATCTTAAAAAGGGCTCCTTTTTTAACTTTTGAGATACGGAATCCTAAAAATGAATTATGACAGATAAAAACGGACAAGTACATAATAGAGTTGTCATAGTTGACGACCCAGTTGACACAATGGTCACTATGCCGGACTGCCAAACACAGGGTTGCGGGTTCGATTCCCGCCTCAGATAAGTATTTATGCTTAGATATTTGTCTGGGGTCTGTAACTGTTGTTTCTACGTATTATAAGTATATATTTACAAAAGAAAAGTATTTAAGTAGTATATCAGTTGTCTAGCACCCATAACACAAGTTTAGTTACTTAGCTTAGGGCTAGATGGTGATGTGTGGAATGTCCTGCAATGTTTATTTATTTATTATTATAGTGAAGCATTTATCTATTACTTGGCTGTGTGCTGCGATGCTGAAGCATATAAATTAACTGTGACTATAAGTATCTTTGGAAGTAATATTGAATTCAAAAATGTCCAATCACGGGGTTATGGAGCCCCAGTCCTTTGGAAGGCGTGCGTGGAGCTGAAGCCCACATGTAAAGGCTCTTTACAAGCTGGCGATTATCCCTGTCTGCACTATAAAATACAGCCAAGGACAACCTCCAGTTTGGATGGAACTATTGGTAAACTACAGAAGAAAGCTACTTGGGCTATAGTGATGGGATGGTAGTTATTAAATTAAGTATAATTATTAATATGACTAGATTAAGGTCGCGGGAAGTCGCTGGACACAGAGAGCATGTGACCTATCGCTCTGGAAGTATTTGGGGGAGGCCTATGTTCCGCAGTGAACGTCCTGTGGCTGATATGATGAGGATGATGGTGATGATTAATATGGCTTGGTAAGGAACATATTTTAAGTACCTACTTTGTTAATAAAGTTATCTGATTACTCAAGGGTAGGTAAGCGTATCTAATGAAAACGGGGTTACTGATTATTTAAATATTACCGTATTCTGTTTTTGGCATTCAACTAATTAAGCGCTTAGGGGCAACCTGTGTGTTTTGCGGTGATTAACATGTAATGTTGTTCTCATGTTATTTACAATTTTAAACATCTTACTTTCACATAAACAATTAAATGAATAAATGAATGAATATTGCAGGACATTTCACACATCGCCATCTAGCCCCAAGCTAAGTTCTATACTTGTGTTATGGGGGCTAGACAACGGATATACTACTTACATGTTTCTATTGTAAATATATACATATTAATACATATAAACAACCAGCCCACAGACAAATATCTAAGCATAAATACTTGTCTGAGGCGAGAATCGAACCCGCAACCCTGGCAGGCATGGTGACCATTGTGCCATCTGGGTCGTCAATACATTTAAAAATATTAATTTCTAGAAGATAGCATAACATAATGACTACAGAGGAACCCAAACCAACTTGCGGGCCAACTTGGGACAATACGTTGGCTGAAAAAGCGACGTGACATCTTCGATTAAGACTTAGTCATATAGACAAAGGAGCAGAATCCGCTGGGAGTAGCGCCTTCAACGTCATGACGCACACAACTCATCTGCTTACAGTCGGGATGACTGATCGCATGATAAATTAAAAAAAGACATATAATAAAGTCGACAAAAACAATAGCGCTCTATATTATTTTATTATCGACGTTTTATGTATTGTTATATATACAGATTTTTTTTTATATTTATTTTACAAATTCACTTTCTCACATTTTAATTGCGATTGCATTGCAGTAAACCGTCCCATATGTTCTTATTAATCTCTATTTTACGAGTAAATAATGGACTACTCGTAAGAGACCCTGGGACATATAGATGTAGATGGAGAAGGTTTGCCAAGCACCAATACCACCCTCTGAACTTAGTTGACCGTGTCCAGAGCAAATAACGTCTAGAGTCAAACTAAGCCGCAGGTTCCATAACGATATTTTCCATCACCTTAAGAGCAATTAAATTTTTCATTGGTGTACGGCCGCCATGATTCGAACCCACGACCTTCGTAATGAAAGTCGAGGTATTTACCTCTAGACCAACACCGCTCTTACATTACTATTAATGTCTATTTAACTTATTTAATAAAAACAACAATTTAAATTACTTTTATTATGGTATACTTACCTAGTTGCTTAGTTTAGAGCTTAAGCGTTATGTATAAAATTTTATTAAAAGACTCATCCCTTGTTTCTCCTGAACAAACACTGTGTTCGTCCAAAGAACCTGTCAGGAATTTTACAATTTCCAAGAAACTGTACCAAAACGGTTTAACTCAGCTTATATTAAATACAAGGTTGCTAATAGCAAATATTCACTGCCTTTTTGCCGACCTCTCGACTCTTTTATGCTATTCAACGGACGAAGACATAGTTTTAATTGGAGTCGTTTTCAAAGCAAGCAAAGAGACTTTTTAATTAAAAGTTTAACTCTTGATTCTTATTTAAAATATGATGGCTTGGGATACTCGGTCGCATCTCTGGAAAGTGTTTATTTTTCTTTTTGTAAAAGTTAATTGAATCATTGTCTTTATTTACAAGCTTGTTAATGTTTTACACCACATTTTATTTGGTCTTTCTTTTTATTTTCATTTGGACAAATGTCGCATATAAAATAATTCTTAATTATAAAGACTCTATCTATACGTATAAAATTCTTTGTCCTGAATGACTGACTGACTGACGGATCAACGCACAGCCTAAACCGCTGATCGTAGAGACCTGAAACTTGGAGGGTGTGTTCTTTGTATGACGTAGGCATCCGATAAGAAAGGATTTTTCAAAATTCTACCCCTAAGGGGGTCAAAAAGGGGGCAAAGTTTGTATGGGAAGACGTGATTCCTTGGTCCAATGTACTTCAAATTTCCGACTTCTACGCGGACGAAGTCGCGGGCAAAAGCTAGTCTACGTTATAATAAGATCTGGATTAACCCAAACTGTTCTACGTGACATAGGTGATAGTTGTAGTAGATACATTTAGGATGTTTGTGCCGCGCCTATAATTTTCTGAGTTCTTCACATATGTTCCAACTGTGACGACCCAGTTGGCACAATGGTCACCATGCCGGACTGCCAAACACAGGGTTGCGGGTTCGATTCCCGCCTCAGACAAGTATTTATGCTTAGATATTTGTCTGTGGTCTGGTTGTTTCTATGTATTATAAGTATATATTTACAAAAGAAAAGTATGTATAAGTAGTATATCCATTGTCTAGCACCCATAACACAAGTCTAGTTACTTAGCTTGGGGCTAGATGTGTGGAATGTCCTGCAATATTTATTTATATTTATTTATTTAACTCAAATCCCATACTTGCTGCAGTTACCGAAATGCATCCGTAAGTCACCGATTTCGCAGGCATATCACGATGAAAAATATTGTATGACGACCCAGTTGGCACACGTTTATTTAATGTACTTTAAAAATGTTGTTTACAACTATCTATATCCATTTTAGCACAATTTTCACCATGCCGGATTGCTAAACACAGGGGTGTGAGTTCGATTCCCGCAACAGACAAATATTTATGTTTAGATATTTGTATGTGGTCTGGTTATTTCTATGTATTATAAGTATATATTCACAAAAGGAAAGTATATAAGTAGTATATCCGTTGTCTAGCACCCATAATACAAGTCTAGTTACTTATCTTGCGGCTAGATGGCGATGTGTGGCATGTCCTACAATATATATATTTTTTATTCTCTATGTTATGAACTACCCCTATATGAATTGTCAACGTTGTTTATGTAAATAATCTAAAAAAAATGTCTTAATTAAAATGCAAGTACCTACAAAAATTTAATGGTTCTTATCTACTTAACTTGGCTGGTCATGCGAAGGTTGCAAATGGACGCTTTATCTAAATATTAGCTTTTGTTTATCAGTCTGTCCTTTACATTCCACGTACGTTTGTAGCTATCTTTGAAATGCGTCCGGCCTTTTGATATTTGATATCGCTCATGCATACAAAGATGCTACGAAATTACTATCACCTGATCCCCTCAGAGGCATCGTTTCAATTTCGTATTGGAACGTTCTGTTACACATCACAAACTGTGAATTTGTGTATTCTATTGGGGTTTTGCGAATACATGACTAATCTGTATACATACGCGTTGAAAAGAGACAAGACTCATCAAGGTTTCTCTAAAATTACAAGAGTTTCGACTCTGAAACTTCGCGGAGAGAGAAGAAAGAGAAGAAGAGTTTTTTCTGGAAATTCGGAAACAATTCCGGAATTCGTGCAAAAAACACTGTTTTAGTTTGTAGTTCGTATTAACTATCATCATCGTCATCATCATCATCATCATCATCATCGTATCAACACGTCCACTGCTGGACATAGGCCTCCCCCATACGACGCCACAAACAGCGGTTCTGAGCCGCCTCCATCCACCGACTACCCGCAACCGCTACAATGTCGTCTATCCACCGAGCAGCTGGTCTCCATACACTCCGTTTCGCGTTGCATCGCGGCTGCGTCGAGAACCTTTCCTCCCCAGCGGTTGTCAGTTCTGCGAGCTATATGACCTGCCCATTGCTATTTCAGCTTACTAATCCTGAGAGCTATGTCGGTGACTTTGGTTCTGCTACGGATTTCCGATTTAAAGATACGCTAATGTGCGAATGCTCAAACGCTCCTATACTATTGGAGCATATACTTAAATGTCAAAATAATCGCCACTTAAGATAAGTAGTCTTTCAGTATTTGAGCGTAAGGAAGGTAAAACCGCGGGGTAGTAGCTAATATTTTAACATTCGAAGTAAAATACGTAATTCTTTGTTCAATTTTGTCATTACTGTAAAAATTAGCACGACAAGTAGTACTACAATGAATGAGATATACAAAAAGGGGAGAATAGGCACGTGGTACGAAACGCAGAAGTGTCAAAACTAATGCGTTTAAAGTTTTTCCTACAATCGATTTTCACTCAGCTTATTTAAGTATATTTGCTACAATTATTTAGCAATAAAAAGACATACATATTTAATAACATTAAAAATAAAAAAAAATAAAGTGACCAATTAGTCAAATAACCCGCCCCTTATCGTACCCGGCGTAAAGGTTCCAATTACACTTATCAATACTAGTATCGTATAAAAGCATACAATAAGATGTCAATTTAATCGCCATTTAAAATAAGTAGCCTTTCAGTATTTGGGCGTTACTCTGATAAAGTCAAAAAATATTTATTGATATGGTTTTTAAGAGATTCCAATGTGATTTCAAGCATGCACATAAAATCAGATTGAAACGTCTTAAAAACGAAGTTAGGGTGTGTTCCTTCGGATCTCTCAATTTAAAACAAAACAAAACGATTGCAGAAAACAATGAATCCCTAAACTAAACTTTTCTACAAACTAAAACTACTCAAGCATATTATACGCTCAAATTTAGCTCGTCTATATGTAGTAAACGATTGACCGATTTCGGTCTAATGCGTGGTACATTAACGGGATGCAGTGCAAATGGAATATCCGTGTTCGATGGACTCGGGCCGGATCTTGTAGTCCGGATGAGCCCGACTTACCCCCTTGCGGTTACAACTTGATTTACCTATGTTTAATTTAATTTCTATTGAAATTTTCATATCGTATTTATCTAACTAGCTGTTGTCTGCGACTTTGTACGCATGGTAGTTTCGTTTTGTATACTAAAACCTTTCTCTTAAATCACTTTATCTATTTAAAAAAACCGCATCAAAATCCGTTGCGTAGTTTTAAAGATCTAAGCATAAATAGGGATAGAGAAAGTGGGAAGTGGATTTTTTATACTATGTAGTGACTATAAATAAATAAATATTGCGAGACATTCCACACCTCGCCATCTAGCCCCAAGCTAAGTAACTAGACTTGTGTTATGGGTGCTAGACAACGGATATACTACTTATATACTTTTCTTTTGGAAATATATACTTATAATACATAGAAACAACCAGACCACAGACAAATATCTAAGCATAAATACTTGCCTGAGGCGGGAATCGAACCCGCAACCCTGTGTTTGGCAATCCGGCAAGGTGACCATTGTACCAACTGGGTTTTTTGTAGGTTTCCACATATGCTTATAGCTAAATTGGATATCATTATAATTCTATGATGATTATCAAATATAAAGAACCGAAGATAAAGTTATCTATAGGTACTAATATTATAAAGTTCATCTGTTTGTTTGTTTGAACGCGCTCAGGAACTACTGTATCGAATTAAAAAAATATTTTTGTGTTGGATAGTCCATTTACCGAGGAAGGCTGTAGACTACTTTTCATTTTGATATTCCCACGGGATTGGGACTTAAACGTACTATCGAATAAAGGTCTAGCAAATGCTCTAGTATGATACGGTCTTTATCATCCTAGAATTTTATCCGGTAACCACTTTGTCTTCGAATATTAGTTGTAGGTAACGGTACTAGCAGTAAGATTTCCTTTATCAGTTTTGTATCTAGTGTTTGTGTTCAAGTTTTTACAGTTTATTGAAATCACTTCTAAAGACTTTACAAGAAAATAAATAATTTATTATTTTAATCTAAGTTTCAGGTTTGAAGCCATTTTGGATAAAATTACAAACTGTTTTACAACAGCTTTAACTAATTAAAACCAAAAACTTTCGATGCTAAATTAAATTAATTTTACCTTTAATTATTAACTCAACAACTGTCTGAAACTTTTTACTGTGTTGTTCAGAACGGTGAGACTAATTAAATTTTAAGAAGATTGTTGATTGCTTACGATAAAATGTAATGAAAAATCTTGTAAACAACTTCTTTCCCATAATATGATTCTATTATATAACTTAAAATATAAAATCTAACGGGTTAAGTTGAAAAGTTATTTATTGAAAGTGTTTCAATCTGAAACTTAAGTGCGAAAAAATTTAAACGAGAAAAATCTAATTTAGTTTTAAGTGTTCATAAAATAGTCGCAACCTTACAGAGAGTTTCGCTTGTCTTGAGGATATTAAAAATTTCATTTCATATTCGCATACTTACCTTCAGAACAAGTGCTGAATAAAACGTGTCACGCAGAAAAAAAATACTCCGAAGAAAATACGTCGTGTTTTTTTAAAACGCCGCCAGTTTTTTAATTATGTAAACCTCGCAAAATAAATGGGATGTTATATTCACAAACTCGTGAATATAATATCACAAGATTATAGTTATGTTCGGAATTCATTTGCATATTTTTTCGTTTTTGTTATTTTATCCTCAAAGTACTGGATTCCGACCGCGACAAGCTCCCTTTGAGCGGTGCATGTGAACGGATCTTTTGCAACGAAAAGCAAAAGATCCGTTCACATGCACCGCTCAAAGGGAGCTTGTCGCGGTCGGAATCCAGTACTTTGAGGATTTACAAAAATTGTTGTGCGGGTGTTACCAGCCCGCACCTGAACGAAGCACGGAACCACTATGCGATAGTATCGTTTACGTTCCCCTAATTCCTGTAAACGAATGCCAGCAATAACTCGAACTTTGTTTATCGTGAAACTTTTGTACAAGTACTGATGGAAGTCGTAAATAAGGATCAATTTAGTTATATTACAGTACAAAGTAACAGACTAAGTAGTATCACAGTACAAATAACCTCTAGTTTCTTTGTTATACAGTTACTGACTTAGGTATATTACAGGAACTTTGAAATTTGCGATACACTATTGCGTCTTATTACGAAACCCATCTAAGTATACGAAAATAAAAACCACGTAAATTTACGTCCTGCCTCCGTAGACAAGATTTCTTTCTAGCGATATCGCCAATCAACAGACTTTTTTGGTATCAAATTGACTTAAAGCCAAAGAAAAGTCACATGGTCTTTCGTTAAAGAAAAATAAATTATAGACAAGTTCCATCTTATGCCAATTACAAACAATGCTTTATGCCAATTTTATACAATCAAATCTGTCGATTGGCGATATAGCTAATGGAATCTTGTCTAAGAGGGTAGATCAGAACTGCTTACTTACAAACGTTAGAACGACACGGTGTCATAAAAAAAGGTGTTTACTGTACGTAATAATAACAAAAATTTCACCCAAAAAGCTATAACTTATAGCACGTTGTGGCCAAGTCCTTCCTAGATAAGTACGAAACTCGATACAAATTGTTATCCTTCTAACAACAAGCGGTATGTGCGTATCTTCGGCCGCGTAATTCCATTAATGTCAAAAATACATCACGGGGCAGCACCTCTCTTCGTAGATTTACTGCCTTGCGAGATGAAAGGGCTAGACGCCGTGGGCCACCCGCTTTATTAGCTCAGTTATGTGAGAGAAGATTTATCGTATTTTTTCGCAGCACTTTCCGGGTTTTTTTTATCGCGATATAAGCACAGAATGTTCTGTCTGCCACTTAGTTTACATAACAGTAAATTACACACACTTTTGCTGTGATAAAAGTTGTTTTGTTATGAAAGTGGTTGCTCTGTTAGAAGTCATAATTATTAAGACAGATGGAACTAATTCATTTGTGGGAGAGAATGGCAGCTACGAGAAATCTTACTTCAATTTATAATATTTTTAACCATAATTAATGAAAGAAAAACACTAAAAGCCAGCCTTCGTAAAATAAATTACAAATTCCAATTTCGTTCAGCATTGAAAAACAAAATATGTTCAATTATTTTTGATAGAAAAATGTCGAAATAATAATTTATCTTGTAAATTGAAAGTTTGAACTTTAGACTTGTAAAACAAGACCACAATTTGAATAAACAAATACTTTCGAAATTCAATTTTCATTATATTCATCTTCACAAACATTGCTTTTTTATGTCAAAGTAATTTACTCAGTTTTCCAAGAGAAATATGTTTGCAGAATAAATCGAAGGAAAAATGGCAATTTCAAACATATTCAGCTTAAAATAGACGTTACAGAGCTCGTCAGAATAAAGAATAGGGGACGCGTTCCATTATTGGGGACCCCTCATGCGAAAAAAATAAAATTAAGTAGGTATTTCGGCATGAAACGTCATGGTTTGCTGGATTCAGCGAATTCAAACAATGCTTACTTACAATCTTACAACCCTAGTAAATTCAACCTCTTTGCTTACAATAGGTAGGTATAAGATAGATATAGAAACACTTTATTTGTACATCACACAAAAACATTAAAAAAGTGATTGTCTGTAAAGTCAGTTTACGGACTATAACTTTACGTGATAACGTCATAAGAAAACATTCACACTTTTTGTGAATGCCGGTGTTCATCGATTTAAAAGACGTTATCACGTACACACAAAATACATAAAGTTTATAAACGAAAAGAAAATTATAAATAAGAAACCATGGAATTCATAAAAACGCAAAGTAGACAAAATAGGTTATTTAAACTAATAAATAACCAAAACAAAAGATGATTTTGATTTAGTTTTTTTGGGCTAGCCCGAAAGAATAAAATAGAGCTTGTTTTATTGGGCGTTTGCATAATAATTAAAAATATACAGTTATTGTTTATAAAAGTTTGCGTAATACATTTCACTTTATATTATTCGGAGCTCACTAAACATATTTTAAAGTTTTTTTTTTTAAATAATTATTCAGTAATTGTTAATTATTATGCTTGATATCACTTAAGCTTTCGAAGTGTTAGTTATTTCACGCTTATTAATAAAAATATAAAATTGAACCGTTATTAAAAAAAGCAAAACTTTAAAATATGCACCTGCTACCCTCGGTCCTTTGGTGACTGTACATACGTTGGTATTGAACAACTAAACATCTAAACTAAGTTCCAGACTTGGTGGTGGGAGCCGCGGATTGTTACCACCCACGGCTCCCACCAGACCAAGCGGACTTGTCCGTGTTTCGATACGTAGGCCGGTGCAGTCACAAAAGGAGGATGGGTCAGAAAAGTTGTCTTCCTACCTTCAGTTCCGTCCCTCCGTTTAAGACTACCTGTCTACTGGAGCGGAGGAGCGGAGCGGTTTCGACCAATAGAATTGCATAAAAACTGAGATTTTGTGGCTATTGGTGGAAACCGCTCCACTTCTCTCCGCTCCTTTTCGCTCCTCTCCGCTCCTCTCCGCTCCTCTCTCCTCCTCTCCGCTCCTCTCCACTCCTCTCCGCTCCACTCCTGTGGACATGTAGCCTATGTGGGGGTCTTTAAGTCACGAACATATAGGTATCTTTTAAGAAAGCGAGAAACATCTTTTATTATTAAAAAAAATCTTGTATTGTTAGAGCATCATCTGTCTTCCAATGTTTATTTTATTCATTTAGATATTCTTGACCGTACTTTCAAGTATCACCGATATTCTTACTTCAAAGGAATGTTAAAACATAACTTTGTCGATGTCACATCATGATAATAAATGCAATTGGTAGGACGAAGTGTCTACTTTTTATTCATAACATCAGATAAAAGGTTTCGTTTCATGTTTTTTACCCATATTATAATGTAGGTAGGTACTTTATGTGTTTATGTTTTTGTTTTATTTATCCACAAGTTTACTGCAACCACTTTAAGAGGAAAGGGTACCGGGGGCTCTCTCCATACAAACGTAGTCGACTGTTTTCTACCTGGATAATGACACTAAAGCAAATATTTTGTTGTATAAAACTTATAACTGCCATGACCATGCCCCTATGTTTTTTTTTTCTTTTTTAAATCTTAATTTATATGATAATTAGAAAATGAAGAAAAACAAAACATAGGGGCACATAGTCATGGTAATTATAGGTTTTATAGTACAAACATAATAGGTTTTATACGGCTCTATTATTTACTTATAGGTTTGTTTTTCCTGTAGGAAACTACCTTATCAAAATCTAAATCTTAAAAAAACTGTCAGTCTTCTAAATCATCATTTTTCATAATAAATAACTCTCGATCCCGTGGGGATATCGGAATTAAAAGTAGCCTATGTTATTCCTAATGAATCAATGTATTCTCATACTGAGTTTCATTAAAATCAGTCCAGTAATTTCGGAGCCTATTCGTTACAAACGAACAAAAAAAAAACAAATGAAAAATCTTACTACCTATAATATTAGATACGTTTGACTACTATTTCACACGATGGTAAGTGACGTTGCCGTCTATGATGTAGCACGCTTTTCCAGAAAACACGATCGTTACTCAGAAAATCAATTGAATTTTAATTGGAAAGAATAAAATAGACACTAATAATTGTGAGTTTCTACCACAAAGATCTGCCTGATGATATTAAAGAATCGAATAGTGTAAATATTTTTAAAAGAAAACTTAAATTGCATATTGCCAAGCTATAATAATAACTTTTTTTTTTATCTTTCTTCTCAATTAACTTGTCATTAGAACTACCTACTTAACTGTTAACACGTCAGAGGTGAATACTTAACTACCTACTTTTATGTTTGTATCTCATTTTAAGTGACTATTGTCTTATGAGAATAAATATCTTTAAACCTAAAGATATCTCAAAAGCCAACAAACCGCCACGACATTTTGACAACAAAGAAATATCTAAAACGATGAAATAGTAGCAGCAGTTAGGACAGAGTAAAATTATACCAAGATTTATCTAAGAAGCGGCTGTCGAATGATTCATTCTGGAATGATAGGCCATTCCATGATTTCCCTCAAGAGAAGACATCAAGTTTGAAGTAAATCTGAGATATCTCCAGTAATGTGTCCCTTGGCGTCCTAACCGAACTCGCTGACCGTAAAATTGTAAAAACTACCATAAATCTCTCCCTTTTACTTTTTAGGATGGGAAATGGGTGTAGAGGTACCTACTGTGGAAACATCGATTTTGATGAACATTCATTAGGCTTAGGGACAGTTTTGATGGAAATGGCGACAGGATGAGTTTGCAAAAAAACCCATAATACATTTATTGCTATGGCATATGTACAGTCGGCTGCATAATTACAGCCCCCGGTAGAGTTCGAAAATTACTATTATTGACACGTTTCCATTCTAATAATTTTTGTTTGATAAATTGATGAGTTAGAAGACTTTAAGCTTCTAAAGCAGGTGTCTAGAATCTTGCTAGTGTTGAAAACATTCTTATAACAGCCGTTTTGGAGCTCTACGGTGGGTATGAAATTATGCAGCCGACCGTACTACCCTATTTTTGCAAACATCATGTTTTATTACTTTTAAATTTTATTTCAAAAGTTTCGAATTCTAAGAGAATAGTGAAATAAACACAATTGCCGATGACAAAACTCAGCTACCTGAAAAATGGCTCCCTTCTCTAATCACCGGATTTGCTCACGTACGAAACCTCCAAATAAAAATCCAAGCGCCAAATTTCTCGAATATTATTTACATCACGTGCATAAGATTTATGCCATACCTACCTACAAATAAGTGCCTGCGTAAGTAGATTGCTAGTCCCAAGTGTTTAGGATAAATAGTTTTATCGCAAAACGTAGGCGTTCGGGTTGTTAGGATAAATTGGGTTACTTCAACTGGTGTAGGTATTTATGGAAATAGGATATCCTTAGAATTAGAAAATAAACTTTTGGGTACAAGAAACATGTTTTGGTATGGTCCTTTCATGTTTAAATAAGGTTATTTTTATGAGAAAATAACAATGTATTATGCAAATAGTGCACTTGAAGTGGTATAAGTATCCTCTGTCAATAATAATAGTAATGCAATCGGAATAAGTAACATTTATTTATTTGGAAATGCATCTATTATAAAAAAAAATTAACAACAATATATCAATAGAAAGCCAATTACAAACTTATCTTTAAAACTAGTTAACACGTTCACCTATAAAAGATAAGTTATCAAAAGAAAGAATACAAACATAGTGAAAAAAGATCATTTATCTAAAAATCAAACAACATTGACGACCCAGTTGGCACAATGGTCACCATGCCGGACTGCCAAACACAGGGTTGCGGGTTCGATTCCCGCCTCCGACAAGTATTTATGCTTAGATATTTGTCTGGGGTCTGGTTGTTTCCATGTATTATAAGTATATTATTATATTTACAAAAGAAAAGTATATAAGTAGTATAGCCGTTGTTTAGCACCTATAACACAAGTCTAGTTACTTACCTTGGGGGGTGTGGAATGTCCTGCAATATGTATATATATATATATATATATATGTATGTATGTAGTTAGGTTTACCATTTTGTCGCTGCTATTGAAAGTTGGCTAATCAGTTTAAACATTAGTTTACTGAGTTTTTAATGAAACCAACCTCTACCGAAAAATACTCCAAACCTCAAACACGCAAAGCTGCAAAACTACGAGACTGGAATAATGTCTGGGAGAGAAAAACTTTGCGCTTTGAACCCTAGCGGGGGTAAGTGTTTTGCATTTCGATCTACGCAGCCAGCATACCAATGCGTACAAGGATTGATGTTTACAGAGAGAGAGAAAAAATAACCAACCTTTACCTACGATTAGCATTCTTGAGTGACTGTTCTGAATCTCTATGTAAACAGTTCCATGCTTTATTTGCTACGTCTACGTCTTTACAAATGAACAGAAAATTACGATATTTTGCTTGCAGAAATATTCTTCAATCACTGTTAATTCTCAATCAGATATCAGAGAGAAATGGAGACGGCTAGGGGAAACTTTTCACATACAGCACAGATGAAACACGATTGCAGATTGTGGACGAAGATAAAAAGCCTACATCCACTAAGGAAGCAAAGTTTAAACTAAGTTCTTAAGTGAGATGGAGGGTTTAGATACGAAAAAAACTTTTGGACTCCGGCCGATAAAATGTTTCGTACGCGTGTAATCCTAAAATTCTGCGTGATTTGTCTTTGCCGCGATAAAGAAAGTGTTCCGGCCATTTCGGTGCAGTAACGTCTAGTGATTTATCAAGGAAAAAACCTCGAGGATATTCTTCGACTCGCTTCAAAGTTAAATGAAAATTTTATATCATTCTCTTTCATATTTTGAAGTCGTGATCTCTCACATAAAACAATGGACACAAATTATGTTTTCACGGGTCTAAGGACATCTTAAAACGTTGCCTCTAAAGACAGTCTGTTAAATTACATCATAAAATATTACGGGGACTTTGTTCGTCGCGAAAGCCTGTGAAATAATTAAGGAAGTGTAATAAGGTTTTCCATTTGCATAACAAATTTTTAAAGGTTCTCTCGAAAAATATTATCAACAAATCCTTTTCGTAAGTCGAGCGTTCGTTCAGGAGATTTGTGCGGATAATATCAGATGGGCAGAAATGTATTCCTGTAGGTAAATTTTATAGTACACTTACTAAACCTAGTTTATTAAAACTCAAATATTAATTTACAAAAATATAAAAATGCTTATTGTCATTAAAATACTATTTTTATACAGTAAATAAACTAATAGGTAATGGCAAAAGGAGCAGGCTCAGCATATGCTGTGACACGCAGCTCACAGCACTGGTTTTCAGCATGTTTTCAGCCACAATCTTTATGTTGAAAAGAGTTTCGTTCCTTCGAATCATTTTAATTAAATCATTAAACAATACACGTTAATAAAATTAATTAACTGTCGTAAATTGGAAATGAATACTTACTGAAATAAATCGTGTTCTTATATACTTTTAATTAATTATACTTATACCAATAAAACAGCTACATGTACGAACATGTATTCATTTGGTTGTTCCTTATAATATGACACGTTCTTATTTCATCTCAACTATACGCCTTGGTATAATCTTAAGGTGGGTCCATACACCACGGACCTTGCTACACAGTCTACTAAATAGTTACTACCAACACCGGTCGCCTTCGTTGGTGAAAATTGTTGATTGTTACAAATGTGATTAGTTTTGCTAAAAAGTGCTGAGATGGAATTGTAGGTTAGATTTTCACCGACATTTTTATGTGACTTTGAGCCAAAAATTCTCTATAGTTTTGAAGGTCTCCTAAAATTATGAAATAAAACAAGTATAACTTTGAAATGACAAGGAATTTTCGTCTCAAACTACCTCATAATATTGGTAAAGATCTCACCTACGATTTCATTTCAGCACTTTTGAGAAAAACAAAACACATTCGTTATAATCAACAATGTTAGTTATAAGTGCGGGTATTTCTGGCGCGTTGCGTTTGGCAGCATACAAGATCTTATCGAGTCAGTATATCTATAAAGTATACGTTACATCCTCGGACTTAGTACATTCGAAACCAGAAGTGCTATGTCCGTGATGTTGACAAATGTTGGCGCTAGGTGTTTGCCGACACCACTCCACATGAGGGCGTGCGAACTGCGATGCCATCAGATATATCTGTACTATACAAGCTCGTGAAATCTTCAAGTGTTTTGATATAGTTCGGTCTTTGTTCGCTCTTTCAGTGACAGCTTTGAAATTCCGGTGCGGACGTTACACTATCCAGTTTGATATTTTAAAAGCTATCTCTTGGTATTTCTGGTGATATTATTTACAACTAGCAGTGCTCCGCGGTTTCAGCCGCGTAACTCTCGATCACGGGGAATATCGAGATAAGAAGCCAATTAATCAATGTATCCTCATACCAAGTTTCATCTTAATCCGTTCAGTAGTTGTAGTCAGTAGTAGTAGTCGGTGCCTATTCGATGAAAATAAATAATCAAGTCTTTCCTCTTTATACTATTAGTGTAGAAAATAATATATTTTTATTTTTATAGATTAGTATAGACATGTGATGAGAAGAGAGGAGACGCATGCGATTAGAAGGGTGATGAGTATGAATGTAGAGGGATGGAAAGGAAGAGGACGACTTAAGAAAAGATGGATAGACTGTGTGAAACAAGATATGAGAGAGATGAATGTGACCGATGAGATGATGACTAATAAGAGTGAATGGAAGAAGAAGATATACTGTGCCGACCCTAAATAAATTGGGATAAGGGCAGGAAGTTGTTGATGATACTTGGTGTTTAAGAACGAATAAGTCCTAAATAAGACATCCCAAGTAATTTTGCAGTAGCGGTACAAATGTTTGCACAAGTACCTTGTAATCAGTACGTAAGTATTCATCAAGTAGGTAACAAGAGTTTCTATACCTACTTCAGATGATGACATGAAAATGTACCTTCATTAGGCCAAGATAGTTAAATTTAATGACAACGGTTATGAACTGAGATAGGCATCTTGGAATACTTAATTTGGAGTCTCAAAAATGTGTGCTCAAGAATTCTTTAACTTTGGTATTTTAGGTATTCGTTTTTTCAAATATTGATAAGGATCAAATACTTGGATAGGTGGGAATAGCGCATCTGTTCGTTGTATTGCCGTAAATAAAAATGAAATAAAGAAATAAATGTTGGTCGGCAGTTTACACAGCGCAGCGCTATCTAGCCCCAAGCTAAGCAACTAGACTTGTGTTATGGTGACCAGATAACGGATACAGTACTTATATATATAGTAGTAGTAGAGCCTTTTTTCGATTTTTTTTTGTTTTTTGGGACATAGTGGAATACTCAGATAAACAGACATACATTGAGGTCAAACATATGACATACCTACCTTTGATGAGAAATCATTTCTAAGACAATTTAAGATAAAAGAGAAGCTGAATCAGTTCTTTTCCAGCCAAAGGTTGCATGAAAGAAATTTGACCGATAAGGCCGCCCATTGGTGCAACTTATACTTTCTAACTATTACATTGCTTTATAAATTATCTATCTATCTAAGAAAAATGAATTAAAGAAAATTCAACGTATAAAAAAACCCCCGACTTTTATATTTATAAGTTTCAGACGGCTAAACCGATTTCGGCCAAACATAGCTAATAACACCTCCGACTGATTCACCTTTTAAACAAAAGAAACAAAGTCAAATCGTTTCAGCCGTTCGGGAGCTATGATGCCACAAACAGACACACACACACAAACATAGAGAGAGAGAGAGAGAGAGAGAGAGCGAGAGAGACCCGTCAAAAAGCTCTTTAAAAAGTGTTATTCTTCAAAATTGTCAAAACAGAAGTGTGTAAAACATTCCTAAAGAATATAGTGACGAATGTTGAAAGCGAAAGACAAAGAAGTGGTGTCATGTTAAAACTCAAGTGAAATGTATTATTCAATACTTGCTTTGAAGACAATTCAGCGTTTGTTTGAGGCTAGAATCATAAGGACGTGCGTTATGAAACCTTATTTTGTTATGTTTGCTCTTTCCTATTTTACATTTTATGATACTACGGTAAGAGCCTTAGTAAAATCAAGAAATAAAGAACCAAGAATGTGGCTCGGAAGTTTAATTAATGGCCCTTAAGAAGAAAGGGTACCGGGGCCTCTCTCCATATAAACGTAGTCGACTGTTTTCTCCCTGGATAATGACACTAGAGCAAATATTTTTTTTGCATAAATACTTGTAACTGCCATGACCATGTCCCTATGTTTTTATCCTTATGCATTTAAAGTGTCTCGTGATCAACATCAAGCAGGCAATCACACCTGCTTGATGGTATTATTTAAATATTTATCTCTAATAATAATTTCCCTTAGCAAAATTTCGAACCTAGTTTAATTTTTTTATCACAAAATGTTAAAGTTAACGTCCGGAAAATATTAACGAAAAAAGTTTCAATTTAAACTTTTCACCGATGAAATATAAATGATTTCTTGTCACTGCGCCAACCTATCCAAAATAGAGGAAAATCGTCGTTAGGTTTTGAATTTTATGTATGATGTTTTAAAGCGTAATTTACATTGAGAATGTTATGGATACCCGTTTTGATAGTTTTAATAACTTACTATAATTATTAATTCCGTACACGATGTCCCGCTTATGGAATTTGGGACCCACGAAATCGGCAGAATGGAATTAATTTGGTTCGATAGATAAGTTTAATTAACAATTTAAGCGACCGACCATGGCTTGGAAACTGCTTAACATTACACTACAAATAAGCCGGGCTTTTAATGTTTTTTTTTACTATTTACAACGTCACGTTGATACTTGATAATTATTTAAAAATTTAATTTAATCATTCCTTTCGCAAATAATACAGAATGTTAACATCATTATTTTAGGTATATACAAAAATTCATACTTGAATTAGAACAAAGTTAACAACATGCTAAAAATAATTGCTAAAAAAACTAACTGTACGTATGTAGATCTACCCCAAAATGTAAAAAAAAATATAATAATAAAACTAGCTGCGCTCTATGGTTTCGTGCGTAAGTCCCGATCCCGTGGGAATATCGGGATAAAAACGCATGACATAACAACATGCTTGTACTATCAACACTGAAAACATTTCAATTTGACAGCACAATCCCCATCTGAAAAAAGTTTCAATTTGACAGCAAAATCCCCATTAACCAAATGATCCGCCATTTATTGCATTCATTGGTTACAAAAAATGTGATAAATGAAGAACCGTTCGACCGATTTTGTGGAAACTTCACATAAACCATCTACTAAATAGTCCGAACAAAGCTTAAACAGTTGGTTTGGATAGGTGAGCCCGTTCTTGGGTTATAAAATTACAACGAAAAGTGGCATTGATTTTTATAGATAGAAGATAGATCTACGCCTAGTTAGATGCTTGAATCTTGGTATTTTTACGGCAGTCCGGTGCGGTCAATCGTATATTCCAAAAACTTGTTGGAATCTATACAAAATCGTACCGTAAAACAATTTCTATTCAAGAAAACCGAATGAAAATGAAATGGGGTATAATGGCAGTTCTTTATGTTACTAAAAATTTTCTAACAAGTCCCAACTTTGACATTAGTCGGTGAATTATCGCGGTCTCCTCGGTGTCATTTGTGAAGTTCGAGAGTGTTTGAGAACTTTGCGCTTTGGGAGGCGTGAGACTGCTTCCTGAGTTTGCAGACGCTCCGCGCCAGCCGGTCAGTGGCCAAGTATAGGATCGAAGGCGAAATATAAGTTTTTAAGATTGTAAAAATAAGTCACGACTGGTCATTACTCGTAAAAGTTTGTAAAAAGATCAGTAGGATTCTTTTCAAAAAAGTGACTGTGATCGCGTTGTTAGCAATAATAACGCTATTTTGAAGACCCAGTTGGCACAATGGTCACCATGCCGGACTGCCAAACAAAGGGTTCGATTCCTGCCTCGTACAAGTATTTATGCTTAGATATTTGTCTGTGGTCTGGTTGTTTCTATGTATTATAAGTACCTATATATTTACAAAAGAAAAGTACATAGTAGTATATCCGTTGTCTAGCACCCATAACACAAGTCTAGTTACTTAGCTTAGGGCTAGATGGCGATGTGTGGAATATCTTATTTATTTTTTATTTTTATTTCATTGCACCAAAACGTTTAAGTATAAATACTTAGATCCATTCTTTTCCCAAAGGCTTGGGAAATACAAACTGTTCCACCACTACTACAATATTCAGTTAGATACGAGCTTCGATAAACTCTGAAAATGCTTCTCTCATGAAAATTTAACCAAAAGATTTGTAATATATTACTGTACTAGAGTATTTTTCTTGTTCCAAAGCATTAGCGCGCTTTATTAGGAGGTATTAGAGACCATTATTCTATAGCTGCATAGTCATTTGTTAGGTTGTAGTGTTAACTAAGTTTAATTGAGTTTTTGCTGGCACCACTATCTCTGTTTTGTTATTTGCTGCTCTAATGTAGTAGGAATTCATTTGAATTATTAGCAGATGTGCTTGTAAGTTGCCTATTACGTTAGGTAGGTATATAGCTGCTTAGCAGTTTTTATCTATACATATACAATTCTTTGTCCTGACTGACTGACGGATCAACGCACAGCCTAAACCGCTGATCGTAGAGACCTAAAACTTGGAGGGTGTGTTCTTTGTATGACGTAGGCAACTGATAAGAAAAGATTTTCCGTAATTCTACCCCTCGGGGGGTGAAAGGGGGGGCAAAGTTTGTGTATACCTTGATCCATTTTCGACATAAACGCGAACGAAGTCGCTGGCAAAAGCTAGTTTAGCTATATAGCTACTAAGTACTCTTAAATATATTTAACCAATTGTGATCAAATAATATCAACCTTGATACTGTGACAGTTAATTATGTTTACAAGAGATTTTTTTTTGTTGTGCAAACGAAACATATTTTTTAGATTCATAATCAAACGCGGGTAAAGTCCCGGAGTACCTACAGCTATTATTATAATAAACTAGCGGCCCGGTAGACTACGTATAAAGCATGTATAAACTGAAAAAATAAAAAAAACATTGACAGCAAAATCCCCATCTAAAAAGAGTTTCAATTTGACAGCGATCAGCCATTTATTCAATTCATTTGTTACAAAAAAATGTGATAAATGAAGAACTGCTCGACCGATTTTGTGCAAACTTCACTTAAACCATCTACTAAATAGTCCGAACAATGTTTAAACATTTGGTTTGGATAGGTGAGCCCGTTCTTGAGTTATCAAATTACAACGAAAAGTGGCATTGATTTTTATAGATATAGATAAGTCTTACCATATAAATTCCAGGAAAGAAATATCTTCATAATAATAAACTACATTTTATTATGGTCGATATTTATAAAAACAAGACCTACTTTCGCATATAAATCAATTACGAACACAAAGGGCACTCTTATTTTAAAATTAAGTCACTTATTTTAAATGCAAAAAATTCAATTAAAAGACCTTTCAGTAAAACAGGAGGAGGCCAATTAAAACTATGTCTCTGTAAGAAAGTTGCCACTAGAAGGATGGATGTTGGATAGCACTAGACTGGATTAATTAATTGAAAAGACTTAGAACACTCATTAAATTAATTCTGAGAAAATTTTAGCAAAGAGAGAAGTTGCTTTATGAGAAAATATCTCAAAAATATATTGAAACGTCTCCTTTTATAAAAATCCAGAACAGATTTTATCAATTCTTAGTACTTAAGCCAGACTATCCAAATTACTTGACGACCCAGTTGGTACAATGGTCACCATGCCGGACTGCCAAACACAGGGTTGCGGGTTCGATTCCCGCCTCAGACAAGTATTTATGCTTAGATATTTGTCTGTGGTCTGGTTGTTTCTATATATCATAAGTATATATTTACAAAAGAAAAGTATATAAGTAGTATATCCGTTATCTAGCACTCATAACACAAGTCTAGTTACTTAGCTTGGGGCTAGATGGCGATGTGTAGAATGTCCTGAAATATTTATTTTATTTATTTATTTATTTACTTAGTCCCGCAAATTCAATGTTTTAAATTTAACAGTGAAACCAAAGTGAAGCGCTGTCACTGTGCCTCTACATATTGTTTTTGATATCAAAATGTATCGACTTATGTTTTATTGTATTTCCAAACAATAAAATAGAGATTTTTATATCCGAACAATCTAAACGTATTTCAACATTTCTAAACTATTTTGAGTAAAAATCAAATATTGTATGAACGGGTTCAAAAATCGTTTTTTACGCGCGACTTGCAACATATGTCGACTAAAATAGAGTGTAAATAAATCTCTTTTAGTAGCTGTGTTGTGTATCAAAGAGATATAAATTACAATTGAACAGAGAGAAAACTCGAACCTATGATCCCTATTCTAGAGTCAATTTAACTTCAATAGTATGGCGTATTTCAAAGTAGGTCTTAATTTCAAAACATTGATTAAACCATCTAAATGTGTTAGATTAACCTCTCTCTTCTCGAGTTAGTTGCGTTAGTCCCCAGCTGCATTTTCACCCGAAAGATATAAAACAAATACTAAACTAGAAGGTTAAAGGGAGAGATGTACAAGTAACGAGACAAGTGTTTCTCATTGTCGTCTTTACTTCCTTTTTATTTTAGACGCATCGGCTCTCGTAATTTTTTCGACGCCAAGACACTCTTTCTTTCTTTGGCCTTTCTTCTTCATTGTCCGGGTCATACTGGTCCACTTTTTGACGGAGTGCGGCCTATGTCTCTTTCAGATTATCCACTGTAACTTAAATCTCTTTACCTCTGTGTCAGTGTTTCAGCAATAAACAGGGCAACGGGACAGCGGTCAGCAAACAAAGCGTAGATCCACTGAGAGATTGCAGCGGACCGCGGGTGAGCTATCTCATTTTAATTACGTAACTTTGCTGTAAATATGAACTCTTGGATATTTAAGCGAAACATGTTTTGCTAAAATAGCGGTTACGAGCTTTACAATGAGTTTTAAGAGCTAAAAAACTATGATTAAGTTAATGAAAAACAGCGCTGTGAAGCTGCGTCTTACAGCATAAAATATGCTTAGCGGGCTTCGTTCACTATTTTTTATCTTTTTAAAAATTGTATTTTTAGTACTGCTATTGAAAATGTATGATTATGGCTAATTAGGGCTATTGCCCTAATAAATACAATTGTAATACATTTGTTTAATACAATTGTAACATTTATTGATAAGTTTCAGGTAGGTATTTTTATAAAGATTGTTCATTGTAAAATTCAATTTAAATATTTTATTATAACTGTTCAATAAAAAAACTGTACTAAATATAAGTCAAACAGCGAATGATGGCCCCTGGGGGAAAGTGGAAGGGGTATGCGCAGAACTCAATTTTTAGGTCCGTCTGACGGGGGACAGGAGTGAAGGGAGGGTCAGTTGTTTACATCATCGCTCTCTGTTCGCACATAAAACCCACACACACAACTTTGCCTAAGTCTCAATTGAAAAATTGGATAACCTACTGCATTAAAATTCAATGTCATTTTAGTTCCGGTGCAATTTAATTTGCCTAATTTAAGGAATATTTTTCGGTTTGGGAAAAATATTAAACGAGGGTAAAGTATGACGATTAGGCTGTAGTAATTCTGTGCGCGAATGTACTTGCGAAAACCATCCCCACCAATTTCCGCTGGGGGCCATCATTCGTCGGTCGATCTATACAAACCGTTACGAATTTTCTAGCTAAGTTATCAGTTAGCACGTTTTTGCCAGTACACAGTAAATAAGCCAGTTGTTGTGCCAAGAGTTTTTGTTGCTACGATAAATGATGTTCCTTAAACGGGAAATATGGTTGTGTCACATACTACCGTTCAAGTCGGCTTACCTATGTTCACGGTAATAGATTTAGATTATTGGAAGTAAATTTAATTTGGTATTATTATTATTTGTTATACGTCCTGTATCACGGGGCTATGGAATCCCTGATCTTTGGAAGGCGTGCGTGAGGCCGAAGCCAATACGTAGAGGTCTTTTACAATGGCAAGTTTATTGGCAAAGTATGATGTGGACATCAAACCGGCTGGTGATTATTCCTGTCTGCACTATAAAATGCAGCCAAGGACAACCTCCGGATTGAATAGAACTATTGATATACTACAGGAGAAAACTACTACGTGGGCTATTGTGATGGGATGGTAGTGGACTGGATACTGGGGAACTATGGGTACTATGGTGCCTGCCGTTACAATGTTCAACAAACATGTAAAAGTGGCAGACGGAAACTCGCCAACTCTCAAACGAGGCCAGCCTAATCGACTGAGTAATTTACAGCAAGGGGGCAACAGGAACGAGAGTGGCTGAAGGGTAGCCTATTCCGTCTCACTGCAGGGCAAAGTCCAACTTCTCTTTTCACTGTTTCCCTGTCTAGTTAACTAGACAGGGTTAGGGTTAACTAGAGAGGGTTTTTTTTAGACATCATAGGAACTGCCCTATGATGTCTAAAACCCCTCCGAAACTTTCCACTATTAATATTACTTATAAATAAATATTGCATGACATTAAACACAACGCCATCTATCTGACAAGGGATAGAATACTTATACCTTTTTGTTAAATATCATAAGTAGGTCATTTTAAAATAAAAATATTTTTAACGCTGATAGTATATAAACAGAAGAAAAATATATAAACATGTCATCAATTTTTTAGATTAGGTACCTTAGTTATGAAATAAGTAGGATATTTTTAAAGGTGCTATGTTGACTTTTATTCCGAAAGTCGTAGGTTCGAATCCTGGCCAGCCGTACACCAATGGATTTTTGTTCTTACGGTGAAAGAAAATATTGTGATTAAACCCGCGGCTTAATTGGCTCCAAACGTGTTGACAATTTATTTCCTCTGGACATTGTCAACTAAGCTGAGAAGGTAGTATAGGTAGTGGGCAAGCCTACACCATCTTCACGCAAAGAGGACCCAACCAAAGAGGTCTTGTTACGAAAACCACCTTATATAATGTCTGTTATTTATTTACACATACCTTAGTACAGATAGACTTAATGATTTTTATGTTATTGTTCGTTTGTCTATTGTATTGTATACATTTTTAACTATTTTTTGTTTACCTACGACTCACCGGTGCACGGATAAATTCGGAAGAGTTTTTGTTGCACCATAATTTTGTGCTAGATTAAGTTTTTTGTATTGGAATAAAAAAAATTAAGTACAAGGATATTTTTTGCGCAGGCCACGTCACGCAAGTCACACGTTAAATTGTGACAGTTTATACAGATATCTGTGTTTTGGATATTCTGGCTTAACATGGCATGTCAAATACCAATGTTGACTTCATTAGAAGACATGATTTAATATCAGTATTTATCTAGAACAGTAATAACCTCAGGTAATAACGAAGCTTTGGAATTAATCGTCTAATTTTCCTTAACTTTGATTTCAAATACGAATACATTTAACGTAAACAAGAAAATGATGTAATAATTCAAATTGTTTTAGATGAAACTGAATTGCGAAGCACGACTCTTTGTGCTGGTTTGATCAAAGCTATCTATAGGTATAAAAGAAATATCAGTACTAAACCCATTGCTTTAAAATCAAGATCCGCCCATCTTTTGTTTTGGTAAAACAATTAACATGAATTAAATTCTAAAGAACTTAGAAAAATCACAACAATTATATAATAAAATCCTAAATGTTTAAACATCTAGTTGCTAAAAGTAATAAAAATAGGAATACATCTATATAAACAGAAATATTGCATCGTGCGAGCTTCGTACAGTCGTACCATATACATACACGCATACATACACACACATGAACGCTCGGCCGAGCTACATGGTAGGCGGAGTGGAGGGTGTTAGGTTTTATTTTCATTACGGAATTTCTTGATTCGGTAGCCGCGCTCAAAGCCCGCGATGAACGCTATGCAATAGCATAAAATCCTAAATTAATTAAATAACCGATTCACTTATAATAATAATAAATTAAAAGTCCAAATGGGGGTCTCTAGGTAGAATGCCCAAAAGGCTAGCTGGCGTTACCTCATTGGATGCTTATCCGCTGTCCATCTCAAAAAAAATGCTGTCAAACTTGAGGTCGAGATTTGTAGTTTTTTGTATGTTTAGCAGTTCGAATTTCCATAGCCCTTTCGCCCAGTCCTTTTTATGCCTTAGTTTCATCTTAGTTTACACATTGCAAGCAATATCTAATAAATTAATATAATATACGTAATAAATTTAATAAACGTAATAAATTTATTAATTTAACCAAACACGAATACAGAGTTAAGCACTCAAAGAATCCAGCCGATAAAAATTCAACGCTGAACTTTTGCAAAAGAAGTGAAGATAATTGAAAAACCTGATCTCTCATTAAAATCTCTCGCCTTCGTCCGTTTCAAAATTAAACACGGGCATATCGCAGTCACGTTGGTCGTGCCCAGTTTTTATGAAAGATAAAGAAGCTCTTTGTTCGAAAACTTAAATAGATATAGCCCTGTTTATGCTAAGCTGGGGCGGTTCAATACGACCTCGCTTGAAATTCTAGGCCTTGTATTTTGTACGCGTAGTCTAACCGCTGCCGCATTCATAATCACTATTTACCGGATAATAAGATCTGGCTTTTGTTAGTGACAATTTTAACGTGACGTAACAGTGGAGTAAAGAGCGGTGTTGGTTTAGTGGTAGATACCTCGACTTTCATTCTGAAGGTCGTGGGTTTGTATCCCAGCCGGCCGTGCACCAATGTATTTTTCTTAAGAAAAAATATGTGCGCTAATTGACATTGCTCTTACGGTGCAGGAAAACATCGTGATGAAACCCGCGGCTTAGTTGGCTCCAGAAGTATTGACAAGTTCTCTCCTCTGGAAATGGTCGACTAGGCTGAGAGGGTAGAAGGGGCTGGGCAGTGGGCAAGCCTACTCCATCCTCACGCAAAAAAGACCTAATTAAAAACGGTCTAATTGTGGAAAACAGCCCGTTCAAGTACATGTAACAGTGGAGTACTACACTAGAATAATTCAAAATGTACCTACATAAATAAGAAATTATATTTTTATGTTTTCACTTAAAGCTTTAACCATCAATCATGCGCGTAATACTAAAACGACATGAGATGTTTTAAGAAAAAAAGTTCAGTTCTTCGTTCACGCGATCAAAGTAAATGTAAAGGCAACTTTAGCTCACAAATGTTGCCTTGGCGTGTTGTTAAAAAACTTTAAAAGATTTCCTAACACGATAAATAAATTGGAGGTGGTATGATTTGTGTTATGTGGAACAACTTGGTTGGTAAATCATGCGAGGTACTATTTGGAATTTTCATGCAACAATATCTCGGTTTTTTATGTCTTTTCAGGGTTTCGTACCGCAAATGGTTAAAAAAGGGCTTATACTCAAAGGTCCACAACTTTTTCATACTCGGCGTCTTTATGGGTCCACAACATTAAAAAAACATATCCTTTGTAAACGAGACCTTCCAGCCCTTATAACGTCTCTCTTTTCCATCTGTCCGTCTGTCTGTCCATGTGTCACTACCGATTTTTTTTTATTGGGAACTAGCTGCCGACGTCGTCCGCATAGGAGTAAAGTTTTCAAAATCCGTTCTTAGCGGACGTCATAATAGCTTTAAGCCCGATTCGTCCATTTAATTGTGCGTTGATATATAAATAGATAGATGGCTTTATTGCCATCTACAACAAGTTACAGAAAAAGTACAATTAATTTGAATATCAGTTACTCAGGCCTTTGAATTTTATATTTATAGATAGAGTTCTTCTTTACTCAGGAGTGTCTAATCCCTAGGGTACCAATCAAAAGATGATGAGGAGTATAGTTGACAAAAAGTGGGTAAAAACGGTAGTTTGAAAATGGCTTTTATTAATTGAAATGTTTCCAACTAAAAGGCCTATTGTTGTAAAAAACATTGTTAAATTACATAGCAATATCAATCCGATTACGTTTCAAATACAAAAAATACCCTCAAAGTAGCTCAAAATACCCACAAAGTAGCTCAAAATACCATCAAAGACAGTTTTTGGTATTCTCAATAATATCTTTTGTAATCGAAATGATCTGTAACTCAAGCAGGAGCATTGTAATAATAACAATTTTAAAACTCTACCGTAAATATCCAAATACATTCTCCTCCTTTTATTGAAGTTGGTTAAAAATAAATACAATATCGACTCATTAACTAAGTGTTGAAGTAGGAAACTTTTCTTAACAGCGGTTCTTAAATCAAACCGCGCGAAGTTTCTTGTGCCAAGAGGTTAGAACTTGTAGGTACAGTATGCGTCATAAGTCCATTATCAGTTTGTAACTCAAACTCAAAGTCAAAGTAAATTTTTTTTATTTCTTTGGATGCTTAATACAATTGTATATAGACCACTTGAAAACGTCTTAAAAACTAAGTTAGGATGTGTGCCTTTGGAACGCGCCCACCAATGAGAAGAAGGCACAAGAAACTCATGGGGTTTTTTTTTAAGTGATCACGCTCATAAAGGTCAATATTACAAATTTTTGAAAGTATTATTTGAAATGGAGCAACTAAAGTCACGTCCATGGGTTGTTATCATTAAGGTAAGACGAAGTATCATAGTACGCCTTACTGCAAAATTTATGCTTTATAAAAGTTTTGAACCTGGTAATGGACATGTCATATACATCTTTGGGTAATTTATTATAATAGAGCACACATGTACTATTAAACGACCTGCTTATTTTCCGGAGCCTACTACCGGGCACGGTCAGTTCATTCTTATTTCTTAAGTTGAAATTATGAATATCGCTATTTAAATAACTACTACCTACTACCATAATACTATCAACAAGTATTGGACTACCTTCTTCTAATAGACACAAACAGAAATACTTGAATTAAAAGTATTTAGTGTGATTATTATTTTTAACATGTTAGCTATGTATTTAGTTGATCGAGTCGTATTAGGCTTTGCGTAAACGGGCCACCAACCGGTGGCTAGCCACTAGCAGTTTTCATACATTTTGTTGTGGCTGCCACCGGCCACATGTCGTGTGCGTCGCGTTTTAACAAAATGTAAGAAAAATCGTGTGAACTGCTACTGGCTGGCCACCGGTGGCTGTGGTTGGTGGCCCGTTTGCGCAGAGCGTAAGCCGCCACCGGCTACACCAACCGACATAGGTTCGGGTTACATTGTTATAATGTTCAAATAGTGCTACACAGGATTGTAAACTTTACGGTGCCGATGGACTTTTTAACGTTGATTGTACCTATTGGAAATGTTATACTGTAATAAATAATACTATTACGTGGAAATATTACAATGTATCTACGTATATACAAAGTTTGTGAGAGATAAACACAGTTGCCAAACGTTAGATTCTATAAGTAACAAGGATAAAATTTTGTGCAGGTGTATATAAAATTCTCGTGTCACGGTGTTAGTTACCTATGTTCACCTAAACGGCTGAACCGATTTGTATGATTTTTTTTTGTGTATATTCGTTAGGTCTGAGAATCGAACACCTTCTATTTTTTCTATATTTTTTTTGTAAATGGCAAAATAACTTTTGCCTGTACAGCTGTGTACTTTTTTTAGTTAAATAAATAATAAAAAAAAGCTAATATATTTACAAAATACACCGGTGGAGCCTTGTTGGTGAATCTACGTTGGTTGGTTGAAATACTACTTTTTTATTGTAATTAAATTTTTTTGTTAGAATATTTTGAGTAAAATTTGGATTTAATTTAGATCTTTAACCTAGGCGTCAAAACTATAAGTATTTTCGTTTCTGCATTTAAAAAAAAAATCATTCAATAATTAACAATTTATTTGTACAGTCGGTTGTATAATTGCAGCCCTCGGTAGAGTTCGAAAATTAATATTATTGGAATGTTTGCATTCTAATATTTTTTGTTTGATTTATTGATGAGTTAGAAGACTTTAAACTTCACCTAAAGCAGGTGCTTAGAATCATGCTCGTGTTAAAAATATTCTTATAAATATAGAGGAGCGGTGTTGGCTTAGTGGTAGATACCTCGACTTTCATTCTGAAGGTGGTGGGTTCGAATCCCAGCCGGCCGTGCACCAATGTATTTTTCTTAAGACAAAATTATGTGCGCTGATTGACATTGCTCTTACGGTGAAGAAAAACATCGTGATGAAACCTGCGGCTTAGTTGGCTCCAGAAGTATTGACAAGTTCTCTCCTCTGGACATGGTCGACTAAGCTGAGAGTGTAGTAGGTGCCGGGCAAGCCTACTCCATCCTCACGCAAAAAGAACCCAATTAAAAAGGGTCTAATGGCGGAAAACAGCCTGTATACAAGTACAAGTACAACATTCTTATAACAGCCCTTTTGGAGCTCTACAGTGGGTCTCCAATTTTGCAGCCGACCGTACATAAATACCTGTATGGTACATAGGCATATTTGACATAGGCGACGCACATAAGGTTATTGGCGGCTACCTCAGGCTTTATTTAAATACTGCGTGCACCTGTAAATAAATACTCATGTGTAGATGTCTAAAAAAATGTAAGGACTGGCCTTAGAGCATTGACTCTCTCTCTCTGTGGTCGATCCTTCATGACTGAAGATCGCGACTACCAATATTTTTCACCCAGCGATTTGTAAAGGTCTTCCACTTGGTCCATACAGCATAGAGCATTGACTACTAGGCTAAAAAAATCGGTAAGTTATAAAGAAGGATTCTTCTTTTTTTCCTATTTGAAATTTACCATGAATACTCTACTTAAGACACTCTCCCTACGACACCCTTTTCAGAAATCCCCTCCGACACTCAACACAGTTAAACTTTCATAAAAAGACTAAATAAATAATAACACTGGTCTTTAAAAAATATATTAAATCTCCATAGAAAAGGGATAGTGCGCATCAACGTCACCCTAAAGCCTATTTCGGGACCAACAAAGACATGAAAAATGGTTAAATGTAGGCCTGTGAATGGAATAAAAGTACTTTTATCTGTTCGTAGATTCAACATCATATGTGGGAGAGTTGTTAGAGCTGGAGCAGACTACAAACTATTTATTAGCAGTTTCGATCGTCTTTTGTTTATTTTTTTCGATCGAAGAAATTAAGAAAACACTCTTCTTCTTTGTCCTGCCCTTTTCCCAATTTAGTTGGGGTTGGGCCTCCTTGTACGTTTGCGCCAGGTCCTTAATTGAATTAAATTAAGAAAACACTATATTTTTTAACCTTTTTTAAATTAAATTAATATTTATTTAGGCAACTATAGACCCTAATACAGAGTATCATGTTTTTCCAATTTTTTACATAAAATAAAATAAATCAATCAAATCATTCAATAGGTACGGGATAAAACAACCTGACAGTACTTGTGATTAAATTTTATAATTGGGCCATTGGAACGTATTCAATGTTTGTTTACGTTTGAAAGGCCTAAGGTCAATTCAATTTGGGCCATTAAGACTAAGCCGTTCGTTTATATTTGCAGAAAATCATATACTTTTCTTGTGTTTCTCTTCAAATGGTCGTCGAACAATCGGCCGATAGAATATCTGTGGCCTGTTCAACTCTTTATATCTTTCATGTTTTCTGCATGAGAAGTGATAAGTAGATGTTTATTGATGTAACTTTCCCTCTTTTTGTGGAATACGATGACAGGATTTAAACGTGAAAATGTGTTTCTAAACATTCTGGCATCTTTATTGTGTTTGCATCCGTTCATTCTTTACAACTTATCGTATTGAGAAAGTATTTGAGGCGTGATGTAAACTGTAGGCAGAGAAATATGAAAACATTTGCCAAATATTTTTAAGACTTGGATAAAAATCTTAAGGGTTATACCGAATCCCGGCCGGCCGAGCACCAATGTATTTTTCTTGAAAATATGTGCGCTAATTGACATTGCTCTTACGGTGAAGGAAAACATCGTGATAAAACCTACGGCTTAGTTGACTCCAGAAGTATTGACAAGTTCTCTCCTCTGGAAATGGTCGACTAAGCTGAGAGGGTAGTAGGTGCTGGGCAAGCCTACTCTATCCTCACGCAAAAAAGGACCAATTAAAAAGGGTCTTATTGCGGAAAACAGTCCGTTCAAGTAGTAGTAATAGTAAGGGCTATACCGGAGAGACCGTAACCGGACCAGCATTATTTGAGTGAGCTATTTTACAACTATTTTAATCAACTAGTTGGACCACGATCCTTAGTTGGGGACCCGAGTGCGAAGTGGTGGTCCAACTATTTTAAAAACAGAAACAAAAACGATCAAAACGTAAACAAAAGATGATTGTAAAAGAAACAAAAGATGATCGAAACAGGAACAAAAGACGATAGAAACAAAAGACGATCGAAATGTTGCCGTACAACCCACTTTTGTCGATCATCTACCGCTTTAATAGCTTCATTATTGTGGTCAATCCGATTAAGTTCTAAGTGTGCTTTGCTATATAAAATAGCTTAGCCTTGAACGGGCACGAGTAGCCGTAAATTCAAACCGAGCAAAGTGTATAACAAAACACTACAGTTTCCAAGAAAAATGCTCAAACATATTAAATACTTAGAACCTATCCATAATATTCCAAAACTAATATCCCAATTATTCGATCAAAATTCCTGTGAAACGATTTCACACACTAGCTCTTGTTTCTTTCATGTGAAGCAAATGTAATTACATTGGTTACACAATTACAGTTCATTGAACTTTGATCAAACTTATCCTTAGAGTCGCGTGTTCACAGTAGCGTGTCGTTATATTAACAGTCATTACAAAATTTCCCAATAATAAGCCCACTGAAACATTAGCCGGGACGGCTACACGAAAACAGAATTAATAATGGGCCAACTTTGCGGTTAATTCACTTCACCATCTGCGTTAAATGTCGGAAAAATTTTAACATTCCATCCCGGGGTGTAATCCGTAAATATGGCGTCATTAAGCCGAGGGATGCAAACTGCCCTTTATTAAATATTAGTCGTTTCTCGCGGCGTGGCTCACCTCCGTAGATCATTAGATCATGACGACCCAGTTGGCACAATGGTCACCATGCCGGACTGCCAAACAGAGGGTTGCGGGTTCGATTCCCGCCTCAGACAAGTATTTATGCTTAGATATTTGTCTGTGGTCTGGTTGTTTCTATGTATTATAAGTATATATTTACAAAAGAAAAGTATATAAGTAGTATATCCGTTGTCTAGCACCCATAACACAAGTCTAGTTACTTAGCTTGGGGCTAGATGGCGATGTGTGGAATGTCCTGCAATATTTATTTATTTATTTTATTAGATCATCTATGGCACTTCTTGGAATATTACACTGAATTGCATTTTTAAGTTACACACAAACTGTGCTACACATCTTGACCTGCCCCTCCAGCGCTAATAGATGTACCAAAACGGCTGTTTTAAAAATGTTTTCAACACAAGCAAGATTCTAGACACCTGCTTTAGTTGAAGTTTAAAGTCTTCTAACTCATCAATTTATCAAAAAAACTTGAGAGGTCTCAAGGGACACCCGAATGGAACGAAGTTTCTTTCAATTCATTAGTGAAGGACTTGTAATAAAATCAAAAAGTGTCGTTACAACTTTTGTTCTTAATTTTTTCCCTTTCGCAACGCGCCATAACAAACTACATTCCAATAAAAATTATTAGAATGAAAACATTCCAATAATAGTTATTTTCGAACTCTGGGGGCTGCAATTATGCAGCCGACTGTACATTGGCTGACCTTATGTCATCTAATAACAACGCTAAAGACCTGGCAGCACACTGGAGTGGGCGGAACTGTCCCTACTGAATCAATTCCCTTTTAATTTGTGTTATCGATACGAACAAGAAGACTTTTTGTAAAATAGATGTTTTCTAAGCTTTACATTCCGAAACTACCGCATTCTCGTGCATATGTCCCCTTTGGTGGTTCTAAACGAGCTCAAAATTTACCCATAGAAATATCATTAAGATTAAATAAATTGTTGTTATCTTATACATAAGATTATCTTTGAATTGTGATCAAACTTCAAAGTTAACACTAAGTTCAGTTTTGTGAGATGTTTAAATATTTTGCGCTTAAGAGGAAAGATGCCAGAAAAATGAAAGGAAAATGACTCCAGAAGTATTGACAAGTTCTCTCCTCTGGACATGGTCGACTAAGCTGAAAGGGTAGTAGGTGCTGGGTAAGCCTACTCCATCCTCACGCAAAACGGACCCAATTAAAAAGAGTCTAGTTGCGAAAAGAGCCCGTATGCATACATACATACCCGGCTCTCTCTCCATACAAACGTAGTCGACTGTTTCCTCCCTGGATAATGATACTAGAATAAATATTTTTTTACCATAAAACTTTTAACTCGGCCTGTCACCGCACGCAATTGCAATGCCCTGCAGGGCTCATATGTAAACTTGTATGCCTATTGTAACATCTATTGTACCTACCATATGAATGCAAATGAATAAAATGAAATGAAATGGCCTGCCATGACCATACCCCTATGTCTTATTTTGTATATTTATTTTGTTTATTAACTCTTACTTTCTAAGATAAAATATGAAAAAAAACCAAGACATAGAGGCATAGTCATGGCAGTTATAGGTTTTATGGTAAAAAAAAATTTGTTTTAGTATCATTATCCAGGGAGGAAACAGTCGACTACGTTTATATGGAGAGAGAGCCTGGTATGTATGTATGCGTACGGGCTCTTTTCGCAACTAGACTCTTTTTAATTGGGTCCGTTTTGCGTGAGGATGGAGTAGGCTTACCCAGCACCTACTACCCTTTCAGCTTAGTCGACCATGTCCAGAGGAGAGAACTTGTCAATACTTCTGGAGCCAACTAAGCCGCGGGTTTCATCACGATGTTTTCCTTCACCGTAAGAGCAATGTCAATTAGCGCACATAATTTTTTCTGAAGAAAAATACATTGGTCGGGGTATCTACCACTAAGCCAACACCGCTCCCTGAGGTAGCCGGGTACCTTTTCTCCTAAAAAGAGATGAAACAAGATGAAAATATGATGTCTTTTTTATATTGTATGGTCGAAGGCGAGGATATACATCAATATGTCTATTAGGGTAATGCGGCTGTAGTACCGAGGGACTCATCGTTTCATTTATTGAAATTTACTAAAAGCCAAGCTCGTTATATGGGTCGCCGTCGGATTTGCTAATAAATTGATTTATTAGCCCCGTCACTCGTTGATACGGATAGAGAGATCGAAAGGGATTTGTATATTTTTTTCGAATTCGGTTCCTATCAATGAATAAAATTGATAGATTGTTCGTTCGTACCTACGAAGCTAAAAAAAACTGTGAGGTTTTTGAGGTTCATTATAGAAAATTGATATCCCCATACTCAGTGTATTACTCGTTTAGGATATTGTTGGGGTTGCCACGTTTTCGTAGTGCGTCCGGTATGTTTGCCGAACTGATGATTTTCACGCTATAATGAGAAAAAGAAGCGCGTCACTTAACAGTGACACGCTTAACTGGCGTGTTCGTGGCAGCCCGAACAGTATCCTGAGCGTATTGTCCGAGAGGTGGGACTCGCCGTTGTTAAGGAGGTGGATGCAGTTGCACGCCAGCGGTCCTTACTATATTTAATTAATAATATTTTAAACCTAATTTTGATTATGTAACTTTTTGTGACATTTAATTTTGATTCTATTTCTTCTATTTATTATTTTTTTATTTGACATTTAATATTGACATTTTTCTTTTTACATTATGATTCGTTTTTTATTATTAGTTTGATTTAAATTTGTTCATTTTTTGTATTTTTGATTATTAATTTTAAATTATTGTAATGTATGGATTTGATTATCTGAAATAAATGAATTTAATTGAATTACGTTGATGTAGAGCCGTTGCTAATGTCTTGGGTAGACTCTACAGTTTGCTTAAAAGTTACCGTACATGTAAAAAACGTGAACCGTGTGTAGCAGCAATACAAGCATTGAAATACATTCTTTTTCTCGTATAGTGGTTTGGCTCACCTATTGTTAGGTCAGATCGCCTTAAGGCCTCTAACTTGACCTTACGACTGCTACTAGAGGTAGCAACCGGGACTAACGGCTTAACGTGCCTTCCGAAGTATAGAGGGGCTCACGAAAACACATTTTTGCCACACTACTAATTGGCGACCCATCGAAGTAATTACCGCGTCAGGCGTCGCTTAACCCGCACGACCGTAAACGAGCGAGCGTCGCTTAGCTGTGAACCTCCTCGAATACATAGTTACTGATCTAAAGTCATGGATTCGAATATTTCTGAGGCGAATTTTCGGAAAATATTTGTGAATACTTCACTGTAGTCTTTACCAAAACTCGTAAACGAAACATATGTATCGACGTACGTGACAATACATCCAAAATCCATCTTCTAATAAGCGAACATATAGCAGTAAAAAATAATAAACTTATACCCATCGACCACTGATATAAATATGACCACATTGCAACGCTCGAAATAAATCTCGCAGTCCGAATGTATCACATAGAGGTAGAAGAACTATTTAATTGTTACGTGCAACACTTAACGTGTTTTGATAGCAATAGACAACTTTTTAAAATTTGTATTTGGTATTTATGTTACAATATTATATTATATTACAAGCAGCACTCCGCGGTTTCACCCGCGTAACTTCCCATCTCGTAGAAATATCGGGATAAAAAGTAGTCTATGTTATTCTCAATTAATTAATGTATCAACTTATCAAGTTTCATCAAAATCTATAAAGCCTTAACGCACGCTAAGAACGCGTACGTGTTTTCCAATGCCTATGTTACAGTATCTATATATATAAAAGAAAGTCGTGTTAGTTACACCACTTATAACTCAAGAACGGCAGAACAGATTTGGGTGAAAATTGGTAGGGAGGTAGCTTAGAGCCAGGAGACGGACATAAGATACTATTTATCCCAATATGCCCACGGAATCGGGACTTACGCAGGTGAAACCGCGGGGCACAGCTTTTTAAATAAAATGACACAATTGTGTTTTTTTGGGACAACACTTTGTTAAGTATACTTTCTATGATAATATAGTTAATTATACCTATGGATGTATCACATAAATTGGTGTGTTTTTTTGGGAAAAAAACTTTGATATGTATACTTTCTATAATGATATAGTTATTTTATATCTATGAATGTATCACATAAAGTAAATTGGTTCCGCGCAATTTTGGTAATGCACGGATTCTCCGGCCAAACAAGTATGAGAATGTGAACGAATTTGATTTCAAATAAGTAATGTTACCCTGTAAGAGCGTAATAAATCTTCAGTTCTTCCTATTTTTCTGGTCATCGATAAAAATAATAATAGCCGAAACCTCGTTTCATGGATTTATAGATATATTTTTGTTAGGAAAGAAAACGTTATGTATCTACACGAGATTATTGTTATTTTCTCGCGCCCAAAAACCATTTCTCGATATTATTATGTATTGCTGAAAATAAGTTTCGGTTTATTGCTTTTTCTTTTGTTATTTGTCTTTACCTATTATAAATATTTCGGTTTTCTACTAAAGGAACACTGACTCGTTCCCAAATGTCTAAATTTCTTTTGACATGACTAACACAGCGAAAGCGACATTAGAATATTTTTGCTACTAATGGATTGTTGACTAAAAATCATTACAATGTAAATAAATTATGATTTTTCCGTAGCACATTTTATATTACCGACGTCAATAAAATCCCGTAGCAAAACTACGAACAATCCCGTAACCGTAGCACATGACAGCACATCTACAAGAATTACCGGAATCAAATTATCAAAACAATCGGTATTAATATCGAAATATTTTCGCTACTGGAAGATTTTTGAAAATAAAAACATTAAAATATGATTGACAACTAAAAATCGAGTAGCAATAGCTACAAACAATTCCGTAACCGTAGCACACAAGATTAAAATTTCAGATCGCTTTAAGGCCTCTAACTTGACCTAACGATTACTGGAATATGATACTGGAAGATTTTTGAAAAAAAAAACATTAAAATGTAAATACTTTTATATTTTTAATTCAATTTGAACTTTAGTAATGACCTCTCTATGGGTTAATAATAACGCCGTGGATTTGCCAATGTTGTGTGTAAGAGAAAAACACCGAAAACGAAGGTGACAATTTGTTGCGTATGATCAGTAAAACTTTTATAAATACAAATTTAATAAATAAATAAATACAAATACATAAATCCAAATTTTGCAGGACATTCCACACATCGCCATCTAGCCCTAAGCTAAATAACCAAAATCGTGTGAGGGTGCTAGATAACGAATATAAATACCTACGTGCTGTAACCGTGGCTAATTGGACAACTAAAAATCCCGTAGCAATAGCTACGAACAATCCCATAACCGTAGCATATACATAACTAATTTGACAACTAAAAATCCCGTAGCAATAGCTACGAACAATCCCATAACCGTAGCATATACATAACTAATTTGACAACTAAAAATCCCGTAGCAATAGCTACGAACAATTCCGTAACCGTAGCACACAAGATTACAAATTTACCGGAAAACAAGACAACCGGTAGATATAAACTCGGTAGCACTACACTATAACCCCCTTAATCTAATCACGGAACGAAATTTCCTCAGCGAATACGAAACGAGCTTATGACTGCTATTTGATATCGCTAATTTCCAGCCACCGTAATAAATTACCAGCGAGGAAATGAGCTCGGCACGACGGAAAAGGGGAAAAAAATGCTAATAAAATTGTACCTTGCCCGTTAATCTTAACCCTCCACGGTTTTGTTCAGATTTGAGGTGCCTAGGTAACCGGGAAATTAATATTTCCTAAGTAGCGAGGAGACAGGCTACCACTGAATTTAATTAACGAACAAAGTGCCTACCTGTGGTCGCTTTATCGTTCTCTTTTACGGTGTTTCTGTTTTACATGATTTTTTCCTAAGTTTGAGTTCTTTAATTTAAGTGAACTTCCCAAGAAAAATCACCTATGGAATACCTACCTTTTTCTAGGTTTCCAACTCCGCTTGATTTTTGTTTAACGGAAAGCCCAAACTTAAACTTGGCTCATTCGACTAGGATTCACCAACGAGGCTCCACCGGTGGATCTAAAGATATTTTTACTCTCTTAAATCCGGAGTTAAAATCGGAGTGGATCGAATTTGGCGACAACTATAAGAAGGATTCTTAATTGTTTCGATTCTTAAATTATTTAATGTATACAGATATTCAGATATTTATTTCTGTAAACAAATATTTGTTGTGGTCTAGGTATTTTTGTAAGTATAACTTGCATCACCTTGTGGTTAACCCCGTGGGAATATCGGCTGATCTAGTGGGAATATTGGGATAAAAAGTACTCTATGACACTCTCCATGAATCAATGTATCCTCATACCAAGTTTCATCAAAATCGGTCTAGTGGTTTCGAAGTCTATTTAATGCAAATAAATAATCAAATCTCACTTCTTTATAATATTAGTATAAATAAGAATGTATTAACAAAAAAGTATATACAATTATTCTATCCGTTGTATGATCACCATAATACAAGTATAGTAGCTTAGTTTGAGGCTAGATGGCGCTACGTGGAATTTCCCGCAATATTTATCTATTTTAAAAGACACAGCCTCTGTTGAAACTTAAACTTGATTTGCTAAACTAAACTTTTTAAGTGCACTTATTCGCCATTCGTTTTATTCAGTGTTTTAAGTTTAATTAAATGGAAACATGAGAATGGTGGATCTTTTAGTCGGTGGTCTAAAAGTTTAGTTTAAAACCTTTAAAATAGCCATACTTTATAACTCTTATTTAAATAGGTTTATTTTTTATACAATTCGTTTATTTACTTCACGTCTTGGTGCATAAAATAAACATGACCTAGTTAGATATAAGTTACATTTGGATCCTTAACACTTAGTCACTATATGGGTTAAATTAATTTATCTTTATTAATTACTAGCTGCGCCCCGCGGTTTCACCCGCGTAATAATTTTCTACGAAATTTTCTTAATTATTTATTTCATAAGAACCTTCTCCGGACAATAACAAACACAACAAAAAAATAATTGGCCAAATTGGTCCAGGCGTTGTTGAGTTATGCGCTTACCAACACATTTTGAGATTAATTTTTATATTATAGATATAATAGTCCAAATATTAATTTAAAAAAATGGTTGTCTGGAAAGTCGGTTTACGGAAGATAGTTTTTAGCGTGATAACGTCATAAGAATACCTTGTCAATAACACTCACGTTCCCGTACTAACGTTGCTATGATTACCTTGTCAATAACGTGAGCGATGACGTCATACTTTTTTGTGAATGCCGGTGTCCATCAATTTATAAGACGTTATCACGTCAAAAAACGTTCAAATGTCTCACTTCAAACACAATAGGTATATTTAATACAATCTTTGTCACTAGATGAATAGATTGTAGGGCATTTCAATACACGCAAATGCAAGGCCAATGTTCGAAGTGATGTTTTGAGTAAACAAAAACAACGAATGCACGATATTTTATTACTAGCTCTAGTCGATCCCACCTTTAGGTTAAAAAATACAATACAGAATTATGGTCAATTATAATATATTTAATATTGGAAGTCTGTATTAACTGATTTCACACAAAAACCACAAACAAACGTGTCATAATTTAACCACTGCGACAAAAATCGACACTTTATTTATTATGTACTAGCAGCGCCTGTGGGTTCACCCGCTTAACTCTCGACCCCATTGGAATATCGTGATAAAAGTAGTCTGTGTTATTTCCAATGAATCAATATCCTCATACCAAGTTTCATCAAAATGGGTCCAGTAGTTTCAGAGCTTATTAAACAAAATAAATCTTGTACTTGTATACAGGCTGTTTTCCGCCATTGAACCCTTTTTAATTGGGTCCTTTTTGCGTGAGAATGGAGTAGGCTTGCCCACCACCTACTACCCTCTCAGTTTAGTCGACCATGTCCAGAGGAGAGAACTTGTCAATACTTCTGGAGCCAACTAAGCCGCGGGTTTCATCACGATGTTTCCCTTCACCGTAAGAGCAATGTCAATTAGCGCACATAAATATTTCTTAAGAAAAATACATTGGTGCACGGCCGGCCGGGATTCGAACCCATGACCATCAGAATGAAAGTCGAGGTATCTACCACTAAGCCAACACCGCTCTAAAATAAATCTTTCCTCTATTATATTAGAGCTTCTGCCTGCGGATTTGCCCACGTGGCCTACAGGAAACGGAATTTCGGAAAATCCTTTCATAGACGACCTCGGAGACGATCACAGCTCGCGTTCGCGGGAGTTACCAACCATCACTATGTACATATCCCCTGAGTTGTGCTGAACGAGCTCACAATTTTACCGATATACGACCAGCTTTTTTTGGCATAGTAGTTCTTTAAACATCTTATCGAATGCCTACGTCATACACTTTATATAGCTTTTAAGTTTCCGGTCTCTACAATCAGCGGTTTATGCGTTGTGTGTTGAGTCAGTCAGTCATTCAGGACAAAGCATTTTATATGGATTGATTAAATTAAACAAAGAGGATTCTTACACTTCCCAAAGATATAAAGCTATCAAGTCACATAGCCGTTAGACCCAGTAGTAAATTTAAGCATTATGTAACTCCTGCACAATTTGTGTCTGTGTGTGTGTTTTTATGTTTTTGTGGGTGTGTTTTTGTGTTTTTTCTAGGGTTGCAATCAATTTTATCGCAGCCGAGGCCTTTATAGTCACAAAATATTCCTGGATATCAAGGTAGTACGTCTGTAGTGTTATTTTTAACGGCTGTTCATTCAGTGCTAGATTTATAGCTGACTTCCCTTCCGCTTTTTCGAAATCTATTACGGTGTTCGCGGGAATTATTCCCATTCAGGTAGTACCAATGATAAATATCGTTCACTGCTTTATAGATAGGAGTTTTTTTAACAATGAAGATGCGTGCTTGTTTTTATCGCCTCAGTACTAAATTAAATTTGTTTACACTTGGAGATATACTTCAATAAAAGTTTATGTAGTAGATTTGTAATAGTAAACCAAGGCAATTGTTTAGTATAAACAAAACGCAATTTGTACAGACGATATAAAATGATTGGTTGACCCTAAATGTATAGGAAAACGTCAATTGCGTGTGGTTGACTATAGATGCTTAGAACAAGGGATTACACTAGCTGCGCCCCGCGGTTTCACCCGCATAAGTCCCGATCCCGTAGGAATAGCGGGATAAAAAGTAGCCTATGTGTTAATCCAGGTCACCAACTATCTAGATACCGAGTTTCATCGCAATCGGGTTAGTAGTTTTTGCGTGAAAGAGTAACAAACATACATAGACACACACGAACTTTCACATTTATAATATTTACAAAAGAAAAGTATATAAGTAGTATGTCCGTTGTCTAGTACCCATAACAAAAATCTAGCTACTTGTCTTGGGGCTAGATGGCGATATGTGGAATGTCCTTCTTCTTCTTCGTATCGATAGCACAAACCAAAGGGAGAATTGACGAAGTAGGGTCAGATCCGCCCACTCCAGTATACTGCCAGGTCTATGGCGTTGTTATTAGCTGACATCAGGTCAGCCAATGTGCAGCTATTGGGGCTGGAGGGGCAGTTCAAGAGGTGGAGCATAGTTTGCTCGGGAGCCCCGCAGTCGCACTGAACCCGGCATGGATCGATCATGCCCCATCTTCCCAGGTTCACCCTACAGCGACCAACCTGAGACCTTAGTCTGTTAAGTTGGAATGTCCTGCAATATTTATTTAATTAATAAGCATGCAAAATAATGCAAATCGACATAACACACATGAAATTTACAAAACAAAAACGTAAACCGTCCATAAAAGCATAAAAAAGAAACAATGTATTTCCTTTTTTGTCCGGATACCCCGTAAAACGTCAGTTTCGGAAAAGGGAAATGCGGTAAATCCAAATCCGGACTGTATGTCGAGTCGTCACAATGTCAATTAGTTAACAGGTAGCAAGTGTCAAGTGTTGGTGATTAACAACCTCTTTAGTAATATAGATAATAGTGATTGATATTAAGAATAAATAACAACATGAAGACGACGACGTATCTCATGACGACCCAGTTGGCACAATGGTCACCATGCCGGAATGCCAAACACAGATTTGTCTGTGGTCTGGTTGTTTCTATGTATTATAAGTATATATTTACAAAAAGAAAAGTATATAAGAAGTATATTCGTTGTCTAGCGCCCATAACACAAGTCTAGTTACTTAGCTTGGGGCTAGATGGCGATGTGTTGAATGTCCTGCAATATTTAATTAATTATTATTTATCTCTATTAAGAGGAAAGGGTACCGGGGGCTCTCTCCAAACTACGTTAGTCGACTGTTTTCTCCCTGGTAAATGACACTAGAGCAAATACTTTTGTTGCGTAAAACTTAGACCTGTCATGACTATGCCCATTATAATTTTTTTTCATTTTCTAATTTTCATAGGAATTATGATTTAATAAACAAATAAAACGAGAGTTGTGCTAGTGTCATTATCCAGGGAGGAAACAGTTGACTACGTTTGTATGGAGAGAGCGCCGGTACCCTTTCACCTTAATGACCTAGGTGACGCGTCGGGCGTCGGCCTTCAAACGCAAAAGATTCCTATCTCAAATAAATATTTATGTACAGATATTCCTTTCTGGTCTTGGTGTTTCTGATGAAAAGTATAGTAGTGATTAGCGCGTTTAAACAAACATACTCTTCAGCTTTATAATATTAGTATAGATTTGGTGTAGGTATACTAGTTTTCATGTTTATTTTTTAAAAATTATTTGTGGAATAGATATAGGTTAAAATGTCCAAGAGCACAATAATATCCAACTGTAGAAATGCCTTATCTAAAGGAAGTCATATACTTTATGCGTTACAATACTTGTGTTATCCTGTGGTTAAGCTAGTTAAGTCACAACAAAAATACATTCGTGAACTTAAACATGATTCAAGTCAAACTAATTACAGAATATGAACCGATTGAAATACTCGTTAAATGCATTTGGTTACATTTGTTTAAGCACAGGTGTTAAAAAAGCCATCAATTGCTAATCAAAAATATACGTCTATAAAATATAAAGAAAATGTTATTCTTGCTGATTCTTCAAAACCAACAAAGAAAGCTCGAAGTAGAGTCACGGAATATTATCCAACGTCAAACAAAGGAACCAACTTGTAACCATTGGAAACTTGTAAAAACTTAATTAGTCCAGAACTAACGGAATTTCTATATTGACCTGTGAACTGTGGACGTTTGCTAGAACTTTCCGCTACATAAAGTCCTAAGTTTATACCACAACATGTACACTTGTGTCCAATGGATTTTCATCCCTGAACTTTGATATTTCCGACTCTTTGTTTGTTTAAACAAGGCGTAAAATAAGTTTGAGTACCGTCCTTAATAATGTTGCTGCTGTTTTGTAATTTATCAGGTTATTAAGTCATCGTCCTACTTCTGTGGGTAGCATTCTACTTCAGCAGAAATGCGACAAGACATTACTTAAATATATTCGCGAGGCGCGGTAATAAGCATCTTGTAAGACTAAATTTGCAGTTCGCTAAAGATTTTTGCTTTTGTTTTTTGTTAATTGTTGTTATAATTTGTTTGTTTACGAATAGGCTCCGAAATTACTGGACCAATTATGATGAAACTTGGAATTATGATACATTAGTTCATTAAGAGTAACGTAGTCTTTGATTCTGATTTAAAATAATATCAACCTACTAAGAAACACGTTTCAAGGCCAAGTGGAGGGGAAGAGAACACGTGGGCGCTCACCAATACGATGAACTGACCTTATTAAGCAGGCTACACAAGCATCCCTGGTACAATGTGCTCGCAATGCCATTAATCGCCTACATTGGAGATGCATTGCGAAGAAAGCTTCGGCGGTGCGTAGGTGCGAAGGTGACGATACCCGTGCATCATCGACATGATCACGACCACTCTGTCAAGAGTGCTCAACTAAGAAGAGACTAAGAAACACTTAATTAGGTTGCTTCATTCAAAATAAACCTTCCTAAATATCTGTAACTAGCGGCCCGGTACGTGCTTCGCTCCGTTTATAGTAAATAATAAAAAAAAATTGGAACATCAAATTCATTTATTCAAACAATTTTTTTTTATTAATTGCTAGCTACATTTTTGTAAAGAATATTTATTGTTTATCCATTTGAAAAAAGTTTCAATTTGACAACAAAATTCCCAATTATGTCATTTGTTACAAAAAATGTAATAAATGAAGAGCCGCTCGACCGATTTTGTACAAACTTTACATAAACCATCTACTAAATAGTCCGAACAAAGCTTAAACATTTGGTTTGGATAGGTAAAATTACAACGAAAAGTGGCATTGATTTTTATAAATATAGATAGATACTGTCCTTTGTAAGCATGTTCCCAAAAAAAACTCCATAATTTTCTTGTGCCTTCTTTTCATTGGTGATTCGTTCCAATGACTTAGTTTAAAATAAATTTATTGGGACTTTACTTAAAATTTTCTCATTCAGAGAATGGTTTAGTTTATTTTTATTTTCGGGAAGTCATTGGACGCAGAGATCATGCGACCGATCGCTCTGGAAGTTTTTGGGGGAGGCCTATGTTCAGCAGTGGACGTCCTGTGGCTGATATGATGATGATGATGATTTTTATTTTTGGCTGATCCAAATTTATCACTCTCGAGTATACCTACTCTCATTCAACGGTCGAGTATTACTGAAGCAGGTTTACCTTTGCATTAAAATTTAAGCAGGTGGCATACCTTGTGGGCCGTCCCCAACATATATCAATGTGTTTAGGAAGTTGTGTGAAAAAATTTATTGGTATCTCGATTTTCTGAAGTTGCCGTCTGTATGAGAGAATCTGTCGGTAGCCGGATGTTTTGTACATCGATGTTTTCTTGAATGCCTAACTAATAAATAAATTGTCATTTAAGTACCTAAGAGAATTTATAATATACTAGCTGGTTTCACCCTCGTAAGTCCCGATCCCTTGCGAATATCGGGATAAAAAGTAGCCTACGTCTTAAACCAGGTTTCGAGCGATCTACCTACATACCGTTTCATCACAATCGGTCCAGTAGTTCTTAAAATTAAATTAAAAATTATAATATTATAATATTATCTTTTGCCCGCTACTCGTCCGCGTATAAGTCGAAAATGGACCAAGGAACCTTGTCCCATACAAACTTTGCCCTCCCTTTTCACCCCTAAGGAGTAGAATTTCAAAAAACCCTTTCTTATCGGATGCCTGCGTCATACAAAGAGCACATCCCCCAAGTTTCAGGTCTCTACGATCTGCGGTTTAGGCTGTGCGTTGATCCGTCAGTCAATCAGGACAAAGCATTTTATATGAATAGAAGATAGGATGATTTTTCGTAGGCAAAGAATTTATGTGAAAAAAATTTAAATAAGGAATCTCAATGACAAAAACGAAAATGAGGATGAAATGGCAAAAACATTTTATATCCGTCGTAAACAAAATAATTACCCAACAAATGTGAGTTAGTAGAAATACGTAAGAAGGGAGTCGACGTATCTCATTCATCCGAACACTGTGCACCCTTGATTAGATTTAAAGAATGACGTCGTAATAGGGGAAAGCGGGGTTCGACGGAACTTCATTAAATATTCTTTCTTTCTGTTTCATCCCACCCCGTTCTTGCCAGTAATCACTGCGTTCCTACGCCATGTCTGAAGAATTAAAGATAAAAGTCGACGCAATAAAAGGGGGAAGAGAATTGATATAATATTAAAATATTTTCAAAAAAGTTTAGGAACTCTGTGGAATATTACCAAGAGATTATATGCTGGAAAGGAATTTACATATAAATTAAAATAAGATTAGTGTTAGCGTATTCTCTTGAATTTCCTCGTAGCCTAGCTTTTGTTACTACTTTTGTATTCTTTTTACTAGATAACTAGAAATCCTACTATTATTATAAATGTGAAAGTTTGTGTGTGCGTGTGTGTGTGTGTGTGTTTGTTACTCCTTCACGCAAAATCTACTGGACCGATTGCGATGAAACTCGGTATCTAGATAGCTGGAGACATGGATTCACACATAGGCTACTTTTTATCCCGATATTCCCACGGGATCGGAACTTACGCGGTTGAAACCGTTTTTTTATACGACCCAGTTGGCACAATAGTAACCATGCCGGACTGCCAAACACAGGGTTGCGGGTTCGATTCCCGCCTCAGACAAGTAAGCATAAAGCTTAGAAATTTGTCTGTGGTTTGGTTGTTTCTATGTATTAATAAGTATATATGTACAAAAAAAAAGTATATAAGTAGTATATCCGTTGTCTAGCACCCATAACACAAGTGTAGTTACTTAGCTTGGGGCTAGATGACGATGTGTGGAATGTCCAAAAGTTGTTTGTTTAGGTGCACAGAAGTAGCCCTCAACGGCTTGCTCGTATAATTACCAATAACCCTGTATAGTTAAATGAATGCACATTTTGATAAACATTTTCACTCTCAGACATCCTTAAAATAACTACCAACTTTTTATATTTTGTTATACAATATCTTCTACAAATCCTTCAAAGGTTGACTTCACTAAGGTTTTCTTTGTCGTTTGTACAGACGTCTACGCAATAGAATGGATTGTTAGCGGAGCGGAGGGCGGTAGCTATTGTACTCGCAGACGAGTTTTCATAACTGAAAGGATAATTTTCTAGTGAAAATTTTACTGTAAACCGATATTTGTTGTGTATTTTTTTGACTGTGAATCCTACTCGATCGAACCTGGTTCGATGAGGATACTCTACGAGATTAGAGACTGTGGGGCTCCAATGCAGGACATGCGGCGCACCTAATTTCCTAGTTATGATGCCCTACAACTTGCACAAGGAAAAACCAAATGGAGGCTACAGACGTTCGCAAAAAATTTAACTATTTGCTTGAACACTTGAACTCTTTTGATCCCGGTTGCTATAGCAATCGAGGCGAGGCCAAAGATACGGCCAAGTCAATTGAACATTTTTAGTCCCGGTTGCTATAGCGATTGAGGTTAGACCAGAGATATAGCCAAGCCAATTTAACACTTTTGGTTCCGATTGTTATAGCGATCGAGGCGAGGCCAAAGATATAGCCAAGTCAATTGAACACTTTTAGTCCCGGTTGCTACAGCGCCCCATGCCGAGACCAAAGATATAGCCAACCCGATTGAACACTTTTGGCGCAGTTGCTACAGCAACCGAGGCAAGACCAAAGATATAGCCAAGCCAATTGAACACTTTTGGTCCCGGTTGCTATAGAGATCGAGGTCAAAAGCAAACACCTGGCTTGCCTTCCTACTAAAAAGTACCTTAACTACCTAACTACGATAATTATTTTTGCTTGTAAATTTTGTATAAATCAATTTAAAATAAAACGCAAACAAAATAATACCTCTCAACTTCATTAAGTTATTTATTGACTCTGAAAATTCTAAAACAAATTTCGAAACTAATAAACTGAGCAGTTTATTAAATTACAAGTCAACTTGTACAGTCGAGTACACAAACAGACGTATAAGTACAATGGCAAACAAAAGTCAAGTGCTGAGAACAGTTTTATAAATCTCGTGGATATTAAGTGAATACTCCATATTAGCTCCAGGTGGCAACCATAACTTCACCTAGTTGGTACTTACTAACATAAGTGGCTCGGGGACGAAATTGCGAATACTTTGTCATATCGTAAGTTACGCCAAAGGTTACACAATACTAAGAATGTTACATAAACAAGTAACTTGAGACCTTTTTAATAGAATTCCGAGAGGCTGTCTCTTTAGGCTCACGACAAACCGGTACGACGTGTTATGCGACATGAAATGCGCCACACGTCAATCGACAAATAACTATTATCTTATTTTCTCGTCCACTAGCTGCATCCCGTGGTGTTACCCACACAAGTCCCCTCTTGTAGGAAACTTGACTATCTAATATTATTAATGTGAATGTATGTGAGTTAGTATTATGTGTACACACATTTACACAGAATCGATCATGCAAAATTTGAAGTAGATTTGAAGTGGACCTAAGGATAGCGTTGTCCCCATACAAACTTTGCCCCCTTTTTCCTAATGGGTAGAATTTCGTAAATTTATTCTTATCGAATACCTCCGTCATACAAAGAACACACCCTCCAAGTTTCAGGGCTCTACGATCAGCGGTTTAGGCTGTGCGTTGATCTGCCGGTCAGTCAGTCATGCAGGACAAAGCATTTTATATGTATAGAAGATGGAATAGTTTGACATCAGAAAGCATGTCAAAGTCAATGTCATAAAAATTATTCCTTTAGATGCTTAATAAATTTGTACCAAGACTACATAGAAACGTCTTAGAAACTAAGTTAGGATGTGTGCTTTCGGAACGCGCCCACCAATGAGAAGAAGGTTTTTCTTTCATGTGATCACGCTCACAAAGGTCAATATTACAAATATTTGAAATAATTATTTGGAGCAACTATAGTCACGTCCATGGGTTGTTATCATTAAGGTAAGACGAAGTATCATAGTCCGCCTTACTGCACAATTTATGCTTTATAAAATTTTTGAAGCTGTTAACATGTCATATACATATTTAGGTAATTTATTATCATAGAGCACACATGTACTAATAATGAAATGTCTCATGATAAGTCGCAGACACAACGCACATGTTCGTCGAAACCTTTACAGTGTAAAGATACTTTACGTTTGTTAGAATTTAAAGTACACTCTCTGTTTAAAATTGGTTTCAACACAATGTCGGTGTAACATACCGTGTCAAATATTTGGAGTGTAAAGTTATTTGATAAGGTTTTCAATTATATTATGAAAGTGCGACACGTTGTTTTAATTTAGTTACATATAATTGAAATAAACTGAATATGCTAGTAGAATAATGCGTTTCGACGTAGTTATTACGAAATTTGGTTGTTCTAGACGTCTAGGCTAACAAATTTAGTTCTACAACTTTTGGAAAATAAAAAAAATTACTTTGGGCTTATGTTTACCCGAAAATCAGCTGTTTCTTGGACTTACGGGTCATTGACCTTGGGGTTTATTGAGTTTGTAGTACTATGGTCATTATTTCCAAAAGTTGGAAAGTTCGACTTGCATTGTAGGGAGACAGGCAGACAGGCGGGCAGTGTCTTAGTAATAAGGTCCCGTTTTTACCCTTTGGATACGGGACCCTAAAAACAGCAAATGCTAAATATTCTGTTACTAGTAAATGCTCTAGTCCACACCCACCTTTGGAATTAATTAATTAATTTTATTTTTATATTTAACTCTACTCCACTATAATAATCTTTATTCAAATAAATACCTACACACTATCACTTTACAATTTACTTGCTCCATGTTCAAGATAAGATTATAATTATTTACGTTTTTTTCTAGTTTCCAACAATTTCACGAACTAAATTAATTTACAAATTGTTACATTTTAGTGCGGCTCTGACACTAATTAGGTCAATTGTTAATTAATATTGATGAACTGCAGTTCAACGTAATTGTCAAATAAACGAATTTTAAGCGATAGTTATTTAATTGGACGATCACTGTTTAAGGTGAAAGGGTACCGGCGCTCTCTCCATACAAACGTAGACTGTTTCCTCCCTGGATAATGACACTAAAGCAAATATTTTTGTTGCATAAAACCTATAACTGCCATGACTCTAGAAATTAAGATTTAAAAATCAATAAAAAAACATAGGGCATGGTCAAGGCAGTTATAAGTTTTATGCAACAAAAATATTTGCTCTAGTGTCATTATCTAGGGAGGAAACAGTTGACTTCGTTTGTATAGAGAGCGCTCGGTACCAAACAAACTTAAAAACAAAAGAATATCATTGAGGTTCACTTGACCAACCAAAAAATAAAATAGATTTTATTCCGAAGGTCATAAGTTTGAAATAGCTACGAGTATTTTTGTACTCTGCGTTGTGTCTCGAAGTCACTAACTTAAAAACAAAAGATAATAATAATTAAGGTTCACTTGAATAAAAAAATAAATTTGATTTTCATTCCGAAGGTCGTAAGTTTTAATCCGATCCAGTTGACACAATGGTACAGACAAGTATTTATGAGTTCTTTCTTTTGGATAAGGTCAACTATGAACTAAAAAGTGATATAAAACAGGTGCTGGGCAAGTCAACTCCATCATAAACGTATGTATAAATCATTTAGATCATAAGTGCCTATACACTTAGGTTACTCTTCGAATACTCAGTGAGCGTAGACTTTTAGACAAATAGTAACTAATGTGTGCAACTAATGTAGTAGATTCATTTGGTAGCTAATCGATCATAAGCTCAGTTTTCGAATCGACCGATTAACTCTTCTGATCAAAATTCATAATTCGTATTGAGCAGCACGTTCGGTCTCTATACCTACCTATTTCGTAGTCATCAAAATGACAATTGAAATGGTAAGCCGTCGATTAGAACCTCCGCAGACTATAGACTTACTGTCAGTCAACACGCTAGTGTTAAGACCAAGTAACGAACGCCTAGAACGGTATATGATACTTAGTTTGTAATAAGTACTCCTAATTTTAATCATCATACCAGTCACAGGACGTCCACTAACATAGGCCTCCTTCAAAGACTTCCAGAGCGATCGGTTACATGCTCTCTGCGTCCAACGGCTTCCAGCAAACCTAATTTTAATTATCATTGTCTGTCGGACCTTTGGAAGGCATGCGTGGAGCCGAAGCCAACACGTAGAGGCCTTTTACAATAACAAGTTTAATAGCAAACAATGGGGTGGATTCTAAACCGGTGATTATCCCTGTCTACACTATAAAGTGCAACCAAGGACAACCTCCGGTTTGGATAAAACTATTGATAATCTACAGGACAAAACTACTTGAGCTATTGTGATAGGATGGTAGTGGACTAGATACTGGAGAACTATGGATACTATGGCACCTGCCGTAACAATGTTCAATAAACACGTAAAAATGGCAGGCGGAGACTCGCCAACTCTCAGACTGGGCCACCCTAATAAGCCGAGTAAATTACAGCAAGGGGGCAACAGGAACGTGAGTGGCTGAAGGATGGAGAGGCCTCACTGGATTTTAAGTCATCGCTGGTAGTCCGAGCGAGCGGGCCAACTCATCACTGACGTTCAGCATCCATCCTTCGAGCATTTCTGCTATAGTGGCTCCACTCTGGACGGCCGGTGAAGGCAAGCCAGAGGCGGGGGACCGCTTCCTCGTCGGGTTTCACTCCGACCAACCAACTAAGGCAAGCTGGAGATGAGGAACGGTGACTTCCCCCTGGAGAACTCGGGACCGCGGGGTCACCTCGCCTCAAGGTGCCCTGCGGGCTAATTATCATTATCATTATATCAGCCCATACACGTCCACTGCTGGACATAAGCCTCTCCCATATGACGCCACAAACAGCTGTCCTGAGCAACTTCCATCCAACTACCAGCAACCGCTACAATGTCATCGGTCCACCGGGCAGCTGGTCTCCCAAGACTTCGTTTCGCGTTGCTTCGTTGCATCTAATTTTAATAATCTACCTAAAATACTTTTCCCAAACGTTTTCCTTATTTTCGTGCTGGATATCCGTCACTGCATCAAACACCTTCCGGAAGAGCTTGAGGTGCACAAGGACCGGCCTTCGGCCTAGGATATATTATAATTATCGCTTTTTTTTCTAGGACCCATCCCTTGGCTCGATAAATGATACATCGTGTAAAAATCGCATTTTGTCAGACTTATCTGACACCTGAAAACTATTTCAAACTGTTCTCGCCCTACCTGTTTTAAATTTGTAGCTAATTTTAATATTGCGCAGGTCATTCCACACATCGCCATCTAGCCCCAAGTTAAGTAACTAGTCTTATGTTATGGGTGCTAGACAACGGATATACTACTTTTCTAACAACCAGACCACAAACAAATATCTAAGCATAAATACTTGTCTGAGGCGGAAACCGAACCCGCAACCCTGTGTTTGGCAGTCCGGCATGATGACCATTGTGCCAACTGGATCGTCATATGAACTGTCGACTATCGTCCGATCGAAAGTTTGCTATAGACGAAAGCCTATAAGCCGGCGATAATCGTTGCATAGGATGATGTTTACTTTGGTATCAAACCACAAAACGATGTGATCCTGTAGTTGTCGTTCATAATCGTACAGATTAGCCTCATTGGTATGAATTGTTGAACAAAGTGGATTTGTTATTTAACATTTTCACTATTATAAATTACTAGCTTTTGCCCGCAACTTTCTTCCGAAAAATAGACCAAGTAATCACCTTTTTCACCCCCTTAGGGGTAGAATTTCAAAAAATCCTTTCTTATCCGATGCCTATGTCATACAAAAAACACACCCTCCAAGTTTCAGGTCTCTACGATCAGCGGTTTAGGATGAGCGTTGATCCGTCAGTCAGTCAGTCAGTTATTCAGGATAAAGAATTTTATATGTATAAATTCATTTAACCCAACTAATGTTTACTTCATGCTATTCAAAGTATTGCTGATAATGCATCTCATTAATTAGCTTGCCCTGCATCTGCTGCCATGGGCAAGTCTATTCTATAGTTGTATGATATTATTTTCTTCGTCTTATCATTCCCAGTGGAATATTCTGTTACGCTCTATAGATGACTGAAGGGCTGGCTGCTACTTTCGCCAACAGATATTTAATATTTTTTGCTTTATAGTATTTAAGTAGGTAAATTGTATTTATTAATCTGTTTTTCAGATATTAGTTTGTTTTATTTTTAACCACCGACGCAAAAACGACGGGGTGTTATAAGTTTGACGCAGGCACAAACAAGAAAAAAATTAAAACACGTAAACATAAAAAAAACCCCGTCCTCCAAGGAGTCCCCCGACCTAAAGTCCCAAGGAAGCAAGCAGCGTTCCCCCTCTGGATAGTTAAGCTATTTTTGATTATACCTATTAAAGTTTTTGAAATGATAATAATATTTTAATGTAAAAAGATATTTTGTATTAAAAAATTTAAGTTGAGACTTCATCTATATATTATATTTATATATCTATTTCAAAATTATTAGTATTAGCTTCAGGTGACTAAAGGGCTGACTGCTACTTTGGCCAACGTTTCGGCATTGCTATCCAAAGAGGCAATGCACCCAGCCTTTTGGCCACCCTACCTAGGGAGACTTATTTAGATTATTAATTTTTATTTCTTTCTATTTAATTAATTTACTCTTGATTTATGTGATATTTTTTCATAAATAAATGTGCTAGTTCAGTTCTGGTTTAATAAAGTTAAAAAAATAAATATCCTAACTAATATTAAAAATCTAAAAGTTTGTTTATTTATTTATTTGTTTGTTTGTCACGGTCTAAAGTTTGGACCGATTTGCATGAAAATCGGCATAGTGGTAGTTTAGGAGAGGCAGCAGGACATAGGATACTACAAATCTCGAAATTTTACGGAATCGGGACTTATGCAGGGCGCTAGTTTATAAATAATGCCACCCACACATCAAGCTACTTACCTACCCTACATATACTCGTATCAGTTTCAATGTGTCGACAGATGAAGCCACACGAGTACTTGTATTATATTCCCTGATGTTATCCGAAGGAGAAGTTTCATATTATGCACCGACATTGTCTCCAGTAAGCGATACGCCACGTACCTCTAACGAACTCAAGATTTCAATTAACTAGGGAAAACGGGAAACCTGTTTGTGTTACCTTAACATTATACTTATAATGGAAATTTTGTCTTCAACCGTCTCATAATTTGGCTCTTTGTTATAAAAAGGAATATTGAGTTTGTTTTTTATTTTTACTACGATATTGAAAGTTGTTGAAAGTATTTTCTCTACAGTGATTTCGGCTTGAACAAAGAGGCACGACTAGCGTCGTCTTTTGCTTTTAAATTTAAAACAATCGGTTTGTTTTCTCTACTTATCTAAACTATCTAAATCTACACTAATATAATAAAAAGGATTTTTTGTTATTTTTTTTGTTTGAATAGGCCCCGAAACTACAGGACCAATTTTGATAAAACTTGGTATGAAGATTACATTGATTCATTGGCAATATAGGATACTTTTTGGAACGAAGTTCCTTATCGTTTTGACGGGGCTAGACAGAAAAAATTCTCACGAAAAATTGTCACGACACTTTTTGTAAGCTGTGCGGCGTCGCATGTTTCTCTGTCTGTCTCTCTCTCTCTTATACCCACACTACTAAATTTCATTAAGCTATCGCGGACGCGTAGATAGGAAAGAGGCTAATATCTTGTACTCTTTCACTCATAAGGCGAGCGCAACCGCTTTCCTTCGTCGGCCGTGATCGGGTCCCGAGCCACGCGCCGCGCCGCCCGCGCCACCGACTACCTACCTACTCTGTTTAAGGCGATAGTTAGGTACCTATGTGTAGATATTACATAGGTATGTAATAATAAAAAAATAATAAACAAATGTTTTAATAAACTTCTTTATTTAGACAGACACTTTACTTTAAACTTTATTTTATTTTATTGATAAAATAAAGATTCTGATTCTGATTCTGATTCTGATTCGGATTATTTTAACACTTTATTTTAGAGACTTTTTTAATAGACAGACAGAGAAACATGCGACGCCGCACAGCTTACAATAATTTAGATAAAGTTCCACTCATTTTAGCCGGTGATTTCAACATCAACTTCAGTAATGAAAAATCAAAACCATTGCTACAGTTTCTAGAGGAAGAATTTGATTTAAGAATTAACAATAATCCAGCAGAATCAACAACAAAATATAATACTACCATTGATGCAGTTTTTTCAAGACATTTAAATAAAATAGAATCCCAAACATATGTTTCCTACTTAAGTAACCACAAGCCAATTATTACGAAAATTGAGCCTACTGATTAAGTTTATATAACATTATATTTGTTAATAATAAAAAAAATATTATTATAACTTAAAAAAAATAAAATTTTATTACAATTCCTTCACTAATTAATCGAAAGGGACTTCGTTCCATCCGGGTGTCCCTTGACACCTCTCAAGTTTTTTTTTACTTTTGTATTCCTACGGGATCGGTAGTCACGCGTGTGAAATCGCGGAGCGCTGCTATCTATACATATAAAATTCTTTCTCCTGAATGATTGACTGACGGATCAACGCACAGACTAAACCGCTGATCGTAGAGACCTGAAACTTGGAGGGTGTGTTCTTTGTGTGACGTAGCCATTCGATAAGAAAGGATTTTCGTAAATTCTACTCTTATGGGGGTGAAAAAGGGGGGGCAAAGTCTGTATAGGACAACGTGATTCCTTGGTCTATTTTCGACTTCTACGCGGACGAAGTCGCGGGTAAAAGCTAGTTTATAATTATTCAGGTTTGTACAGAGCTTGATTGTCTACATTTTAATAATTCATTGTAAGTAAACATTTACAGCCGCTGACCGAGAAATTATATTACTCACTTACTCAGTTCTTCAAAACATTTTGATAATAAAAACACTCGTAGAACACATTTTATCATAATATATTCTAAGAAATGGCCCATTATACTTATTTATCGCCTGAAGTCTGAAGTTTTTGTTAGAAACCAACTCTTTTTACCCTTTGCCCATCCTTTAATCTAATAGGTTGCGAAGTCATCCCCACAACAATTTTTTTTGTAAGCACCTTAGTATGAAATAATCGCATGTAAAAATATGTAATACAGGTATTTTTTTTATTTTTTTTCGGAAACATTACTATTACTAATATTTTCAATAACTTAACCTATTTAAAAATCTTGTATAATGAATTTTACTTTAATGTTTAATTTTCCTTCATCAGTGAATTTAATAAAAGCAATCCCTTTCATATACAACATCAAAGAAATCGAACTTAATTAGATAGAAATATTAACAATGTAATTACTGAACCAAAATAAACTCAAACAGTATACCTATCCAAATATGTTCAAAGAGCTGGTCCACCCTGAAATGATAAAAACGAACTTTTGACGAAGTATTTCCAAGGGACGGCATTAAATAGACTTCTTAGGGAAAAAAAACTTATTTGCGCTTATTGTTAAGAATTATTCTCATCCAAATATAAAAATGTTGCATCACTAAAAGCGTTCCCAGCGTAAAAACTTGGAGGTTTTAAGCTTACTCAAACTTGAAAGTTAGGCAAATGACACCGTCGGGACAGAAATATTTCGCAATCTCCTCGCAGAGATGGGTCGGTTTCTCAAGAAGTTTTTCTAAGGAAGTTGAGCTGAAACGAGTGCCTTTGCCGGTGCTTCATGCTCAAACAAAACAATAGAACTGATATACCACGACCGTGAGAATAGGCGGAATGACAACTTTTGCTTTTATTTTTTACAGCTTGTTTACTTTCGACTTGCAAGTCGTTGTAAGATAGTTTTTCATGATCTATGGACGTTACTGTAAAGTAATAACCGAGGATCTTCGGTCTATGATACCTCTATGCCGAGAATAGAGTTACTCTACTTACATTATCTATGGGTAGGATAAAGTCGATAAAAATAACCCTTCATTTTGTAAAAAATTGGCTTTTAGGTAAAAATTACAAGTAAAATTCCAATAAATGATGAGACAAGTGAGATAACACGGCCCTTTACTGTCGAAAATCCAACTAAACTGTATGTGGCCGATCCACTGAGCGCCTGAAGCTTACAATAAATAACGTTTAGTGCTCGACGGAGAGGTGTTCAAATTGCTTCCACGTGATATATCCCACAGTCCAAGTACCTTTAGCCATATTGAATTTTTAAGCAAAGATGCCCCAGTTACACACGAGTGGTATAACTTTATATAGCGATCCCTTTTTTGTACGGTCGTAAAGCAAGCTTTTCAAATTGAGATAGGTCGAGTCCGGGCAGGTGTTTTATGAAAATTTCTCGTCTATAACTGATGGTTGCGGGATGGAATGTCGTTTGTGTGAAATGAGAGTTAGCTTTGAATTTTGTGGGTGTGATACGCTGCGTTTGAATAGCCGTATGGAAGCCGGTCGGGTTCGATGACGACTACGGCTCAGTGTCATCGAGGTTATATCCGCTCGGATTCGGAGCTTCGATGTTCATGATAGCCAGAAGCGATTTTCACTGTTTCACGTACGTTCCACTATCCTACAAAATACCTACCTCCATTATTTGAATACAAATACATGTACGTACGTTATGGAACCTGCCCAACTTTAAATATACATTCACACTAACTTAAACACAGCTCTTACAAATGGGGACCTAAATTAACATTCAACAATCAAGCTGGTATTGTAAAACACTATTGTTACACCAAAAGCCCAATGAATAAGTTAAAAGAAGGCCACGAACGGGTCACAGAAAGCTGTAACAAGCGGGATTCAGTTCTTTAGACAAAAGAAACTCTCCGACTAACGATGCGCCGCGCTCTCACTTGACACGGCCCGAGCTGCCATTTTAGGATTAAATTTTAAGCAACAATTTGTTTTTGTGTCACTCTTGTGTCTAGGTCGGATGGTTTCAACTAACCATCTTTTTGTTAGGCACTTGATTTTGACGAGATTGCTTTTGGTAAGGATAGACAGGAATTTTTAAAGAGCAGGAAAGCTTTTCTTAATAACATTTCAAATTCGTTTTCTCTTTCTGTTTGGATATTTAATTAGTTAATTTTTTGAGAAAATTAGTAAAGATTACGAATCAAAGAAACTGTTATAACAAATTGAAGATGTTATTGAGTGTTATGTAGAGACAAAATAAAGAATTGCACCGATTACACTAAATTGTCTTTTAAAACATTGACAGAAATTTCAATGAAACCAAGTAAAACTTATTCAGGGCTATTGGTAATAATTCATACTCATAAGAAAGCTGTTGAGGGAAACTACTTCTGTGCAAATTAACAATCAACAACTAAGTCTACGACTTTTGGGAAATCGAAAATGTTTTAGAAAACTTTGGATATTGTGCTAATTTTGACCATCAGTAAGGTACCAACAGCAACTGCCAACATTGTGATAGTGGTCAAACCCTGACCTATCATTTATGAAAAGTAAGAATAACTTTTTTTTAAGTCTTGATAAGAATACAATCTACAAAATTATTTTTTTATCATAAAATTTACATGTAGAGGAGCTCGAATTAAGCGCTTGCTGGCGCCTCGGTTATTCCTATTTAGCACGGTGCGGCACAGGAGAGCCTACGATCGATGGTCAATACTCGAGCAAGTACTGAAATTTACGAGGTCCACTTTCTTTTTAGGCCATCCACATAATCGAGAGAACTTATTGTAGTAACTTTGGACAGGCATGACGCCGCGTTCTGGCGCGATTCCAATGTAATGTTTTTACACAAACTTTTTCAACCATCGTCGTGTTTGTATTATTACCGCAAAAAGTTTGAACTAATGCTATCCTCTAAGGCAACGCGAAAAATTTCAGTGGCCAACGTTCTAGAATTTATTTTCGTTTGAATTTAGCTTCATGGTATGTGCCCTGGATTTTAAACATTGTGCAAGACGGATGTTTGGGGATGCTAAAAGATTTTTGTCACCATTTTACTACTGGAGTTTTAGAGGTGTGTAGAGTCACGTTCGCATTTTTAACTGGTTTTATTCAGGTTTTTACAGTAAAATATTTAGGAAGCAGTTTACTATGAATTGTTACACCAAATTGTGTCAATTCTTTGTTTTTATTGATTAAAATATTACTTTTATTTCCTTAGTAACCTAAAGGTTATTTTACTACTATGCTATTTGTTTGGCAAAATGTGATCACTCTTAATAACAATACAACATTTTGTGATTTTAAGGCACAGTAAATACAATAATCATAATAATGACACTTCTGAACATTCATTAAAGTCCATCATGTTAAAATCAATTTGTATTATAACTAGCGCCTGGCGTTTTTACCCGCGTATAAGTCGATCCCATGGAATCGCATTTAACGTGTTAAAAAGTATCAAAACAAGATCAGGTCGTGAAAACCTTAAAAATACTAACAAACTCACTACGAAAACAAACAAACATAATGGCCGATAGAACAAAACACAAATAAGATCACGTTTTCTTACAAACACAGTGCAAATAGAAAATTGCATCGCGTTAGAAACTGAACAGAATGTACAATAAAATGCTATATAAAAACGTAGGAACATTAACAACTCACCAAGATACGGCCACAGTACACACACAATGGCAATCGTACTGTTAAGACCCTTGTATAATTTAAGGTGAAATTTGTAGATTTTGTGATACATCCCAAGAATTAACTAAATAAAGATTTCTTTAGATGTCTTTAGTGGCTGGTTTATTGTTAATTTTTAACTACCCACAATGAAATTAAAAATTCATAGACCTTGCACCGATTAATTTTTCTTTAGAAAAATATTGTTCTAATTGATATTGCTCTTACTGTGAAGGAAACATCGTGATGAAACCCACGGCTTAGTTGGCTCCAGAAGTATGTACGTACGAACAAACATACGACATAGTAATAAAAATAAGAAAAAGTAAGAGATAGTTACAGATAAAAGTAATACAAATAAGAAACATTAATGAGATGATTATCATGATGATATTTTCAAATCAAATATCAAATAAAACCTACAAAACTCCATAAAAATCAGGTGTAAAAGTACTGTGTAGAGGCTCAGAAGCAGCATTCATTACTACACCAATTTGTCAGGAGTGTACAGAGCGTTACTAACTTTATACTAGGTTTGTTCTTGCACCGTAACACAGGTAACACCAGGAACTAGTAGGTAACACTGTTTGATGTACCTCGTAAACTTGCACCGCACTAGAGCAACGTGCTGGTCGATGTTTACAAGTAGGAGTTAAATAAAATTCAGGTTATGCTCTTTGTAGGTATATAGTGTGACGACCCAGTTGGCACAATGGTCACCATGCCGGACTGCCAAACACAAGGTTGCAGGTTCGATTCCCGCCTTAGACACGTATTTATGCTTAGATATTTGTCTGTGGTCTGGTTGTTTCTATGTATTAATACGTATATATTTACAAAAGAAAAGTATATAAGTAGTATATCCGTTGTCTAGCACCCATAACACAAGTCTAGTTACTTAGCTTGGGGCTAGATGGCGATGTGTGGAATGTCCTACAATATTTATTTATTATTTATTTTATAGTATACATTTTTAATAATAAATAGTAAGCGTTTGATCATTATCTTACACCATGGTAGGTAATGATGCTGTCTACGATGTAACATACTTTCCTTGAAGATACCTATACTCTCCTAACTGAAAAATCCCGGGGGCATTTGAGAAACTTGAATGAAGGCAGGAAGAAACGTTTTCGATCCGTCCTCCTTTTGTGGCTGAAGAATAATTAGACATTAAAAAACTGACGGATTTAATCACATGATTCATATGTTCGTTCAGCTTAAGAGGAAAGTACCCGGCTCTCTCTCCATACAAACGTAGTCGACTGTTTCCTCCATGGATAATGAGACACTACTAATATGTCACCCATCGAAGTAGAAACCGCGCCAGGAGTCGCTTAACCCGCACGAGCGTAAACGATCAGCGAGCTTCGTTTAGCTGTGAGCCTACCAAAACTTTTTTGTTAATATACACATAATATAAAAAAAACCGGCCAAGTGCGAGTCAGACTCGCGCACCGAGGGTTCCGTACAAACCTGTAGGTATATAAGTAAAAGTTATGGTATTTTTATTGCTAAATGAAATCCATAACATAACAATGTGGAAAGCTGACGGTACCTTGTCAATACATATATGAAAACATTATGTATGTTCGGAAAAATTTTCATCTCTTTAAGAAGAGAAGTGATAGACATAATTTTAATACTAGAAATAGGCACAATTTGGATCAATCTCGGTTTAGATTGGCTAAGGTACGAAATTCTTTTATGGGGAATTGTGTAAAATTTTATAATAAAATACCACTGCGGATTCTACAACTGAACGAGACAAAATTTAAAACATGCATAAAACGCACACTATGTAGACAAGCATATTATAAATTAGAGGATTATATCCTTGATAAAAAAGCTTGGCTTAATGCTGGTCCTGCTCCACAGTCACAGCCACTTGGGTCCACTAATTAGTTTTCTTTTATTTTATATTTGGAAGAGATGCTCTCCCTTTTATTTTTATAAACATGGTTTTTTTTTTTTAAATCGTATTTTTTTTTTTTGGAGTAAATGTTTAATCTTTTTATTTTTAACTTTTGAAAAGTTATAGTATTGTATAACTTCGAAGCATTTTTTATTTATTTTGTAAATATGAGTACCACGTGTAATGTAATGTAACTGTTTTTGTTTAGTTTGTCATGCTCACTCAAATGTCTCGCTGATGGTGGCACGTGTGTTGGGTCATTCGGTTCCCTTCAATATGGTTGAGCTGAGTAGTGCTGATCCACGCGTCATGTTCGTGAACGGGCGCCATTTGTTAAGAATTTCAATATAATACCACTACGCGTTCATGAGTAAAGGGGTAATAAGTTTAAAATTATTAAAAATATTTTTATTATATGATGTAACTAAAAATTTATGCTTTTCGCAATTTTTCCTTTATCTGTGTTATAAGACGTTGCTTCGTACCAAATTTCAAGATTCTGAGTTCACGGGAAGTACCCTGTAGGTTTTGATTCCCTTGCGAGTAGTGGCGAGTTTCAAAATATGCGGTTTTAATTCCTGTTTCTTTTGATTGCGTTGACATAGAAGTTTGATTTTGTTACAGCTTAAAGGTATTATAGATTTGAGTATTTGATATGAATTTCAATATAATACCACTACGCGTTCATGAGGAAAGGGGTAGTAAGTTTAAAATTATTAAAAATATTTTTATTATATGATATAACTAAAAATGTATACTTTTCGCAATTTTTCCTATATCTCTGCTATAAGACGTTGCTTCATACCAAATTTCAAGATTCTGAGTTCACGGGAAGTACCCTGTAGGTTTTTATTCCCTTGCGAGTGTCGAAAATTTGCGGCATAAACGGGAGTATCTTTTGATCGCGTTGACTTAGAAGTTTGATTTTTTCACAGCTCCAAGAGACCATAGACTTGAGTATTTGATATGAATTTCAGCTTGATACCTCCACGCGTTCCTGAGAAAAAAGGTCTTGACAGACAGACAGACAGACGGACAACAAAGTGATCCTATAAGGGTTTCCGTTTTTACCTTTTGAGGTACGGAACCCTAAAAACACACAGCCGGGGTTCAAACTCTCAACCTTCTGCGTCGCAGGCCCACTGCGCTACAGAGGTCTATAATACTTTTTAACAACGACTGTCTGAAACACAGTTGTAGGTACTTAGTATTTTGCTTGTAGTTTAACCAGATTCCTCGCCCTTGAAGTCTTTGAAACTGGAAGCAAATCAAGTTAATTTAAACGTAATAAAAATAAATGATGTAAGTACAATTATAAAAATGTTTTCCTGATTTATGAAGATTAAATATTCTAAAAGAAACACAAATATAAAATAACATTTTTTCCAACAAAAATATTAACTGAATTGTACTCGGATTTCTCATAAAAAATAACAATTTACATAGTGAAATATTCGAGGTCAAAAATATTTTATAATAATATTTTTTTCTCAACCGCTCAGTGATTCTGCGGCCGTAGCACAGTTCTCGACTAAAATCATAATTAAAATCTTTTAAAAGGGGTAACCCAACAGATGTTAACTTAAAAAATATGGTAATTGTAAAAATTAAACAAGCAATCTCATTGTGTACTAAACAGGGACTCCGGAACGTTCTGAACGGATGCCCGGGAAATGGGCTATTGCTTTTGAACGTACCCAGTTTATGCATTGATTAGGATCCCGATTTAAAGTAATTTGCATTCTAATGATAATAACATTTACCTTACTTATCAGTTTAAAAGGCGAACGCAGACTTTATTGACTTGAAATTAAATAAAAATAAATATTGCAGGACATTCAACACATCGCCATCTAGCCCCAAGCTAAGTAACTAGACTTGTGTTATGGGTTCTAGACAACGGATGTACTACTTATATACTTTTCTTTTATAAATATATACTTATAATAGGTACATAGAAAAAACCTGACCACAGACAAATATCTAAGCATAAATACTTGTCTGAGACGGATATCGAACCCGCAACCCTGTGTTTGGCGGTCGGGCATGGTGACCATTGGGCCAATGGGTCGTCAAATTAGATTTATAATGTTTTTTATTCTTTAAATGACAGCCGGCAAGCTGTCTTCTGGCCGTTAAATCACCAAGTCTGTAGACTCCATTCCTCCTTAAAAATGGCGATATCCAGAAGACAGACGTAGATCGCCTCATTTTATCCTCACCGGTGGATTGAAGAGAATAAAAATATCCACAGATCCACCGGTAGATTGAAGAAGAAAAAATATTCATAGATCTCCTGGTGGATTGAAAAGGAAAAAAGATATCCATAGATCCACCGGCGGAGCCTCGTTGGTGGAGCCTAGTGGAATGAGCCCGGAAAAGATGTCGCGAAAATCTAGATGCCTTCTATAGAGACTGACAGATGCTTGAAAGGGTTGAGGGAGACCTTACCCCGGCAGCTGGGACAATAAAGGTTATACAAATAAAAAATAGTCTAAAAATGATTCGCGGTTTCGACTGCGTAACACTCGATCACGTGATATAAAAACCCTTATGGTTATTCAGAATCTGTTAAATAATTTTTGTATGATGGCTGAATGAAAAATCAATAACGCTGTGATTGTTTTGGAAGTGGTAACTAACTTAATAATCATTACTTCTTTATTATTATTTAAAGTAATACGATTTGTTTGACGATTGATTGTATGTTACGGAGTTTTATTTAAATTACTTTTTTATTTTAATGTTACTGTTGATGTAAAAGTTCTAAATTGATCGTTGATCTTCTAAATCCTTTCCTGGAAACTTTACTATATAGGAACATAAAAATATTATGGCCTTTTCCAATTTGTAAACATAAAATGGGGTATTTATGTATAGTATAAAACTCTATTTATTGAGGAAAAGCTGTTGATTTCGTTGTTTTCCTTTTGTTCTGAAAATGCCTAGAGTAAATGGAGACTAGAGACGTAATCTAACCCTAAAAGTTATCCACTGCAGTGACATTGTTATGGTTTAGCTTTTGGCAACAGACCTACAACATGGAAGTTAAGTTTTCGGATAACCTGTTTTAAATAATATTAATTATGTCTAATTTCTAATTAAAAATCTCTTTTTTTAATATCTACTAGCTGTACCCTGCCACGCTTTGCTGTGCCACATTGTGATTGAATGATTGCGAAAAAAAAAACTGTTTTTCGCGGTCGCGGATATGTGACTGATGCAAAAATTAGATAAAACAATCCTTGATGCGGATTATACATATATCATTCTAAAATTTCAGCTCGATCGGTGCAGAACTTTTTGAGTTTTTGAAGTGTACAGAAACCAACGTAACATTTTTATATAATATATAGATTGAAATATTTGAAACTTATGTCACTAAGTGAACATGTCAGTTTAATTTTTTTTGTAAATTGGTTTATCTCGTAACAGACTTTTATAAATAAATCCAAGATAACTAGTAACTCAAGCTAAATAAGACGGATATAAGAGTTCAATAGATGTAAAGTAGAATGAAAATTTAAAGGAGCACTTACTTTTAAACCGGATTCAAGCTACTTCAAGTATTAATTGCTTTTCGTGGCTCATTGTGATTCAGATCTGTTGGAGTGAGATGCAAATTACGCTAAACTTTTCAACTGCTCCATTTTTCTAACGGAAATGTGAAAAGTTTCGTGCAAAACAACGCTTGTGGGATAGGGAACTACGTTTCTTGTGTACTATAACCTGCTTTTTGTTTTGTTAGTGCCATATAAAAGTAGATGTTTAATAACCAATGTTTCCTTGTTGCGCCTCCGAAAGGGGTAGGCAAAGTTTCTTACAACTTCATTGTTCTTTTGTTTAATATTATTGTAAACTAGCTTTTGCCCGCGACTTTGTCCGTGTAGAAGTCGAAAATGGACCAATCACGTTGTCCCATACAAACTTTGCCCCCCGATTTTTACCCCCTAAGGGGTAGAATTTCGAAAAATCGTTTCTTATCGGGTGCCTACGTCATACAAAGAACACACCCTTCAAGTTTCAGGTCTCTACGATTAGCGGTTTAGGCTGTGCGTTGATCCGTCAGTCAGTCATTCAGGATAAAGCATTTTATATGTATAGAAGATTTTTGTCATAATTTTTAAACGTTTCTTTTATTTAGGGCCTTTTGCAATGAAATGACGAAACTTTGACTTTCCTAAATCGAGAATTAGTACATGCATTTTTGTCAAAAGCTAAAATCAGAGTTCTAATTGTGTCAAAGATGCATGAACAGGTTAAAATTTCTTAAAATCGTGATTTTGTCAATTACTGCAAGTGGCCCTCAGCAATGCTAAATTTGACACTTAATAAGCCTGAAGCTTTCTTACAATTTATGGGTTTTTAGAATAGGAAGTTTTAGTAGAGTTCATTGTTACTGAAGTACGGTCGGCTGCAAAATTGCAGACCTACCGTAGAGCTCCAAAACGGCTACTTAAGAATGTTTTCAACACAACCAAAATTCTAGACACCTGCTTTAGTTGAAGTTTAAAGTCTTCTAACTAATCAATTTATCAAACAAAAATTAATAGAATGAAAACATTCCAATAATAGTAATGTTTGAACTCTACCGGGGGCTGCAATTATGCAGCCGACTGTACCTACTTAATTGGAGATTCATAAATATATCAAAAAATCCTAACACTACTTAATAGTAAAACTTTGATAGACTTTAAAATTGTGCCATAAACTCTGTCACCATACCCAACAACAATATACGAGTAATTTTCAACGTATATTTTCATTTAGCGTAACGTGCCACGATACAGGTGCGAATGAAACCCGGACTAATGAGAACGTAAATATTTCACTGAGCGCCGCAATATTTTATTGATAACCTCCCTCGTTCCATGCCGTTAGCCATTACGACCAAATCATAGTTTGCAATTGATGCTTTCATATTCAAAATTACGCGTGCGAAACACGTTTGAATAATTTTGTGGTTTTGCGTTGTTTATGGTAGTAAATTGTGTTGAACGTAATGTCTCCACAAACACTTTTTAGTTATCGCCCTGTGTATAATACCATACTTGGGAATCGTTTCAGTTGGTATAGAGAAGAGACGCATGTAACTAGACAAGTGATGAGTATGAACATAGAGGGATGGAGAGAAAGAGTACGACCAAAAAAAGATGGATGGACTACGTGAGACGAGACATGAGAGAGATGAATGTGAGCGATGAGATGATGGCTGATAGAAGTGAATGGAAAAATAATTGATCACAAATAAATTGGAATATTGACACCGCTCTTACGGTGAAGGAAAACATCGTGATGAAACCCGCGGCTTAGGCTTCAGAAGTACTGACAATTCTTTGAAAATTAATCTTTCCTCTGGACATGGTCGACTAAGCTGAGAGGGTTGTAGGTGCTGGGCAAGCCTATTCCATCCTCACGCAAAAAAGGACCCAATTAAAAAAAGAGTCTAATTGCGAAAAAAAGGGCAAGAAGAAGGAAGAAGGTAGTCATAGTGCTATACTTGTAGCTTCAACTTTTCTGTGCTTATCAAGTCCTGAAAGTTTAAGATTTAAAGTCAAGGAAAAATATTTATAAAAAGATATTTCATCATCAACGTTGCATAAAAAACATTTTAAAGATCCAGAGTCGGAAACCAATTCCATTTTATCCTTTTTATAAATTCAAGATTTAACGTAAGAGTGAACAATACAGTCTTATCCGGAGATTCTTGGCTGCTCAACTATATTGTATTGCGATATTTTCTGGTCTGAATTACAAATAAATTGGAAACTTTCCGTGACTTTCATATTTTCGGAAAGATTACTTTGTATTTATTATAAATTTGGTATAATCTACATCTATAAAAATCAATGCCACTTTTCGTTGTAATTTTATAACTCAAGAACGGGCTCACATCCAAATCAAATGTTTAACCTTTGTTCGGACTATTTAGTAGATGGTTTATGTAAAGTTTGCACAAAATCGGTCGAGTGGTTCTTCATTTATCACATTTTTTGTAACAAATAAATTCAATAAATGTCGGATCATTTTGTTAATGGGGATTTTGCTGTCAAATCTTTAAACGTAGCGAAGCACGTACCGGGCCGCTAGTAATATATAAAATAAATAATATTAAGGCCATTAATTCCTACGTATCTCATTTTTCCAATGATCTGTTTATACCTACGAAAGTGCCTGACTGGTCTCTAATCTCTACTCCAAAAATTGGTAAATTCCCTATTACTCTCCCTCAACCGTATCGAGTTCGGACTCTACAAAGTTGAGGATATTTTTCCATTATCAAAAACTAAACCTTCTTAATACTTTCCCAGACGAACAAACGCATATTAGAGAGATCGTCATTCACCTACTGCATTTACACTTTATTACACTACACAGAAAATAAGGTTTCTTGAAGCAACAAATGCACAGATGCTGGAGAATAATATATTTTTGGAACAAAGTTCCTTATCGTGCGTTGCGAAAGGAGGCTAGACGGAAAAAATTAAGACCAAAAGTTGTAACGAAACTTTTTAATATTATTACAATTCCTTCACTAATTAATCGAATGGACTTTGTTCCATCCGGGTGTCCCTTGACACCTCTCAAGTTTTTTTTTAGTAAATGATCTGAAAAATAATAAGCAGGATCAAAAAACATTGCTTTAAAACTAAGAAAACTGCTTATCATTCTACTGCTACATGCTTATTACCTTTTTTTCTGTGTAAAACGCTTCATCTGTATTTACTGACTGACTGTAGTTTAGTCATGTATTTTACATATATGTATTATGTACCTATATACGAATTTTAACGCTCATATTGAGAACTAGCTGCGCCCGCGGTTTCACCCGCGTAAGTCCCGATCCCGTGGGAATATCGGGATAAAAAGTAGCTTATGTGTTAATGCAGGTCTCTAGGCTATCTTCTTACCAAGTTTCATAGCAATCGGTTTAGAATTTTTTGCGTGAAGTAGTAACAAACATACACACACACAACCTTTCATATTTATAAAACTAGCTGCGCCCCGCGGTTTCACCCGCGTAAGTCCCGATCCCGTAGGAATATGGGGATAAAAAGTAGCCTATATGTTAATCCAGGTCTCTAGCTATCTTCTTATCAAGTTTCATAGCAATCTGTTTAGAAGTTTTTGCGTAAAGTAGTAACAAACATACACACACACACACAAGCTTTCACTTTATAATATTAGTAGGATTAAGTAGTTGTATTATCATCATCGTAGCTAAAACCAAGCATATAAAAGCAAACAACCTACGGGTAACAATAGAAAATCGATCAAGCCGTCTTGCTACAAATAGAACGCTGAGATTGCATTCCCTTTACCCAACAATATTAAGTATTTATAAATTCGTATGCATTATTTTATTATTTTCTTTTCATCTTCCGTATGCTTTTGGAGATTTTTTTACATTTTTTTTGGAGGTTGGGTGTGCAGTTTTACATGAACAGCGTGATCTGACATTTTATTACGTTTTTTTTTTGTTTTTTTTTTTTCTCTCACAAAACTAGGTCTGTGACGACGGAATGCCAGACTAAAGAAATAAGTATATTGTAAATTATATCAATTTTTTCTTTTTTTTTTCTTATGTAGGTATTTGATTCTTGTAATTTTTTAAGGGTATATTTATATAAGTACAGCGTAGTATATAATGTGTATGTATATATGAATAGATTATGTTATTTTATTATATTATATTTATTAAATAATACTTAGTATATTTATTTATTTATATTATCTTGGTGACCAAACCGTTTCCTGGGAGCGGAAAAGTCACCCACAGGGTGCGGCCGGAAGACCAGCGCTGCAGATGCGCCCGCGTATTTGCAGCATATGCTGAGGCTTTCACCCATTCGGGCAACACACGACTTCTCAGATACTTTTTTTTTTTACTGTCTGTTTTTTTGTAATTTCTTTTATTTGTAACTATCTCTTGCTGCTTCTTATTTGTATCTATTCTATACTATGTCGTGTGTTTGTTCGAATAAATTATATTCTATTCTATTCTATTCTATTTCCTTGCACAAAGCTTAAAATAGGTATTCTGAATATTATAAAAGTGTACACCTATTGTATCAAACTAGGAGCTTACTGCCCAAACGTTCAACGTTTCTTTGTCGATTGTTTTTACTTTGTGATTGTTTCAGTAACGCTTTTATATACAAAGTTTGAAAGTGCTAGGAAGATGCGATCTATTTGTACAGTAGGTATTTTTACGGGTAATTTAAAAGGGTAAACAGGTCGTTTAATAGTAAATGTGTGCTCTATTATAATAAATTACGTAATTTATTATAATAGAGCATGTATATGAAATGTCCATTAACAGGTTCAAAACAATTATCCTACTAATATTATAAATGTGAAAGTCTGTGTGTGTGTATGTTTGTTACTCCTTCACGCTAAAACTGCTAGACCGATTGCAATAAAATTCAATATGTAGATAGCTGGAGACCTGGATTAACATATAGGCTACTTTTTATCCCGATATTCCCACGGGATCGGGACTTACACGGGTGAAACCGCGGGGCGCAGCTAGTAATGCATAAATTGTGCAGTAAAGCGTATTATGATAATTCGTCTTAACTTAATGATAACAACCCATGGTAACTTTAGTTGCTCCATTTCAAATAATACTTTCAAATATTTGTAATATTAACCTTTGTGAGCGTGATCACATGAAAAAAAATCCCCATGAGTTTCTTGTGCCTTTTTCTCATTGGTGGGCCGTTCCGAAGGCACACATCCTAACTTAGTTTTTAAGACGTTTTCAAGTGGTCTATGTTCAATTGTATTAAATACCCAATAAATTGTATTAAGACTTTGACTTTGACATCCAAAAGAATAAGAAATGTTGACTTTGATTTTGGTCTGTCTGTCTATTTAATGCTTGCGTTCAATTAAGTAAAGTATGTAAATATTTATAAGGTATTGTAAGTGAAACCGCGAATTTCATTTAGGTAGTATCCAATAAACAATAACAGAGATCGTCAGCGAAAGTAAAGTGATATTTAAGTAGACATTCCGTGACAAAACTGCTCGTTTTCACGTTACTAAACGTCTTGCTGTGTATATTAAGTACCCTACGTACGAGTATGAATGTTAGAATAAAGACGATGTGCTATTCAGTACAATATAAAAGGTATTTACCACAACCTATTAATTTCAACATTTAGAAATTAATATTTAAAATAATTTAAGTAAATTAAACTCAAAACGCTCTATTATTATAATGATCTATATACTTTAGAAGTCAGAATAAATGTTAAGTAAATATTTTATGTCATTGTATAGATAAGTCCTTATCTTAAATTTATGTTGAATTTAAATTACAGTTTATTTGTATATCTTTATTTTTTTGTACACACAATGTTAACAGCTTATAACAATCTTACATAGTAACAACTTTACATAGTATTGTAGGTATAGAAAAATACATTCAATCTAAATTATTAACAATGTTAGCAATCAAAAAGCAGGAATACCGGTAATTGCTCTCCCTAATATTAATGCGTGAATATCATGAGTACCTTCGTAGGTGTTGACAGCTTCCATATTCATTACGTGTCTAATAACGTGATACTCATCTGACACACCATTTCCGCCCAACATGTCCCTTGCCGTTCGAGCTATTTCCAAAGCCTTCCCACAGTTATTCCTCTTAATTAGCGATACTATCTCGGGAGAAGCCTTGTCTTCGTCCTTGAGTCGGCCGACTCTTAAACACGCTTGGTACCCGAGGCTTATCTCTGTCAACATGTCCGCCAGTTTCTTCTGTATCAACTGATTCGAAGCGAGCGGCCTCCCAAATTGTTTCCTATCTAATGTGTACTGTCGGGCAATCCGCAAACATGTTTCAGCGACACCGAGAGCGCCCCAAGCGATCCCGTATCTCGCGTTATTGAGACATCCGAACGGCCCCTTCAGACCCACTACGTTTGGCAATAAATTCTCCTTCGGTATGGCCACTTCGTCGAGCAATATCATTCCAGTAGCCGATGCTCGAAGAGAAAATTTTCCATTGATTTTAGGCGTATCCAAACCTTTTTTGACTTGTGACCTTTCGACGATAAATCCTCTGACTTTGTTCTCGTCGTCTTTTGCCCATATTATTAAAATGTCTGCTATCGGAGAGTTTGTTATCCATGTTTTCGAGCCGTTCAAAACGTAAGTATTATTTTTGGAATTGTATTTAGCTCTAGTTACCAATCCACCTGCATCACTGCCGAAATTTGGCTCAGTCAATCCAAAACAACCGACTAATTCTCCTTTTGCCATTCTGGGTAAGTATTTTTGCTTTTGTTCTTCAGAACCAAACATGTTAATAGCTCCCATGGCCAAACTACTTTGGACACTCAGTGCTGATCTATAAGCCGAGTCGATTGCATCTACTTCTCTGGTTAGAAGACCGTATGTGACGTAAGATACACCGGCACATCCATATCCTTTGATCGGTGCTCCAAGAACGCCGAGAGCTCCCATTTCCTTGTAAATTTCCCGGTCGAAGACTTCATTCCTGTTCGCCTCAAGTATCCTCGGTAACAGTTTCTCATTACAATAAGCTCGGAACGAGTCCCGAATCGCCTTTTCGTCGTCCTGTAATTGTCCATCTAAATTCAGTGGATCCTCCCAATTGAATGTCACTTTAGCATTTTTCGAACATGTGGTCGATAAGGCTCTCAAATTTATGGTGCTCTTATAAAAAGATGTAAGTAATCTTGCTGTTTGTGACACGACCATGTTGCAGGAGTTCAAGTTTTGATAAAGAAACGAATGGAATAAACACTTGATAAGGTTATTATTGTCACAGCACACAAACGTAATCTTTCAAATTCTAGCAAACACTTGAAATGTAGTAAATTCTGCTTTTCATTTAAAAACTATATTTGTCTAACTTCAAAGAAGTTATTAAAATCATCAAAACAAGTTAAAAACTAACATAACCTCGACACTGACCTAATCAGCTGCTGTTTGTTACTGATACTTAAAATAGTGCGCTGACATTTGTAGCTATGTTCACACTATTGACAACCAAAATCGTGATGTAATCGTTACGTTCGTGTGGGGTTATCTGTATCTCTAACATATTGACGAGCATTCCGAAAGTCATTCTTATTTCGATTGTTAATACCTACCTAGCTTTGTAAACTAATATTGTATGAAATTTACGTAGGTGTACTTCTAATTTATTTTAGTTATCAACTTCATAACAACAGCAATTATTTGTTATCTTACTACTATCAAATCAGTTGATAGCAAACCTATTACGTTACGATAAAATTGATATAGTTTAGGTAAGTGTACCTACTTTTTTTTAAAGTTACATTGTTACTTATGACTAAACTATTCTAATTTACAAGCTAGAATTTTAAATTAACCATTTGAAACAAAATCATTTTCAATAAGAACCTTTAACTTGACTTTTGAGCAAGGTAGAAGACTATGCTAGATGAATCAAGCCCTAAGCCTAAATTTAGTTTTACCAAGTCTTTAACTCTAAAGTAAGTAATTAACAGGCAGCCAGTAATTAAAAAGTAGATATAAACCTAAGCTACTTTATAATTATTTAAATTTCTAGAGACCCACATTTCTTATTCAAAGTAAAATTGAACATCTCTTTAAACTAGAAACTTAAATAGTTTCGCGTAAAATGCCAAAAATGTCTATTAAAAGTTTGATTCCGTGCAAAAATTCTGCTAACTTTTTCTACGGCAGCGCCTGCATAGTTTAAATGTCTGACGTTCCGTTGTAGAGTGCAGTTATTATACACTTAGGCGCTTAGTAACAAACTTGGAGTTCAATATTAAGTTGTGAGTTGTTAAAATCAGATATATATATTTAGCTTAGTTATCTATACATATAAAATGCTTTGTCCTGAATGACTGACTGACTGACGGATCAACGCATAGCCTAAACCGCTGACCATAGAGACCTGAAACTTGGAGGTTGTGTTCCTTGTGTGACGTAGGCATAAAAAAGGATTTTCCGAAATTCTACCCCGAAGGGGTTGAAAGGGGGGGGGGGGGCAAAGTTTAAACGCAGGGGCAGGCAAACGTAGGTATTCGCTAAGGAAATATTTTAGATAATTTACCTAATATTAAAAGTCCTAACTGATTGATATATCAATGCACAAAAAATTGGCATACAAATAGCTATTGTGTAGTAGGTATTCACTAAGGAAATATGTTAGATAATTTACCTAATATTAAAAGTTCTAGCTGATTGATATATCAATGCACAAAAATTTGGCATACAAATAGCTTTTATGTCGTATTCGCTAAGGAAATATTTTAGATAATTTACCTAATATTATAAGTCCTAAATGATTGATAGGTATATAAATGCACAAAAATTTGGCATACAAATAACTATTATGTCGTAGGTATTCGATTAGGAAATATTTTAAATAATTTACCTAATATTCAAAGTACTAACTGATTGTTATATCAATGCACAAAATTTTAGCATACAAATAGCTATAGTGTCTTAGATATTCGCTAAGGAAATATTTTAGATAATTTACCTAATATTAAAAGTCTTAACTGATTGATATATCAATGCACAAAAATTTGGCATACAAATAGCTTTTATGTCGTATTCGCTAAGGAAATATTATGGATAATTTACCTAATATTAAAAGTCCTAACTGATTAATATATCAATGCACAAAAATTTGCCATACAAATAGCTATTGTGTCGTATTCGCTAAGGAAATATTTTGGATAATTTAACTCATAAGCAACCGTAGTCGCAAGTAAAAGCTAGTAACGTATATAAGGATAAAGTACCTAGTAGGTATTTCGCAAAGATTTTTCCTCTTGAGGTATACGAAACCTTAAAAACTTCGAGGTTGTTGCCAAAATTAATTACGAAACAAATCGTTGCAAACAATAATTTTGCTAAACTTTTAAGTATTCTTACCACAACAAACATTAGAACACAGCAGTAGCTGACATACGACGAGAGCTTACGAACGGACACAAACAGTGTCCAATGTCCATTTATTTATGTTCTGCTTCTGCCTGAGGCACGAGCCCTGTTTATGAATGCGAACAACATCGCAAGCTCACAAAACTACTGCGTTATTTTGTATTATCCTTTACTTTTTCTATTAACAAAAAGTTCTATATTTCGCTCAGAGTAACACAAAAATTTCTTTCATAGCAGCACGTGTGCTTAGACTCCTATTTTGGTTCTTATCTGTAGACAAATTAGCCGCGCCACGCGGTTTCACCCGCGTAATACTTTTCTACGCAATTTTCTCAATTAATAACCTTCTCCTGACAATAACAAACACAACAAAAAAAGAGTTAGCGAAATCGGTTCAGCTGTTTTCGAGATTTGCGCTTAGCAACATATTCCGCGATTCATTTTACATATATATAGACAAAGTAATTATTAGTCAATACTAAAATCATAACTGATTTCAGGCCATTCTTTATTGACCTTCTTTCTTTATCGATACATACCTACGTACAATTTCTTACCAACGTAAACTGTTCAAATAATATGTAATGAAGCCATTAAAATACTAGATTTAATTATGTACTATTTTCGAGATACAACAGCTATGTTTATTGAAAATGTGATAGAGTTTCTATACAGCTTTTATCGATAGCAAAATTAATTATTTTCATGTTACTACAATTTATGAATTTTTAATTGGTTTTGTGTTAATCTCGAAATATTAAATTTTATTTCAAAAAAATTAAATTACTTTTTAAAAATGTTTCAAAATTATTAATATTGACTATAAACTAATAACTACAGTAATGTCATCTTTAACTTATTGTTTTTAAAATATTTTAACTCTTTAAGGTCAAAAATCTATACATATAAAATGCTTTGTCCTGACTGACTGACAGATCAACGAACACCCTAAACCGCTGAACGTAGATACCTGAAACTTGGAGGGTGTGTTCTTTGTGTGACGTAGGCATCCGATGAGAAAAGATTTTCCGAAATTCTACACCTTAGGGGGTGAAATAGGGAGCCAAAGTTTGTATGGGACAGCGTGATTCCTTGATCCAATCGTATTAGAACCATTTTTGACTTCTACGCAACAGCTAGTAAATTTAGGAAATTCTTATCAACTTCCAATACTTACCTCTATGGTTATACTTCGAAGTGATACCTACACCAAAACCTTAGTCATCTGATTTACCAAACAATGTGTGCCTAAGTAATTCACATGGGACGAATCTACCATAAATTATTCAATCTCTATTTGCATGACAAACGACGTAAAAGCAAGGAAGGTCTAAGACCTTTAATGGTACTCTTCGGCCCTTTAAACGTATAGAACCCTCTGTCAAATTGAAACCGAACTGGTAAAATCCTATTTATCCTACTAAGGCCGAACGTAGACCATAAATTTTCCGATCGACCGACGACGACAATACCTGGCCAAGACACTTTTCGAAAAGTTTGCAATCACACAGAAAAAAGATTTAATTGAAGCGAGAAGTAATCTTCCCCCTATAGACACTTTAATTTCTTGGTTTTTAGTAAAAAAAACCTTAAAACTTACTTAAAATGATAAGCAGTATTCCTAATTAAAAAGCGATATTCTTAAATTAAGCATCATTCTAATTCTTATTACGAACATTTACTAAAGACAAGACATTATTCTTTATAGACAATGGAGAGGATAAGACGTCGGTCACGTTTATTGGCTAATGTGGAAGTATTATTTTAGTTTGTTACTCATTTAATGCTGAAGCAAACTGACCATATTTACAAAATTCCATATCTACCGAATACTATATATTTCCAGAGTATCAGCACTTACGCACGTGAATATTATCTATACATATAAAATGCTTTGTCCTGAATAATTGACTGACGGATCAACGCACAGCCTAAACCGCTGATCGTAGAGACTTGGAGGGTGTGTTCTTTGTGTGACGTAGGCATAAGAAATGATTTTCCGAAATTCTACCCCTGAGGGGTGAAAAGGGGGGGGGGGGTAAAGTTTGTATGGGACAAGGATCCTTGGTCCATTTTCGACTTATACGCGGACTAAGTCGCGGGCAAAAGCTAGTGCGTAATATTGTTCGACAGCTCAACTTACCCGTATTTTATTCTTCGCTGTAAAGGTACGACACTCTTTAATGGTCCAGTGATTTTTCGCAGTCATATGCAAATTCCATATTAGCATACATTTTACACCAGCTTCAGCAACGTCTGACGATTCTACATTCTAGTGTGTTGATGTTGTTCATAAGGCTTTTTTATTATGCTGCTCACTAGACAGCTTGGATTATATAGAATTACTAGCTGCGCCCCACGGTTTCACCCGCGTAAGTTCCGATCCCGTGGGAATATTGGGATTAAAAGTCGCCTATGTGTTAATCCAGGTCTCTAGCTATCTACATACCGAGTTTCATCGGAATCGGTCCAGTGGTTTTAGCGTGAAGGAGTAACAAACATACACACACATACAAACTTTCACATTTATAATATTAGTATGACAAACTAGACAGCCTAGATTACCATAGACCAATGAGTTTTAATATTTTGTGTCTGTTTAGTTACCTAACTTTATTGATATGTGTACACTGAAATCCATAATATCAAAATCATTACACCAATGACTTTTTATATTTTGTCTCTGTTTAGGTACCTAACTTTATTGAAATCCATAATATCAATGTTTAACATAAAAAATGTTATTTGTCAGAAAATTACATATATACCTTTTGAACGGCTGAACCGATTTTGATCAAACATAGTTAAGAACACTCCCGATTAATTCCGAGACAACAAAATTGGTTCATCCGTTCGGGTGCTACGATGCCACAGACAGACAGACACGTCAAATCTATAACACCCCTCTTTTTGCGTCGGGGGTTAAAAATATAACTCATAATTTTCAAATCTTAATATATCTAACCCTTTTCTTTTTAAATTAAAACTTTTAACGTAAACTCTAGATACAACGAGTATTTTAAGTCTTAGCAAAGTTATTTTCAGCTTTTCTATTTGAAAATCGCTTTACGCTCACAGCGAAGTCAATTTCATAGTTGAGTCTTAGACGGTACATGGTAAGATTATCTCGTATTTCTGGGCTTCCGAACTACATGACTATTCCATTTATGTTTGTAGAATATCTATCTATATCGACGTCAAATACTGAAGCAGTTCATTCATGTGGGATAAATTATAAATGAAATTTCTAAGTACTAAAGTGTGTATAAATTCCCCGTGTGTAAAATATAATTTATCTCTCAGCCATCCTTTTGCTCACTCGTCCTCTTTTAGACAGTTTTTTTTTTCAAAAAGGGGTCCAGTCCAATCTTTTTGCTAAAGGGTATTTAGCTTTCACGAATATTTAGTAACTATGAAGTGAAGATCAAAACTTAACGACGATACCGTCATTCTATTAGTGACCCAATTAAATCGACAAAGATCAAACTCAGCATTTGAAACGGTAGTTCTCATGCTTTATTACTAAGAATCTACTGATTTAAAAATCGGTCGATAGTTGATAATATGAAACTGCAAAAGTCAAATAAAATTATTCATTTGTACATAGATCATATAGATACGTCTTAAAAACTAAGTTAGGATGTGTGCCTTCGGAACGCACGGACGCGGAACTTTGGTGGGCCCAATGAGAAGAAGGTATAAGAAACTCATGTGTTTTTTTTAACTGCGTATTCTTATTTTAATTTCTCTTACCTCGACGTTTCGACTATGTTACAAAAGTCAAAACGACACTCACCGACTCGTCGAGTCTATATAATCGTTCACTCGTTTTTTTCTAAAAATATATTAATGTAAAGTTTTAAATAAGTATATTACATGCTATATGCACTTGCCAAAGTTTCGGAATGTTTTATTAGCTTTAATATTTAAGTGGCTTCTCTGGAACTTCTCTCATTAACATACTGAATGGCGCTAATTATGGAAGTAAATTATTTATGGGGAAGTTTTCAAACGATTTTACTTATTTGCTGATGTTGTTAAAAATTTACTCGAACCGTCAACGACAGAATTTGATATCAATTTATTTTCTACAAACAGCTTTATTAATTATGACATTAATAGTACATTACGATACATGAGTATTTTTTAGGAAATATTTTTTTGTTAATTATACTCCCGAAAGGGTAGGCAAATAGTAAACATATGTATACTTATCACAAATATTTTGTTATTTTTTTATTTTCCTTTCTTTTCAAGTTTTTTCTTTTATTTGCAACTGTGATAAAAAAACGTCGTACGATACACGTGTGGTTTGATCTTTCCATCTTGGCTCTATAAACGCACTCGCTTTCCGCTCGCGGGTCATAAACCGCCTCTATGCGCACACTAGTATCGCAATGTACTATTGTGTGATAATATTATATCACTCCTAAGTGTCACCCACTTCCAATAAACCTTCTCCAATATTACACGTCTATGATAGGTGAGTTGATTCCTTACTATACCCAACTCAAACGAATAGATATCTCTTCATACGCTGGGAGATTAATATAATCTGTTATAATTAGTCTTTTCCCAGACCCCGGAGGGAGTCGATTCTAATTGATTAATTCACTTTTAAAAGATCCAAAGCGCCAACTGCTTTAGATCTACTAATCGTAGCTTGATTAAAAGAGAAATTAATCGTTTGTGCATAACCTTAATGCCTTCTAATTTTGTAGGTAGGAAGTTAATTACACGTTCCCGAATCCGTGGCTTTGATAATCCTGTTGTTGTAATGGATAACAGAATATTTTGCTCGTTAGAAGTACCTTACTTTTTATGAATTGATTAATTTAGCGAAATATAATCAAAGAATATTTAACAGAATTATATCAAAGTAAGGAATTAGTGAATTGGTAAGCTTAAGTGGGCATGTGGCTCGTAGATATGATGGCTGTTGGGGCCGAAAAGTCTTAGATTGGACACCACGTACCGGAAAGCGCGGTATCCGATAGCTGGACAAGTCATTGGACGCTGAGTGCATGCGACTGATTGCTCTGGAAGTCTTTGGGGGAGGCCGATGTTCAGCAGTGGACGTCCTGTGGCTGATATGATGAAGAAAAGACATACTTATTCTTTTTAATTATAAAGTACGCCTACGTGTGAACCTATATATTGTTATTTTCCTTACACGGAAGAAAACAATATATTTTTGTAGTTGCTTAATTAAGTAATTAGGTAGCTAATTTGGTGTTTAATTTGACAGCTGAAAAAAATCCATAAAACCGTTAATAAAGCTTTCTTGAAACGAAAATACACAAATTATGTAGGTTCAGTGTAAAAAAAATAAGCTACGATTTTTTTCAATATCGTCCGATCGATGTCCATATAAAGGGAATTAAAAAACAATTGGTACGATAACTATGAAAAAATACCAGCGTAATATAATAAACGCCCCGTGCAACGCGCAGACAGTAAGGTTACAAAAGCTTTATGGAAATATTTTCCATTTAATTCTACAGTGGCAGTAATACATGGTACCTTTTCTGTATTGAACGCACAGACATAGTACAAAGTTTTTGTATTCACCTAGGGTTGTCAAAACTACTTTTGTGTACCTGTTTTCTTTGCATCTGTTCATATCTCATTTCAGCTATCCTCACGTTTCAACCAGATTTCGTTAAGATGCAATTTCAAAAAAGAGAGTGAAGATACTTTTACCTGGTGGTAGGCATCGGCTGCGGCTTCTTACCATAGCCAAACGGACTTGTCCGTGTTCCGATACGTAATTCGGTTCAGCCATGTATTGTACTTGAACAGGCTGTTTTCCGCAATTAGACCCTTTTTAATTGGGTCTTTTTTGCGTGAGAATGGAGTAGATTTGCCTAGCACCTACTACCCTCTCAGCCTAGTTGTCTATTTCCAGAGTAGAGAACTTATCAATACTTCTGGAGCCAACTAAGCCGCGTGTTTCATCACGATGTTTTTCTTCACAGGTGCAGCCATAGTTGAAGAAGGGGTCGGAAAAGTTTTGTTTCTCTGCCGTCTTCCTACCATCACTCGCTGAATCGATTTGTATGCAATGTCTGAAAATCTACAACATCTATTTTTTATTTATTTTTTTCCTTTATTTTTCCTGTACTTATTATTATTTTTTTGCATAACCACGTTTTCCGGGTCAGCAAGTTTATAACATAAAAAGCTGCAACATGGAACGCTAGGTGCTGTAAATTTTTTCTACCACTTTTACAAAAGAACACAAAGAAGTTAGGTATTCTACAAGATTTTGACTGTGTAGATATTTGCACATTTTATACTAAGGCGTCTAGTGTCTAACTGCCCGTTCTCTAACTGAGATAAGCAGAAATAATAAAGGCAACCCTATATACACCGTCGACCGATGAAGCAAAAAGCCTGCAGTGCCGACGCGTTGCGGACCTACATAATACATTGTTTGTACATTTTTTATAATATTATGTTGTATATGGTTGTGTATCTACTGTTGTTACAAATACGACATGAAAGCCTTTAGGCCGTCACAGACGTAGCTACGAGTATAATACTAACTTCATTACATAGTATAAAACAAAGTCACTTTCCGCTGTCTGTCTCTATGTATGCTTAAAACTTCTTTAAAACTACGCAATGGATTTTGATGCGGTTTTTTGAAATAGATTGAGTGATTCAAGAAGAAGGTTTATATGTATAATACATGCATAATATAGCCGTGCGAAGCCGGAGCGGGTCGCTAATAAATTATATATTATTATAATTATATATATATATATCCCAAAGTTTGTTTTTTTATTTTTGATGTGATAACGTCTAATATTGGTGGAACACCTGCTGACCTGATTCACCTGAAAGTATCACGGTAATATTGTGTGACGTCATGCGTCATGGTAATATCACCAGACGCATCATGGTAACTTAAGAAACAGAGTATTTAATAATAATATCGCTCATCTGAGCTTGCATTATGGTGACTAGTGACGAATAGAAGACCTATACAAAGGAAAAAAATAAAGAAAAGACAAAATTAAAAAAAATTACAAATAAAAAAAGGGATAACATTTTTTTTATCGATTTCTTAATTTATCGTCCGTAAACCGACTTTACAGACAACCATTTGTTTTTTTTGTATATTTATTTGTTTGTTCCCTCTTCAAACCGGACCGATTTGGTTGAAAATAGGCATAATGATAGTTTAGGGGATGTATTCCCAAATTCGGATAGTTTCGGAACATATCATCGTTACAAACAAAAAAAAACATCCTCTTTAAGATATTAGTATATATAGGGGAATATTGTGTCGAAATAAAACTTGTGCCACGAGCTTGATTTTCATTTGCCAAGCTCTTCGTACTTATTGGCGTTAATGCCAAAGTGAACGCCAGATTCCCAAGTTTTAATTGCAAACTCCTAATGAGACCGGCTCAAGCTGGTTTTAAAGTAGTCAACTGTCCTATAATCTGTATTGAAGCCATTACAGACTACATTTAATTATGTACTGTGAAATTTCGAGATAAAACAGCTTTGTCTGTTTATTGAAAATGTTGTCGGTTTTTCTGTACAGCTTTTATCCATAACTGAATGAATTATTTCATATTACTACATAGTATCAGTTTATTGTGATTTCGTGTTAATATGGAAGCAGTTATTTTTAAATTTTACGTAATAATAAAATTTAATAAATGTTTTAAGAATAAAAAAAAATTTAAAAAATAAAAAAAGCAAAAACGACGGGGTGTTATAAGTTTGATGTGTCTGTGTGTGTGTCTGTGGCATCGTAGCTCCCGAACGGATGAACCGATTTTGATTTAGTTTTTTTTTGTTATATTATGAATCGTAGCGTTTTAAAGCCTGTGTCTGTTGTAAAGGTAAACACAGGGTGACTATCAAGACGCATTTCAAATTCATAAGTTGAACACAGTGAAGTCTATACCGAAGATCTATTCAGATTAAATATGTGATTTTACATGACGGGTGTATAGATGGCGAGTCTACTACTATTGGATGGGTAGATTTTTAATACCAGGCGGATCATGACATCGCCAATCTATCTACATAGTATAAAACAAAGTCACTTTTCGCTGTCTGTCCCTATGTATGCTTAGATCTTTAAAACTACGCAACGGATTTTGATGCGGTTTCTTTAATAGATACAGTGATTCAAGACGAAGGTTTATATGTTTAATACATGCATAATATAGCCGTGCGAAGAAGTAAATATATAATTCTGCTGTACGTCTGTATGTGACTGAACTCCTTCTAAATGGCTGGACCGATTTAAATGAATTTTTGTATCCGTTTGGGTGGCGAACTGGACGGCTTACAAATCAGCCTGGTTTTTTTAAATGGCAAAATAACTTTTTTCGGGACAGCTAGTATATTATAAAAAAAATCGAGTTAGATACACCATTTATAACTTGAGAACGGCTGGATCGATTACGATGAAAATTAGTATGTTGTAGAGAGCTGAAGTCCGGGAAAAACGCATAGGTCACTTTTATCCCCATATTCCCAGTGGATCGGGAAATAGGGATGATACATTTTGAAGTTAATAGTAACTATTATTGTATTATGTGTTTGTTTGAAATCAAAATATCATTTACCTATAATCAATTTAAAATTAAAATGCTTAAATTACACTTTTGTCAAAACTTCGTAATATCAATTGAATTCAAATTTGGAACCAACATAGAATAGAATAGACATCTTCTTCTATATATATAAAAGAAAGTCGTGTTAGTTACACCACTTATAACTCAAGAACGGCAGAACAGATTTGGGTGAAAATTGGTAGGGAGGTAGCTTAGAGCCAGGAGACGGACATAGGATACTTTTTATCCCAATATGCCCACGGGATCGGGACTTACGCAGGTGAAACCGCGGGGCACAGCTAGTCTATATATATAAAAGAAAGTCGTGTTAGTTACACCATTTATAACTCAGGAACGGCTAAACCGATTTGGCTGAAAATTGGTGGGGAGGTAGCTTACAATCAGAAGACGGACATAGGATATTTTTTTCGATATTCCCACGGGATCGGGACTTACGCAGGTGAAACCGCGGGGCACAGCTAGTTTATTATAAAAGCACACGGGCAAGAAAACAAATATAAAAAGATACCTAGACATAATTATGAATAATTATAAATGACTAACTAGTCAGACCACACCTAGACATAATTACAGAGCAAAAAATAAATACAAATGAGAATACATAAAAAGTATTGATGAATGAGTTGTATTGAAATAGAATGTTACATCGTCCGAAACGGCTGAACCGATTTATATGTTTTTGTGTATATTCGTTAGGTCTGAGAATCAGTCAACATCTATTTTTTTTTGTATATGGCAAAACAACGTTTGCCGGAACAGCTAGTTAAATATATTTAACTTCATTTAAATAAAATGTACCTAAACTAGCACATTACCAAAAATCTGTGCTACTACCAACTGAGCTACATCATTGGTTTATTCTGAAGCATTGTACTTTCCTTTCTGCAATCTCAGCACTGTAATATTCGCTTAGCTATCATTGCAGCCCTGTAATCTCTTGATGGACAAAAGCGGCCGTAGGACCGTACCTTGCTTCGTTCAAATAACACTTTTGAATAGGCATGTGTTTGTTTTATTCAAAGACGAGTTTCTATTCAAAAACTAATCCTATGCCTATGGGTAGGTACACTTCTGTTTACTAAGATCCCGTAATGATTTCGAAAAATCTGTTACGTTTTACTACAGCGCTCAAATATGAACTGTTTCAGTATATAAACAAAAACAAAATATAAAATAACTAACACCTTTAGTCATTTATTTTATAAACTTGAAAATAACCAGAATGTTACAGTAACATGAAACATTTACTATTCTATCTTCCTCTTACTTGTTTTCAAAATTCCAAGAAAACATATTAACTTGCACGCAAAGTACATACTAGCTAACACCACAAAGAGTATAAAAGCGTAAACATCTAGCATAGAATAAGCTATCCAACTTAATTTCAAAGCTGGATTCTTCATGAAATCTGCTCCTTTATATCTAATGACGTATTCAATCCAATACACAGCTGCATCTAGCGGAGTCATCGGCCTGTCTTTAAAACGAGCGGACACAGCTTTAGCATTTTTAGCATATATTTCATTGTATATCACTTCGTTGAAAGCATTTTCCAATGTTTCTTCATCAATATCTTCATATTTAAGTACTTTTCCAATACCATGTTCTTCAGCTAGAAGTAAATTATTGTACTGATCTCCGTATATTGGAACTCCTATGATAGGTATTCCATTATATATAGCTTCTTGAGTACCGATTAAGCCTCCGTGGGAAACGAAAACCTTTACGTTGGAGTGAGCTGTAAACATAAAATGAATAATTGTTATTTTTAACGATTTAAATGGCGGATTATATCAATAACGTCTTATCTATAAATGTGCTTATCTCATTTTGATAATACTATTTTTTTTATTTTGAAACAATCTGAAGGTCTAGCAATGGTCTAGCCCAGGGGTCGGCAACCTTTTTGAGTCGGAATAGTCAAAAAATATAACAATTTACAAAATTTTAAAGTTTTAAAGAGCCAGAGTTAGCTTTGCATGGTTTTAGAAATTTTGATAAATTTGGCTCATAACATATTTTTTTAAGTTTCTTATACGACTTTAAATTGTCATTTGTTAGTTGCCTTCTTCCAGCAGCAGCAGCAGCATTCCAATAAATCCAATAAATACTATTTGCGTATGGAACTAAACTAAACGAGCCACAGCTTTATATCCAAAGAGCCACATGTCGCCGGCCTCTGGTCTAGCCACCAACGGATGTAATCATTATTATTTTTTTGTTTTTTTTTAGATAATTTCTGGCGCAGAGGTAAGCCATCGCCATTCAGCGTGGCAATGCTTCTAGCATTATGGGAACCTTTACGCCGGGTACGATTAGGGGCGGGTTAATTGACTAACTAGTCACATCATTTTTTGTATTTATAATGTTAAATTTGTATGTATTTTTCTAGTTATTTATTTATAAAATTATTTTATAATAATTATTAAAAAGATATATTTATATAATTAAACAGAACATAAGAGATATAATAGTTGATAGAAAGATAATTTAAAAACTAATTAAACCTTACCATAAATTAAATAATGATATCGTACATACATAACTAATACAATACAAACGAACACAAAAAATAAAATACATAAACAAATTTAATCAAGCAAACCACCCCGAGTCACCCCTGGCGCAAAAGACCCCATTACACTAGCAGCATTACCACGCTGAATAGCTATGGCCAGCCTCTGCACCAGGAACGATCCGGAATGGCTATCCAAACCTCTATCCCTCAAACGCCGCCCAATCCCCCTGACAAACTCAATCGCCTCTACTCCCCAACAACCCACAGTCTCCACAGCAAAAGGAACAAACAAATAATGTATATACAATATAATAAATAAAATTTTAGATAATTACCTAAAATCTCATTCTGCGGTAACCATTTTCGAATAACCAAATTTTTCGGTATGTTTTCCAACTGGTCATCCTCCCATTTCCATATAACGGTCTGTTTTAGTCTACTGAACACATTTAAGAAGACATTTTTCTTCTCCACTGGCAGTTCTGAACTTTGCACGTTTGAACCGAAATTGACGTACACTACACCATGACGTGATTCATCCAGTATCTTTTGTAGATCCTGAAATCGTATGTTAAGTTTTATTGAAATACTAGCTTTTGCCCGCGACTTCGTCCGCGTAGACGTCAAAAATGGAACTTTTAAACCACTCCCAAAATAACTTTCTACCCCTTTTTCACCCCTCTAGGAGTAGTATTTCGGAAAATCCTCTCTTATTCGATGCCTACGTCACACAAAGAACATACCCTCCAAGTTTCAGGTCTCTACGATCAGCGGTTTAGGCTGTGCGTTGATCCGTCAGTCAGTCAGTCAGTAGTTCAGGACAAACCATTTTATATGTATAGATTAATGCTTTGACTTGCAGTGAGAATTTAATTAACTTACATCAGGTAACTTATTGTCACTCTTACTGAGATGCACACCTCCAATCTCCACAACGTTAGGTAAATAAGCAGTCGGTGTATCAAAACTAAAATGTCCATTAACCAATATCATTGCAGCGTCTTGTTCAACCTCATACAAACTGGGCACCGGTTCCGGTAAATCCTTTAAATATTTTCTGGCTAGTTGTTCGTGCTGTTTCAAGTAATAAAACTTCCACCAAAAGAATTCGTACGCAGTGAAGTAGAAATTTCTCAATCTGCCCCAGAAAGAACCGGGTTCTTTTACATCAAGTAGCTCAGAAATCATTGTTGCTAGTTGCAATGGATTCCTTATAGCTATGTTATGACGCATACAATTTCCAAATGTTGTCACAAGTACTAAAGGAGTTTTGTACTTGTAGGCGAGTAAATTAAGTGCTTCTTGGAAGAACTGTTCAGCAATTACAACGTCAAATGTATTATCTTCTGCTAAGAACTCTTGGACTGCAGTAGAATTAAGAGCCCCTTCCGTATATACTACGCCACTGTTCCAGAGTACATTTTTGTGAAATTGCTCAGCTGAATACTTAGTCATATCCCATACATTCGGTCTGCCTCCTCCTACAAATTAAATCAATAAATTATTAGCTCTTAATCTAATATGAGTTAAAAAAAATTATATTATTAGATATTTAAGAAAAAAAGAAAAATAACTTTTTTAAAGGGGTTGATATTAAGCAAATGAACGTTGGAACAATAATGTCAAAAAAGTAATCGCTTTAAACATTTGGCAAAAGGACAAAAATATAATCATTTTGTACACCAAAACACTTACCAAGCATTTCCCAGATTTCAATTCTGTCGATCGTAACTTGCCTATAGTTAGGAGGGTATTTTGTCTCTATGTTTGAAGTTATCACAGTAACATTGTGACCTCTTCGGGCCAATTCCAGTCCAATTGGTTTTAATGTTATATAATGGGATTTTGATGGAAATGGAATTATAAACAATATGTTAGCCGATTCACTTAAGGAAATCCATGATACTACAAGTATTGCTATGTTTAACATGTCCTGTAAAGAAATAAATATTTAACGTAAACTCTAAAAAAGCAGATTCAATAAAATCTAGACTATCGTTCTTTTATACAACGATGTACATGGAAACTGAAGTAATTTATTAAGTGACTAGATGCCCCTTGATCTTCGTATCACCAAACAATTATTATTATTCGTATTATCAAACATCTTATCAAATGTTTGACATGTGGCAACAGTTTGGTTGTTATTTTTATTATTTTTCGCGCCATTTTTAAATTTTTCTCACCGGTTACACCTTCCCTAGTCTCTTACATATATTACAAAATCAAAATTAACCAAATCGGTACTCCGTTCCGTTCTCGAGTTTTAGCGACTCTAACAAACAACATTTATTTATCTACTATTTAAATTCTCGTATCATAATGTTAGTTACCATACTCCTCCGAAACGGCTTGACCGATTTTATGAAATTTTATATGCATATTCAGTAGGTGTGAGAATAAGCTACTATCTATTTTTTATTTCCTTTAGATTTTTTTTGTGAATTGCAAACTTACATTTACCGGGTCAGCTAGTAATATATAGAATTTAAATAGATAAGTCGGTGCGGTCGCATAACTTGTCAATTTAATTTCTCACTCACCATGTTTATATAAATGTAAATTCGCTGAAAACTGTTAATGAATCCCAACACTAATGTAGAAAACTTCCACTGACCTAATTTACAACTAATATTATCTTTTCATCAACTATTATTATCGGACACTGATGTCACTCACCACAGCCTAACTCACATACTTAATAAACTATATGAAGTGGCTCTATCATATTAATACACTTAAATTTTTGATAAGAAGAAATATAAAACTTTAGGTATAATATAATAAATGTATAGATACTTAAGTGGGAAATTTTTAAATTTGTAATAATATTTGATGTCAGTCGTATGCGAGACCAATTAAGACTAATCTGAACATAGTTAAATTTTCGTATATATAATTATTATGATGTAAGTAACCAGTTTAATCGGCCATTCCCGTCGCCGTCTGCGTCTGCGTTAGCTAATTATTATTTAAAAACTTACCAGATGTCCCCCAAAAAATTATATTGCTGTGGGGACAACTAAGCTAGATGCATTTCACCATTCTCAATTGTCTCCAGGGAGAACAATATAGAAAAAACATTTTGTAGAGAAATATAAAAAGTCTCTAATCGAAGTCGTCGTAATGTTTAGAGATTAATAAAATGGGCGATGAATATTATCTAGGAGATATTTTTAAACCTACTCATTTCTATTTATAGCAAATTGGTTACAAGTACCTACCCAAGTATCGATACTATCGATAGGCCAATCGATAGTATTAGCTTTTTGAGATGAAAACTATAGTTTTACTATCGATAGTTCGGCAAAACTACACGTATGTCCCTAAGTCTGGAATTTTGTATGCCTACTTATATACCTATACATACAACATACAGGCAAATGTTTCAGGAAGGTTATATAGGCTACTTTTTATTCCAATCGCGATCCCAGACTTTCGTGGCTGAAACCGCTGTTATTTATAAAATAATACATAAGTATACCCAATTAGTCCAATAATATGTATTCTGCAAAAAAGTGCTTGCTTGTCATTGTGAATTGAGCTTAACCTTGGTACAAACTGACTGATGGTACCCATAACCTAAACCTCTTGGTTAAAAACATGGTTTATAATGGTGTACCTATCATAGTCGGTAGGTATATTTTAAAATTTTCACGGCATCTAAATTTATGCAAATAAAGACTTTTATTAAGAAACAGGTTACTTTGCACAGGAATCATAAACTTCACAATAAGTAAACAAGGACTAAGTAGTATTTTTATTCTAACTTTCTTTTGTGTAACTGGCTTGTTGTTGAAATTGACAAAAAGTATATTACTAGCAATATAGCTCTGTATATAGAATACAAGGTTGTCAATGCTATTATTAATATGAACGCGTATACGTCTAACATATTGTAAGCTATCCAACTCAGATTCAAAGATGGATTTTTAAGGAAACTAGCTCCTTTGTAATTGATAACATATTCAATCCAATACACTGCCGTATTCAAGGGTGTCATCGGCCTATCTTTAAATCTAGTAGATACATCTTTCGCGTTCCTCGCATATTTTTCATTAGACAACACTTCAGTAAGCACGCTTTGAAGTGTCTCTTCATTGATGTCATTATATTGAAGTATTTTTCCGATGCCGTGTTGTTCCGTTTGTAGCAAATTGTTATATTGATCCGCATATATTGGAATTCCTACTATAGGTATTCCATTAAATAACGCTTCTTGAGTTCCTATTAAACCTCCGTGTGATATAAATACTTTTATGTTTGGATGAGCTGGAAAAAATAAGAGATAATTGCATAAATTCTAAGATAAATAAAATCACTGCCAAAATTTTCAATTTAATAACAAACAATAGGTTTTTGAGAATGTTTTAAATTGCTTAATTTTCCTAAGTGTGGGTTTAACACTTTACAAATAACATTCTTGTAAAATGAATTTAAAAAAATATTAAAATATATAAATAAAACGGAAATACTTATAATAAAAGGATCTTTATCTTTTCTTTATTTATAGCCTTTTGTGTTTGGCAAAAACAATTTTGATTAAGTAGATGTATTATTAGAATTTTCGCATTGAAGATACCTACATACCTACTTCAATACAACTTATGTAAAGTGACTAGATTTGTTAGAAAAACTCTCGATTACCAAAAGTAAAAGTTACGTAGGCCAATATAATATTATTCCGCCATTGACGACCCAGTTGGCACAATGGTCACCATGCCGGACTGCCAAACACAGGGTTCGATTCCCGCCTCAGACAAGTATTAATGCTTAGATATTTGTCTGGGGTCTGTCTGGTTGTTTCTATGTATTATAAGTACATATTTACAAAAAAAGTATTATAAGTAGTATATCCGTTGTCTAGCATCCATAATACAAGTCAAGTTACTTAGCTTGGGGCTAGATGGCGAGGTGTGGAATGTCCTGTAATTTTTTTTTCAACCATACATTTGCGTTTTCAATGACATATGACAATTTCTGTCCGGTGTAGACTGAACGCGATAAGCAGTTAAAATATTCTATCTTAGCTTTTCAAGGGTACCGCAACCTTTCTCAGTAATCTCTCCGTGCAATGGTAAAAACTGTATGTAAATCCGTTCAGTAGTTTTTGAGATTATCGCGTTTAAACAAACAGACAGATGCGTCGGAAGGACTTTGTTTTATAATAAGTATATTCTAGTATTTTTTTTTCTTTCTTTCACTCTTTTTTAGTGAAAAAAAGAATATTTTTTGATGTGAACAAAATTACAAACCATTAATCCTACTTCCTACTAATATTTTAAATGTGAAAGTTTGTGTGTGTTTGTTACTCCTTCACGCTAAAACTACTGAACCGATTGCAATGAAATTCGGTATGTAGATAGCTTGAGGCCTGGATTAACATATAGGCTACTTTTTATCCCGATATTTCCACGGGATCGGGACTTACGCGGGTGAAACCGCGGGGCGCAGTTAGTACTTGCTATAAGCATTAATAAACCACTAATTAAGTATTTTTTAGTTTATTCTAGTTTCACGCACATACCAAGTATTCCCTTTTGCGGCAACCATTTTCGTATTACCAAATTCTTCGGCTTGTTTTCTAAATGATCATCTTCCCATTTCCAAATAACGGTTTGTTTCAGTTTTCTGAATACATTCAAAAATGCGTTTTTCTTTGCAGGTGGTAGTTCTGAACTGCGTACGTTGGAACCAAAGTTAACGTAGACCACACCATGTTTTGATTCATCAAGAATTTTCTGAAGATCCTGTAATCCAAAAGATAATTTATGTCTAGATCCTACTATACTAAAAGTTATGGTAAATAGAAACAATTTTATTTTATACTGATTAAATCATATTATTACAGGCTTATTGTAATTATTTATGTTCACTAATTAACATTGTTCTTACGATGAAGGAAAACAATGTGGAGAAACCCGTGGCTTAGTTGGCTACGTATTGACTTGTTCGTTCCTCTGGACACGGTTGGCTAAGCTGAGAGGGTGGTTTAGGTTCTACGTAAACCTACTCCATCGTATACATGTCCCAGACATTGAAACTAGAATAGCATGACAATGTTTAAATTACATAAATATGAAGGCGTATGTAATAAGTACTCGTAGGTATTATTCAACAGTAGTATCTTACATTTTAGATACCACGCTCATAATCAGTCGATACTGGTGGCTACTCAGCCCCCTTAGACAAGATTGCTTTCTATTAGCGATATCGCCAATCGACAGACTTTTTTAATTTATTTTTGTATTAAATTGACACAAGTCAACGAAAAGTCACGTAGTCTTGCGTTAGAGAAAATAAATTATGGAAAAGTTTCATCTTATGCAAATTTTATACAATGCTTTGTGTCAATTTAATACAAATAAATCTATCGATTGGCGATATCGCTAATCGAAAGCGATCTTGTCTAAGGGGCAGATTGTCTATTTTAAGGGTTTCGTACCCAAAAGGTAAAAACGGGCCCCTATTACTAAGACTTCACTATCCGTCCATCTGCCCGTCTGTCTGTCTGCCACCAGGCTGTATCTCATGAACCATGATAGCTAGACAGTTGAAATTTTCACAGAATATGTATTTTTGTTGCCGCTGCCGTCACAAGAAATACTAAAAACAAAAAAAATAAGTGGAACTATATAAAACAAACCACTACATAGTACGGAACCCTTCATGCGTGAGTCCGACTCGCACTTGGCCTGTTTTTAGTAAATAGTTAGCATTGTTTGTAATATCCTTTCAAGGCTCTCTCGCCTTATCTCAATTTAACTCTCTATTATCATATAAATGCTGTATGAACTTTGTTATCATTCTATTACGTCCTTACATCACAAACATGGACCTCGATTCTCATGTGCATAAATACGGTCTTGTAATTGTACTGTCTTATACATGTGCATAAATACTACCTTAAAATTGTACTGAAGACAGTACAATTTTAAGATAGTATTTATGCTACCTCAGTATTTATGCACATGTATAAGAATACATGTGCATAAATACTGACTTATAATTGTACTGTCTTAAACATGTGCATAAATACTGCCTTAAAATTGTACTGTCTTATACATGTGCTTTCCGGTAAGCGCAGCGCGGGACGACCTCCGACTAGATGGACGGACGACTTAATTAAGGTCGCGGGAAGTCGTTGGACGCAAAGAGCATGCGACCGATCGCTCTGGAAGTCTTTGGGGGAGGCCTATGTTCAGCAGTGGACGTCCTGTGGCTGATATGATGATGATGATGATGATACATGTGCATAAATACTGCCTTAAAATTGTACTGTCTTATACATGTGCATAAATACTGATGTGCATAAATACTGATGTGCATAAATACTGATATGCATAAATACTGATGTGCATAAATACTGTCTTATAATTGTACTGTCTTATACAATTTACTTGATTCTACATCATTGATGTAGAATCAAGTCTTTTACTGAACAGATAAATGCTTTTAGATTAGTACAATTCTTACAAAGCCGTGTTGTTATCTAAATTACTGGCTTAGGTATATGTAGTTATGTTATTTCAATAATAAGTACTGTTTAAATGATGATGAATAGTAATTATATAGCCTTATGAACTGTTAACATAACGTACCTAAATATTTGCAAAATAGATAAAAACCTACGTCTTGACATATAATTCTTACTATGTCATTAAAAAATCTGCAATGTAATAAATAATATAAAATCAAAAATAATATTAATATGTATTAATATCTACTTATATCTACTATTATACACGGTGTAACAAGGTGGGTGGATCATCGGTTGCTAGGGGGTGGGAGACCTCATTACCTATCGATTTAACCCCCCTGCATGTTCTGCAATATTTAATGGTTCTGAAGTTATTTGGGTTTTAATTAAATTTTAGTCCAAATTAGATTTCACCCTGAACTTCGTAATTACAGCCAAACTATCAGGTCTGCGATTCTGCCTTTTTTGTGAAACAAGTTCAATAGTGGACCTTTTGTGCCCCTACACCTATCAGAGTCTTAGATTTTTAAAACTCAAAATAAAACCATTAAGGCGCTCTTCCAGTACCGTGTGTAGGCCCATATATTACCTAAGCCCGCGCTCTCAAAAACGTAGCGTGCTGCGTGCAAACTGTTATATTTGGTCGATATGCAAAACATTAGCATTATTATCCACAAATATATTTCCTAGAGGTCAAAACCTATCATTTGATTCATTTTTAGAAACAAACTTTAACTATTTTTGAATAAAACCCGATAAACGATCTAATAATTCTCTGTTTTCTAAAAATTTTTTTATCGAACGAAGTTGTTCATATCATGTTTTCAACCACAATAAACAAAAATAAGATTTTTAACTAGAATATCCATTTATATCCAAATAACAAAAAAGTATTTGATTACTTAGAGTTGCTTAAAACAAAGGTCGATTTTAGTAGCTTTATTAGCACCTGCCCTTAAAGTAATATTTTTTTTAAATCCAATGTTTACATTATCTTAGTTTGGTTCTAAAAAAAAATTTCCACAGATTATTTTTTTCTGCAACCTATCTTAAAAACTACTGGCTTTCATGAAGAATAAACCCTGAAATTTTCATTCGGCTAGAGCTAGGGTATCATGTTGAAAAGTGCACTTGATAGTCCAAAAAGTGAAAATAATCGGTAAATATAAGCGGAGTCATAATAAACGGATTCTACTGTATTCATATCTATTAAAATCTTTATAGAATTAATAGCTTAAAATAGTTCTTCACTATCGTAGAAGATTTAGTTTTAAAATATTTTAGTGATAAGAACTATTAAACATCAACGTGTAAGGTTATGTAAAACAATAATTATAAAAACGTAATAAATAATCCAACTTCTAAAAGTTAAACAAAATACTTCACATATAAATCTAAAGTTGGGTTATGCGTTAAATTTCCGTATTTTAGATAATTACTTTGGGAAGTCGGTATTTAATATTTTAAGTTTTTAGTGTTCTAAAGTGAGGTAAGCTAGGCTAACCCAACCTAACTTTTTTTCAAGTATTCCACACATCGCCATCTAGCCCCAAGCTAAGTAACTAGACTTGTGTTATGGGTGCTAGACAACGGATATACTACTAATATACTTTTCTTTTGTAAAGAACTACTTATTAAAGGAACTAAATACGAGATACAAACAAATAAAATCTAAAAATTAAAACTAAACCTATTCGAACAAACCCCTCCCCAGCGTTCCCGGTGCAAAGCTGGACAATATTTTGTAAATATATACGTATAATACAACCAGGCCACAGATAAATATCTAAGCATAAATACTTGCCCGAGGTGGGAATCGAACCCGCAACCCTGTGTTTGGCAGTCCGGCATGATGACCATTGTGCCAACTGGGTCGTCTAACCAACTAACCTACCTACTTCCCTATAACTTTTTTTCAGATTTACGACGATCCTTTATTATATCTTCAACAAAGTGTTACGTATTTTTATCTAAAATTATGAATTAGGTACTACATAAATATCCAGTGTACCGCTGCGCAGTTCGCAAGCCTTTAATTGTCAATGGCTCACGCGCAGCCGAATTAAATTATTTGTTATTTTACTATCAGTTAAGGTGAAGGACCAGCGCTCTCTCCATAAAAACGTAGTCGACTGTTTCCTCCCTGGATAATGACACTAGCACAAATATTTTTGTGCCATAAAACCTATAACTGCCATAACTATACCCCTATGTTTTGGTTTTTTTCATTTTCTAATTATCATAGAAATTAAGATTTACAAAACAAAACAGAAAAAAATACATAGGGGCGTGGTCATGGCATTTATAAGTTTTATGCAACAAAAATATCTGCTCTAGTGTCATTATCCAGGGAGGAAACAGTCGACTACGTTTGTATGAAGAGAGCGCCCGGTACCCTTTCCTCTTAAAATCCTAGACTATGCATGCATTCGCTCAATTAACATTAGCTTCTGGTAGGAACAGTAATGTTTAAATATTACTTACATCGGGTAACTTATTATCGCTCCTGCTCAAGTGCAGTCCACCAATTTCAACAACATTAGGCAAGTAGGCAGTTGGTGGATCAAAACTAAAATGTCCATTAATCAATATCAACGAAGCATTTCTTTGAACTTCATACAAGCTCGGTACTGGTTGTGGAAGATCTTTTAAATACTTCCTGGCCAACTGTTCCTGCCTTTCCAAGTACCAAAATTTCCACCAGAAGAATTCGTAAACAGTGAAATAGAGATTTCTGAATCTGCCCCAGAAAGATGTTGGATCTTTGACGTCAAGGAATTCAGCTGTTGTCGTAGCCAGTTGCAATGGATTCCTGGTCACAACATTGTGTCTCATACAGTTACCAAAAGTCGTGACGAGTGCTAAAGGCGCTTTGTACTTGTATGCTAGTAAATATAGTGCTTCTTGGAAGAACTGTTCGCTAATAACGAGGTCGAAGGTATTATCCTCAGCAAGGAATTGCTTGACTTGTGTGGAGTTAAGGGCCACTTCGGTGAAGCCTACTCCGCCATTCCAGAGTATCATTTCGTGGAACTTCTCTGCCGATATCTGCACCATGTCAAAGACGTTCGGTCTCTTACCTCCTGTTGGTCATCAAGATTTAACATAAAGGTTTGAAATACCTTAATATAAAAATACTAGCTGCGCCACGCGGTTTCACCCGCGTAAGTCCCGATCCCGTCATAATGTCGGTATAAAAAGTAGCCTATGTGTTAATCCAGGTCTCCAGCTACCTATATACCGAGTTTCATCGCAATCGGTCAAGTAGTTTTTACGTAAAAGAGTAACAAACATACATACACACACACACACGAACTTTCACATTTATAATATTAGTGGGAATTAGGATACATTGTTATTGTTTATATGAAAACGGAAAATTACTAAGCTATGTATTTACTTATTCATATTTTGCATAAGTGGTTTAACGCTTATTTATAACTACTTTTTCTAAATCATCTGAAATCATTTTTTTAATTTGCTATCATAAGTGGGTTCACTACGCTACATCGAAACTTGTTTCCACTTGTTACGTTTTAACTATGACGACTCACCGACTATGCAATAAACCTAACATTCAATGTACCTATAGATAAAACAAGAACATTTAATAATTTCAATATACAATGTGTTTCAGCGAAGGGGTTATAATACGAAAGGGGGTTGTTCTAGACTTCTAGGCAAACAACTTTTGTACTAAGTCTTTTGGAAATTCGAATATTCCTTTGAAATTTTTGTATGAAACAGCTGATTTTCAAGTAAAAATTCTCTCAGAATTATCAAAAAAAAGTACGAATTTCCAAAAGTTGTAGAACAAAAGTTGTTCGCCTAGACATCTAGAACAATCCCCTTTCGTATCATACAAACCCCTTCGCTAAAACAAATTGTATGTACTACCGTACCCTTTGTCTTCTATATCTTATCTATACATATAAAATCCTTTGTCCTGAATGACTGACTGACTGACTGACGGATCAACGCACAGCCTAAACCGCTGATCGTAGTAGAGACCTAAAACTTGGAGGGTTTTTTCTTTGTATGACGTAGGAAATTCTACTCTTAGTGGGTAAAAAAGAGGGGCAAATTTTGTATGGGTAAATTCTCAATTACCCATACAAAATTTGCCCCCCATTTTCACCCCCCTTTTCCTTGATCGAATTCTACGCGGACGAAGTCGCGGGGAAAAGCTACTAAATAATAAAATGTTGAATTATTAACTATTACCTCGACCTATTTTGAGTATCGATAATAAAAAAGAGATATTATTATTATCTCAGTAAATTACTGAATACGAAATCAGATTGACTCCAAAATAAATACCTAACCGTAATGATTCTATCAATGTATTATTTTCATATACGTAATAAAAAAATCCACAGCTATACTGGCGACCTGGTTACTGACAAATATTAGCAGACAAAATACAGACCAAAGGTTGTATAATTTACTCACCGATAACCTCCCAAATTTGTATATTATCGACCATTACTTGTCTGTAGTTGGTTGGGTGATCGTCTTCTTTAAACCCAGTTATAACTGTAACGTTATGTCCTCTTCGAGCCAATTCCAATCCGATTGGTCTCAACATTATGTAATGGGATTTCGATGTAAAAGGAACCACATACAAAATATTGGCTGATTCACATAGCGATGACATTGATACGAGATAAAGACATAGTTTTAAAATACCCTGATAAAAAATAGGTAAAAATTTTAGCAGTCAAAGATGAAACTATGACTAATAGAACAAAATGAAAGAAGAAATATTTTACGTAGCCTAAAAATAAAACACATAAGAAGGTACCTAATGTTTTTGCCTATCTATATCTAGGTACCTACACTAATATATAAAGAGATCTTTTTTTGTTTGTAACTAAAAGGCTCCGAAACTACTTTACCGATTTTGTTGAAACTTGGTACAAGGATACATTGATTCATTCGGAATAACATAGGCTACTTTTTATCCCGATATTCCCACCGGATCGGGAGTTACGCGGGTGAAACCGTAGATCACTGCTAGTAAAAAATATGTATAGGTCATAATGCTTACCTATCAACACAAGATAAAGATACAAATCTATAAAAAGAGGTTTTTTTTTATTGTAACTAATTGGAAACTACTGGACCCATTTTGTTAAAACTTGGTACAAGGATACATCGATTCATTAGGAATAACATCGGCTACTTACCATCCCGATTTTCCAACGGGATCGGGAGTTACGCGGGTGAAAGATCGCTGCTAATAAAAATATATAAAGGTCATAATGCTTACCTATCTTTATCACAAGTATACTGTTTATACAAATATACTGTAGTAACAAAGTCAGAGCACGATTAAATCACATGATCGACGATAAAAAGTATCTAAAGAACTTAGTATGTTATATCTATAGACAGATTTATCTCTTTGAATACATTTTAGCTAGCTATTTAATAGAGAACTGGTAAATAAATAAAAATAAGACTTTTAACCTTACCATAATAATGTTTAAGTCAATTTACGTCTCGATCAGGAAGTAAAACTAGCACTCGTCTAATCCGCTTCGAATAATTTATTGCAATGACACGGACCAAGCACATCTTGTTCGTCTAGTATTATTAATTGGTTAAGTGGGCCACACTGACTGATGATATGACTGAATGATTCGGTATAAAAAATGTACAGGTTTTTGTAATTTTTAACCTTTTGCAGTTTACTCATTTTTCCTATGTATAAAAAAAATTGATGGATAATTTACTTACTTACGAACAGTGTACTTGTACTTGTATACAGGCTGTTTTCCGCCATTGGACCCTTTTTAATTGGGTCCTTTTTGCGTGAGGATGGAGTAGGCTTGCCCAGCACCTACTACCCTCTCAGCTTAGTCGACCATGTCCAGGGGAGAGAACTTGTCAATACTTCTGGAGCCAACTAAGCCGCGGGTTTCATCACGATGTTTTCCTTCACCGTAAGAGCAATGTCAATTAGCGCACATAAATTTTTGAACAGTGTAAGTTAATTAGAAGCTTATAAAAACCAATTTAGGGGACAGGGGATGTTAGGTAATACCTATTTATTATACCTAGACCTACTTATTCATAACATTGTGTGACAGCGTAAATTATTGTTTTATTTTTATTTAAATCTTGCCTATTATAATTAAATATATTTGCCTAAATTTCTTAAGTGTAACCTTTTTTTTACCCAAAACGTCAACAATTGAAAGTACTTCTTTGAGTACATTGTTTTATTGTCAAACAATAAATAACTCACATAAATTCATAGTTATTTTCAAATAATAACACAGTTGTAAATTTTATTTTATTGTGTGAAAAGATGGTTTAAAGAACAATAGGTAGTTGAAAGTACCTATATTGATTAAATTAAAAACCAGAAATAACCTTTTGGAAGTAATAACTTTTTAAAAGCTTTTATTTAAATTGCAATGTATGTTTGTTTGTTTGGGTGGAATTTGCAACTTAATTTTGATCCACTTCCCGGTTACCAATTGACAATGAATGGATTTTAAGACGTGGTGGTAAGACCAGAAGCGCGATAGAGGTGTCTTAGAAACAGTTTTTGGATATCAACCACTAAAATCCATAGAATGATATTTCTACCGTCGTAAAGTTGAAGAAATGCTTTGTATTGTCATACACTTCGAAACACAATTAGAGTATTTTGCCTAGATAGAAAAAAATCATGAAAATCTTAATGAATCGTAATTTTTTTTAATTTTTCAATTTTACGGCGCTTATAAAGAAAAAACAAGTACAATATTTATATTTTCATAAACCTTACATCAAATCCCATAAGGTAGTACAGATGGTTTTTCACTAAATAGATGTTAGTCTTTTAATGACATAAAACAGTTAAAACGGCCATTTCGCGGCGCGCGGGGGAAAGGGATAGGGGCATCGAGCGGTGCGCGCGTGGGAAAGGCTATCCCTTTTTTCAGGTCCTTCTTCACCGTAAATAAAGTCGGTCATTTAACTTCAGGAAATCAAATCTTTCTCGTGATCTCACATACTGTATACAAATTAATATTATTATTTAACATTTACTTAAAACAAAGTTACTTATCTTAACAAGCATTCGGATAATTATTCAACGAACTATAGTAGTTAGGTCATTGGGATAATTCCATCTAGAATACATAATACATACCTGCCTACATCATGAATATAATCAGTATAAAACCATAAAATATATTGTACTGATATATTATAGGTTCTCTATAATTTTTTGTTGCTAAACTACATCTTTCTGCAAAGAACTGAACTAAAACAAACAAGTACTTATTACTCAGCGTCTGGTGCGTACACAAGAATATGATTCACGTAGTATTTTACAAAACTACTAGAGGGCGCTTACTGCTACATTGGTAGAAAATAAAAATACAACCATCGCCGTGCCTTGTAACTTTCCTAAATATTAAAACTTCAAATGAATATCTCTAAGCCTAAATTATTACGTACTTACAACAATAATCCTATTCAAAATCATACGAATTATGAGGAAAGGGTACCGAGGGCTCTCTCCATCTAAACGTAGCCGACTGTTTTCTCCATGGATAATGACACTAGAGCAAATATTTTTGTTGCATAAAACTTAAAACTGCCATGACCATGCCCCCAGTTTTTTTTTAATCTTAATTTCTATGATAATTAGAAAATGAAAAGAACCAAAACATAGAGGTATAGTCATGGCACAAAAATATGTGTGCTAGTGTCATTATCCAAGGAGGAAATAGTCTACTACGTTTTTATGGAGAGAACGCCAGTACCCTTTCACCTTAAAGATTTCTTTCCAAATAGTTTTGTGTTGCAATGTATGCGTCTACATACGTCTGTCAGTAGGTAATTACTTAACAGTAGCGAGGATTCCATACAATCCGATTTCTGACTACTTACCCTCACGGATTCTGGCGTAGGTGCCTTCCTAGACCAGAACGTCAGAACCTCTGGACCAATGCGATATTTGGTGTTGGGAAAATACCAAAAAATAATATAATTTTAGTACTATTTGGTACCTAAATTTATATAGCTTTATTTTACATATGCTTCTATAAACAGCGTGGAAACTTGTAAATAAACGTCAGTGGTGATAAATTTACAGCCCTCGGAATATGAAAAAGTTCTACGATTCATTATAAAACCTAGGTTCGCTGTACAATTTCCCTCTGCTTTCCTGTTGTCTAACAAGAAAATAAAAAGTTATATTTTGTGTCCTTTAGTAATTAGTAGAAAAATATATGTGGGCTAATTGCCCTTACGGTGAAGGAAAAAATCGTCAAATTAAAACTGTGGCTTATTTGGCTCCAGATATATTACCAAGTTCAAGGCTCTAGGCTTTTTTTCAGGAAGGTTTAAGACTTGTAGAGGATTTATTAATAACTAGCTGCGCCCCGCCCCACCTGCGTAAGTCCCGTGGGAATATCAAAATAAAATTAGCCTATAGCGTCCTCGATAAATGGACTATCCAACACAAAAATATTTTTTCTATTCGAACCAATCGTTCCTGAGACTAGCGCGTTAAAAAAAACAAACTCTTCAGCTTCAGATATTATTGAGATATAATTATAGATATATATTATTGAGATATAATTAAGAACCTATTTTCAAGAAATCTAAATGGTAATTAAAAGTTTTGTTTAGATTTATTTATTGGAAATGGGAACATAGGTGTATAATCTAAATTTAAGTTCACAAAAAGTAAATTTATCAGTGTCTTAAACCTGTTTAATAGATATTCCTAAGCTTTACCTACCTATTTACTTATTAACAATATAAAAAAAAATGTTAAGAGCTTTTTCTTTTTCTTTTACACTTATTCGTTCCATTTGAACATAAAATTTGCTTAGAAATTAAAATTAACTGGAATAAAATATATAAAACTAATGTTATAATTATTAAAACAAACAACGTAATATCTACATTATAATAAGCAATCCAACTAAGTTTCAAAGCTGGATTTTTTATATGATTTGCTCCTTTATGCCTTAAAACATATTCTATCCAATATATGGCAGTATCTAGCGCTTTCATCGGCCTGTCTTTAAATCTTTTAGACATTTCTTCAGCCTTTTCTTTATACTTGTTGTTATTGAGAAACTCTTTCAGAATTCTTTCCAAATTATTTTCATTCAAATCATGAAAGTTAAACATTTTCCCCATTCCCTCAGCTTCCACTTGTAAGACATTGTTATATTGGTCAGCAAATATTGGTATTCCAATTATAGGTACTCCATTGTGAATTGCTTCCTGAGTTCCAATTAAGCCTCCGTGTGAAACAAATACTTTGATATTTGGATGGGCTGAAAAAAAGGTATTGGTTAAATCTAAGAAAAACTAACTCCAGCTAACTACGTAGATACATTTAGTGGAGTAGTTTATACTCGTAATCCTAAATACAACTTTGATATCACTCAGAAATCTACTATTTAACCCAGAAGTAAGAAGATATGTAATACAACATTGTTGTTTCTTTGTTCAAGCATTTCTAACAATAGCAATGAAATAATTTTATGCCAAGACTACATTAATCATAGAACTAATTTGCGTCACCACAAAAAATGAATGCTTGTTTAAGGATACATTATTTAACAACATACCCAAGCATCACTACATAATATAAAACAAAGATTTCGCTTCCCTCTGTCTGTTCCTATGAATGTTTAGATCTTTAAAAGTATGAAAGGATTTTTTTTATTAATTAAAATAAATAGAGTGATTCAAGCGAAAGGTTTTAGTATATAAAACAAACCTACCACGCGTACAAAGTCGCGGGCAACAGCTATTTAATAGTATAAGGTAACTTTTGTTTTTATTATTTCTTAAATTCCTAATAACAGGTTACTAGGGCTCACCTAAAATAACACTTTGCGGCAACCATTTCTTAACGTATAGATTTTCTGGCTGGTTTTCGAATGTATCGTCTTCCCACTTCATTATAACCGTTTGTTTTAGTTTTCTGAATACATTAAAAAGAGCATTTCTTTTATCTTCTGGCAATTCAGTGCTCTGAATATTTGAACCAAAATTGACGTACACTATACCATGTTCTGCGTTATCAAGAACTCTTTGGAGATCCTGTAAATTGTAAAGAAAAAACATAAATAAAGTGAAATTTGGAAATGTTCGTCCAAGTCGTTAATGCAGAATGACGTTCACAATAATCAAATCTTGGTCCAGAGAGTCTATTCTGAACTCCAGTCAGACCACCCTCGATCTGCAATTTCATACGCGATGTACAAACGTCTCTGATATGCGCCAGAACATTTTCTGACACCGTTCGACAGGCTGAACAACAAACTCCGTCAGTAATTATTTTCCCACAAAAAATAACTACTATGAATACAAATCGTTAAAAAGTTTTTTTAAACTCCGTCAGTATCTAATATCCTCAAATCCTAATCCTAGCAAATAAGTTTGTTCATTTATTTGTTTATATGTTCCTCTTCACGGTCAAACTACTAAACCGAATTGGATGAAGATCGACATTGAGGTACTTTTGATCCGGAAATTCCGGTGGGCTAGGAACTTTTTCGGGTTTAGCTAGTAGCTAATATAAAGGAGCTATTACCAAAAATGTCTAAGAAGACGTCATCATCGTCATCAAGTAACAATTCAGCAAGATATATTTTATTATTCAGTATACCTAGCCGGAAGATCAGCGCTGCAGATGTGCGTGCGTATCAGCAGCACATGCTGAGGCTTTACCCATTCGGGCAACACACGACTTCTCATATACTCATTATTTATTTTCTTTTGTATTTACTATTCTCTGTAACTATGGCCTATTGTTTCTTATATGTTTTACTATTCTCTATAAATATCTCTTATTGTTTTTTATTTGTGTTTAAACTATGTCGTGTGTTGGTTTGAATAAACTATATTCTATTCTATTCATTTCACCACTTTATCAAAAAAATATTGTTAGTTACCTTAGGAAGAGAGTTATTTTTAACATCGGTGACATGTAAACCACCAACTTCAACAATGTTTGGTAAGTAAGCGACAGGATAATCACTTGTAAAATGTGAGTTAATTAGCAACACTGACACATTTTTCTGTACTTCGTAAAGACTAGGCACTGGTTGTGGTAGATCAGGAATATACATTTTTGCAAGTGTTTCATGTTTAGGTAAGTACCATAATCGCCACAAAAAATATTCATACACCGAGATACTAAAGGTTTTGAGTCTGCCTTGGAAACTTGCCGGTTCAGGCACAACGGTTAGCTCATGAGGTAGTGTCCAGAACTGCATAGGATTCCCCGTCACAAAATTGTGTCTTACAATATTTCCAAAAGTCGATATTAAAACCAATGGAGCTCCGTACTTGTGAGCTAGCATATTTAGGGCTTCTAGATAAAACTGTTCTGCTATTACTAAATCAAAAGTAACATTCTGTGTCAAAAACTCCTGAAATTTCTTTGAAGTCAATAAAGATTCTGTGAAACTAAAAGCACCTTGCATTGCTATTTTGCCCACTAAACCAATTGAGCTTATCTCTGTCAGCGTAAATAGATTTGGTCTTTCACTATCTGAAACAATAAATTGTTAGATGGTATTTTAAAATGCTTAACTCACACTTGTAAAATTCTAAAAGTTTCTTGTGCTGTATGAATCATCTAAATTAGACCAATGGTATTATGCTACAATGTTGATCCACCAAATTTTCAATTAAAAATAAAATAGATTTGTTTTCGAACGAATAGATGAACCACATGTTGAACGGTATCACATCGTATTACACTTGTCACTTTGAGACTTGAAAAAATAGATCCCGCACTGTCTTTCGCCCCTTTGCTCTCTTAAAGTCGATTATATCGTAATGTCCACTGCCGAATGTAAACTAAGATTTATTTAAAGACAATATACTCGATCAAATGAAACGATTTCAGAAACTTACCAAGAAAATTCCAAAGTTTTGTTTTATCCGTTATAATTTGGTGATAATTTGCAGGATGATCTTTCTCTTCAAATGCGGCTATCACTGTTACATTGTGCCCTCTCCGTGCCAATTCGAGACCAATCGGTCTTTGCATCACATAATGAGAGTTTGCTGGAAAAGGTATGGCCACTAAGATGTTCGCCGATTCAGTACCGGCTAGCCCAAGCAAAAGTGTTGTAAGAATTTTCGTATGAAAAACCATTTTTTACAACATAACATTACACTACTTAACTTGTAGCTTTACGACAGCGAGTTAGGCAGTGTTAACATATTTTTCTAATTTATATACTTAGCGTTATCTATCTAGGTATTCTACAGTTATGAAGTAGGTAGTTTCATGAGTAAATATTTTCACATGGTTTTTCTTGATTTAATTTATTTTAGCGATCAATAAACGTTAAATTTTGTGCTATTAATGTGCATACTATAAAATAAAATGGAAAATAATAGAAATGGCAAAGTTTGGGGGTAAGATCGGCGCAATGGTAAAGGGTCGCTTTAAGAATCGAGAATCAAAAATATTTATTGAAAAACTGTGTAGGTACATAAGATGACAAATTATAGTAGGTAGGCATCAACAGTTTGTCCATCCTTACTTAATTTATACTAAATACAAAACAATATATTGAGCTGCCATATCAAACTTATGTATCTAGCCTTCTTACAAATGTGGCGGAACGCTTCGTGATATGCGAATTCAACTTTACTGGACAAACAGATTCGTCTCTTTACCATAGTTCTGATGAAATTTTAAGGGCATTATGAGGGTATTAATAAATGTTTTCTGTAAGTCCATATTAGAAAGGTTTTACGTTTTTATCACATATTAATATCAACGTACTAACTTTTTTACTTTTACGGTACGAGTAGGTATGCCATTTACAATTAAATAAATCTTTTACACAATTAATGTATTCCTTATGTTAATCAACAAATAACAACATTATTGCTGGGAATTAAATAAATAATATTAACAAAAGGCCGTTTATTTTATTTAACGTACCTAATCTTGAGAAGCCTTACAGTTAGCGGTCATCATCGGTTTTCAAATATTTTAATTTAGGCAAATAAATCTTAGTTTTTTCCCTAAATATATTTTGAAAGTTAGTGCTTGCCTAATTTCATCCAATTGGATACTTACTGTAATGACCGGGAAGTGGATCACGTTTAATTTGCAAGATTTGATTACAGACATCGGGACAGGTGAAGCTAAATAAAAACTTGTAATTACAGAATAGGCCAAGCCAATGGCGGCCTGCGGTTTCACCCGGATTAATTTGTAATCCCGTGGGAATATAAGAATCACCTATTATATAAATCGTTGGATATTTTTAGGCATTACCCATTAGCATTACATAAAAGATCCGGAACTGAAATCATACAATAGGAATTTATTTCTGTGAATCAGTTTGAGCAAAGAGTAAAAAGAATTTACAAAAAAATATTTTCTACTTATGATACAGATTTCATCTTGATGATGTATGAAAAAAATAGCATCCAACTGCCAGCAACCAGCTGAACTACCAGGCGCTTGCCGTAATTTTTTCAGGTACGACTCTCTAACGTGAGAAAGGTACATCCAAACTAAACTTCACATCTTCTATACATTTAAAAGAAAACCGTTTAAAAAGATAAAAAAACATTTTAGTGTTTTAACACGTTTTAATTTTATACCAATACATTTTATTTCTTATCTCTATGTAAATTATTGTCAGTTAAAATAATGTTACAATAGGCTATTCACAAAATTAACGACATTAATTTTAATAATAACCCAAAATTTTTAATCCGTAAGAATGGACGGAGTTGTTCCAAAATCAATAAAATTAGTAAAGCTTTTTGACTTTTTTACATAACATAACACGATTACTTTTTTTATTAAAATTAAAAACGGTTACTTTAACGGAGATAATTAAGACGGTCGTTAGATAACTTACTAACTAATTCCATTTATTCAGTCTGAAAATGACTCTGATATCAAAAATATGGCATATAATATTTTGATTAATTTATTATTTCTTAATAATCTCTAATTTTTTCCATCACTTTGTAATTACTACTTCTGCGTTCGGAATACGATGGGCCGTTTTTTTCGTAGCTGCGGGATCTGTTACCATTTTCAAGGTATTTGGGTGAATCCTTGTGACCCCTACTTTTTGTTACAGAATTGATTTCCCTGGATTCGATGATTTCCTTTCCTCTACCATCTCTGGTTGGCACGATCTTTTTACTGATGGTTTCAACGGTGTCAGTAACACTCGGTCGTTCTGGGTCTCCAGTTCTGGTGGTGTATCTATAAGTCTCTGAATAATTGTCGCTACTGTTACTTCCCCTTCTAAGAGGTGATTTCACTCGAGTATCGAGTCTTGAAACGAACGGACTCGTTTCTCTGTTCAGCGACTCAGTTTTGTAGAGAGGTACTTTTCTCTCTTCTGAAATTCGTTCCTTATAAAGCGGGGAGGGTGTTCCGTAACGAGATGATAACCTGCTTCCGTCGGATTCATCATCGTGCAAAGTCTGGTACAATTCGGGAGCGCGTTCTTTTAAACCTTTTAAGAATATTTTCCTTTTATCCGTATCGTCGAAGGATTTCGAATATCCATTTGTGTGGCCGTTGCTGAGTGGTGTTTTTGCATATCTAGCTCCAAATAGACCATCTCGTCTTCGTTCGGTTTCTCTAGAGACAGCATCGGCTAGGTCTCGTTGACTGCGATTTATGATCGAAACTATTCCTGGACTCTTAAGTTGTTCAGGGTTCTCGTCCAGTCTGCTAAGATGAGGGTTGGACTTGTACATTGTGGAATTATTTCTGCTCATGGAAGATACGTATCTCGGATGAGTGTCTTGTTCAGGTGCGCCCATAGCAAAACTCTTACTCCTGTTTAGAGCCTTGTATGTCCGCGCTGGTTTAGGTGGCCCGGTTTGGTATCCGTTAACTTTTCCGTCCGGCGATGTCGTAACGTTGTTAGAAATGTTGACGGCACTGCTTGACCTCTTGTTTGGCGTCAAACGATGCCAATATTTGTTTGAACTCGGCTTTTCTGTTTTTTCCTTTCGGTCGTGTAGTTTCCGTGGCAGAGTCTGTGCGCTCCGGGAGTAGTCTTCCTCATCGATGTTTGGATTCAATCTACTGGTAGAGTGGCTGAGTCGGCCTAGAGTGCTCGAGAACTGGCCTCTGGAAATTAAAACAAAAAACGATCTGATAATTTTTTTTAAACTCAAGATTTATCGATGTTTCGTGACAAGCTTAGTGCTCACGTAATCTTGTGTGTTTAAAAAAAGATTCAAGTAATTGGATTGAACGGGGAATCTCCTCCTACGCTTGACCATTGCTTTGTTTCCATTTAATAAGATGCTGCACCTTTGTTACTTTATACTACAACCACTATAATTTACATAAATAATTGCGTCTCTTAAGCAGTCAAGTCTATTCGACCTTGGATCTTGGATCTACCGCAATCTGCAAAGATAATTGTATCATACTAATTTGCATTGACCACCTATACACTTGTTTGAGATAACATATTCAAGCAATGAATCATTTGTAACATGACGCAGTTCATCATTGTGATCAGTTTACTAAAATTATGTCTCATTAAATGAGTATTTACCAACTTTAGTCAGAGAAACTGCAGGCTAAATAAGGATTTCTATGCGAATTAAATACTTATTACCCGTAAATGGTAAGGACCATGGACGGCGCCATTACTTAATAGGAAAGATATGCCGGAACGTAATTTCTTGATTAATCTGTCGGTCAGTGTTTCATTTATAAATTATCTTGTTTTATTCCACAAATCAGCGATATTTAATTTATGAGTTAAATTCATCAAAGATGTTATTGAAAACAGCAATTTTGTATAATGGTGTTCCTAATTATTATAAATCTGATATTAAAGAACCAAAAAATATTTCACGGTTACCTAAAGGTATGATTTAATTAACATTTAAAAACAGTGTAAATTAAGGCTTAAATTTAAATTAATCGCTTATTTCTCTATGACAAGTGTTGGGAGTAACTCTATAACACTATGTTAATAGATTAACAAATTGATAATTACTAAGCTTTATGCTAGATCCGTATATCGTAGGTGGAACGGTTGTAGGACAACATTCTATTTAAGGGTCATTAACTTTTTTGTTTGTATTAACATCGGTGCTAATTTCAATAAACAAAGTATGTGTATTAAAACTAGACCCAGATTTTATATGGAAGTTTCACGGTTTTTACAAATTATTTTAAGACTGGAGAATGGATAAATCCACTACAAATAAATTCCAATTGTGACTATTCAACGGAAAATTATTTCAAGTTTTTTGAGTAGCTCAATGAAAGGGTGATATGCGTGCAAATGGTTACTAACCAGGATGCCAAAGATCGTGTAAAGTGGAGGCGTAAAAGTAGAAAAACTGACCCCGGGCTCCCGAGAGGAATGCAACCGGAAAATCCCTTGGATGATGATGAAGAGTAGCTCAATGATCGATATGATTGAATAGATGATTTTAATAATATATGACTGGTTCTCACCGGTGGTCCCTGTGGTCACGTGCGTCGTTAGCGACTGGCCGGCGCGCACTGCCCTCGTATTTGTGCTCGCGGCCGTAGATGCTGGGCGCGAACGGATCCTCGCCTAGATAGTAACGGTGCGGGGGCGCCCCACCGCCGTTACCATTCGCACCGGGTGGTGCCAGCTCGCCACCGTACTGCTTGTAAGTGCGATCCGGCGAGGGTGAGCGTGAAGCCCGCCAGCGCGCGCGACGCTCAGCCGATGCAGACCTAATCTTCCCGACGAGTTTCCTGATCGAGTTCCCGATCGCAGTCCCTACGGACTTGCGAGCGGGCGACAGCCGCCGACCGGTTTCGGCGAAGCGTGTCTTCTGGTTGTGCTTGCGAGGGCGGGCGGGCGGCGGCGAGTAGTCTGGCGGAGGCTCAGCGGCGCCTTCCTCGCGGCTATCGCGCGATCGACCCGAGTTGTCGTTTCGCGAAGAACTGCGATAGCCGCTGTCGTAACGGTGTTCTTCTGTAAGACGCTGCTTTGTGTGCCGTTTACGGTCGGGTGCGACCGGCCGGTACTCATCATCGACGGAGGGCTCGCGATCGCGTTGCCGCTCCCGCTCGCGCTCGTGGAAAGGCCTTTCAACTTCGAGCGGGCGGAACGGCGAGCCACGCGGCGGGCTGTGCATCGTCGAAGAGGACACGTACGCGGAATCATCGCGGGAGGGCGGATGGCGGCGACCAAGCGGCGGCGAGTCGCGTTTGTATGTATGCCGCGGAGTAGCGTCGAGACGGTCATCGCTTGCATAAGGCGAGCGTGCGGCTGGCGGTGATGGCGACGAGCTGCGTGGCTCCGGCATCCTCGGCTTGGTGGCACGCCGCTGCGACCACTCAGTTACACCCTTAAAGTATCCACCTGTTCGGTTCGGTGGGGCGTTCGTTCGTTCGTCCGACGGTGTAGCAGATTTTGTTTTCCGTAGAACCCGATCCCCGTACACTGGCGGCGGGGGAGCTGATGAAGTTTTACCGTAGTATCCTTCGTCCTCTTTGGTTTTGCTCTTGTAGAAGGTGGGTTCAGGCCGTCGTCCTATTTCTTCCGCAATGGAGTCGTGTGAGGAGCGGGATTCACTGCCGAAGTGGTTCTCTAGCCACTTGGAAGTTTCCTTCTTGCGAGTCTCCTCTTCGATGTCGAAATCGAGAGGCCTCTTGGTGTAATCCTTGTCGTGGTCTGAAACAAATATGAGGATCGAGTGAGTTAAGCACGATACGGCCGCGCTCACCGCTCGCCACTTGTCGTAGCGGAATGTATGAACTCTAGTCCCCATACATTCAGATGTGCACACAATAAGTTATGTCGTAACCGTTCAGTCAACAAGTTTGCCAAACTACCGAAGGTCAATATAATATTAACGACAGACATCTTGAGGTAATGTAGGTACTTCGTCGTCATTTCCATGATAACAGGTGTCGCATAATTATTCATGAATTTTAGTACATATCTGGGTCACGATATTATTGTAATATTCAATTTTCTAGTTAATATTTTGATTTATATTATTTAGTAACTACGATTACAGATATTTGTAGGACATTATTCAAAGTCAACGTTAAACAGATGGTTTAATACTCGTCAACATTTTTGCAAAACTGAGCAATAAATATTATTGTAGTACCTAGTTTAGTTACCTACCCATACATAATTATGTATACCAATGTATTACTTGTAACTAATAAATTATTGTAGCTTCCGTAAGCTACTTTTAACTTTTGACAAGCACGAATACAAAATTTAACCATTATAAAAAATCCCGGCCAAGTCCGAGTTGGACTCGTGCACAAAGGGTTTTGTACCATTATATTCTGATTTTAGTATTCGTTTTTTTACCGGCAACAGAAATACATAATCTGTGAAAATTTAAACTCTCTATTATGGTTCATGAGATACGGCCTGGTGACAGGAAGACGAACGGACAGCGAAGTCTTAGTAATAGGGTCCCGTTTTTACCTTTTTGGTCGGAATCCTAAAAACCGTTTCCGTAGGAAATATTGTGACAAAATCATGAAAATTTCAGCTATCACTAGGTGAGATAAATAAATTAATATTGCAGGACATCCCACACATCGCCATCTAGCCCCGAGCTAAGTAACAACACTTGTGTTATGGGTACTAGACAACGGATATACTACTTATATACTTTTCTTTTATAAATATATACTTATAGTACAAAGAAACAACCAGACCACATACAAATATCTAAGCATAAATACTTGTCTGAGGCGGGAATCGAACCCGGCATGGTAACCATTGTGCCAACTGGGTCTTCAAATACAGCCTGGTGACAAACAGACAGACAGGCATTGGATTTCTTAGTGATAAGGTTTTCACCTTTTGGGTATGAAACTCTAAAAATATAAGTTCCTTTTTAAATAGGTAACAAAACTTGTAATATTTCAAGTCTTGGAATTAAAATAAGGCCAAAGAAGCAATACAAGTTCGTCTAATTATACAAAAGGGTAAATAAAAGATGTTTTCTCAGAGATTTCTGTGTCGTACGACCTCTACTCTACACGCGTAGGCACAGATTAGGTAATAGCCGTATCTCGTCGTCTGCCTTAAACGTCCGAGTGATGGACATGTTTGCTTTAAATTGCCCACTTATCCTTTACTCCCTACGTGGCTGGAAACTTCTTGTATTATTCCGAGATAATTTCTTTCCATATTTGTTAGAGAAAGTAAAGTGGATATTGTTTAAATAAGATTTAATAAGGTTTTATGTTTGTTTTCTTTAAATTATTTTGTTAGAGAAATTGTTAATGAGGCTTTTAAGAGTACCGGGGGCTCTATCCATACAAACGTAGCCGACTGTTTTCTCCCTGGATAATGACACTAGAGTAAATATTTTTGTTGCATAATTTTTTTTTGTTTTTTAAATCTTGATTACAAAATGAAAAAACCAAAACATAGGGGCATAGTCATAGCAGTTATAGGTTTTATGGCACAAAAATATGTATGCTAGTGTCATTATCCAGGGAGGAAACAGTCGACGCCGTTCGTATGGAGAGAGCGCCGGTACCCTTAAGGGCAAATGTAGATTACAGAGTTTTATATCGGTCGATAGTTTGCCGAAAAGTCGAAGGCAAACAAAAAAAACGAATAAGTGGATTGTTTCATTGTATTCTATTCGTTATCTTGCCACTATAACACAAGCCTAGTTGCTTAACTTGGGGCTAGATAGCACTGTCTGCAATTTTGCCTCAATCCTACTAATATTATAGGTAAAGTTTGTGTGTGTATGTTTGTTACTTCTTCACGCAAAAACTAGTGGACCAATTGCAATGAAACTCGGTATCTAGATAGCTGGAGACCTGGGTTGTAACTTAGGTTATTTTTTATCTCGATATTCCCACGGGGTCGAAACTTATGTAAGGCGCAGCTAGTGATGGTATATCCGTCATCCTCCTCTGTCGTTCCCTCAATGCTGAGTATCGTGAATCCCCGTTTACAAATGATAGATCAGCGTTTGACCACTACAACACCTGCCGTTTGACCCCTACAACGCTTTCCTCGAAGATCACTCACTCACTTCACTCACTAATTCACTCGATACTTCAAGTCGAACCCCAAGTTGTACACGTCAGGAAAGACAGACGCAGGCAACTGATTTCATTCCCTTGATTCATTATTTATAGCAGGTATCAAGTTTTAAGAAGTCCGTAGTCTACGTTCATCCAGATACCTAATTGGTTTGTAAATTAAAGCTCCACCTTGATAATTATATTTTACGATAAATAAGATATAGTTATTAAACGTAAAATGCAGTTATTAAGGTAGAGTTTTTTTTTAGATATTGTTACTATCCATTAGGTACATTAAACCAAGTCGGGTAAATAATTATTTCATCGGCCATGACCTAACATAATAAGAAACTAACATAATGACAGTCATTAAGAAAACAAACTATATCTTGTTAGAGACCCCGTTTCGTGTTTGTTTTACTGTTTGGCATAATATCTACTTACAAAAATATAGCCTTAATAATAATATAATAAATCATTTATTTCTTCCCACTTATAACAAAGAACACAAGACGACCCAGTTGGCACAATGGTCACCATGCCGGACTGTCAAACACAGGGTTGCGGGTTCGATTCCCGCCTCAGGCAAGTATTTATGCTTAGATATTTGTCTGTGGTCTGGTTGTTTCTATGTATTATAAGTATATATTTACAAAAGAAAAGTATATACGTAGTATATCCGTTGTCTATAGCTACCATAACACAAGTCTAATTACTTAGCTTGGGGCTAGATGGCGATGTGTGGAATGTCCTGCAATATTTATTTATTTAAGAATTAAAGAGATAGGTACAAGAAACATGAAAGTGGGACGCAGGTGTCTGAAATAGGCACTAAACCTGTGATACAGATCACCTGGTACCCCCCAGCCCATGGAAATTTGGTAAGACTTAAATTTAACATTAAATTAAAAACTTAAATTTAATCAATAGCAAAACCGTTAATCAAATAGGAGAAAATTATTTGAAATTTATCTCTTATTATGCAAAAAATTGATGTTAATGCAGTACGCACTGGTAATTCAAAAAATGATACGATATGAGAACATGCTTTTTAACCCCCGACGCAAAAACGACGGTGTGTTATAAATTTGACGTGTCTGTACTGTCTGTGTGTGTGTATGTGTGTCTGTATATGGCATCGTAGCTCCTGAACGGATGAACCTATTTTGATTGTTTCTTTTGTTTGAAAGGTAATTATTAGGATTAAGAATTAGTAGGGAGTGTTCTTAGCTATGTTTGATCGAAATCGGTTCAGCCGTCTGAAAGTTATGGGGATAAAAGTGGGGGTTTTTTTATTCTTAATTAAATTTTTGGTTTATCTAGATTTTCAGTTTTACAACCTGGCAATCCCAACTATCGGTAGCGTGAATCGAAATAATCTAAGTCCCATTAACCGGAAGGTTTTTGCATCGGACAAAGAAGAGCTTTAATAATTTTTACAGTCATTAACACATTCAATATTACATTAACTCCTTGTTTACCTTTTAAATTTAAATTAATTTATTGTAAAACGAACCATAATATAATTTTAACTACGTGACGTAAAGTAGACATGTTAAGCTTAAAACAGACTGAAGACTTATCTATCTGCCGATGATTCGCCGGCCGTTGATATTTGAATATAGAAATATCATTTAGTGTTGATACATTCAAAAAAATAATATGGTTCGAAAAGATTACTAATTTCAAGCATAAACTAAATTAGAAGGTATCTTGTACTATTTTACTGCATTTACAAAATGTTACAAAAACTTGAGAAATTAACCCAGAAATTTAGTTTTTAGCTGACTTTTAAAAAGGAGGAGATTCGCAATTCGTCGCCTACGTTTTTTTTCTGGTTACTCGAAGACTGCTTAATCGATTAACATGATGATTTTTCCGTGTTTTTGGTAAAATACTTAATATTATTTTTTTCAAATGCAACGGTATTGATTGTAGACTTTAATTGCTATATAGAATAAACCGTTCATTACTGAAAAAGATAAGTAATATTTGTATTTATTTCGTTAACTTTGGAACCAGGATGATAAAAAATACAAATTATTACAAAATAGTTGCGCCCCGCGGTTTCACCCGCGTAAATCCCGATCCCGTGGGCATATTGGGATAAAAAGTATGTTATGTCCGTCTCCTGGCTCTAAGCTACCTCCCTACCAATTTTCAGCCAAATCGGTTTAGCCGTTCCCGAGTTATAAATGGTGTAACTAACACGACTTTCTTTTATATATTTATGATATAAAAAACTAGTGAACGTTATGTCAATTGAACAGTCGATGATGTATCGGCCGAAATAATAATCTGTAGTCTGTGTCCACCCTAGACAGACATAAAGGTGTAATTATGAAAACCACATGGACAACGTCTGCCCACGAGTGCAGGAATAAACCATTCAAGTGAGCTTTTATGGTAACTGACAGCAATGTTGTCTCGAGCCTTGAGGCCAGACTTTATCTAATCCGCGTTTCATTGTATAAGTTTTTATTTTACATTCTTTGATTTAATTTGTAGGTATATTAAGGCACACTAGTGTCTACCAAAAGTAATGTAATTTACTTTGTTTTACTAGGCGTATGGTCCTTGAGGCTAGAACGATTTATTTGTAGAGTTTCGTTTAAAAAAAAAAAATATTAAATACTCCGCGGTTTCTCACCCACTTAACTCCCGATCCCATGGGAATATCGGAATAAAAAGTAGCGTATGTTTTTCCCAATGAATCAATGTATCTTCATACCAAGTTTCATCAAAATCCGTTCTGTAATTTCGGAGCCTATTGGTTACAAACAAACAATATCCTCTTTATTATATTAGTGTAGATTAATGTCCTTTAGTTTATTTTAATTAAGTATTCGTTTTTGTTTTCTTATGACGCTATTTGACTTATTAAAAAACAACTAACAGTAAAATAATGAGTAATTAAAAAAATATAAAAATATGTATAACTTATAGAAAATTTACATACCTATGTAACAAACACGTGTTAATTTTTTTTAATGAATACATTTTCCAGACTGAAAGATTTGACGTTAATAATGATGAAAAAAAAAATATCTAAATAAAATATAAGTAGTTACGTAAATATCTTTTGTTCTAATTCGGTAGAAAAATCTAAGTACAGCTATTAAAAAAACGACTTTGTATCAATAGTTGGTTACTGAACTGTTGAAACATTTTTGTCCCAGCAGTTCGTTTGATCGAAGTACTGCAATTTTTCAATGTTACCTAATAGTCCGAAAGAACATAAACAAAACACTATAATAGACTTCGATCTTGTCCTAAATAATATTCAAATTAAAAACACGTCTTAGAAATAATATTTTGGTTTTACTGTAGGTTCGAATTGCGCCGTAAATTTGTACACTTTAAATAAATAAATATTGTAGAATAATTTAATCCAAACCAAAAACAAATATCTATCGCATAAATACTTGGTTGAGATGGGAATCGAACCCACAACCTTCTGCGTCGCAGGCGGGTGTTCGTTCGACGCGCCACAGAGTCAACTAACCCATGTCAAACAAACCAAACAGTTATTAATGTTCTTATTTTTTAGAACTACCTGATTGAATGACGTAGTTCCTAAAGACCATGCTTTCTCAAATTTTCGACCTCTATTAAATAAAAATAAAACATTCCATACCTTTTACGTAAACAAGTTCTTTCCAACACAAAAGAAAACACTAACAAACAATACAATTTAATATCACATTTTATTGTATTTGTATAAAATAAAATGGTGTTCGTGTTGTATATTGTGCGACACGAACGTCGCTAAACCAAGGCAAACTACTTGACACTGAGACTGTAGTTTTATTATCGTGAACATCGATGATCAGGTTCTATTGGAAATAGCTTTATTTGGGCATTAGGAAAAAAGTTATTGGGTATTAGGTGAGAAAAAGTTGATCGTTTTTGTTGTTTTTTATTGTGATTTTTATAATACCTAAGGCAGAATGTTTAACCGATTTAAGATAAAGTAGTTATCATTTTGAATAAACAATAGTAGTAAAAAATACTTTGATAAATAGATATTGGATCTCAATTATTTTTTTATTTCCCTTAATTCAAATATGACGGTACTTGACTGAGTGGTGTAATTGGTAAGCTCACTTGAACGGTATTCAAGAGATGGGAGTTCGAGTCTCGTCTAAGTTGCAATTTTTGAACACGCATTTGTCCTTTAAAATATTTTCAGTTATGTGGATATTAAGTGAACATTTCATAAGTATACTAGCTCCGCCCCGCTGTTTCACCCGCGTAAGGCCCGATCTCGTGAGAGTATTAGAACAAAAAGTAGCCTATATGTTAATCCAGGTGTATAGCTATCTAGATACCGAGTTTCATTTCAATCGGTTCAGTAGTTTTTGCGTGAAGGAGTAACAAACATACACATAAACATACTATCACAAACTTCAACATTTATATTATTAGTAAGATAAGATAAGGAATGGAAGAATGTATTGAAATTGGTTTTGGTTGTCAAATGATGTATTTAGGTATAGTAAAACGTGATAACTATAGTTGAGGATAACTATAGTTGAGTAAGTGGGCGGCGATTTACGTTGCAAATGCAAAAGAAATTTATTATTTAATAATAAGTGCTAATTAGACCTTTAACTTTAAAATAGAAAATAAGTACAACTATATTTTGTTGTCATTATCGATGAAGATCGATAAGTAATTATTTTTCTGTGTATTAAATAAAATCCAAAAATAATAATTTATTAAGCACAAATTGGGCTAAACTCAATAAAAAAATAATTCTTGCCAATTTTTTTCACACCGGCTAATAAAATAATCGTGCGGCTACTACTTGAATAATATAAAAAGCTTTTATAATAATAGTGACATCTACCGCATTATTGCTGAACTATTTCGCGAACTTGGCCCGCCATCTGTTGTCGAGTAGCGTAACTAAACTAATTCAAATTCTTACCATTGTGTCGGGGCCGTCGCTGGCGTCGTATCCGAACGGATAAACTGTCCCAATCATCGTCCATGTTTGGTTGTCCGACTTTTTCAACTGCAAGGGATAAAACTTGTTGACGAACCCGAAAAATAAGTTAATTTAAGGTACGGTAGACAGCATAATTCCAGACCCAGTGTAGAGTTCTAAATTTACTGTTATTGGAATGTTTTCATTCTAATAATTTTTGTTTGATAAAATACTTTAAACTTCAACTAATGCAGGTGCCTAGAATCTTGCTAGTGTTGAAAACATTCTTATAACAGCCGTTTTGGAGCTCTACGGTGGGTCTGTAATTATGCTGCCTATCGTACCTGAGGGTAACAAACGCCACTAGAAGGTATTTTAAAAACGTTGATATTAGCGACAAAATAGGAGGAAAATAAAGAAATTAAGTGTTTTTCAGATTGATAAGAAAGAAAATATTTTCCCTGTTTCTACGAAATATTTCGTTATTAGTTAAGGTGGCAGGTGACCTTTATTACGCGCAAGTACCTTATTATGTAGATAGTAAGGTAAGTAAGTATTTTATAAATAACTAGCATTTGCCCGCGACTTCGTCCGCGTAGAAGTCAAAAGAATGATAATCCAAAATTTGAAGTAGATTGGACCAAGGAATCACTTTGTCCCATACAAACTTTGCCCCCCTTTTTCACCCCCTTGGGGGTGGAATTTCGAAAAATCCTGTCTTATCCGGTGCCTACGTCATGTAAAGAACACATCCTCCAAATTTCAGGTCTCTACGATCAGCGGTTTAGGCTATGCGTTGATCCGTCAGTCAGTCAGTGATTCAGGACAAAGCATTTTATATGTATAGATGAGAAAAATCCGCGCTATCTCGTAAGAATTATAGCAGGTGTCGCCACCGCGTCGTTAACGTTTTACCATTAAAATAGGATTTGTTCTTATTTCAATGCGTTTTACGAAAAAACGCATTTACTTCTTAACGTCTCCGAATAGTTTTTATTTAGAGCATACAAGTTTAGTATGTTCTAAGTATTAAACTGACCTTCCTCTGTCCGTGTCCTGGAGTGAACCTGTGTAGAGAGCCGCAGTCCTCCCGCCATGAGGTCAGTGCTGCGCTCCTCCTGCACTCGCTTCCTTCTTTCTTTACCTCCTGCCTCTTCTACGACGCTCTCGTTGCTCTTAAGAGACTTCACCTACGAGAAATTAGTGGCGATTGGAAAAAAAACAAGTATAAGTAGTCATTATAATTAACTTCCACTTAGCTTCCTGTAGTCTTTAAAGTTACAAATACATTAAAAACAGGATGTCTCTGATACTAAAATCTATATGACTTAATTAATTTTTAAACATAACAGAACATTAGAGCTCACTTTCTGTCGAAAATATTTTTCGAAACTTTCGCAGAATCGTTATGTGGATTTCACCTAGTGTTTTTAATAAAGCACCTGCATACCAATATTTTCAAAAATCCCTCTTTTTAAAAGAAGAAAGGGCATACAAACGTAATCGACTGTTTCCTCTCTGGATAATGACACTAGACCAATTATTTTTGTAGCATAAAACCTTAAACTGCCATGACTCCCTAAGATTACGTTTGTATGAAAAAAGAGCTTAGCTTGTTAAGAAAAAAAAAATCTATGAACTTGTACTTGTATACAGGCTGTTTTTCCGCCATTGGACCCTTTTTAATTAAGTCCTTTTTGCGTGAGGATGGAGTAGGCTTGCCCAGCACCTACTACCCTCTCAGCTTAGTCGACCATATCCAGAGGAGAGAACTTGTCAATACTTCTGGAGCTAACTAAGCCGCTGGTTTCATCACGATGTTTTCCTTCACCGTAAGAGCAATGTCAATTAGTGAATATATTTTTTTCTTAAGAAAAATACATTGGTCCACGGCCGGCCGGGATTCGAACCCACAGCCTTCAGAATGAAAGTCTAGGTATCTACCACTAAGCCAACACCTCTCTCTAATCTATGATAATTAATTATTGTTGGATGCCTCTCCGACTAGCGAAGGTTGGCGGAAAATGTAGGGTATTCTTCTCTTTTGATAATTTAATCAAAAGAGAAGAATACTCTACATTTTCATTGATAACTAGCTACACCCCGCGGTTTCACCCGCGTAATAATTTTCTGCGCAACTTTCTTAATTTTATATTTCATAAGAACCTTCTCCTGATAATAACAAACAGACCAAAATAAGAATTGGCCAAATTGGTCCAGGCGTTGTTGAGTTATGCGCTTACCAACACATTTTGCGATTCATTTTTATATTATAGAATTAATCAAAAGAGAAGAATACTCTACATTTTCCGCCAACCTTCGCTAGTCGGAGAGGCATCCAACAATAATTAATTATCATAGATTAGAGAGCGGTGTTGGCTTAGTGGTAGATACCTCGACTTTCATTCTGAAGGTTGGTTGGCATAGTTCAACTAGACATTTAATAGGACAACTCACCTCGTCCTTATCCAGTTCCTGGTCGCAGAGTCGTTCTTGTTCCTTCGTATGTCGTGTCTCCGTAACTATCACTCCATCCGGTCGCAACGCTCTCAACTCCTCCTATAAAGGGCATAATATCATCAATATACGCTAATGCTCTAACGAGATATGACTCATTTAAAGACCTGTATACTATAATTCAAAATCGGCCAAGTGCGACTCGGAATCCTCCAGGGTTCCGTACCATTATTACAGGACATTCCACACATCGCCATTTGCCCCAAGTTAAGTAACTAGACTTGTGTTATGGGTGCTAGACAACGGATATACTACATAAATATCTTTCTTTTGTAAATATATACTTATAATACATAGAAACAACCAGACCCCAGACAAATATCTAAGCATAAATACTTGTCTGAGGCGGGAATCGAACCCGCAACCCTGTGTTTGGCAGTCCGGCGTGGTAACCATTGTGCTAACTGGGTCGTATATTCTATTTTTAACCTCTGAGGCAAAAAAAACCATTTTAATTAAACCCAAATAATATTGAACGTCAGACGAGGCTGTATAGGCTAAAAGTTTTTTGCCTGCCCTTTTGGAAGTATAATTAACAAAAAAAATGAGAGATGTCAACGGACACCCGGATGGAACGAAGCGAAAATGAAAACGAAACGAAAATAACTGGCTTGCTTTCTATGAGAAAGGCTTACAAATATAGCAAAAAGTGTCGTTACAACTTTTGGTCTTATTTTTTTCCGTCTAGCCCCCTTTCGCAACGCGCGATAAGGAACTTTGCTCCAAAATAAAACAAAAAACCTAAAACTCTTAAAAACATACTCAAAAAATTGTTACTTTTTTCTGTTTTTAGTATTTATTGTTAAAGCGGCAACAGAATTACATAATCTGTGAATTTTGCCTCCCTGGCTATCATGGTTCATGAGATAGCTACAGCCTGGTTACAGACAGACGGACGGACAGCGAAGTCTTAGTAATAGGCTCCCGTTTTTACCCTTTGCGTACGGAACCCTAAAAAACCTTAATATTATAGTCCTTAGGCATTGGATAATTATAAAAGACTAGGTTTTAAGAAGACTTTATAGGGACTTTATGTTTTTTTACAGACATAGATTCTAACGAGATCTGACTGATTAAAATTATGATTAATTAAACTAACAGTAAACATTAATGTTCAGGATCTTGGAAATTAGCGATTAAGAAATGTTTAATAATGGTTAGGAAAGGAATTCGTAGATTATTAATTAATGTTTTAGATTAGGAATTTATAGCTTTTATTTTGAGCTTTCTTTTCAAATTTTTGAAGCTTTTTATAATAATCACAGAGAATAATATAATAAAAAAGTTAAGATAGAATTGCCATAGAACATCATTCGATTCAGGGAACAGTTAATGTCACATTAAACTTGGTTCAGTATATAAATGTTATGAATTTTGGGCTATACCATGTACAGTCAGCAAAGGACTGAGGGTAACAGGTGCATATTTTAAAGTTTTAATTTTTTTAAACGGTTCAGTAATTGTTAATTTATTATGCTTGATATTACAAAAGCTTTCGAAGTCTTAGTTATTTTACGCAGAATATCCAAAAATAATTGATCCGTAATTTAGACAAAATAAAACTTTAAAATATGCACCTGTTACCCTCAGTCCTTTGCTGAACTATACCTACACACTTCTTGTCATTCTCCTCTTTACCTACGTATGCGAAATAATAGCTCATTGCTCAGGCTCATTGTGAAACAATACGTATGATTGAGTAGGTAATGAAGAGGTAATGTGACGTACCGTATCATCAGTAGTGACTGTAGTGTTGTATGCTACGGTGTCCTTGACGAGCTGAGGTCCTCGAGGCACCAACGCTAGTTCATGTTCAGTTCGGACATGTAAAGCGTCTCGGATATCTTCTTCAGGTGTCTCGTTCACAGCTGTTATGAGAGCCTAAAACAAGACCAAGAGTAATTTATGAATCATTGCAAAAAAATTTGTAATTAAAAAGCAATAAAACCTTTTGGTAATTTCAAGAGGTTGGAAACCCCTTGTTTTTGGCATAAAAGTGACAAAGTAAAGAATGACATTCCGCAAAACATAAAAGAAAACAAAAATACAGTAAAAAATAAATAAAAATAATGGCAAATGCTCATGTTGCAAAGTTTTACAAGAATGCAGCAAGTTACTGGGCTAATGTGCCGGCAACAATAAATGGAGTTCTTGGCGGTTATGGCCATATTTCAGATATTGACGTGAAAGCATCACAAGCATTTCTTTCCAAGATTTTCTCAATGAAAAACCCACCAGGCAATAAATTAGCTCTTGATTGCGGAGCCGGAATTGGTAGAGTGAGCAAGTACGTGCTAATACCACGATTCGATAAGGTAGATTTAGTTGAACAGGATGACAAGTTCATTAACACGGCAAAGCAATTTATTTGCGAAGGTTCTAGCTGTACTAGCAAGCTTGGAACAATGTACCGGATCGGTCTACAAAACTTTCAATTCGATACCAAAAAAAAATACGACGTAATCTGGTGTCAATGGGTACTCGGACATCTGGATGATTTCAGTTTGGTGGCATTTTTGAAAAACTGCACTCAAGCTTTAGCCAACAATGGTGTTATTGTAATAAAAGAAAATATAACGACATCGGATACAATCGATTATGATGACGAAGATTCTTCAGTAACTAGACCTTTACATTTGATGGAAAAAATATTTCAAAGTGCAAGACTCAAGGTTTTGTTCATGGACATCCAAGATGACTTTCCGGATGATATTTACGCGGTTTATTCTTTTGCTTTATTGCCATCAGCTCTCGTTGAAAAGCCACGTATTGAGATTATTTAGTATCTAATATAACCTTTGAAAATTAAGACAATGTAACTGGGTTCCTAATAAAATAAGTTTTTTCAAAAGCTTTTGTCATTACTATCGATTAAGGTAATTATCAATTGTTTGAAGTTACGGACAAACTAACGGATTCTATTGAATCGGACAAAGCACCGATTAAGTGGCGAGTCGTGAACTCGTGATTGTGTCATTTAAAATGAACTGGGATGCAGGGCGCACGATGAATTGACCGAGATGCTTGCAAATGTATGATCGAAATTGATGTTCTGTTATTTAAAATGTACAATAATATCTGTAAATCGTAATAGAAAAAGTATTAAAATGTATTAAAAGCAGTTGCTATTTATTTTATTCAGTAGATTTGTGTTTGTTTGACGACTCAATTGGCCCAATGGTCACCATGCCAGACTGCCAAACACAGGGATGCGGGTTCGATTACCGCGTCAGACATGTATTTATGCTTAGATAGTTTTCTATGTATTATAAGTATATATTTACAAAAGAAAAGCATATAAGTAGTATATCCGTTGTCTAGTATCCATAACACAAATATATAGTTACTTGGTTAGCTTGGGTCTAGATGGCGATGTATGGAATGTCTTGCAATATTTATATATTTGTAGATTGTAAGTCCCGCGCTAAAGCTTTGCATGCCTCATAAACTAAATGAGAATAAAGCTATAGTTTACCATGACCCACGTAGATGGAAATTCAATTGAGAGAACCGAGCCTGTAATAACAAAACTTAAGTAATTAGCCGTCAATTGGTGATGGCGATGTTCAATCAAAGAACAGTTAGCGATGAATATCGCACCGAGCTCTATTATTAGGGCTTCGGTAATAATGTATTGTGCTCTTGCCTTTCCCAGTTATTTCGCGTTACAGTTACCTTCTAAAATCCTCTGGATATAGGTTTATTTCTTTATAGCTATGTGCGGCGTTCGGTTTATCTACGTAGACGGTTTTATGGTTATACTTTACAGGATAGTGATAAAATATGTAATACAGTTTATGCTATAAAGTGCAATATAACTGCTAACTTCCTCATCTACACGTTAATCAAAATAGTGTAACATTATTAGCTTACATTGAATTAAAAACATGAGAGCAGTGTTGGCGAATCCCGGCCGACCGTGCGCCAATGTTTTTTTCTTAAGAAAAATTGATGTGCGCTAATTGACATTGCTCTTACGGTGAAGGAAAACATCGTGATGAAACCCGCGGCTTAGTTGGCTCCAGAAGTATTGACATGTTCTCTCCTCTGGACATGGTCGACTAAACTGAGAGGGTAGTAGGTGCTGGGCAAGCCTACTCCATCCTCACGCAAAAAGGACAAAATTAAAAAGGGTCAAATGGCGGAAAACAGCCTGTATACAAGTACAAGTACAAGAATTGAAAACATTTTGAGTCAACAAGATTTTTTCGGTCATCGGGTAATGTTTATAATTTCACTTCGCGTAGCTCGGTCAAAAAATAACGTTACATACAAATCTACCTTTTAACTTTTATGTTAGTAATACTCACTGGTTCACTGTTGAGAAGTAATCATTCAACAGGTCACGACTAACAGTAAAATTATATTACTATCTATTATACAAGATAAAATAAAAACTGTTGCGTAGTTAATATTTTTTATTATTTCATTGATTACATAATTGTAACAGTTAAGTTAATTACGTCGGTAAGTAATTTTAAACGGTTTTCAACTAATTATTATTATGATTGAATGTGCGTTTTTTGATTGATTTGTTTTAATTAAAATCAAAATCGGTCAAAAGGCTCTGCCCACGGTAACGTTTACAATCCTGTGCAGCACTATTTGAACATTATAACAACGTAACCTGTGTATCGAACCCACGTGCGTCGGTTGGTGTAGCGGGTGACGACTACCACTCGGCCAACTGAAGACATAGCTAATATGTTGAAAATAATAATCGCACTAAGTACTTTTATTCAAGTGTTTATGTTTGTGTGTACATAAACATTGAAAAAAATGCGCTGGACTGACCAGCCTCCTTAGACAAGATTGTTTTCTATTAGCGATATCGCCAATCGACAGACATTTATTTTTATATTTTTGGACGAGATTGACACAAGCCATAAAAAAATTCACGTACTCTTGCGTTAGAGAAAAAAAATGGTAGATAAGTGTCATCTTATGCTAATTTTGTACAATGTTTTATGTCAATTTCATACAATGAAATCTATCGATTGGCGATATCGCTAATAGAAAGCAGTCTTGTCTAAGGGGACAGATCCGCACCACTCTCACCATGAATATCGCCGAAGCGGTTCATGTCGCTGAAAGCCGGAATAGATGGCGCAACATTGTACGAGAGAAGTTATGATGGGTCACGACCCCCAACAATGGGGAATCGACGCAAGGAGGAGGATGTTTGTGTGTAACGTCTATTAGAAGAATTGTAAGTCCAATGTTTGTTATAGTATTATTGTGGCAAACTGATAGTGTACTTATGACGCATACTGTAGATACTACCTCGTAAGTACCAAAACATTCAAACTGTACCTTAAAATATATTTTTGTGAAGTAAAATAAACATTGTTACCAAAACGAGATAAAATTATAAGTAAAGCTAAAACGTGACCAAGTTTGGAATAAGATCAACATTCGCGAATCTTTTCAACATGATCGCGCTCTCTTTTTGGTACATTTTTTTGCTACTGAGGTAGAGACATGTTTGACATACAAAAAGGCTTTACGCTTTATTTGGGAATCATTTTGCTAGAATCAGACAATGAACACATTAATGTAGTAATGAACTTATTATAACGGTACGGCAATTTATTTTTAACTGAGAATTACGTTCTCAATTTTACTTGTAAGTATACCTAAGTATTTTTATACTCAGAAAAAATTAAGTAGAAAAGTAAAGAGTTTTGATCAAAGTATCTAGCCTACAAGACCTCCATATTGTACGTAGAATTCTAAAATTACTATTATTGGAATGTCTTCATACTAATCTAGTTTGTCTAATAAATTCATGAGTTGAAAGACTTTAACGCAGGACCTTAGAAGCTTGAATTGAAAATATTCTAATAAAAGGAGTTTTAGGGTTCTACCATGGGTCTGCACTTATGTTGCTTGATTGTACAAGAAAGACATAGAAGGGCTCCGGCGTTTAATATTTCAGACAATAACAATAAAATATTTGGTGATTTTTAAAGGGTTATCAATAATTGGGTTTTTGATGCAAAGCAGTTCTAAATTGTCAAACTCTGAAAACTCATGCTAAAGGAGGTGATGAAATACTGTTGTATTTTATAAGTTGTTCTGTATAATTTGTATGTCACACTTTTTATGAGATCGTGAGAGAATGTGATGTGAAAGGAAAATACTATCACATAAATTTTACCTTGAAAGTTGTTGATTTAAATGATATTTATTGTGGTATTCTTCTGTTACGAAAATATGTATACATTACTCAAAACTAAAGTGTTGCTTCAATAAAATGTATTCAATTGACTTCGCGTTACATTGGTAGAAAAGCCTATTATACAAATAGCGTTTTAAAAGTTGGAATCTATTAAATGTAACAGTAGTTAAAAAAGCAATTAAAATTTTTATATTAGCACCCGTCGTCCCCATAGTCTAGGAGGCCCGACGGGTGTCAAAAAGTTCTCGATAGGGGACTATCGGGAGTAGGTGATCCGTTAGGGGAGCCGACGGGTGTGAACCAAAATTAAAGTATTAATAATCAATGTAAAAGTATTAATAACTAATAAAAGTAAATCCACAACTAAGCTCAAAGCTAAATCGGATCAGATTAGTACTATGAAACACGATTTCTAGCTTTGACCAACATAAAACTTACGTGTGTATTCAACCACGCCTTTAAGTATTGAAATCAAGTCGTCTACCATTTGACAACTGATACCTAAATCTAAACCTATTCTAATATGCTTACGTTATCCAAACAAACAGACATTTAGAAATAGCCTTACGTAATCGATTACAATTTGAATTATCCAGATTAGCGTATAAGACATGGTCTAAAAGCTACATTACAAGTACAAGCCAGCTCTCTCTTGTCAAAGAGCTTTAATGATTTGCAAGCAACTTGTTACTGAGACCTAACTAGATTAAGTAATAGGATTTGTAATATGATAATGTGATTGGTGCACTAATATTTGATAGGACAGGTAAGAAAGTGACACCTCACTGGACCCTCCCCTGGTCCAGTTCCAGTTCTATCTAGTTTTGCTGGCACTACACAGAGGTCAGTGACCTAAGGGAAAGAAGGCTTTTAATAATTATCATCTATAATATTATAAAGCTGAAGAGTTTGTTTGTTTGTTTATTTGTTTCAACGCACTAGGAACCACTGGTTTGAATTGAATTTTTTTTTGTGTTGGAATGTCCATTTGTCGAGGGAGGCTATAGGCTACTTTTCATTTTGATATTCCCACGGGATCGGGACTTACGCTGGTGAAACTGCGGAGTGCAGCTAGTATAAACTAATATTATTAAGCTGAAGAGTTTGTTTGTTTGAACGCGCTTATCTCAGGAATTACTGGTTCGAATTGAAAAATTATTTTTGTGTTGGATAGTCCATTTATGGAGGAAGGCTATAGGCTACTTTTTATCCTGATATTCCCACGGGATCGGGAATTACGCGGGTGAAACTACGGAGCGCTGCTAGATAGCAGCTACAAAGAATTTTACATGTGTATAGATAGATATCTATACACATGTAAAATTCTTTGTCCTGAATGACTGACCAACTGACTGACGGATCTACGCACAGCCTAAACCGCTGATCGTAGAGTTCTGAAACATGGAGGGTGTGTTCTTTGTATGACGTAGGCAACCGATAAGAAATGATTTTCCGAAATTCAACCCCTAAGAGGGTAAAAAGGGGGAGCAAAGTTTGTATATGACAACGTGATTCTTTTGTCCACTTTCGACTTTTAAGCGGACGAAGTCGCGGGCAAAAGCTAGTTATGTGATAAAAGTTTATAAAAGTACGTATATCAACTTTCTATTGCTTATAAATAGTGGAAACATAATTTTCTTGTTTATTATCGTTGCAGTATCGATTAATAAGAAACGTTGTATTTTAAAATCAGTAAAAGCGGATACCGTATATCCGTTGGTGTTGAAATAGCAACATGACTCTAGTGATGGCAACATTGGTAGTTAATTAATCGTATAACAAGCTGATGGAGGCAATGTGTCACACGGTTTTATACAAGCTAGTAGTGCTAATTAAAAAAATTAAAGGTTACTTAGTGATTTTATTGGTTTGCAAATCTATCGATAGCAAATGTATCTTTGAAACTTCATTGAACTTCTTCTTGTTTTCGAGTCAGTGACTTTCGACCAGTCAAATGTTTTGCTGCCCAGTCCTGCCTAGTCACTGGACTTGGTATGCAAATCTATAGATAGCAAATGTATCTTTGAAACTTCATTGAACTTCTTCTTGTTTTCGAGTCGGTGACGTTCGACCAGTCAAATGTTTCCTGCCCAGTCCTGCCTAGTCACTGGACTTGGTATGCAAATCTATCGATAGCAAATGTATCTTTGAAACTTCATTGCACTTCTTCTTGTTTTCGAATCAGTGACGTTCGACCAGTCAAATGACTAGTGTGACAGTCAAACTTCACTGACTCGAAAACAAGAAGAAGTTCAATGTAGCCCTAATATCTGCTCATTGGACGCAAATGAGCAGATATTAGGGCACAATGTGACTGTGATAGTGCTCCACACTCGCATTGCTCTACAATCGGTTCAATATTTGCACAAACTTCATTCAACTAGTAATGTTACAATATTTTTAACTCAGCTAAGCGCTCGCGCTCCCTGGTTCTAAAAACTCTAATGAATGAAAATCGGTTTAACCATTTAAAAGTTATAATTTTTAATAATTCGAGGTTTTTCAACTTGTGTAACAAATTACTTAGGCGGATCGCGGTGGCAGTGGTCTCTTCTTTTAATTGTCATCTTGTAAGATAAAATATTAGATAAAAATGACAAGACTGCTCGAAAGTCGTCGATAAAATCTAATAGCATTTAATACACTGTATTTAAGCTAAATTAACTTGATAAATGGTGTGGAAAATAAAGGAGATGGGTATTAATGAGGATCAGGTTTATCTAACGCCTAGGTTTTGAGCCCACGCAAGTAGATAGGCAGCAGTTAGTGGCTTGTAGGATACTTAGGAATATTTATTGAACGGAACTGAATCATTTTAATGCTTCAATGGACATTTTGAATTAAATTTATCGTCATTGCTTTGTGCAGCTTATCTTTAATAAAATTATATTAACGATGCGACGGTGGAATGTTTTACTATATTGATAAAAACGCGTTATAGGCTATTATCAGGATTGTTAGATTTTAATCATTAAAAGAGATAGTTATTACAAAGTTGTAAATTATACGCGGAAAAGTATGCTATGTGAAAGGTTAATTCCAGCAGACAAACAAGTAAACTATTGTCATATCAGATCGGAGACTCGACGTTTTCCCGTGACATCTGCCTTGCTAGATAGAAAACGCGATATCGCATCAAAGCATTTCGCTAGATTACACATTTTATTGCCTCTATCCACTTGATGAATAAGTTGGGTGTATACTGGGAAAGGATTAACCTATAACAGTATTATGAATTCATTATCAAAAGGTCTGTTTCGGGACCCTTGAAGTAAACCACACCTCGACCTTATGAAACGTAATTTAAGCTTCGTATCTGTATTTGATTACGACAAATGGAACGTTCAATGTCTGTAACCTTCGAACAATCTCTTTATTCTTAGAAATAGAAGTTTTCTTATCCGAACAAAATATTAACTTTTTCGATTATAAATAAATATTTTATTTGAAATTCTGAATTGAACTGTGAATTATGACCATTTAAAATTTTAAAAATTTAAGATAGGCTTTTGATGAAATTTCATTACAAAATCAATTAGGCGATAAATCGGAACAATTGTAATTAATCGTTGTCGATTTTCCGCGGTAGAATTGACAGGTAGATGTGGGGTCGAGCTCGGCACGACCACGGCAGATATCTAACTTGTGCATCGGCCTTGAGAGTGCCGCAGTCGCTCGCTCCGCTCGGTGCGCGGTGACCTTTCCGCTCCTCTCCTCCCGACCAAGTTATTTATTGCCACCGAACGCACGATAAATTCCCGGCATCTGTACCGCGCACATCCGCGTTGTCTCTACTTACACGAAATACTCGGAGCTAACGAATTGCCACGCGGTAGCTTTGAGGACATCGATAACTTTCATCGTTGTTTAGGTATATAAACACTGGGAAAGTTTCAGTAGAGTCCTGAAAACTATTTCAAACAAATTTGCATGAATTTTACCTAGGTATGCGTTAAACCTAATTCATTGCACAGAAACCGCATATCACCAATAAGGATACAGAATTGCCCTTTCCCGCTCGGCTATAGACATGTCTGAGCTTCTCAAGATCTTCTATCAAGTCTCAACTTTGTACCGTTCTTGGGGCAACGATGTTCTTTTATCATCAGCAGAATGTTATTTATTATTATGGTATTGTCAGCCTTATGATTTATAGGACTGACTTAAACACGGAGAACTTAAGTGTACGACACGTAACGAATACAATTTGAAAGTTTAAAACACATTTACCGCGCGCAACCTCGTATTTAATGAAACAAGAAACTAACTGGACTGGTTTTATCAAACGACGTGGTCCTAAAACATGCTATAAGTCGACTGTCTTTTCAGTCTGCAATTTAAGCATGAATAGGTAGAAACCGCTGATTACTAGTAGCCTACTTAAATGCAAAGAAAAGAAAATATATGGTGTTCTTGTCATCCAATAACTTGGAGGAGAAATTACCAGTCTTGGGAGACAAGGTGAACGAGTCTCTGTTATGGGCCGTGAAAGTTATTACTTGAGCGATGCACTGGGCGGACGGACAGCTCGATCATTCGCTAACTTAGCTAAACACGTAAATCAATCACCATTAAACTGGGTAGGTACTCTGAGAAAGTTTATTGCCAAGTGCTTTTATAATATAGAAGGAGAGCACATTGCTATAAAAAAGTGAGTAATTTCGATAAGAGTCCTTGATTAGTGCCGCAATCGGCGGTACCTTATGTTCTTTGTTATGTTGAACATTCCCACGAACATGCCGGCTTAGAACAAAAACACAAGTGTAATCATGGGTCCTTGACAATCACATTGACGGCACTAGAGATGTTAACTCAAATACTTTTCTTTGCGCTATTGATTGTAGTGGTATTCAATTAACTTTTATTTTTCCGTTTAGCTTACAATCAAATAAGTATAATAAGTGAGTAATTTACTGATTGTACGCGTTTATCTTGATAAATTGTCTGCTACATTACATTAATGTGGTTTTATAAAACTTTACCTTTTGTAAATTCATCTCCACAGTAATGACTGCTACTACATAAGTGACAGTACACAAAAAAAGTTATTGAATCAAGAAATAATCCTTTCCCTAGAGACGCTAGCTTATTTAAGAGCTAGCTGCGCCCCGCGGTTTCATCCGCGTTATAATTCTCTACGCAATTTTCAACCATCTCCTGGTAATAACAAACACAACAAAAAAGAATTAGTGAAAGCGAGATTTGCGCTTATAAACACATTCAGCGATTAATTTTTAAATTAAAAGAAGATTTTTCTCATAAATAAAGAATACGGTTCATCATATTAAGATTTTTTACTAAAACCAAGTAATTATTCTCTAGCGTCATTATGGAGAGGATTATTTCTTGCAACAAAAAACTTTTTTTTCTGTATACAACGGATATTGTAAATAGTTCAATTCTTAAAATCAAACGATAAAATTGTTATTCAAAAATCGTTGCAGACATTCGCGTGTGGTGTTCCAGGAATAAATTTCGAATAAAAGTAGTCGTATGTTGTGTTTGTATTAGGTATTTGACTTTGTAATATTTTACAATTCCCGATATGTATTGCATTTAAAGTATTTAAGTAGGTATAAGTCGCGCGGCGAATCATAACCTCAAGCTGAAATTGGTGGGGATAGTTTGCGCATTTATAATCGCGGAGAGAAAAATTACAGCCGAATTGTCATACTTTTTACCCCCGTGTATTAGTTTGCCCAACCCAAAAAGCATTCCTTTATATTAGAAAATTAGGCAATGTTTTGAATCGGAACAGAAACACATTACCTGTGTAAATTTCAACTCTCTAGCTATCATGGTTCATGAGATACAGCTTGATGACAAACAGACAGACAGTGAAGTCTTAGTAATAAAAAAAGGTGCCCTATCAGTTAATCCTTCACTTAAATATATATATCAGATAACTTGTTATATCTAAGTGATATCCACTTAAAATGTTTTCTCGTTCATTCAGTAGCAAGTTAAGCGCCAAGGTAATAAGATTAAATGTTTCATAGAATTAACAACCGCCATCGAATTCTTCAAGACCAGATAACTCATAAAAACAGGATGTATCATCAAGCTGAAGAGATAAGTAGCTTAATGTCAACGCCCACCGTTACGACAATGGATCGCATTTGCTCAACAAAAATGTATAACCTAAGATCCCTTTAAAGACGACTTTCATCGAGCTCTTTAATGGATGAAAAGTATTTTATATCAAATTGAATAGGTCAATAAACATATTGCAAATGGGAAGTCTAAAAAATTCAGTCCAGACTATGATTAATTAAGTATCAAATTTTTTGTTTTGTTTAATTAACCTTTCACTGGTTTGATTAAGAGACTTACTAATCGAAAGTATGAAGCTTATAGAATATGCAAAAGTTAGGTTTTTTCCCGTCACAACTCTTGGGTAGGCTGTTAAATCGATACTAGTCATTTGCACTGGTCTGGTTAATGAATTAAAGTTAAGTTAAAATAAAGATTATGTATTTCATAGGTATGGAATTAGACTACTAATCAAACCAGCGAAAAGTCTAAAAAAAAAACAATCATTCTGGACTGAAATTTCTTAGGCATCCCATTTGCAATATATTTATTGGCCTATTTAATTTGATATAAATACTTTTCATTCAATAAACAGATCGATGAAGGTCGAAGAGATCCCGTACCGGAAATTTCGGAGCCATACCCAATTCCACCTATGCCCAGAACACAACCGAGGGAAAAAATATTGAGCCAAAACTCAACTCAGACCGAAACTAATAAAGAACAAGAGCTAGGAATTTGAAAGTTCGCATGAGGTTTGCTTTTAGGATATGGTGGAAGTTTTTAGGACGTAGGCAAGCACTTTAAACGGAATTTTTGGAAATTCGACCTGTAAAGCAGTAAAAAAGACTGATAAAGTTTATAGTAAATAGTAACTAATATGTGTTTCGTGTTTGCACTTTTAAAGACATCCTAATGCGGGTAAAACCGCGGGACGCAGCTAGTATGTTATAGAGTAAGTATAGAATACTCCATTGATGTTTGAAAAGGGTCATTAATCGATTCGCACCGCGAGCGGTTCGGACCGCGGTGTGAATCGCCTAAAATCTCGTTTTGAATGGGTTCATTCGAACCGCGGTATGAATCGCCCAAGAACTTTTTTTAATTGTATCGATTCGAACCGCAGTGAGGTCTCTTTTGAATGGGTGAATTTGAATAGAGAAGATGTATAGAGTAATTATACATCCCTAGTACAGAGTAATTATACAACCCCAGTTTTAAATACGGTAAGTTAGGTACAGTGGGCATACACCTTTACTTTATACTACGACTTAAATGACAATAATGGGTTTTTAATTGAAAATGATATTGAAACTATGTGGTCTTAATCATCCCAACGCAAAAACGACGGGGTGTGATAAGTTTGACGTGTCTGTGTGTGTGTCTGTCTGTGGCATCGTAGCCTCCGAACGGATAAATATAATAGTCCGAACAAAGCTCAAACATTTGGTTTGGATAGTTGAACCCGTTCTTGAGTTATAAAATTACAACGAAAAGTGGCATTGATTTTTATAGATATATATCCTACTAATATTATAAATTTGAAAGTTTGTGTGTGCGTGTGTGTGTGTGTTTGTTACTCCTTCACGCAAAAACTACTGGGCCGATTGCGATGAAACTCGATATCTAGATAGCTGGAGACCTAGATTAACACATAGGCTACTTTTATCCCGATATTCTCACGGGATCTGGACTAACGCGGGTGAAACCGCGGGGCGCAGCTAGTAAAAGATAAAAGTTAGGATTAAAAACCGAATGTAAGTACATTTGCCTTAGTGGGGTATCAAATGAAAGGGTACATGATTTGTACATTACAAATAGCTATATTTAATCGAAATTGGTTTATCCGTCTGAAAGTTATGGGGAGAAAACATCATTATTAATGTTGGTATTGTTTTTATTCATACTCAGACGGAGGCAGCCATTAAAGTATAGCAAGCATTAATAAGCAATGAATAAGTGAGAATTCCTTTTGTCTACGTGCAGCCATCATAACATAACTGTCCTAAAGGAAGTACAATTATACTGGCTTTCCCGTTAAGTAAGCTTTGCAATTTGTATGCGGTGTAACATTCAATTTAGATCTCACATCTTATTTTCTTCTTACATTACAGTTATGTTTATTATTCAAAAATATATAACGCATCTTTATAATAAATCCTACTATCCTACTAATATTATAAATGTGAAAATTTGTGTGTGTGTGTATGTTTGTTACTCCTTCACGCAAAAATACTAGACCGTTTGAGATGAAACTCGCTATCTAGATAGCTGAAGACCTAGATTAACACATAGACTACTTTTTATCCTTATATTCTCACGGGATCGGGACTTACGCGGGTGAAACCGCGGGGCGCAGCTAGTATGAAAATAAATAAATACGCTAATGGGAAGTAGATATCACCATGATTAGGGTTGGCAATTATACTACACAAACGCAACTTTTTATATTAACACAAGTAACCTTGGGGCCAAAAGTGGCACCGAATAACATCGTTACGGAAACAACAACATTATCCATAAATGACAGTAAACAATAGCGGAAAGAGAAGACATTATATTTTAACCCCCGACGCAAAAACGACGGGGTGTTATAAGTTTTACGTGTCTCTGTGTGTGTTTGTGTGTGTGTGTCTGTCTGTGGCATCGTAGCTCCCGAACGGATGAACCGATTTTAATTTAGTTTTTTTAAGACATAAGAATAAATAAATAAATATTGCAGGACGATCCACACATCGCCATCTAGCCCCGAGCTAAGTAACAAGACTTGTGTTATGGGTGCTAAACAACGAATATATTACTTAAATACTTTTCTTTTGTAAATATATTTCTTATACATAGAGACAACCAGACCGCATACAAATATAAACATAAATACTCGTCACGGGTAAACACGAAAGATCCCAATGGGTCGAAGTATTGCTGACTATGTCAGCCCCCGATCTATAAGAAAGATAGATAGATAGAAGTTCATGCTAAAGCGAAGGCCACTTTATGCAGTAGAAACATTTAAATGCAATGTGAGCTCTACACCGGGTAGTGCCTATTACTTATTTCGTTCGTGTGCGAGTTCCACAACTTGGAACACAATAATATGTAATAACTTTACCACGCTCAGTTACAATGGAGATGTTGTCGTATAAATGATTCGGAAATATCTTCGCATTTCAATTGCAAATATTTGATAAACGAACGCATATGAACTACTAATGCGCTAATAAATTGTTTGGTTCATACCACATTCATAGCAAGCCGTTGAGGGCTACTTCTGTGCACCACTTTTGTTGTACGACTTTTTGAAATTCGAAAAAAAATATGAAATTTTGAGGTTACAGGGTTATTGGTAATTATACTAGCAAACCGTTGAGGGCTACTTCTGAGCACTCTACGACTTTTGATATTCGAAAAAAATATGAATATAATAATAATCATAATAAATAGTTTAAAATAAAATTAAAATTTAAAATAAATAGTTTATAATAATAATAAATAGACCAGCTGCCCGGTGGACCGACGACATTGTAGCGGTCGTGGGTAGTCGGTGGATGGAGGCGGCTCAGGACCGCTGTTTGTGGCGTCGTATGGGGGAGGCCTATGTCCAGCAGTGGACGTGCATGGGCTGACATGATGATGATGAATAATAATAAATAGTTTCGAAAAACAGTTGATTTTTTTATAACAAAGGTCAGGTTATAACTAAGAACCGTAGATAAAATTAAGAAAAAAGTAAAATTTTAAGGTTAATGACCTCTCCGTGTATGGAACAGCTGATTTTCAGGTAAACCTAAAAATCGAATTTCCTGAAGTCGTAGAACAAAAATTGTTTGTTTAGATGCACAGAAGTAGCCCTCAGGAGTAGCCAGAAGTAGCAGTTAGCTACCTCTAAAACAAGAAAAGAAAATAATAATTGATATAGGAATTTAAATAGGAATCAATTTCAATTAAATTGTTGTTCATTCTGAGTCGCTTGTACTTATAACACGACGGGTATGTAAATCAATTATTGACTGAACATTCATTGAACATTCACAAGGAAGTCAGAAAGTACTACATTGTAGACCTAACTACATAAAGAATGTCAATACTTCCGATTTTATACCAGGAACTTGAACTGACTTACGTTTTATTAGCATACAAGCGACCCGACCCGGCCTCCCACGGGTTTCAAATCATATAGGGGGTAAACGACCCCCTATTCCAAAAAGAGGTTTAGGGATAGTCCGATAAGTGGATTTAAAGTGGAGTAAACTCCAAAAAAAAATAAGAAAATTGGTTAGAAAATTTTTACGCGGGTGGAACCGCGGGGCGCAGTTAGTCTAATAATCTTCTTCTATTTCTATAAAAATCAATGCCACTTTTCCTTGTAATTTTATAACTCAAGAACGGGCTAGCCTATCCAAACCAAATCTTTGTTCGGACTATTTATAGATGGCTTATGTGAAGTTTGCACAAAATTGGTCGAGCGGTTCTTAATTTATCACATTTTTGTAACACATCAATAAATGGCGATTCATTTTGTTAATGGGGTATAGATATATATTTTTGTATATGGCAAAACAACGTTAACCGGGACAGCTAGTAAAATTTTATTTATTTTAAGTAAGGTATGTATAATTTATTCTAAATTATTTCCAACAATATTCACTGTCGAAAATAAAGAAAATATAAATCTGTTGTAACAAAATGCAAGTCAGACATTTTAATTTCATAAGTACAAAGACATTTCACAGAGTGAAGAAAGTTCAATATGTTTGCAAAATAAAAATTAAACTTTCAAATGTCGCTTTCGTTTATCACAAAATTGTCGCTAGATAAGATTATTAGTTTTAAATTAAAATATTAATAACCATTGATTAAGCAATATTATACACACAAATTATTATGTAACAGCTTTAAAAGATCGTCAATCTGGCTAGAGTGTCATCAAATTTGACAAATATTAAATAAATTATTATTAATTTGAATACATTCATATCTATCGTTGGAAAGCACATTAGCATCTATCAGAATAAGCATTAAGCATATATCAGAATGGGGGACGATCTTAAGAGGAAAGGGTACCGGGGGCTCTCTCCATACAAACGTAGTCGACTGTTTTCTCCCTGTATAATGACAAGATAAAACTTATAACTGCCATGACTTTGTTGTTTGTTTTGTATGTTTTTCGTGACGCTTTTTCATGACACGTTTTCGTAACGTTACAACGTTACATTTTTCTCGGCTAGGCCCCTCGATAACTCGCCCAACCAACCGAAGCAACCAACCAACTAATGATGTCGTACGATTTTATATCTATTAGAATAGTCCCCTTTAAAAGTCTAGAGGTTTTTAAATATTTATTTATTCAATTAAGATAATAATCTTCGTAAGTTGTAGCACATTATCTCGTTTACTTTATCGCGACACTTGATTCGTGTCAGAAAAAGTTAATGGAGTAAAAACTTACGCCGCTGTAAATTGTTGTCAAGCGTCTAGAACTTGTATGGTAAGTAATTAGAATTACTGAGGCAAATATTCTCTACTAGCAGCGCTCTGCGGTTCAACCGCGAAACTCCCGATCCCATGGGATTATTGGGATAAAAAGTAATCTTCGTTATTCCCATTGAATCAATGCATCGTCAAACAAGTTTCATTAAAATCGGTCCAGTTAGTTTAGGAGTATTTGTGGTGTTTGTAACGAATAGGTCAACATAAATATGTATAAGAATAATATGAGAACAAACATAAATACAAAAAATATTTCCTCTTTATAATATATGGCCCGCAGGGCACCTTGAGGCGAGGTGACGGGGAGTAACGACCCCGCGGTCCCGAGTTCTCCAGGGGGAAGTCCCCGTTCCTCACCTCCGGCTTGCCTTAGTTGGTTGGTCGGAGTGAAACCTGACGAGGAAGCGGTCCCCCGCCTCTGGCTTGCCTTCACCGGCTGTCCAGAGTGGAGCCACTATAGCAGAAATGCTCGAAGGATGGATGCTGAACGTCAGTGATGAGTTGGCCCGCTCGCTCGGACTACCAGCGATGACTTAAAATCCAGTGAGGCCTCTCCATCCTTCAGCCACTCACGTTCCTGTTGCCCCCTTGCTGTAATTTACTCGGCTAATTAGGGTGGCCCAGTCTGAGAGTTGGCGAGTCTCCGCCTGCCATTTTTACGTGTTTATTGAACATTGTTACGGCAGGTGCCATAGTATCCATAGTTCCCCAGTATCTAGTCCACTACCATCCCATCACAATAGCTCCAGTAGTTTTGTCCTGTAGATTATCAATAGTTTTCATCCAAACCGGAGGTTGTCCTTGGTTGCACTTTATAGTGTAGGCAGGGATAATCGCCGGTTTAGAATCCACCCCATTGTTTGCTATTATACTTGTTATTGTAAAGGGCCTCTACGTGTTGACTTCGGCTCCACGCACGCCTTCCAAAGGTCCGGGGCTCCATAGCCCCGTGATACAGGAAGTATAATATATAGATATGGATAGCCACAAATAGCACCACACCTGTTACATATATGTTAAACATTATTTTAGAAACAGGAAAAAAAATCTGGTGTAAGTTTTTTGTGACCTTGTATTTGTTAATAGTACATTGCGATACAAGTGTGGTAAATCGATCATTGCATTAAGTTTGTGACGCACAAGCGAAACGCGAGCGTGTTCAAAGATGCCGAGATGGAATGATCAAACAACACGTGTATCGTACGACATTTTTTATCACAGTTGCAAATAAAAGAAAAGAAATAATAAAAAGTTAACATAATATTTGTGTTATTTTTCGAACGACCTTGCGGAATGAAAGACGAGCTATCTACCATTAGACCAACTACGCTCCTCACCAACCATCAATACGTCTAATTAAATTAGCGTTAATTAAAAATTAAAGAATGGAAATTAAACTTTAATAGATATCATAGCAGCTACAAAGAAGTCTATAAGCAAAAAGCAAACTACGAATCTGAGAAACGAACAATGACAGGTATATAGATACAATAGAACGCAATGAACCAATTAATAAACAAAGTGAATCCGCACAATCTGTCATTACGACCCCACTGGCGTCGATCAGCGCGGTGTTTATAAATGAATGTAAAGAGATGAGATGACATATCGATACAATCGAGTTCTCTTCTAATTATGCGACGTCACAGTGTTAGATAGTGGTCTCGGAGGTGCAAGCGTACAATTGAGGTGAGCAACCTCTATGAGCATCCTATTGTCACGCGCTCACGTGTGGGAATGTAAACCGAAGCACTTATACCTACTAGTTACCACTCGAGAACTATCTGATAAAAATACTATTGCTCTTGCTGTTCACTTCAATACTACATTGCTCTTCAATTGCCGGCATCTCTTCCGGAGGCCAGCCGCAACCTGAAAAGGCTGCTAACCTTCTGGAAGGACCTGTTGTAGTGAAAAGGAGGATCTTCTCACATGCACAATGGCATAAATTAAGCGGGGCTGTTTCCGCACTTAGGGAAACAGCCCCGCAGAACTAAACTCAACTAAACTTACATTGCCCTTACGGTGAAGGAAACCATCATGATGAGACCCGCGACTTAGTCGATTCCGACGACGTCTCTCCTCTACGCGTGGTCGACTAAGCAAATAGCGTGGCATAGCCTATTTCATCTAATACTTCCAGGAATACAGCACCCTGAATAGCACAAATTAAAGTTCCTGGTGCGATATAAATTATCTAGACCAATTAATTGTAAAGGTATTGATAAATTACCTAAAGATGTATATCACATGTCCATTAACAAGTTCAAAACTTTTATAAAGCATAAATTGTGCAGTAAGACGTACTATGATACTTTGTCTTACCTTAATGATAACAACCCATGGACGTGACTGTAGTTGCTCCATTTCAAATAATACTTTCAAATATTTGTAATATTGAACTTTGTGAGCGTGATCACATGAAAAAATACCCCATGAGTTTCTTGTGTTTTCTTCTCATTGGTGGGCGCGTTCCGAAGGCACACATCCTAACTTAGTTTTTAAGACGTATCTATGTGATCTATGTAAACAAATGTATTAAGCATACAAAGAATAAAAAAAATGGACTTTGATGGTTAAGATGTTGAAGTTATGGGTGGGCATAATAACAATTAGTAAACATCATACAAGATATCGGTATTATCTGTTCATCAAGTTGAACCAAACGATGTGTGAGTGAGCTATTTTCCGGCGAGTAACCACGTCGTCACGTGGTGGGTCCCCATCCGTTCCACACGAATTCACCACGCTGGCACTACTAACATAATGTCTATGACTTTATCATCACTTACTATCTTATATCCGAGGCATCGCCTACGTTATTACCTACCTCTCTGACTATAGAACCATTTCATAGCAAACTTTAAATATGTAGAACCAAATAATAATCAGACTAAGGTCGCTGCATACGTAACGTGATTTTTCTCGTGCTGGACGGGACGTGATATTTTTGAATGAAACGATGTCAAGAAATCGTCACGTTCCGTCCAAAATCACGTTACGTCTAAGACCACGAACACTTTATGGACGATGCACGTCACGTCCCCGTCCCGTCCGAGTTTTTTCCCGTTACGTATGCAGCTACCGTTAGTGGGTATTCATGGCCCTTCATTATTCAGCGGCTAGCCGGTTACAAAACAATAATAAAATTATTAATCAAGTCAAAAGTACTATGCAAATAAACTTACACAAACAATTGTTTCATAACGTTATTTAACGAGCACATAGGAATTATCCAATGCCTTGGCATTATAAAGTGAGTTATCTTAATTCGTAATCTGCACATAATGCAATACACGTATATTGATATTTGAATGCATTAGTATTGTGTAAAAATTATTAATTTCAAATAAATCGATAAACAAGCGCAGCGCACGCAGAGAAATCGGAGCCAACCAGAAGTACAAAACAGTGTAGTTAAATTATTTCACGACAATTTTAGTCTGAAATACTATTTTCTTGTATTCTCTACGATTTTATTTTAAACCTCACTAAATGTTTAATAAGATACACTAGAAAAATATTTTAAATCAAAGGTACAATAATTTTGTATTTCAAACAATAATTCTTGCTTATAATAGGAAATGATTTGTATTCTTTACTAGAATAAAATGTACAGTTGACCAAGTTAAGTGTTCTGATTAATGATCGTCATGTTAGTAATGCACTACGAAGTTGTCTGTACCCACAACAACATTATTTTAATTACTACAAGAATATATGATTATCCTTACTATTTTGTTTGTTTCTGAAAATAACTAAACAAAGTGTTTTTTGTAACAAAATAATTAAGTTGTCATAGATAAATATCATGTTCATGTTACTTAACACTGTGCTCTTTTATTTATACAAATGACGATTTGTTAATGCAAGAGGTTAGTCTAGTTAAATAATTAGATTTATGTGTACCTTCTAATTTTTTTAGTTTTATGAATCGCAACTAGATGGCGCCAGTAGTAATTTTAGATCGCGCTATCGTTGTGTTTTATCAAGTTACCTTGGTCGAGACGACAATTTTGTTTTGTATCGAGAGTGCGTACGGATTTTGGAGCTAAATGTGGCTTTACTCCACTATAGCCATAAGTGCTGCATTTCTCGTAGAGCGTACAGACGCGTAGTCTACGAGAAAATGTAGTTTAACTTTAATATCCCTTTTTGCTGTCTAGGATTACTATATTTGATATTTACATCAAACGCAATGATTGTAGAGCGATCAAATATTATTAGATAAACTGTACAATAATTACTGTAATGGGAACTAGAATATCTAGTTACATTTACAAGAACCTAGTAAACGTAACTAGATTTTTTCTTCGTGTATACTAGTAGCCTAGTAGTGTGTACAATAATTTCTAGTTGGTCCAGAATAAAAAACATTTGGTTAAGACGACTAGTGGGTACTGCTGTCACGGATCCAATCAGAAATTCTCGTTGCACTTACGAGATTTCTCGTACGTCTTACAAGATTTTTCTCTGTGTGCGAAAAGTTAAGGTCATTCGCTATGGACCTAGAAGCCAGATTAATGTGTTTATTTTCAAAAATGCTAAATAAATATTTGGATCTACCAAATAGATTTATTATTCTAATAAGAGACTGGACGTGGAAGTACTTAACACGATTTTTTTTAGAACAACTTGAAATTACTACGGTTAAAATAAAAAAAGAATGATCTAAATCAGATCTCGTAAAGCGAGAAAATCTTGAAGCCCTCTTTTGCCCACTTTTGGAAGTAGAAATTGAAACAAAAATTTCAGATGATAAAAAAAATATAACCTATGCCACGTTTCATCGATAGTAAAATAAGTATTGTACAAGAGTACCAACCAACATACTTTTAAAAACAGAGACGCTTCGCTCGCTCGTTTAATCCACTCTCGTTCACAAACCAAAGGGGGAATTAACGAAGTAGGGTCAGATCCGCCTACTCCAGTATACTGCCAGGTCTATGGCGTTGTTATTAGCTGACATCAGGTCAGCCAATGTACAGCTATTAGGGCTGGAGAGCCAGTTCATGAGATGGAGCATAGTTTGCTCGGGAGCCCCGCAGTGGCACTGAACCCGGGATGGATCGATCATGCCCCATCTTCACAGGTTCACCCTGCAGCGACCAACCTGAGACCTTAGTCTGTTAAGTGACTTTAACACTGTCCATGGCAAGTCATGATCAGCGGGAAGAGTCTCCGCAGGGTCCAGGAAATGTGTATGTGGAATATGGAGAAAATGTTGAATAACATGGGTATTTTAACTTGATAAAATAAGAAATTAAATTAACAGTTATTAATGTTTTAACACCGAAAAAATTCTCAAAAAAGTTAAATGTGTAAAAATAATGTCAAAAACTGTGCCGGTTCACATTAACCTAGCAATTACTTACGAACAATGCATATATCAAATTCTGAAACTGAGATCATTGTTACTCGGTTTCCGGAGCTCTCAGCGATTCTTTCATTTCGCCACTCGGAGGTATTTTAAACTTTCCCGTTTTATGTGTCAAGAAAAAACCTAATCTGACCTGGATTATATATTTCTTTCTCCTTTATGTTTAAATCCTACTAATCCTACTAATATTATAAATGTGAAAGTTTGTGTGTGCGGGTGTGTATGTATGTACTTATGTTTGTTACTCCTTCACGCAAAAACTTCTGGACCGATTGCGATGAAACTCGGTATGTAGATAGCTGGTGAGCTGGATTAACAAATAGTTATTACAACAAATAATTTTTGTCCCGATATATTATAAATGTGAAAGTTTGTGTGTGTGTCAGTATGTTTGTTACTCCTTCACGCAAAAACGACTTAACCGATTGCAATGAAACTCGGTATGTAGATAGCTAGAGACCTAGCTACTTTTTATCCCGATATTCTCCGAATCGGAACTTACGCGTGGGGCGCAGCTAGATTTTAAAATAAAATGTTCACGCTTAGAATACGTTTTGAATGTTTAAATGAAGTGTGAAGTTAAACTATAACTAATTCTAGTGTAGCAAAAGCATAGAGAAAGTGTCTACATAAACCTCCTTTACAATGTATTATGATGATAAAACACCAACTTTCTGGAAAACTTACGTTCATAAAAGCAAGTTTTCTCTAAATTTTAATATTGTTTAGAAATGGGTACCGGGTGCTCTCTCCATACAAACGTAGTCGACTGTTTCCTCCCTGGATAATGACACTAGTCCAAATATTTTTATTGCATAAAACCTATAACTGCCATGACTATGTCTTAGTTTTTTTTTTTCATTTTCTAATTATCATAGAAATTAAGATTTAAAAAACAAAACATAGGGGCATGTTCATGGCCGTTATAAGTTTTATGCAACAAAAATATTTGCCCTATTGTCAGTATCCAGGAAGGAATCAGTCGACTACGTTTGTATGGAGAGAGCGCCCGGTACCATTTCCTCTTAATGATTTTCCCGCTTCTAAATCATGAAATGAAATAAATACTGGTTTCCTGTAAAATAACTACATGGTTGACCATTTACCAGGTACAATGTTTAAATAATGAAATTGTATTAAATAAAATTAATAAATATTGCAGGACATTCCACACATCGCCATCTAGCCCCAAGCTAAGTAACTAGACTTGTGTTATGGGTGTTAGACAACGGATATACTACTTATATACTTTTCTTTTCTAAATTCGGATACTAAAGTAATTACTTTAATAACGTTCTATTTTTTTAATATTTATAGAATATTTTATTTCAGAAATACATCAATTTAAAAATACTTAAATAGTAAAATACTTAAATAAATGAATAAAATAAAAAGACACACACATTTAACATTTTAAATACAAAAAATGAAGTGACCATTAAATATATACAACCAGACCACAGACAAATATCTAAGTATAAATACTTATCTGAGGCGGGAATCGAACCCGCAGCCCTGTGTTTGGCAGTCCGGCATGGTGACCATTGTGCCAACTGAGTCGTCAAAGAATTGAAGAATCGTATTGAAGGTAATCTATACATATAAAATGCTTTGTCCTGAACTACTGACTGACTGACGGATCAACGCACAGCCTAAACCGCTGATCGCAGAGACCTGAAACTTGGAGGGTGTGTTCTTTGTGTGACGTAGGTATCCGATAAGAAAGGGTTTTCAGAAATTCCACACCTAAGGGGGGTGAAAAAGGGGGGAAAGTTTGTATGGAATAACGTAATTCCTTGGTCCATTTTCAACTTCTACGCTGACGAAGTCGCGGGCAAAAGCTAGTCGGAGATAAAATGAACATAATATTGTATAGCATAAAATTCTACGGTTGGTCAAACTAAGGCAGAAGCTGTATGATACAGGTTTTTTCTACGATCCCATCTCAGATGTACCCGTGTTAAATACAGTGTCACGACTAGGATAATTGGTTGCGGCAGAACGGCAGAACAAGTCATTGCCACAACCTCTAAAGCCTTTTAAAATAACGATTTCTTCAAGACTAAACGATACTATTAACTAAATCGTTTAATACTAATTGTAGGAGATGCCGGCTTAATTGAAATTAACGGATATAAAATATGAATCTACAGTCCACTTTATTAGATTTAATTAATTTTTTACAATTACAAAATTAAAATATACGAACGGAAAATAAAATAAAATTACAAATAAAAGACATCCTCAAGCGCGTCTCCCCGAGGCATCGTTCTCAGAAGGCTGGCAACATTTCCCCTCTGGATGGCCAGACTGACCCTTTGGGCGAAAAAAGCGTCTAAAGTTATAGATCGTAATTATGTAATATTCGCCGATACGCCGATGAAAAGTTATGTAATGACCACAAAATATCATTTAAAAATAAAATTAAATGGTTTCCGTTTATTCGTACAATAATTGTGATTGTTGAACAGTATTATGTTGCAATTTTGTATATATTTCGAGAAAAAATACTTAACATATTTTTTTATGTTTTTGAAATTGGGTCAGCGTTCACTTTGAGTTCCTAAAACATCACTGTTACCATTTTAATTTAAAAAAAATAAAGCCAAAATCGACACTAAATCGGATAAATTCGACACCAAATGGAATAAATTTGTTCTCCAAAAATAAAAAAATGAATTTATAGCTCTCAGGTAAACAACCAATTAATAAGTTTAGGATGATACTTAGACAGTAGTAATGTATCTTCTTCTTCTTCTCGTATAGTAGTGTGGCTAACCAATTGTTAGAGTTTTCAGATCACCTTATGGCTCAACTTAACCTAACGACTGCTACTAGAGGTAGACACCGGGACCAACGGCTTAAAGTGCCTTCCGAAGCACGGAAATACATTTTTGCCACCCTCCTAATTTCTCACCCATCGAAGTAATGACCGCGCCAGGCGTCGCTTAACCCGCACGACCGTAAACAATCAGCGAGCGTCGCTTAGCTGTGAGCCTCCCAGTAGTAATGTATTATATAAAGTTAGTATTTAATAGTAGGTACACCTAACCAACCGGTAGGTACTTTATCTTAATTGTATGTAACAGTGTTACAGCCTGAATTTCGTGCTGAATTTGTACGAGCAAAGAACGCGTATATCATACAAATTAAATATTTGATTACAGTTAGCGTTACAGTCGATTAAAGGTCAATAGCTCGCAGTAACGGTGAAGTTCGGTAACTTGCAACATACAAACCTATGGCCTGTTTAAGACATGTTTTATTTTTGCCAAAATTGATATAAAATCTGACTTTTCTTATCGTCGTCTTTTTTTGGCGTTTGGTAGCAAACGCATTGTGCTTAGGGCTGGACGTTTAATTGGCTATATCGTAGACTAGCAGCGCTCGGCTGTTTCACCCGCGTAACTCCCGATCTCGTGGCAATATTAGGATAAAAAGTAGCCTATGTTTTATTAAAATCGGACGAGTAGTTTTGGAACCTATTCGTTACAATAAAAAATCTGTCCTCTTTATAATATTACTAGCGGCCCTCTTCTCCTGTGATAAATGAAGAACCGCTAGACCGATTTTGTGCAAACTTCACATAAACCATCTACTAAATAGTCCGAACAAAGCCTAAACATTTGATTTGGATAGGTGAGCCAGTTCTTGAGTTATAAAATTACAACGAAAAGTGGCATTGATTTTTATTGATATAGATAGATAATATATAGAACACTAGCTTTTGCCCGCGACTTCGTCCGCGAAGAATTAGTAGATTAAGCCAAGGAATCAAAAACTTTTCCCCCCTTTTTCACCCTTTTCTTATCGGATACCTACGTCATACAAAGAACACACCCTCGTCGCTTCAATCAGCGGTTTAGGCTGTGCGTTGATCCGTCAGTCAGTTAGTCGTTCAGGACAAAGCATTTTATATGTATAGATAGTATATAGGATAGATTAATATGATTGTTTTGGATTTGGCTATATCTACTCTTTTTCTTACAAATACCATGTCTGTCACTTATATTAGTCTAGTTTTTTTATGACGTTATGAATTCGACAATCGATATCGTTTGAGCGACATTTCCTGTGATATAAATATTTTTTGTTCCTATGATTAGTCTCAATTCTTAAATTACATTATGCAATCACTTTCACTGTTCAAGAGGTTGTTTGCACATTTCAATTAACACCGTCCAAGTATATTCTTACTAAGAGTACCGTGTATTCTTTTCTATTTTACAACGTCTATGACTTACGTAATGGATGAGTGTTTGTTTGAGATAAAATTATCTTGTAGTTTTAAATTACGTTTAACACAATTCAGGGTAAGAGTAAATAAATATTTTTTAGTTTTTATTTTCCCACAATAACATATTAATTGGTTATGAAATTAGATCAGCTTAGTAATAAAAAAAACCTTATTTAATTTGAGACTGGTGGGGTTTGAAGCATGTACTTAGGTTTTTTATAAAACCTATGTGACAGATCTCCAGGCTCCCTTTGGAAACCTTCGATATCCAGGATCTATGCGCACAACCTACCATAAAATCTGAATCGGTCCTTTCCATCCAAAGGTTGCCTGGAAGAGTTCAGCGATAAGGCCGCCCATTAGTGCAACTTATACTTTCTAGCTATTACTTTACTTTGCGTTTATCGTGTTCTGGTTCTTCCTGTGTTGTTCAAATAAAGTTATCTATCTTTGTAGTAAATAAATATTCATATATACCACAATGAATTAATTATGTATTATTTAAATAAGTAATACATACCTAAATAATTATTATAGCCTTAGGTGCTTGTTTAGTTTTTAACAAAAGATTTTGATTTACGGATATTAGGTACATTTTTTAAATGGCCACCGGGCAAACTTCGCGATGATAAAACTAAAACACGATAGTCTCTCTGATCATAGATTAGAACCGATCTCTTAAAATGTGAGGTCATTAAAAGCTAAAAATATTCTAAGAAACTTCCACTTTTTATGCGCTTAGATTGATGATCGGTGAAAATTCAATGAAAGGGTTCGTGGCTACAAAATTGACTTAATGACCACTACTTTAAATTAAATCTATATATATAAAATGCTTTGTCCTGAATGACTGACTGACGGATCAACGCACAGCCTAAACCGCTGATCGTAGAGACCTGAAACTTGGAGAGTGTGTTCTTTGTGTCCGATAAGAAAAGATTTTCCGAAATTCTACCCCTAACGAGGTGAAAAAGGGGGGCAAAGTTTGTATGGGACAACGTGATTACCTACTTGGTCTATTTTCGACTTCTACGCGGACGAAGTCGCGGGCAAAAGCTAGTGCTTTTATATTTCCGCTAGCTCTAAGTTATTATTTTCAAGGTGTAGCTTGATTCATGAAGAGGTGAACCCAGTGCACGGTACAAATGTAAGTGTAGCAACATCTAGAGTAATAAATAGATGGACAATAAGAGGAAATATCGGTTCGCCGATGCTTCGGGGGGTAATCAACCGTTGCAAACGCTTCATGGTGTGGTGCTACCTTTTGTTTCACATTGCCGACGTCTTTGCATGATAACATCGGTATTTTCTATTGCAAAATCAAAAACGAAACAAAAGCTCAGCTTATTGTGTTGGCCACAGACGTAATGATAAAATAAAATGAACTTTTACCTTTGTGTTACAGAGATACATTATGGGTTATCTATTAATTTTATAATTTCAATCATTTTCAATTTTGTGAAAACTAGTTTTATAAATACTAATTGGGGGTGACTCCCGCTCCGGCTCGTTTCGAGGCAATGCTTCTAGCATTATGGGAATCTTTACGCCGGGAACGATAAGGGGCGGGTTATTTGACTAACTGTACCCCATTTTATTGTAACTCATGTATTTATTTAAATAAACATTTTTTTCGTTTTATAAATAGAATTTCAAATAGTAAATCAAATGACACAAAGATCACGACTCGATGTAAATAAGGGTTCAAACAAATCCCTTCCAGTAAATAATTTGACCTTTTCTCGACTCTCTTTGTTAGGTACAGTCGGCTGCATAATTGCAGCCCTCGGTAGAGTTCAAAAATTACTATTACATGAATGGTTGCTTACTAATAATTTTTGTTTGATTAATTGATGAGTTATAAAACTTTAAACTTCACTTAAAGCAGGTGTCTGGAATCTTGCTTGTGTTGAAAACATTTTTATAACAGCCGTTTTGGAGCTCTACGGTGGGTCTGCAATTATGCAGCTGACTGCACATTCCATTCAAATGGTTCGCATTATGTAAATCAACTATTAACCGACTGAATTAAAATAAAAGACATCTATTCGTATCGACCATCACGTACGATTACGTAACTAGATTGATATGGGGACGTTAAAATGAATCGCAATTTGAAACAGATAATGATCTTGATGAAATTATTCGTACTTGTTTGTAACTCCTAACAAAGTAAGAGGTGAATTGTGAACCGGTTAGATTTTTTTACTTTTATAATTATTATTGATTGTATCTTGTATCTATGAGTAAAACAACTATTTATCTGGTTACTAAATAGTATTACATTATTTATTTTACATTGTTGATATATAATGCTATGTGAAATATGTAAGGCATTATTTATTTATCCTCATCTAGATACCAATTTTTCAGCTCAATTAAGAGTTAACATATTGCATCGATAAAACACGTCTGGGAAAAAGTACATCTAAACTCGGTTCCCTTACCACTAACAAGCGACAGGGCTATGAATGCATATTCCATATATTTTATACTAGCTGCGCCCCGCGGTTTCACCCGCGTAATAATTTTCTGCGCAACTTTCTTAATTTTTTATTTCATAAGAACCTTCTGCTGATAATAACAAAGAGACCAAAAAAAGAATTGGCCAAATTGGTCCAGGCGTTGTTGAGTTATGCGCTTACCAACACATTTTGCGATTCATTTTTATATTATAGACTAGCTGCGCCCCGCGGTTTCAACCGCGTAAGTCCCGATCCCGTGGGAATATCGGGATAAAAAGTAGCCTATGTGTTAATCCAGGTCTCCAGCTATCTACATACCGAGTTTCATCGCAATCGGTTCAGTGGTTTTAGCGTGAAGGAGTAACAAACACACACACACACACACAAACTTTCACATTTATAATATTAGTAGGATTATACTAGCGGTCCGGTACGTGCTTCACTACGTATAAAGATTTGACAGCAAAATCCCCATTAACATAATTGTCCGCCATTTATTGATTTCCATTACAAAAAATGTGATAAATGAAGAACCGATTTTGTGTAAACTTCACATAAATCATCTACTAAATAGTCTGAACAAAGCTTAAACATTTGGTTTGGATAGGTGAGCCCGTTCTTAAGTTATAAAATTACAACGAAAAGTGGCATTGATTTTTATAGATATAGATTAATCATACTATGCGTAAAGAAGACTACAAAATTGAAATAATCGAAAGTATGATATAAAGTTAATCGAATATTGACTTGTTTTTTTTTGTTTGCTTTCAAATAGCATATAGTTTAGTCAAGTCTGCGAATCCCTTTAATATTGTTCGTACAATTTGGAGCCAAAACTCATTACTAACAGCAAAGTATTTTCGAATACGTCATTGATAGTTAAGTAGAGTTAAGTCTATAAGTTATTCGTAAGTAAATCAAAGTACCTACTTGTAATTTAGTTATCGAAGAGAAAAAGCGAAAAATACCGCTGAATCATTTCAGTGCCCACACTTTTATTAGGTAAAATAAGGCACGTGCGTAGAAACAAGCTTCGTAAATCGAAATCGAATTTGTATTGATGTTTTTTATTAGAAATCCACTCATTTAATGAGTAGAAACTACTCTATTGATATTATTTAACTCAGTCTGTAACTTGAAATTTTCGGTGGTGTTTGACAGATAAAAACACTGTCAAACAAAACTTTTATCAATGTTATTACTTAGGAGAGGCTCTTTTTAACCAAGGCTCATCAAGCAAAGTAAATTATGGAAATTAATTATTACAAAATGTTAACACTTAATTAGAGGTATGAATAGTTCCATGTTTTAATAATTAAGTGGGCTGGCCTTGAGGGTCAACGAACGGAGAAAGGCACCTGACTGGCGATTATGTAAACGTAAACTAGTAAGAAAATCGTTTGATTGCGACGATTACGGTAACCGCCCAATGGTTTGTGGGACAGCGATAATTTTTAGAGAATACTACTGCCCTAGGCCTTGAAACTTGGATCAGTTTGTATCTAATATGCAGTTACCGCTTCTAAGATATAGATCCGCAGGAAAATGTGGTGCAATCAGCATAATAATAACCTAGAAGAAACTTCTATACCAAGACTTTATTAACTATAAGTATAGATTAACTAAGTATTAACTAAGTAAATGCTACTTAGTAATGTTGTATTAGTCACGCATTAAGAGGAAACGGTACCGGCGCTCTCTTCATATAAACGTAGTCGACTATTTACTCCCTGGATAATGACACTAAAGCATTTGCTTTAGTGTCATTATCCAGGGAGTAAATAGTAATATTTTAATAGCAAATATTTTTGTCTAATTTAATAATTAGAAAAATCAAAAAAATTAAGATATAATGGCATAGTCATGGCAGTTATTGGTTTTATGCTATCTAGTGTCATCATCCAGGGAGGAAACAGTCGACTATGTTTATATGGAGAGAGCGCCGGTACTAATTTAATATTGGTGTCTTGTTTAGAAAGTAAGAGTTAAAAATCCAAAATATTTATAAAAAATAAGACATAGGGGCATGGTAATGGCAGTTCTAAGTTTTATGTTGCAAAAATATTTGCTCTAGTGTCATTATCCAGGGAGGAGACAGTCGACTACGTTTGTATGGAGAGAGCGCCGGTACCGAGGAATTACATTTACCTTTTAAACATAACCTACTATTTTCTATAGAAATAATAAAATTTTAATGGAACAATGAAATGTATATATTTAAATTAAGTGATTATAAATCAAAACACGTAAGATTTTTTTAATAGAAAAGGATGTAGACTGATTTAATAAGACGTAAGCGTTTCTTTATAAATTAGTTCTTATTATTCAAGTCTCGATTTTATTCTACATACTTTAATCAGATATGTTGACTCTCGGTAAAATATTAAAACATTTTTTTTCTTTTTTTTAACGTTTTCGATGCACAGCCGGGATTCCGACCATTATTTTTAGATGTAAAGTTTGTTCTCTCATTGAAAAGGCAACGGTAATAGTTTGGTATTTTGCATAGTCTTTTCTTCATTATAATATGTTTGTTTTCCAATAAATAAATAAAAATATTATGCCAACAGAACATTTCAAGAGAGTATAAGCATAGACATGAATGTCTGTGGTATACTTAAGTAAATTAAATTATATAAGAATTAAGCTTAAACCCATATATTTAAATAAACACTTTATATAAATGCGATTGATTCATAAGCTTGAATTTTAATAAGGGTAAGCCGATTTGAATAGTAATAAAATCTGAAACTAATAAATTCCAAGTCAGCGTTAAAGTTTTGTTATTTATTTCATAAGCTTGCTAATTGACTAGTCTACAGTTAATTAAATAATAAAACTGAAAATAAAAACTAATAAAAGTTTTTCACTTTATGGATTATTTTTCACTTTTATTAGTTTTATTTTCAAGTTTTTTTTTAGTTAGTTTTTTACCATTTTACTTGACAAAAATACTATTTCTTTAAAGTGAGGGTTATTTTGATCTACCAATATCCATGGTCAATGTCCATCAAACCTCAGTCAATTTGCGCCGGTTTCGTTTTTGCTTAGTTAGGTAAGTAAAGTACCTCACGGGGCGAGTCAAAACGGTCATTATCACTGAATTATTCTCAACTTAGAGTCGACATCTACTGTGTCATACTAAAATGATACATGTGAAATTTTGGGTCATATTTAAATGAGCATTTATTGTCGAGCCTGGGACGTGTACTTGTACTTCAACGGGCTGTTTTCCGCAATTAGACCCTTTTTAATTGGGTCTTTTTCGCGTGAGGATGGGGTAGGCTTGCCCAGCACCTACTACCCTCTCAGCCTAGTCGACCGTTTCCAGAGGAGAGAACTTGTCAATACTTCTGGAGTCTACTAAGCCGCGGGTTAATGTCACCGTAAGGATAATGTCAATTAGCGCACATAATTTTTTCTTTAGAAAAACACATTGGTGCACGGCCGGCCGGTATTCGAACCCACGACCTTCAGAATGAAAGTCGAGGTATCTACCACTAAGCCAATACCGCTCTAGCCTGGGACGTGATACTAGAAATTAATTGACGTGCGTTCCGTCACAAGAACGGTGCAGCAGGCAGTATATCCTTACAATCTTAATAACAAATAGCTCTCCTTCCTGCCTTTTAGTTCAACTGTTATTGTTTCTCCAAACTTGACCGTTTTGCAAGACGGAAATGTTAAGGCCATTCCTTACAGTGCAGATTTAGCGATAAAATGGCATTTCTATTGGACTAGTTTGACGTGATTTTTAAAACTGATTCTGTAAATTAAACTGAACGTGGTTCTTTTCAAATATTGTTATAAATTGTTAGAATTTATCAAAACTACGAATGCTTCAGGAGAATTACTATGAATTTATTTTCGCACTTCCTTTTGCAGTTATGTTAAGACAATTAAGGTGTCTACAAAAATAAATTGGTAAATAGTTATTTTAAATACCTACTTTTGCAGACTTGTTGCATAATGAGTCATATACGTTTAAAAAAATCCCGACATAAATGTCAAATCATTATAAGATTTTAGCAGTTTCTTTTTCAACCACAATATTGAGTTATTATTGTATCACGTTCGTATATTATCAGAGAAAATATTCTTGGTTTTATAAATTTAGGTAATCTCAAGTTAAGTAGTTTACCTAAATTTATAAAACCAAGAATATTTTCTCTGATAATATACGAACGTGATACAATAATAACTCAATATTGTGGTTGAAAAAGAAACTGCTATTTTAATGAAAATAAACTTATCTCAAGTTAAGTTGTTAAGTTTATTTTCATTAAAAAAATAGTAATTCATTAATTAAAATATAATTCAGAAAAAAATTAATTAATTAATATATTTTTTCTAAATATATATTTGCAAAAGAAAATAAAACGAGTATTTTATCCGTTGTCTAGCACCCATTACACAAGTCTAGTTACTTAGCTTGAGGCTAAATAGCGATGTGTGGAATGTCCTGCAATATTTATTTATTTGTCCCAATAGCCCAATGTTTATACACGACTTTTACACACCTTTTTAAAATACGTAAAAGATGGCAAAAACAGTGAGCGACTCCCAGCCCGGTTGGACAGGCTTCGCCGCAAGAATGCAGCGCTCGCAACACTGGCTTTCGAAATAGCCTCTCACAGTGTGTATATCACTGAGTGTCCCGTCTCGTTAATTATTGTTATAAACTATGTGCAAGGAACTTTATGTTAATACATAGTCATATCAGTAAATATTCCTTATTATGTTAATTATACTAGTTTCTAACAAAACCATTCATAGGAATGCAGACTGAATATAGTATCACGAACTAAACGTCATGAACATTATTAAATTGAAAACAACGCCTTGAAAACAATTTATTATGAACAACGCAGGCAACTAAATTAAAAACGTGACTTGATTTACGGAAAGCAGTTGTCAAAATTGCCGTCGAATGGTAATAAAAATGTCTGTCAAAAAATAGCAGTAAAATTATGATTAAAGCGAATAACTAATTTCATAATGATATTTGCATCATAAATCAAATTCTGTACATACAAATGAAATTTCATGGTTATAACTAGCTTTTGCCCGAGACTTCGTCCGCGTAAGAGTCGAAAATGGGCCAAGGAATCACGTTGTCCCATACAAACTCCCCCCCCTTTTCACCCCCTTAGGGTTAGAATTTCGGAAAATCCTTTCTTATCGGATGCTTACGTCATACAAAGAACACACCCTCCAAATTTCAGGTCTCAACGATCAGCGGTTTAGGCAGTGCGTTGATCCGTCAGTCAGTCAGGACAAAGAATTTTATATGTAGTATAGTAATATACCTTATTTCTCGTAATAGTAGGTACCGAATAAATAAGCTTATTTAAAAAAGTACCTAGTACTACTAATAACCTTCTAACAAAAGCTTCATAAAATTAAATGATTAAAATTTAAGTACAAACTGTAAATTAAGTTCAGTTAGCGTCGAGCTTCTAGATACATGGGAAAAAACGAGCTTAAAGCTTAATTGCTTCTCTTTCTTCATCGGCTGAGATTTAACTTCCTTTGAAATTATAGTGGAAGTCTTTATTTTTATGAATTTAACTTGTTATTATCTTAAATCAGTAAAATAATAAATATGAAACTTAATTATTAATTACTCGTGCACAGAAACACAAGACTAACATTATAATAAATGCGTTAAAAAATTGTAATTACCTAACTAAAATGTGCTGAAAGTTTTCCAAAAAACGCCTTGACGGGATTTGTATTTAAATCCTTGGATACGCGATCACTAAGTATATAATTTAAAACGCTTAGGATAAAACACAAAAATCCAAATTATCTACTAACTTACCGAAAAGTAGTTGACAAATCACTTCTGCTGAAAGCTCTGAGTACTAACGAGCAATATTCACTTAAATTATTTAGAATCCGGTCCAAAACACACCACTACACAACAATAGTAAAGTTTTATATCAATAAAATTAATATTTTAAGGTAAATAACATTATTACGATTATTACAGAAAAGCTTAAGTTCGTAGTACAAAAGAGTTCAACGGGTTGAGGCGAGCTCTCACTTCGCCGCCTCGTCGAGCACTAAACCAACTGAACCCAAGTCACCGGTACCCGGTACATACTATCTATTCTTCTATACTATAACTTAAAAGGTACCTGATAACACATACCGAGAATCATCTTGATACTTGCATTTTTTGCCTCTAAAAATACATTTTTGTATTGGAACGCACGTATTTTTTAACATAAGCGATGGTGTTTTTGTATTTTATAATTTAATGCGAGCGCGGTTGCGAGGTATGCGGTCGATTGATACAATCATGGGCGAAAAGTAAATGGTTCTTAATAAACGATGCACCGCAAAGCACTAACTTAACCTTTTTATCTAGAGCTTTAAGCGCGGCGGTGAGTTTAAATAAAGTAGTTTCTAAATATAAACTTCGTATCTGGACACGGCATTGGCAGGTGCGAGCCTACGCTACGCGTCTCTCCTTTTTGCCAACATCTAAGGATTTTTTATGTTATTTTTTAAAGGAGACAATTTTATAATTAAAGCTAGTGCGTTTATCTCGTCTTAAGAGAAACTCTGGTAGATGATATCTCTTACTTATCTACTTGATATAATACTACATGAATTAAATTAACTTTATCAATGCATGAACTATTTGACAGTTTATTTTCATAAATAATTGAGAAATACCTTTGCTCTTGCAGTAAATTTAATATCATGCGAATTACTTGTACTCGAACAGTGTCTATTAAGTTTTTAGAACTCTATTAAACATCATAGAGTATCGTTTTAATACTTCACTTGATTATCATTATTAGGTGTCTACGGATATCCATTTGATTTTGACCTACTCTATCCCAAAATGTACTGTTACAAAGCTCTATCGAAGCTTTTATACGTATAATATAATAGAGAAGCACTTTACTGAAATAAGTAGGTTGTGTGAGTGAAATAAATGTGAACAGAAGTGTAATAATTAAAATCGTGAATTACTATGAAGGTCTCACGGTGGTCCGTTATCGCAAGAGAGCTATTGAAATGGGGGGAAAATGGTGATCATGACTAGGTTCGAGTGTTAAGATGTTGAGATAATCATCATCATCGTTCCACCATCTATCATTTTCTAAAAAAGTTTAAATTATTAGACTGATATTAGTTTTTATTAAGATTAAGCTTTAGACTCCGAACACACCGGAACAAGTCACATGACCCAAGCGATTCGAAATGCGTCAACTAAATAGAATATATAGTTCAATTCTCTCCCCCAACCGACACTAAAAAGTTTAAAAATCCGATAACCAAACTTATAGTACCCCTAAAAAGTAATAGACCGCTAAATAAATTATAGCAACCGAACTATTGAAACTAAGACGATACTTCAATCACAAAGCGTGATTTTGCTTTAGGCGCAGGTCGTTTTACTTATAGGTAAATGTATGCTATTTTATAGCTAGCTGCGCCCCGCGGTTTCACCCGCGTAAGTCCCGATCACGTAGGAATATCGAAATATAAAGTAGCCTATGTGCTAATCCAGGTCTCCAGCTATCTACATACCGAGTTTCATCGCAATCGATCCAGTAGTTTTTGCATGAAGGAGTAACAAACATACACACACACACGCACACACAAACTTTCACATTTATAATATTAGTAGGATGAAAAAAATATTACTTTACTAGCTGCGCCTCACGGTTTCACCCGCATAAGTCCCGGTCCCGTGTTAATTTTGGGATAAAAAGTAGCCTATGTATTAATCTAGACCTCCAGCAATCTACATAGCGAATTTCATCGCAATCAGTCCAGTAGATTTTGCGTGAAGGAGTAACAAACATACACACACATAAACTTTCATTATAATATTAGTAGGATTCACGTAATAAATAAAAACTGCATCTATTAAAAAACGTTAAAAAATAAAAGTGCTTTCTCAGCCCCTACAATATTAAAGTGAAGTGTGACTAGCTTACCAGCGATCTGTATCTAAATCGATTTGGAGTTTAATAATTTAACAGTCTGCAAAAAAGGATCAAGAGCGCCTAAAGCAATCTCTTTTTAAAATAAAATTAAATACATTTTTAATGCACTGGACAAACCAACACCACTAGTTGTGCGAAGGAAAAGTGATTAGTTAATTTAAGCATCGTTTATCTTGAAAACGATGTATTATCTTCTATACATATAAATTACTTTGTCCTGAATGACTGACTGACTGACAGATCAACGCACAGCCTAAACCGCTGGTCGTAGAAACCTGAAACTTGGAGGGTGTGTTCTTTGTATGAAGTAGGCATCCGATAAGAAATGATTTTCCGAAATTTTACTCCTAAGGGGGTGAAAAAGGGGGGCAAAGTTTGTATGGGACGACTTGATTCCTTGGTCCCCTTCAACTTCTACGCGGACGAAGTCGCGGGCAAAACCTAGTGTTTTATAAAATCGCTTAGTTCTATTCTTTGTACCAACTCTTGTAACTTTTACTTGCGACCGCTTAAATTCCAACTAATCTTAATACGGACTATCTTATCTTAGATTTTTAGGGTCATCAGCCTTTTAATTCGTGTGCTATGTCATCTTAAAGTACTTTTTATCTTTAAAGTGTGACAAAATATTAATTTTTATGTTATTTTGCGAAACTAGTATTTTACACTTATTGAACGAACAAGCAAAGCAAATGAAGCAGCTTTGCTAAAGTCTGAAAAAATTGTTTTCCTGTGTCAGTATGTATGTTTGTTAGTTATTTTACAACAGATCTGGATCAAAATTCGTAAACAGGTTTTACAAACTTCTAGTTTTAGGGGAACGCAAGGGGGACTGTTGTCCGTAGGGGGATCGTTAGGGGGACGGTTAATCGTGAACCGAAAGTAACCTTTCAACAAAATTATTTTTGATTGAATTAAATCTATTTCCCCTTATTAGGGGAAATAGATTTAATTGGAGGCGCAATTAAATCTATTTCCCCTAATAAGGGGAAAAAGGGGACTGGGGAATTATAAACAAATAGGTAGATTCACTGTTACAAAGGAGTTTGTGCATGCAAGGTGTACTGTCAGAACTATAGTTAAATATTCTGCAATAAGTACATGTATATATGTATGTCTTTATAGTATTTCTAGATGTGAAAAAAGGCTCTAGACAAACCCAAATGAAAAGGGTGGTTATAAGTTTCATCCACATATCCATACTTTTCGAAACCAATGAACCGATGCGCATGAATATTTTTTCTTCGGAAGCCAAATATTTGGTAAATATCCTATGATATGTTAAGCAGTTGTCCAATATTCTTGTCAGAAAAAATAATATTTAAAAAACCGACTTCAAAAAAGAAAACTTGGGGACACCCGTATGGAACGAAGACAGACGAAACGAAATCAACTGGCTTGCTTTCTATTAGAGAATGAGAGAGAGAAAGACAGAGAAACACGCGCACGCGCCGCACGGCATAGAACAACTTATCTTCGTCCTTGTGTCACTTGAGGCTCCTGCTGAAAATCAGCGCTACAGCCATCTGTAGCAAATAAGCTGAGCTCGAGCCTTTTCGTGGCAGAATTGTATACATATATTTGATTTAATTGTATGTATAATTGTAATTGTAAAAGTGCTGGCTTGACGTCGTAAAGGGTGATATGCGTGCAAATGGCCTTACAAACCAGGATGCTGAAGATCGTGCGAAGTGGAGGCGTAAAAGCAGGAAAGCGGACCCCGGGCTCCCGAGAGGGATGCAACCGGGAACATCGCTCGGATGATGATGGATTTGATTTAATTGTATGTATAGTTAAGTATTTTAAGTTATTTTGTGTGTACGTGTCTTTTTTTTCTGGCATGAATAAACTTATTTCTATTCTATTCTAACTATAGCAAAAAGTGTCGTTACAACTTTTGGTCTTAATTTTGTCGACCTTTCGCAACGCGCGATAAGAAAAACTAAAAAGTTGTAAATAATCAGGGAACATACATTTAAAAAAATATATATCCCGACGAATTGAGAACTTTGAAGAAGGGAGAGAATTTTGAAGTCGGTTAAAAAGTTGTTCCCAAAGCGTTTAAAATTATTATACCTTTTCATATGATAAGAATGAGTGGCATTTAGGTAGACAGGTACAATATCAGAAGAAAGCACCGTGACGGTTTCCACGTGACATTGAGGTCGCCTATTGTATATCACGGTGATTCATTGTCTACCTTACTTATAATTGCAGCGGCAATTTACTATTAAATCATTATGTACTGCGATAAAGACATTAGAAATATGCTAAATAGGTGAGAAAAACAACTACAATAAAGACTTTTCAGCCAAATTTCACATTGTTTGTAAAAACTTCGCGCCTATAGACCTTGTAGAAGATTGTTGGTAGTAGAGATCTCACATATCTATCTTATATATATAAAAGAAAGTCGTGTTAGTTACACCACTTATAACTCAAGAACGGCAGAACAGATTTGGGTGAAAATTGGTAGGGAGGTAGCTTAGAGCCAGGAGACGGACATAAGATACTTTTTATCCCAATATGCCCACGGGATCGGAACTTACGCGGGTGAAACCGCGGGGCGCAGCTAGTTTGTCATAAATGTAGGTTTATATCTATACTGTTAACCAGTAGACAGTTTGTTAGCAGTAGAGGTCTCGCATATCTATAAAAATCAATGCCACTTTTCGTTGTAATTGTATAACTCGAGAACGGGCTCACCTAGACAAACCAAATGTTTAAGCTTTGTTCGTACTATTTAGTGGTCTATGTGAAGTTTGCACAAAATCGGTCGAGCGGTTCTTCATTTATCACATTTTTTGTAAAAAATGATTTATATAAATTTGATGCTCAATGTTTTATTATTTCCCTTTATACGTAGTGAAGCACGTACCGTGCCGCTAGTATTCATCATAAACTAGGTATCAAAAATATATATCTATACACCATTAACAAAATGATCCGCCATTTATTGAATTCATTTACAAACAATGTGATAAATAGAGAACAACTCGACCGATTTTGTATAAACTTCACATAAACCATTTACTAAATAGTCCGAAATAAGCTTAAACATTTGAATTCGATAGGTGAGCCCGTTCTTGAGTTAAAAGTGGCATTTATTTTTATAGAAATAGATATTATATCAAGTGTTAATCGGTAGACAGTTAATGTGTATATTGTAACAATAAAGTATTATAGTAAAACATCATTTTCACGATACTCGCACTTATTAGTCGAACAAGTGACGCAGATGGATCGCTCTCTTGGCGGTAACTACCTGAATTAATGATCGTTATCTGACGAACTATCGATCTCACGCAAGATCTATCGTCGACAGACTACAGATTAAATGATCGACTAACTGTTCGCAATCAATGTAAACGGTTGGAGATCGTTTTTGAAACCTAAACGGTCGACCGAGCGAAAGTCTATGGTCTGCTATTAGCATTAGATTATGTTGCAACTTCGATAGGAAAAACGAAAATGTAATTAACAGGTTGAATTAAGGTATAGTCTCATAAAATGTCTTTATTAGCTCTAGAATTTTAAACTTTTCTACAGAAGTACTTACAATATCTATTCATAAAAATTCAGTATTCTGTAGACATTTTTCCCATGCACGCTTCCATAAAAACTTAATAAGCTTTGAGCCAATAAGAATCAGTGTGAAATTGTTTAAATTATTCCTAATAATTACCGATGATGATAATAATAAAATAAATAAATAAATATTACAGGAAATGTCCTGTAATATTTATTTATTTATTTTATTATTATCATCATCGGTTACTTAACTTGGGGCTAGATGGCGATGTGTGGAATGCCACACATCGCCATCTAGCCCCAAGTTAAGTAACTAGACTTGTGTTATGGGTGCTAGACAACGGATATACTACATAAATACTTTTCTTTTGTAAATATATACTTATAATACATAGAAACAACCAGACCACAGACAAATATCTAAGCATAAATACTTGTCTGAGGCAGGAATCGAACCCGCAACCCTGTGTTTGGCAGTTCGACGTGGTAACCATTGTGCCAACTGGGTCGTCAGTAAATAATAGTTAGAAATACCCCAAATATTTGTTACTATAACCACAGAATATAAAAAGTACAAGAACTTATAACCCACAAATTTAAAGAAAATAAAAACATTAACAAACAAATAAAACACGACATTTTCACACACTACCATCTCCCTAAATTAAGTTTTTATATCTTGAGAACTAAATAGCGGATTGAATACTTATGTATACATACATATTTCTTTCAGAAATATATGTAGATTTTTCATTGAGATAAAACAAGGAATATTATACTTTTTGTAACATGTTTTTGAGAATCAAACACAATATTGTAAAATTATGCAAGGGATCCAGCATCTTCAAATTAGCGTCAATAAGTTTTAAGTTGAGAGTTCTAAGAAACAGAGTTATTGGGCTGTTAATGTTTGCAGAGCACGCAATGTTGGTAAACCTGCGTTAAACACGGGGTCTAATAAGAAAAGTTGTTGTAGAAAACGAAACAAAAGGAAAGAGAATCCTTGTAAAAATCAACAAAACTTTTCAAACGTTGTACTTGCAGCTAAGTTGTCCATTACTTAAATGGTATTTGTACAATTCTAATGATTTAAATCATGTAACTAATGACTAAGGCATGTTCGAATTATCAAAACAACATTATTCACAGCTTGCGTAACAATAAAAAGCAAAATACTGACTAATTAATTTAAATCTATGGTGATTAAATCAAAAGTGCAAAATGTATTGCTTCTACGAAATCGTTAAATATTCATAATAAATCTTAAATCAAAACTGCAATTTAAATATCCTTTCTACTAGATGTATCAACTAATAAAAATTCCCTAGAACACGGCATTAACCACTCTAGTATCCTTCTCCAGGCAATCCAGCCACTGATATCGGTATTTCAAAGACAATTTTCTCCGTGTTAGACCTTACGACCCTCTCGATAACACATCTGATACCTAATCTAAATGCAAAGTGTATCAATTTAGATCTAGCTTAATGTATTATTAAACGGCGTATATCTAGCGAGCTGTCTGCAGTTAATAGATAATAACGTTTGCTAGTAGTCTTGTATTAGAGTGAACTCAGACCACATACTTATAGATCCTTGATCAGCCGATAGATTCTCGACTCTTCAATTTAAAGGCTTCTTTTGTGTTTTGATTTTCTTTAAAGTATAAGGTCGTATAGCTTCTAATCAATCGAAAAGTTTGTAGTCTGTTTGTTCTTAAGAATAGGTAACAACACCCGCCCCTGCCAGGGAACGGGTAATCAAAACGTGTACTTAAGTCTAATTGCCGACGTGTTTTTGCAATTCTCCAGAAATCAACGCTTAATGGGCCAGTTAAAGCCAGAGGTTATGCCGGCAGCCACCATTTGAAAATGCCGACAGACAATCGAGAAAAATATTTATATTAAATTTGCCTGCGCATTAGAGTTTATGAAAATTGCAAAACTTTAAAATTAGATAATTAGTTTGTATCTTATTCCAAATATTGATGTAGGCGAAAGCAGGTCAATATTAAATATATACTTTAAACACTTAGGCATTGCCAATCGTAACTAGTTAATAATAAATGCAAGTAGGTGGTAACAAATCTAAACTGTAATTTTAAATTCGTGTGGTTACATAATTGACGTTGAAGCGTATTAATTAAGAAAGTTGTTAAGCTGTTCTCACAACATTATTTCTCCGTGTATACCTATAAAATGTTATCACGATCGCCTATGCATTCATCATCAATCCATTTGAATAGCTCACTAAATTGCTCTACGCACGCGAATCTTCGGTTTGTCTCTTTTTTTGTTTTTGTATTCGAACGAAAGCACTGAGAGCCAACTTTTTTATGAATAACAACTTAAACAACTTTGATAATGGTTCTAAAGTAGATACGTATAAATAAATACACACACACAGATACATTCATCCCTAAAAATAAGTTCGTATAGAAAAATATGTCCAAAAAATCCAAAATCTAACCTAATGAATGTCTTTTTGAAATAGGTTATGTCAATCAGCAACAATGATTCAACTCTGTTTGAAGTAAGGTTACTGAATAGATAAGTAAATATTAAGTTACCTAAGTTAAAACACGTAAACATTTTTCTTTTTTTATTCATGCAGATTATATAACAAACTTTGAAAAATTGCAACGCTTTCTCAATCGTATCAATAAATATTCGTGAACGTGTGAATTTAAAATTTTATAAAGCGTTTCACCGATAGTATCTTTTGAAGAATGTATTTTACTTTCCTGAGTCAAAAATATATTGATGGTTTGTGAAAATTTACGGATTACTTAACTTTTCAATGAAGCCTAGACTGATAAAATTCTTTTTATCACAGTTGCTCATAACGTGGATCTTATTGAACCGCTTTTAGGCTCATAACCTTCTTTTATTTGCTATTGTGATAAAAAACGTCGTACGATACACGTGTGGTTTGATCATTCCATCTCGGCTCAATTTAAACCGCCTCTTTGCAATGATCTATTTACCACACTTGTACCGCAATGCACTATACTTTATTAAAATTCAACACTAAGCTAAAAACGTGCGATTTTGACCGATTTAATTATAACAACTCGTGAGTTAAATGAAAGAAGGTAATAAATTTTAAAAGGGGATACCAACAGCGGCGATATAATTAACTTTAACGATTCATTGTAAAGTAAGTATCAGCGAATTTGATTTATCGATAAAAATGTAAGCAAAACATTACCTTTTGTTTGAAAAGTTCAAGGTCGATGAATGGTGTACCTACACCAAAACTATTTATTTATGAAACAATGCTAGTTCATAACAATGATCTGCAAACGAGAGATTCAGATTGGAATAAATGACCACTCTTAAGCATAATGTTCATATTGAATTGTTTGTTTAATGGTTTAATCAATTCGTGCTGGGTATGAGAATGTATAGTACCTTTTTATTTTTTGCATATTATCTTACAAGCTTTCTATACTTTGATAAAGCTAAATGTTCAATAATAAATGCACTACATTAAGAAATAAAATTATAAAAATCATGAGGTTAAAATGTGTTAGACAAAGGCATACCATATAAAGGTATGTATAAATTTTTTATCGTTTAAAATTACATTAATCAAAAAAATATACTGAAAGTCGGTGAACAACCTGATTTTTTTTTAAGTTATTTTCGCTTACTGTGATAACCTCGATTTATAATCTTCCAAACCAATTTTATGGGAAAAACCATAAACCTAACCAAGAACGATGGTATGGGACATCGCTAATTCAGATTAGGTACCTGTATGGCGTCTAACTGTCTCTAACCCTTGCCCTGTAACGGGACATAGACTTTTATCTATTTTTACTGAAAATCGTATAAAATTGAATGGTATCACAAACGTTTCTAGATCGGCGGCGAAAGAATGAAAGTCGAGGTATCTACCTCGACTTTCATTCTGAAGGTCGTGGGTTTGAATCCCGGCCGGCCGTGCACCAATGTATTTTTCTTAAGAAATTTTTTTGACATTGCTCTTACGGTGAAGAAAAACATCGTGATGAAACCCGCGGCTTAGTTGGCTCCAGAAATATTGAAAAGTTATCTCCTCTGGAAATGGTCAACTAGGCTGAGAGGGTAGTAGGTGCTGGGTAAGCCTACTCCATCCTCACGCAAAAAAGACTCTAATAAAAAAGGGTCTCATTGCGGAAAACAGCCTGTTCAAGTACAAACGTTTCTAAAGCCACCTGTGAATATAATCGTGGGCATAAGTTATTTATAAACAAATAAGACCAAGTAACTAACTCCGCAGGATGAAAGAATTCATAATCTTTGACAATGAACACTGAACAGTGTCCTATAGAAGGAGATAATTTTTCGTACCATCACCTCTTGGTCGCTATATCTAAGATTGAATCTATGTGGTGATCACATGAATTCTTGGGCACACCGCGCTGTGCTTGTAGATTTTATCTAAACATCTTAAATTATTGTCTTGAAAGCAGCTACCTCGACTCTCATCTAGCGTTATAATATTGGATGCGTCTAAAGAGTAAAGGATGAGGCAACAATAATTTATTGGAACGATGTTCCTTATGGCGCGTTGCGAAAGGGGGCTAGACGGAAAAAATTAAGACCAAAAGTTGTAACGACACTTTTTGCTATAGTTGTAAGCCGTGCGGCGTGCGCGTGTTTCTTTGTTTGTCTCTCTCTCTCTCTCTTTCTCTCTCATAGAAAGCAAGCCAGTTATTTTCGTTTCGTCTTTCTTCGTTTTATTTTAAAGGTTTCAGTCATATTATATTTTGTAGGAAATTTTGTTAAACGATATGAATGGAAATTACTGTGTTCAGAAGCAATTAAGTCTTACCAATAAAACTCTACAATTGAAATAACTTTAAATTGTTAAACACAAATGCATTTTCTTATTTTACGATAGTTGTATGAACAATTTATATTTTAACTAGCTGCGCCCCGCGGTTTCACCCGCGTAAGTCCGGTTCCGTGGAAATATCGGGATAAAAAATAGCCTATGTGTTAATCCAGGTATCTAGCTATCTAGATACCGAGTTTCATCTCAATCAGTCCAGTAGTTTTGGCGTGAAGGAGTAACAAACATATATATACACACACATACAAACTTTCACATTTATTTTATTAGTAGGTAATGTAAAAAAGGCCACATCCAAGTTATTTCGCAGCATTTTGTAAATGTGAAGCCCATATTTTGTGGTTTTATTGCTATCCGCGTTGAAGGCGCGTTGGGCACTCCTACTAATGCCCGGCGTGAGGTCAAATTACTAGCCTACACTGCGAAGCCAAGTGCTTAGATAGCCTTTGCTGAAATTGCATAGAATAAAAAATAGATTTAGTGGGATTGTAGTTTCCAATCGACTTTAAATTCGAAACCAACTTCAATAGGCTTCGTTAAAATTGCAATATATTGATACTGGTATCGTTTTGTAACTTAAAGCTTATCTAACTTGTACAGATTTACAACTGAATACGATTCCGACATAATATATCTTAAACCTCGCAATCATTTAATATTAAAAATTTGTTTTTATATTTATATTGGTAACTAGCTGCGCCCCGCGGTTTCACTCGCGTAAGTCCCGATCCCGTTATTCGTTTTTTTCTCGCCTTCTAAACCTTCCCTAGACCTCCACGAACATTTCAAGACTAAGATAAGATAAATCCGTTCAGCCGGTCTCGAGTTTTAATCAGACTAACGAACAACAATTCATTTTTATTTATATAGATTATATTGGTCAAAAACTCAAAATAAATACAAATACAAGGAATTAACTACGAACTAAATACGAGATATAAACAAATAAAATCTAAAAAATAAAACTAAACCTATTCGAACAAACCCCTCCCAAGCGGTCCCGGTGCAAAGCTGAACAATATGCAAGAAGCGTTACCCCGCTAAAATTAAAAATAATTATGATATTAAAAATATTAATTTAAGTACTGGATGACGATCACTAATCAGTACCTCATTTACGTCACCATTATAAAGTCAAAGATATTTAAATTTCAGTGAAATTAGAGAGAATCTGTCTTTGTAGTCGTGTTCCCTAAATTACGTAAACTACACGTGACGCAGGCATAATTGATAATCAAACGGAATTCAAGGAGTTTTACCAAGAAATAGGTTCTCTCTTATTACACTGAAATTAAAATATCTTTGTTGAAATTTAAAAATATTTAATTCCAGGTTTGTCAAGTCACTAGTAAAAAATAAAATAAAAAAGGTATTTTCTGGGTAAGCATACTACATCTTAGACCGCATCATTACTTACCATCATGTGAGATAGTGTTCAAACGCTGACCTATCACATATGACAACTGATTTGAGTCATATTATTCTGTGTTTGTTGTTTAATAAAGCTTATCTGCCTATTCCACTGTAACGTTAAAGCTCTTTGGATAAAATGGTAGTCGAATATGACGTAAGAACAACACTTGTTGTCTAAACTGGTCCGGGGTCGTTCAGGTCCTGGGTCATAAAACGTGAGCGTTTGTCGTGCCGCAGGCGACAGGCGAGAAACTGCCGAGGAATGGCCGATCACTTTCATTGGTGCATCACTTTCTGTGCCACAACATCGGTAACTTATTTAGTTTTTGGAACGAAGTTCCTTATCGCGCGTTGCGAAAAAATTAAGACCAAAAGTTGTAACGACACTTTTTGCTATAGTTGTAAGCCGTGCGACGGCGCGTGTTTCTCTCTCTCTCTCTCTCTCTCTCTCTCTCTCTCTCTCTCTCTATCCTATAGAAAGCAAGCCAGTTATTTTCGTTTCGTCTTTCTTCTTTTTTTTAGTTTTAAATGTTATGTTCTAGCATAGGACTAATCACCTTTATCCTAAACGCCGAAAGGCGCGCGGACTTGCGCTAGAGTGCAAAACATGGGGATTCGTTAATTTGTGGTCACGATGAGTATTGCACTTAGTGACAATTTGTCAAAGTCTTTGAAAGAGATGTCTGTTCAACTATACCATTTCTTCTACACAATATTCAATTGAACAGACTTTTCAATACCCAATCCATGTCCCGACGTTGTAGTGACGAATCTAAAGAGATTTAATTTACCTACGGTGAGTTTTTTTTTTCAGTTATTTTGGCGAAAACATCCCAAACTTTTTTAGGCTTATTCCCAAAGGTCCATGAAATTAGGTCTCCGTACGCAACGGGTAAAAACTGAACCTTTTTACTAAGATTACACTGTCCGTCTGTCACCAGGCTGTATCCCAGGAACTGTGATAGCTAGACAGTTGAAAATTTCACGGGTGGTGTACCGATTTCTATGACCGCTACAACAAATACTAAACACAGAAGCTAGTTAAGTACAGTCGGTTGTATAATTGTAGCCCTCGGTAGAGTTCGAAAATTACTATTATTGAAATGTTTGGATTCTGATAATTTTTGTTTGATTAATTGATGAGTTAGAAGACTTTAAACTTCAACTATAGCAGGTGTCTAGAATCTTGCTTGTGTTGAAAACATTCTTATAACAGCCGTTTTGGAGCTCTATTTAAAACTTTTTGAAATGTCTTCTCTTTACCTAATAGAGCGGTAAGTTTCTTTGTATAGATCCGAATCTGGGCCAGCAATTGTGATGCGGACAATACATGTGTGATTGCATTAATCCGATTGGTTAATAATGTGGATGGATGGGCTTTAAATTGGGTTGACTTGACAGAAGATGCTTGCCAAAATGCGGTTAGACATGAAGAAATTGAATGTTATGATCGCTAACATTTTGAAATTACGATGTCGCAAGGCAAAATAATGAGACCTAAAATTATGTCCTGAACAATTTTTGCATCTGGCAACTCTAACTATGAATGATAAGCAAGTACGATTATTTTAAGAATTGATCGACAGAGTTTTTGCTGATTGACCTTTAGGTAATACAAATAATAAAGTTCGATGTCTTTATTAGTTGAAATGTCAAGGAAATAGACACTTGTTTAGATTCAAAGCTAAATGTGATTAAATTTAAAACGATGACGTCACCGCTCAACCAGTCACTGAAGCAAGTTGAAATGCCACTCCTTCCATCGCTTTATATTAGAGAAATGTTACGAGTTAGTTTAATGCGCAGCTTGCAACACTTGGTATTTAAGTCCGGCGTCTACTTGATCAAAACCAACTGTCTGAAGTAAAGAACAACGCCCTCCGTACAATATCATACTAAGATCTACCTTCTTTTTAATTAATAATAATTCATAATTCATTTATTCGGTCATAAACATGGGTACAATGATGTTGAATATATGGTAAATATATAAGTTCGCCATGTTTCACCCAAATGGCACATTAATAACAAATATAGTCTGTAACATTAATAATATAATAATAGTAATTGTCATTCGTATACAAACCCTACCCACACAATGACCAAAATTATTCAGTGTCAATAATTACAATCAAAATAAATGTCAACAATAATAATAATAATAAGGCAGGTGCCATAGTACCCATGGTCCTCCAGTATCCAGTCCACTACCATCCCATGACAATAGCCCAAGTAGTAGTTTTCTTCTGTAGTTTATTAATAGTTCTATTCCAACCGGAGGTTGTCCTTGGCTGCATTTTATAGCGCAGACTGGGATGGCGATTATCCCTGTCTGCACTATAAAATGCAGCCAAGGAAGGGTTTGATGTCCACATCATACTTTGCCATTAAACTTGTTATTGTAAAGGGCCTCTACGTGTTGGCTTCGGCCCCACGTATGCCTTCCAAAGGTCCAGGACTCCATAGTCCCGTGATATGGGACATATAACAAACAAACAATAATAAAATAATGGTTAAATACAATTTCAATATTAAATTTTATCATTAAAATATAATTAAATATTAAATTTTTATCATTTAATTTTTTCGTAGATTCTGTTTTTATATAAACTGTTTTGAGAATGATCCATGGACAAATTGTTACAAAGTATAGATGTAGGAAGAGTCACTACTGTTGACTTTATCCTGATATTTGAGATAGAGATGTTTGTACTTGTGTACGGGCTGTTTTCCGCCATTAGACCCTTTTTAATTGGGTCCTTTTTGCGTGAGGATGGAGTAGGCTTGCCCAGCACCTACTGCCCTCTCAGCTTAGTCGACCATGTCCAGAAGAGAGAACTTGTCAATACTTCTGGAGCCAACTAAGCCGCGGGTTTCATCACGATGTTTTCCTTCACCGTAAGAGCAATGTCAATTAGCGCACATACATTTTTCTTAAGAAAAATACATTGGTGCACGGCCGGAATTCGAACCCACGACCTTCGAGGTATCTACCACTAAGCCAACACCGCTCTACAGATGATTCTCACCGTTCAATAAAATATCATGAAAATTGCTCGAAAATACTTCTGTTACAAAAATATCGCCAAAAAAAGAATGAAATAAAATAAGATACAAAGCGGTGTTCCAAGCGAGCGCAAGAGGCGTGGGCGCGGAGCCTGCGGCGTCCTATCTACGCGAACAAATTATAATTTCAAAATCCCATCAATTTATGTGGACGCTCATCTGAATAAAGCACTGCTCTATTTCACCCTTAGCATATTACTATTGTTTATGTTATAAAATGTAGCCGTTTTATTTGATGGTTACCAGACCTCTATTATGGACAATTATACCTATGTTTATGTATTACTGTAGATTGGCATTGGTTTTGTATTATCAGACGGCCTTTGGGGTTAAACTTTTTACCTTAGTGTATCAGGTTTATGTGTTAATATATATTTTCTCTCTTTATTTTCCTCCACAAACAAACATCGATTACTTATTATGACACAACTTAAGTACTAATAATTACATATAATTGTTAGTTTAAGCTGTAAACTCAGTTAAACCTTGTATTTCGAAATTTAAGTTATTTTTATTTAAAAAAAACTTGAGAGGTGTCAAGGGACACCCGGATGGAACGAAGTTTCTTTCGATTATTGAAGGAATTGTAATAAAATCAAAAAGTGTCGTTAAAACTTTTGGTTTTAATTTTTTCCGTCTAGCCCCTTTCGCAACGCGCGATTAGGAACTTCGTTCCAAAAACTCATTTTAATTTGAAAATAACAGGCACTTTAATATAATTTCAAGTTTTAGAATTGTATATTTGTAGTAAAGGCTTAAACCGTTTTAAAAATATTACCACCTATTTTAGAATCGTAAGAATTCTCTTTCTATTGAAAGACTAAAGTAATCTTGATAATAATTTGCAAATAAAAATAACAGAATCGTAGAAGGCAGTCTGTCGAAGGTCCATTAGTGTGTTTCATCCTTTATCGAGAGTCCCAGTGATTCGTAATGTGACGTTCTTTCTATCAATACAACGATAGATAAATTCTGTCATACCTATATTGCTTTAAAAGCCCTCGTAAACTATGATATGAAGGTCGATTTTCTTATATATTTATGGTGGTAAGTATGAGTAATAAATATGTAGGTGGTTTATAATGTTTTATGCATGTAAATGCGAGCAATCTTTAATGTTTACTAGGCTTTCCCAGCACGCCTCACCAAACCTTATTTTTCTGCCTTTTTGTTTTAGGACAGGCGCAAAATTCATTTAGAAATGGCAAAATCATATTTTGAATAGAAACCATTCGAAAAATCTTATGGTGTCAAGATTTAAACACGTCATAATAGACTATTTGCACTCAATTTCCTAAAAAATCACACAAGTTATAATAATAAAACTATATTTCAACCGCGACTTCATCCGCGTCGTGGTTTGAATTTTCCAATACATTTTCTTAGCAGATGCTTACATCATTATAACTATAAGTGTGCCAAATTACCCGATCCGTTCATAAGCTTGTCTGTGCGTTGATCATATCAGTCAATCACTCAGGACTTTAAAGAATGGCAAGGCAATACTTGAGCTTAACTACACAAATAGAAAAAATAGCAGAGCATTCACGTAACTCCCGATAAAAAGTAGCCTATAGCCTTCCTCAATAAATGGACTATCCAACACAAAAATAATTTTTCCATTCGAACCAGTAGTTCCTGAGATTAGCGCGTTAAAACAAACTCTTCAGCTTTATAATCTCTATACATATACAATTATTTGTCCTGTATGACTGACTGACTGACGGATCAACGCATAGCCTAAACCACCGATCGTAGAGACCTGAAACTTGGAAGGTGTGTTCTTCATGTGACGTAGGCATTCGATAAGAAAGGATTTTCCGAAATTCTACCCCTAAGGGGATGAAAAAGGGGGGTTAACTTTGTATGGGATAACGTGATTCTTTGGTCCAATCTACTTTAAGATTTCGACTTCTACGCGGACGAAGACGCGGGTAAAAGCTTGTATTAGTATAGATATGATAAAATTCCTAGATTACACTGCAATTGAATAGTGTTTCGTGAACTAGATGTCGAAAAAAGATATATTTAAGGTTACGTATTTTTCATTTTCTTCATAAACATCTGCCGCCATTACACATACAGGAACTTCAAGAACCTAACCTCCTTGAAAACAAGTAATTTTTTGTTAGAAGTTTTTCCATTATTTTATACTTTAGGTCCTAGTTTACCTGATGCGTGGTGTCTCCATTATGTATCCTCTCCTCCGTCTCGCGGAGGTTCTCCGTGACGTTCCTCGTGAGGACACGCAGGTCTCGGCTCTCCCTCACTTTGCCATCCGGATTGGCGACGACTCGAGATGATAGTACCACTTTGGCACCCGCTGGAGTTATAGCACCTCCGTCCACTTCTAGTGATGGACAAATAGACAAGGTGTTTAAATCTTAAAAATAAATAATTTTAATCAAAAAATGGTTGTCTGTAAAGTCGGTTTACGGACGATTATTTTACGTGATAATGTCATACGAAAACATTGATCATTGACCAACGATAATACGTTGCTAAAAGGTTGCATGGAAGATATCGCTTTTAGCGATAAGGCCGCCTATTGTGCCATATTGTTTGGTTTAATATTGTTTTTGTAACAGGAGATTATGTCACGTGGACGTTAGGTTTAATGTGGTGCAATAAAGAGTTTATCTATCTGCTATGGCTACTTGTTAATAACGCATAATATCACTTTTTGGTAGTGCAGGTGTTCATCGATTTATAAGACGCTGTTATGGCAAAAATAAATATTATAGTCATAGGAATAGGCTAATAAATCTCTTGGTCACAAAAAAAGGAAATTTTTGGTTATTAAACAGGGACTAGAAAAGTCTTTGTCTTTCTCTTCACTAAAATATAGATAGATAGATAGATAACTTTATTCGTACAACACAGGAAGAAACAGAATACGATAAACACAAAGTAAAGTAATAGCTAGAAAGTATAAGTTGCACAAAAAGGGCGGCTTTACCGCCGAAAGCGATTTATTCCTGGCAACCTTTGGATAGAAAAGAACTGATTCAGCTTTTATGGTAGGTTGTGAATAACTTAACTTATAATAGGATCTTTGTTTGTAAATAGCCTCTGAAAATACTTGACCGATTTAAATGAAACTTTTCACGAGGATACACTAAATCTTCAGGTGTAACCGGTAAATTTAAAGTAGTTAGGTACCTAATTATTGAGAAAACCATTAAAGTATTAAACCATGACAATAACATTTTTTTATTGTTATTTATTGAAAGTACTCGCGTCTATTATCTATATATTATATTATATCTATATATATAAAAGAAAGTCGTGTTAGTTACACCACTTATAACTCAAGAACGGCAGAACAGATTTGGGTGAAAATTGGTAGGGAGGTAGCTTAGAGCCAGGAGACGGACATAAGATACTTTTTATCCCAATATGCCCACGGGATCGGGACTTACGCGGGTGAAACCGCGGGGCGCAGCTAGTTTCTGTTAAAGTATAATATGATTTTATTTATAAATATATATTATGATGTGAAACATCTATAACCGCACGTAAAACAGCAGTAAGATACGTATTCAACTTATCGGGATAACTTTATAGCACTAGTTGGCGATTTAAAACGCACGCGTGCATAATATGTTGGATTATGAGCCTAAAGCCGTTAAATAAGATACACTTTATGAGCAACTTATTCAACGGCTTTTAGGCTCATAATCCAAGATATTATGCACGCGTGCGTTTTACATTGCCAACCTAGTGCTGTAAAGTTATCCCGATAGGTTAAATACGTATCTTACTGCTAATTACATACTCTTTTGATGTATAAAAAAGGTAGGTACCAAAGAGTTTTTACCTATCAAAAATGGTTACCTCTAAAGTCGGTTTACGAACGAAAATTTTACGTGATAATGACTTAGAAAACGATTAAAAATTGAGTTGTTTATTTTTTGTTTTTTCTTTACTTAAAAATATTGTTTTTCCGTACCATTGTATTTTGTTCTTAACCCCCGACGCAAAAACAAATAGAAAAAACCCTAAAAAATATTGTATGTCAGACGAGGCTGTATAGGTTAAAAGTCTTTAGCCTGGCCTTTCCGGAGCATAATTAACAAAAAAATATTGCCTTAAAAAAATGTAAACATAGACTTATCACAAATATTTTGTTAATTATTATTTTGTTTTCTTTTCAAGTCTTTTCTTTTATTCGCAACTGTGATAAAAAACGTCGTACGATATACGTGTGGAATTGATATTTGCATCTTGGCTTCTTTGACACGCTCGCTGCCGCTCGCGCGTCGTAAACCGCCTCTATGCAAAGATCAATTTACCACACTTATATCGTAATGTACTATTCTGGCGTGGCGACGCTATATTATGATATATATATACAGTATATATGCAGTAGTGTGTACGGGTTACTTTTACAAAATAATGTCGATGTTTCACATCTGCCAGGCGTTCCGTGACGGCTCACATTTTTTAACATTAATTATTGTTAGTAATGAATTTTCCATAATTAAACTTATAAGTGCTTATCTTCATCTGTGTGTCACTTGAGGCTCCTGCTGAAAATCAGCGCTACAGTCATCTGTAGCATATTAGCTGAGCTCGAGCCTTTTCGTGGCGGAATCGTATACATATGCACTAGTTTTTGATTTAGTTGTATATATAGTTAAGTAAATTAGGTTATTTTGTGTGTGCGTGTCTTTTTTCTGGCATGAATAAACTTATTCATATTCTATTCTAATTAACCCATCACATGCTAAATAACAAATATGTTACCATCTGTTGGCGGTAAGATGGCCTCTTTGATTTGAGCCGTCCGTGTCGCATCTTCGTTACTGTCGCCCGGTGCTCGATGCTGGAATACAATTGCAATTTGATAGGAAATGATAAGATTTAACTGTAGATTTGTTTAAGAAAGCGAAGTTTCTGCTTATTATTTGTTTTCTTTAATATTATAAAGAGGTAAGATTTGACGACCTAGTTTGCACAATGGTCACCTTGCCGGACTGCCAAAAACAGAGTTGCGGGTTCGATTCCTGCCTCAGACAAGTATTTATGCTTAGATATTTGTCTGTGGTCTAGTTGTTTCTATGTAGGTATTATAAGTATATATTTACAAATGAAAAGTATATAAGTAGCATATCCGTTGTCTAGCACCCATAACACAAGTCTAGTTAACTTGGGGCTAGATGGCGCTGTGTGGATTGTCCTGCAATATTTATTTTTATTTTATTTTTTTATTTGATTGTTTGAATTGAATAGGCTCTGAAACTACTGGATCGATTTTGATGAAACTTGGTATGAGGATACATTGATTCATTGGGAGTGTTATGCTACTTTTTATCTCGATATTCCCACGGGATCGGGAGCTACGCGGGCGAAACGCGGAGCGCTGCTAGTATATAAGTAAATAAGATCTTTAGGATTTTAAACTAACATGATTTCTTTTTTATATATTAAACGCACGCAAAGGGAGGTAGTCCAATCAAGATCTATACGCAAACTTAAGTCTCGTGAAAACGATGCTTGTAACAGGATCGAAATATCAAGCAAACCTTATTACAAAATAATTGCGTCTGAATTGTCTTTTATACGTGACACAGGCAGACGAAGGTGACATCAGTCTTACAATTTTTTGAAATGTTACTAAATACCATTTAATTTACAAAAAAAAGCATTCATCTTTTTTTTTTGTTGACACACATTTGGAACGAAGTCCTTTTTTCAAAAATGTGTGGAAGATTAGTTATCGGTCTTCGTCATGTTCTTAGATATGGTTTTTCGTAACCCATTTTCGTGACGCGTTTCATTTTTTTCTCGGCTACTTCTCCACGCCAACCCGTGATCAAGAACTTTGTTTAAAAAATAATGAAATAGTAATGTTATTTCGCTCACCTCAGTTTGTTGTAAATTCGTAGTATGTGTGTCTTCTTCAACGGAAGTGGAAATCTTCGGTCCCGAGTCGCTAAGTATCCGACCATCTTCTAGAACAAGCTCTCGTTTCACCCTTGTAGCTATTTGCCTGGTAGTTGTCACCTCGCTTGTTTTCTTCGTCACCCATTCTTCTACAAAACAAATTAAAATAAATAATATAATACCGCCTATTTAGATATGTAATAGAAAAAATAACGTGAGAGGTGTCTAGGGACACCCGGATGAATTTCGATTCGATTAATTGGTGAAGGAATTGTAATAAAATCAAAAAGTGTCGTTACTACTTTTGGTCTTTTTTTCCGTCTAGCCCCCCTTCGCAACGCGCGATAAGGATACTTCGTTCCAATAAAAATATATAATAGAAAACCACCAATTTAGATAGCTAATAGAAAAAATAACAAATGAAAATCGTCAAAATTTTCTGTAAATTTTTCTTTTCGGCCAGTGTTAAGGTGAAAGGGTACAGACGCTCTCTCCATACAAACGTAGTCGACTGTTTCCTCCCTGGATAATGACACTAGCACAAATATTTTTGTGCCATAAAACCTATAACTGCCATAGCTATGCCCCTATGTTTTGTTTTTTTTTTCATTTTCTAATTATCATAGAAATTAAGATTTAAAAAAACATAGGGGTATGGTAATGGCAGTAATAAGTTTTATGCTACAAAAATATTTGCTCTAGTGTCATTATCCAGGGAGAAAACAGTCGACTACGTTTGTATGGAGAGAGCTCCCGGTACCCTTTCCTCTTAAAAAGAGATCGAAAAGAAACTAACCTTCTTTGGTTGTTGCTATTGTGTCACCTGGCTCAGCCTGAAACAATGAAAAGGAATTTAAATAAATATAAGTTTAATTAATAAAAAATTGTTTTATTATAAAACGAAATATAAACATAATTTTCTCCCGCTAACATTTTTTTGCCTCTAGCGCCATCTCTTACCGAGTAGCGGAACTGGTAAACTTCGTTGTCAGCGCAGTCTGGTGGTTCAGACAGAAATCGTAATAGTACTCGCGGCCGCCGCTTGATGGCGCCATTTTCACTTAATGTGAAAACAGTCACCATTAATAACGCACATAAAATTACATCATTTTTCCTCGGAAAATAGTTCTTTTATGCATTTTAAACACTTTTTAATTCACAGATATTTTATTAACTCGCATTTATGGTCGAATGATTCACTTATTACGTAAACATAACTAAAAATATTCATTACAAAAGTTAGTTTTAGGTAAGTGTAATTTACGAAAGCGTACTAATTAATATTAAAAATTAAAGAAAATTGGTCTAGTCTAGTCGTCCGTTAATAACACACTGAAAGAAAATCAAGGTTTAATATTGGATTAACATTTTCTTTTGGCTCACAATACGTTAGACGTTTAATATTCAGTTAGGTATGCCATGGTTTCCGTTGGGACTTTAATAAATATGATTATTGGTTACAGGGGGGTATTCTGTCACAGTTGTTGCGAAATATCCTCGTGGAAATTTATTTCCTCGTGTCGTAGGTTAGGTAAGAGATTTGAGGGAATTATTCAATTCATTTGGGCATTTTAAGTACCATATTATACCAATACAATAGTTACCTTCCCTACATATTTGAATTTTAATGAGATTAGGTTATTTAAATTCCATGTTACAGATTATACTTGTATAAAATATAGTCAGAGGTCCCTTTAAGAACGACCTTCATCGAGCTGTTTAATGGATGAAAAGTATATTATGTCAATAGATAGGTAAATAATTATATTGCAAATGGGTTGTCTAATAAAACTTCAGTCCAGAATATGATTCATAAACAATTTATTTTTTGTTTTGTTTTTGAAACCTTTAACTGGTTTGTTTAAGAGACAAATTCCATACCAATCTCCTTTTGAAAAGGCTATAATTCTATAGACTTCATAGCTATTTCAATCTAACGTTTGCTGTTCATGCAAACGTTAGATTGACTATTTTTTTCCGTCACAACTCTTGGGTACGCAGGTAAATCGATACTACGAGTAATCATTTGCACTGGTCTGGTTAATTAATTTAAGTTAAATTAAACTAAAGATTATGTATTTCACTGGTATCGAATTTTTCTATTAACTAAACCAGTGAAAAGTCTAAAAACAAAAAAATGAAAATAAATTAATCAATCTGACCTGAATTTTTTTAGGCAACATATTTGCAATATATTTATTGACGTATTTAATTTGATATAAAACACTTTTCATCCATTAAACAGCTCGATGAAGGTCGTCCTTAAAGGGATCCGTGCTGTAAGAATATTCCTACAAACATTTTGCACCCAATGCAGTTCTACTTATGCACTAGATAAATATTTAGTGGGTTGAACGGTTAAAATGTCGATTTCATAGTATGAAGTTTTTGCTAGGTTGATCTTCTTGAGGTATGGGCACCGCTGATCTATCTGATATCCAATTTTTAATCTTCGTAACCATTACGAAATGTTCGTATCGTATTTTTTTTGTTGTACGATTTCAAACTATTAATTAACAAGCTAATGCCTAATCAATCGTCGAGGTAACGCAAATTATAGTTATTGCAATTCTGATTTATTGAATAATCACGATGTAAGTACAATGACCTACTGATGTTTTAACACGCAAAGCCCTTTGATTTTGATTGAAGACCCAGTTAGCACAATGGTTACCACGCCGGACCAAACACAGGGTTGCGGGTTCGATTCCCGCCTCAGACAAATATTTATGCTTATTAATATATATTTGTCTGTGGTCTGGTTGTTTCTATGTATTATAAGTATATATTTACAAAAGAAAAGTATGTAGTATATCCGTTGTCTAGCACCCATAACACAAGTCTAGTTACTTAACTTGGGGCTAGATGGCGATGTATGGAAAGTCCTGTAATATTTATTATTTATTTATTTATTAGATTTCAATGTAAGTAAGTATACTGTTTCAATTTAATCTATTCTGTGACTTAATTTACTAACTGAAATTTGACAATGCCCATTTTACAGCGGCACCTTTTTAATGTTTACCTATTGGTTGTTATTTTAACAAAACCAGCGCTCCAAGTAACCTATGTCCAATTAGACTATGATTCCCATACCAAGTTTCATCAAAATCGGTCTGGTCCGTCGGTCGGAGCCTATTCGTTACAAACAAAAAAAACAATGTAGTAACCTAAAAATGAATTTAACCTAAAAGTCTTAAAAACATACTTAAATTTTTTTAAGTACTTTTTCTGTTTTTAGTATTTGTTGTTATAGCGCCAACAGAAATACATCATCTGTGAAAATTTCAACTCTCTAGCTATCATGGTTCATGAGATACAGCCTAGTGACAGACAGACGGACAAACGGAAGGACAGCGAAGTCTTAATAATAGGGTCCCGTTTGTATACTTTGGGTATGGTAAAAAAAACTATCCTCTTTATAATATTACTGGTTAAAATAATCAAATTTTTCAGACTTCTCTTTATATTAGGCTAGTGTTCTGTCCGTATAACTAAATAAGTAGGTATAATATAAAAATTAAATTACTAATCAAGTAGTTTTTTTAAGGGTAACATAAAAGTAACAAACTGGGAAAATCTTAAGTAATGAGTAAGATCATTTGAAATATTAAACCTACATATTTATACTTATTATGTATTGTACTTATATAGGAAATTAACTATCTGAAACTTCATCAAGTTTGTTTTATTTGTGCCTTTGTTTTATACCATTTATAAAAATCATTAAAACACTATTTAAGATTTATTTATTGTTATATCTCCGGTCAATGACTCAAAAGATTCAAGCGATACTGTTAGAAATATCACCCATACATCTGTATTGACAAATTGTTGCAATATTCGAATGATTTACGACTCGACTGGCAAGTGATGACATTATCTGTACATCATCGAAGACATGAACCTTACTTGATACCTCTATATCGATTTATCATGTACTTAGTGTATGATTGTCACTTTTTTTGTTACCTATACATTTTGTAACTTAAGTTCAGGTGCTAATAAAGCTACCAAAATCGACCTTTGTTTTAAGCAACTCTAAGTAAGCAAATACTCTTTTTTTGTTATTTGGATATAAATGGATATTGTAGTTTAATAACCATATTTTTGTTTATTGTGGTTGAAAACATGATATGAACAACTTCGTTCGATAAAAAAAATGTTAGAAAACAGAGAATTATTAGATCGTTTATCGGGTTTTATTCAAAATAGTTAACGTTTGTTTCTAAAAATGAATCAAATGATAGGTTTTGACCTCTAGGAACTATATTTGTGGATAATAATGCTAAAATGTTTTGCATATCGATCAAATATAACAGTTAGCACGCAGCACGCTACGTTTTTGAGAGCGGGGGCTAAGGTAATGTGAATACCTACACACGGTACTGGAAGAGCGCCTTAAATAAATCTGTTTCTACTATATAAGGTACAGATTAAAGCATAGTAGGTTCATAGTTAGACCTATCTATTCAATTCAACGAACAAAATAATGTCAAATAATCAAAATCGCCTAAAAAAATAAAAATGGCTGACATTCTGTTCGTTGTAAACGTTACGGTGGGCAGAGACTTTTGTCCATTGATTGTACGGTCGGCTGCATAATTGCTGGCCCACCGTAGAGCTCCAAAACGGCTGTTATAAGAATGTTTTCAACACAAGCAAGATTCTAGGCACCTGCTTTAGTTGAAGTTTAAAGTCTTTTAACTCATCAATTAATCAAAATTTTTTCAATTATATATATCAATTAATAGTAATTTTCGAACTCTACCGAGGGCTGCAATAATGCAGCCGACTATACATGTCCCAAGCACAACAGCGCCCTGAATGACATGGATCGAAGTTACTGGCTGGAAGATTAAATAGGTTTTAAAATTTAGTTCCAAATGATTATATTCAACTGCATAACAAAATAGATTAACAATTAGACACGCTCTGTTATAAATAGCGACTGAATTCACTTTCTTTAGTAATTATCTAACTACCCCCGCCTAGCACAAATAGGTATTAAAGATGATTATCAAGTATATCACCATTTTATTATAATTTATACGTACTTTAATATTTCCGTTAAAATTTCGCGGTTCATATGACGTAAGTTTAATTGTCGGAAGATTTTAAATTGCAGTCATCAGTGTTGCCAACTAGGTTAACGTAAAAGGTGCTGAATTACTGTCAAAAAAGGTGCTATAAAGTCCGAAAAACATAAGGGACACAAGCGCAAAATTGACCCCGAATTCACCTGTCTTTCTCATTTAACGTTTTTTTTTGTGATCGAACATCCTACAGTTTTCTTTTCCTTATCTATGGTAGGTATATTTTCATTCAAGCTTGAGTTACAATACAAAAAAATAAGTTGCTATCGAATATATGATAATCAGAAATGTCTGTTCATTTTACGTTTAATTGAATACTTTTTTCAGGCAACCTACACAAAAAAGTGCTAGTTGACAAGAAGACAGATAGATAGATAAATTCATTATTGTAACCACCATTTTTAAATTACATTAAATATAAAAACAAAGCTTAAGTCAAATTGTTACAAAGGGCGGCCTTATCAAAGCGGTCTCTTCCAGGCAACCTTTAGAGTAAAAAACTTGAGAGGTGTCAAGGGACACCCAGATGGAACGAAGTTTCTTTCGATTGTAATAAAATCAAATAGTGTCGTTACAACTATTGGTCTTAATTTTTTCCGTCTAGCCCCCTTTTTGAAACGCGCCATAAGGAACTTCGTTCCAATAAAAAAATGTAATGAAATTCTTATTATTTGTACTTAAAAATAATTAAAGGAATTGAATTGAATGAATTTTATTTATATTTATTTTTTGTAGCACTTTTATCAAAAAGGTCTTGTTTTTGATAAAAGTGCTAAACCGGTATAAAAAGTACTAAAAGCACTATAAGTGCTATATGTGCTAAATTTACATCACTAGTAGTCGTTGTTACGTGGTTCACAATGCACTGGCCTCGGTCGCGCTGCGGTGACCACTAACAAGGACGCGACCTCCAAACGTTGACATCTCGATGCACATTACTTGTTCATGTGCATTATGTTCTGCATCGTTTTATTGTATAATATCAGTTTCATAAACATTATTATTTAATATAATCGGTGTTATACTTTTTATATTTTTAATAGCATCAAAGTTTTTAAGTATTTACGGTAATTTATTAGACAGTTTTATACGACTTTTTTGTTTTAAATATGCTTTACTAGCTGCGCCCCGCTGTTTCACCCGCATAAGTCCCAATTCCGTGGAAATATCGAGATAAAAAGTAGCCTATATGTTAATCCAGGCCAATAGCTATCTAGATACCGAATTTTATTGCAATCGGTTTAGTAATTTTAGTGTAAAGGAGTAACAAACATACACACACACGCACACAAACTTTCACATTTATAATATTAGTAGGATTAGTAGGATTATACATATAAAATTCTTTGTCTTGAATGACTGACTGACGGATCATACAGGTCAAAGAATTTTAACTTTTTAAAATTTAAGAACACAGCTTAAACCGCTGATCATAGAGACCTGAAACTTGGAGGGTGTGTTCTTTGTATGACGTAAGCATTCGATAAGAAAGGATTTTCCGAAATTTTACTCCTAAGGGGGTGAAAAAGGGGGGCAAAGTTTGTATGGGACAACGTGATTCCTTGGTCCAATCTGCTTCAAATATAAACATTCTTTAACAGAATTGATGCAATAAAAAATCCTAATAGAACATTTTCGACTTCTACGCGTACGAAGTCGCGGGCAAAAGCTAGTCCTTTATAAAAAAATACAATTGAAATCGCAGTTTGAGAATGGACATCGTCGAAGTAGTTTTTAAAAATATTATTAAATATTAAATTAGTGACTCATAATTATTGACGTATACATTTTAAAATAATGTAGACATTAAAAAATGAACCCATATATAATATTATCAGTAAGACGTATTACAAAGTAGTAAAAAGTCGTGACATTGATTTTTAAATAATAAATTAAAATGTATTATAAATTGTACCCTCAAGGTACATATATCTCAGCCTTCCATCAATTTCGGACACATGGCCGAGTTTGAAACAATGAAGTGTTTTGGACGTAGTTCATGTACACTACAATATCTTGTCGACCGCTAATGGGGAGTATCGCCATGACTAGGGTTGGCGATTATAAAATAAAAAAAAATATTGCAGGACATTCCACACATCGCCATCTAGCCCCAAGCTAAGTACTAGTCTTGTGTTATGGGTGCTAGACAACGGATATATTACTTATATACTTTTCTTTTGTAAATATATACTTATAATACATAGAAACATCCAGACCACAGACAAATATCTAAGCATAAATACTTGTCTGAGGCGGGAATCGAACCCGCAACCCTGTGTTTGGCAGTCCGGCATGGTGACCATTGTGCAAACTGGGTCCACAAAAATTATACTATACAAACGCAAGTTTTAAGCTATTGCATAGCTTTTATCGATCTCGTGGACGCAAAAAGTTACGAACGAGGAAATTCTACGTCGAGTTGGTCAAAAACGTTTGCTTTTGCTTTTGGAAACCATCAAAACAAGGAAAGTTGCTTATTTAGGACACCTTTTGAGGAATCCGAGATATGAACTCCTGCAATTGATAATGATGCGAAAAGTTTCTGGAAAACGGAAAGTCGGTCGTAGGAAAAAATCCTGGTTGCGGAATATTAGAGAGTGGACAGGGATAGCGAGTGCCGCACAACTTTTTAGCCTCGCGAGGGATCGGGTCAAATATTCTGAGCTGACTGCCAACCTTCACTAGTTGGAGAGGTACCCTGAGAAGAAGAAAATAGCTTTTATCGCGGGCTTTGAGCGCGGCGACCGAATCAAGAAATTCCCTAACGAAAATAAAACCTTACACCCCCCACTCCGTCTACCATGTAGCTCGGCCGAGCGATCGCTTAACGTGTATGTATATGGTACGACTGTATGACGCTCGCACGATGCAATAGCTTTACCGCGGCAGTCCCCGAGTGCCACACGTTTTTTTATGTTAACACAAGTAACCTTGGGGCTAAAAGTGGCACCAAATAACATCGTTACGGAAACAACAACATTATCCATAAATGACAGTAAATAATAGCGGAAAGAGAAGACATAATATTATAAGCTTGCTGGCATGTACGTTTATTTTAAGACATATAAATAAATACATAAATATTGCAGGACGTTCCATACATCGCCATCTAGCCCCAAGCTGAGTAACTAGACTTGTGTTATGGGTGCTAGATAACGGATATACTACTTATATACTTTTATTTTGTAAGTATTAACTTATGATACATAGAAACAACCAGACCACTGACAAATATCTAAGCATAAATACTTATCTAAGGCGGAAATCGAACCCGAAATCCTGTGTTTGGCAGTCCGGCATGGTGACCATTGTGCCAACTGGGTCGTCAAGAAAAAGAGCTTTGAAGCTTAATAATTTTTAATTGGCGATAATACTACGCTTTTTATTGTAACACAAGTAACCTTGGGGCCAAAAATAGCAGTAAATAACATCGTTACGGAAACAACAACATTATCAAGCAATGACAGTAAACAAAAGCAGATACCGAGAAGGGATTACATATGCCTGCTGGCCTGGCAATTTAAAAAAAAACAGCTTCATGTTATAAGACTCAAATAGACAAAGAGCTTTGAAGCTAATTTATTGCAACCGGGTTTGATTGAATGTTATTAACTCCCGACGCAAAGAAACGACGGGGTGTTATAATTTTGAAGTCTCTCTGTGTGTGTGTGTGTGTGTGTCTATCTGTCTGTGGCATCGTAGCTTCTGAACGGCTGAACTGATTTTGTTTCTTTCTTTGAAAGGTGCATTAGTCGGGAGTGTTCTTAGCTACGTTTCATCGAAATCGGTGCAGCCGTCTGAAAGTTATGGAGGATAAAAGTCGGGGGTTTTATAATTATATTTTTTTATATACTTTATTAACACTTGCTCTTTGAAACATTATTTCATCACAAGATGCAGAATCTGACAAGATCAAATCAGCAACAAGACTATTAAATAAAAATATAAAAAAGGCAAGCCTAGTAGGCGTCCCTGATCGCACAATAGAAGTTATCACAATATAATCTCAACTTGTTCCAGTCAGTGTAATGGACCGAGGGCGTACCACCGGATTGACAGACTCCATCGAATAAGTAACCAGTTAAGAAGTCAATTTGAAATGCCCTGTCATATGACAACGCAATAAATGACAAATCATCGTCTGGGTATTGTAAGTCCATTGTAGACCAATAAATATTATTAGATTTATTGTTATGATCGATTCATGAATTAATGTCATTTAGTCAGAAGATATTTGACATGACATTTTAAGTGATTTGATATTAGGGTCTGGACACGTTAAACTTATTGACATGGCTTTGGCACCTGCTATAATCGATAAATCATCAGAGAATATGAATTAGTTCTTAAAATTACTGATATTCCAGTAGTTTATTTAGATTGTTGATCTTGTTACAAAATAAAACATAAACGAAAAAAAAGCCCGAGTTTTATCCCCTATGACATACTGCTGAACCGATTTCGATTAAACGTAGCTATGAAAATTTCCGACTAATTCACGTTTTTGTTTTATGTACTATAAATTATGATTAATACTTTTTTTTAGCCCCCGACGCAAAAACTACGGTGTGTTATAAGTTTGACGTGTCTGTGTGTGTGTGTATGTGTTTGAAATAATAAAACATGTAAGAATAAAGTTAAGTTAAATTATGTAAATACTTACTTATGTTGTAAGAAAAACCTGTAATTTGTATAAAGTGTCGTTATACAATACAATTGTGATGAGATGTATTTATGTAATAAAGATTTTGTATTCACCTTTCAAAAAAAAGAAACGAAATCAAAATCGGTTCATCCGTTCGAGAGCTACGATGCCACAGACAGACACAGCACCGTGGGGGGTTAAAAGTTATAAATACTTATTTTCACAAGGCACAGATCAAAACTACTGATACTCCCAAAATAGAGAGACAGGAAGCATCATTCTGACATGATATGAGTGACCAATGTCACTGGCTAGGTTATTTATTGGACAGGCCCAAAGGTCACGTCCAATAAAACGAGATGGATTACCAAAATTGGATGGCAAGACGAAGGAGAGAAATTAAATTAACATTATCTTTATTTACCTTGACTGTAATTAAAGTTCAGTGATCTTTTAGTTTAAGAACTCACAATTATATATGAGCACTAGTTATTGCCCGCAACTTGAAAATGGACCAAGGAATTACGTTGTCCCATACAAACTTTGCCCCCCTTTTTCACCCCCTAAGGGGTCGGAAAATCCTTTCTTATCGGATGCCTACGTCATACAAAAAATACACCCTTACAAAGTTTCAGGTCTCTGCGATCAGCGGTTTAGGCTGTGCGTTGATCCGTCAGTCAGTCAATCAGTCGTTCAGGACAAAGCATTTTATATTATACATATAAAATGCTTTATCCTGAACAACTGACTGACTAAAAGAATAAGATTATTCGTTGCATGGATTTGTATTGTATTCCCCTACAAAAGACATCAACGGGATCTCAAGGATTAGCTCTTGAGGGGCTAGAGTTCATCTTATCACACCTATGTCTTACTAGCTGATTTTTACGCATCTCTGGTCACCAAAGTTGAGAAATCACTTTCTCGTCTGTAAGTAACTACGCAACCAAACGAAAATGGTATTAACAATTTTTGAGCTGACTTTTACCCCCGCAGAATAACAGCTTTGCTCCCGCGGAGATAATTACCCCCAAGTAAGGAACCTTGAGGCTATATAGAAAGTATTTGGAGCCCCCGAAATCACTTTGAGAAAATTTAAAAAACCTTTCTCAGGAAGCCATTTTTGTAAATGTGATCTTAAAAAAATAGATTAGGTAAGAACATGAGTTATCCCCTTTTAAACAAAAGAATAATTTTCCCAATCAGTCCAGACGTTTTCGAGTAATCGGTGAACATACATAAAAAAATAACGCGACGAATTGAGAACCTCTTTTTTTGAAGTCAGTTAAAAACAAGAGTTAAATTAATAATTTTTAAGTGTGTAAACAGGCTCTCGGCATTTCGAAAATATTTCTAGTAAAACGAGAGTTAAGTTTGATCACAGATTAAGTTGTTATTTAACTCTTTTGAGAAAGATTAAAGTTACAAATGGCTTTGGTAATTTAGTGTGAAACTTATCTTAAAAACTACATGTTACGCAGCCACAAGCAGCTAGACAATCCGTAATTAAAATTAGCTAACTTTATTTTTTTATTGCAACCGTCTCACACTCATACGGTAGGTTTTTAAAATATTACTTTTAATATTTATTGCTTTATTTCTTTGTGTAGTATCAATTGCTTGGACAAAAAATTTTTAAACATTATCTAAGTAGCTATCTCGTTTGTAAAGCGTTATTATGTTTAACAAAGCATGAATTTTATAGCATCTATAAAAACCCTTTTAATAAAAAGGGTTTCTAATGGACCTTTAATTTTTTATATAAGTATAATTTTATGGTTTCTTATGAGTAGGTAGTATTATTATTATTACAGGGTTGCTGGTTCGATTCCCGCCTCAGACAAGTATTTATGCTTAGATATTTGTCTGTGGTCTGGTTGTTTCTATGTATTATAAGTATATATTTACAAAAGAAAAGTTATATAAGTAGTATATCCGTTGTCTAGCACCCATAACACAAGTCTTGTTACTTAACTTGGGGCTAGATGGCGATGTGTAGAATGTCCTTCAATATTTATTTATTTATTGTTTGTTATATTATGTCGCTGTGTTAATATTGTAATGTTATTGTCTATAAAAAAATTATAAAGTACTAATTGAATGACGCCGAATACTTCAAGGCTACTTATATTAAGTGGCGATTAAATTGACATTTTAAGTGTATGTCTATATAGGATAGGAGCGTCTTAAATATTTCGGGAACCCCTAAATATTTGAAAGTCGTTTTGAGTATTCGAGCATATGAGACTAACTTTTGATATATGACTAAAAATATGTTAAAGCAATGGGTGTACCAATGAGATTTGAAACCGAGAGTATTGTACCTACGATGTGGCCTATTGACCGACCATCTGACCCTTGGCACAAGGCCGTTCACTTCTATTCTACTCATACAAAGTAACAATTCAATAAACTACTACAATGAATTGAAACTATACTAACTATTCGCAGTAGAACTCAAAATCCCATGGATATTATAATAATTTGATTGATTCTTCAGAGCACTTAATAGTGTGAAAAATCAGAAATTACACTTTTATCTCAATTAATTTCATTAACTTTTATTTCCAATTTTACAAGGTAGGTAAAGGCAAATTTTGGATAATTTTAGCAATTTTAATCTCTTTCTTTCGATTTTGCGTAAGCGGCTTAATCGTTTCATAAAAGAATGTCCAGTATATGATGGCTTGATTGTAGATTTTTATATAGATTTAGGGTCATTGTACCGTTTTAATAACTGACCACACCTGTCCGACATGTGAAGGAACATAGTTTGTGAAAGACTTCACCGATTTGATGATAAAAAGATGACCGACAAATTACTTACTGAAATACATTGTAGATTTAGTATGATAAGTATGATATGAAAACAGCACGAACAATTGGATTTAAAAAACCTTGGGGAATGGGAGAAGATTGAAGTGCTAAGAGAACCGGTCGAAGGCCGGAGGGACGACCCTGGTATCGCAGGAAGGACACAGTGAAGGCTGACCTGCGCGAACTTCAAACCAACAATTGGCAAGAAATAGCGCAGGACTGGGCGCCGTGGAAGATTCTCGTTTCGGAGGCCAAGATCCACTTTAGGCCGCTGAGCCAGAGGAGTAAGTAAGTACACCTACTCTTACTAAACTTGATATGTCAAGTGCGTATAAGTATAAACTCATGGGCACAATGATTTCAAATCAGATCTGCCTCTCTAAACAAATAAATAGTCTGTCTAAAAAACAATAGTATGTCAAATAAATAGTCGGTCTGTATTCAGTAGATTCCGATTCAAAGAAAAATTACACTAAATCAGAATAAAATGAAAGCCTTTTTCCACAGACACAATCAAAGAATGTTTCTGCAAAGAGGAATGAATAGTGGTGTCTTTAATGTGTCTGATAAAGTGACAGACAAAATAGCAGAAAACACACAAACTTTGGATAATCCTTTTAGTGCCCAATCTTATGAAGATCGTTGTACTATTAAACGAGTGTTTGCAATGCTATCAAACTTCAGGTCCCTCGTATGATCAGGGCATGATTAAAAGTTCGAATTTCATTGAACCCCCTTTTAGGTAGTAAAATGTATATTAGATTTTTGGGTACACCATCTTTCGATTAAAGCCCATTCCCAGTTTTAGATTTTTTGGTTTGCCTGCAAATTAATGGTCAGCAAACTACCGCCAATCGAGAAATCTGTAGTCTGTATTCGTACTAATATGAATTATTGTAATTGATAGCGTGATTCAATGCACAGTTCTTTGTTAACGTTGATTCAACGCATGCTATACGATTACACATCTTTTGTACCCATTGTTTGTTCCTGATTGTTATAATTGGGACGAATTAATCATTGAGTCGGAAAATGCTAAGAACTGCCCTTCATAATACAGTAAAGACCTAATTACTTTTTTATGTAGGCCAGTTGCGTATATTACCTTTTTTTCATAAATAAACCTACCTACCTACACTATAGCTTTTCTTTTAGGTCAGCGTTTGACCACCATCATACCTAATGGTAAGTGACGATGCGGTCTGAGATGTATCACGCTTACCTAGAAGAATTATTTCGTGTCTTAAAGACCCCAAAATAGAAGACATTAGAAAAGACAGACGCAGAGAACTGATTCCATTCCCATCATAAATAAATAATGCAAGACTTTCCACACATCGCCATCTAGCCCCAAGCTAAGTAACTAGACTTGTGTTATGGATGCTAGACAACGGATATACTACTTATATACTTTTCTTTTGTAAATATATACTTATAATACATAGAAACATCCAGACCACAGACAAATATCCAAGCATAAATACATGTCTGAGGCGGGAATCGAACCCGTAACCCTGTGTTAGGCAGTCCGGCATGGTGACCATTGTGCCAACTGGGTCGTTAAATATCATTAGAAACGAGACAATAAGAAAATAAATGGAAAAGACGCATTATAATGCAATCTGGGATTTTGCTATTCCGGGATTTTGCGTATCTGTCCTTCTGCTACAGAGACAACAAGACTGTTCCGGTTCGAATACAGCCATGTCCATGTGATTGGTTCAATCAGGTATTTAATTACTGAATGAGTCACCGCAAGGCGATCCCTCTTTCAAGGTGAATGTGCTGTCAAATACAGATCAGTTTCACGGTTTGATATATTGTCCAGTTGATTGACTGATGATGAGGTGAGAAATCGACTGTTGTAATCTTCATTAGTCGGTACCTCGGACGCACCTCAGTATGTACCTGACTACCTCGTCCTTAATACTCATACTCATTTATTGGTAACGATAAGATTACAGTTCATAAAAATATATTTTAAATTAGGTTCTTACAATTTTATGTCTACTTACTAATAGTACTAGGTACCTAATAGTTTGCTGGAGTCGCAATAGTACTAGGTACCTAATAGTTTGCTGGAGTCGCATCAAAACGTCAATTTCAAGGCGTTTGTGGTGCGAGTACCGAATAGCTATCTGGGATGAAAGCTTCTGGCCGAAGGACGTGGTGTTCCGTCGCTTCCGCGGACAAATTCCACAAGAACCGACAAAGACGAAAGTGTAGTGTCATGGAAGTGCTACTAACATAGTTCTAAGCTATCTCTTTAACACATTCAATTATTATTATAAAATATGTATGTTAGTCTATAAGGTATGTTTCTATGGGCCTTTGTAGCCTGAAATAAATGATTTATTATTATTATTATAGTACTAGGTACCTAATAGTTCTAGGTATCTAATAGTACCTATTACCTAAGGTAGTACAACTGAAGTATCTATCAAATATATTTTTTAACAAGAAAAAAAGCTTTTAAAAAATCTTGCAGTTGTTGTTAGTTTTACTACGAGTTACACTTGTTACTGAAGTGTCTATCAAATATAATTTTAAAACAAGAAAACAAAGCTTTTTAAAAACAAGCTTTTATTGACACGCGATTTACACATGTTTGCAAAATTTCAGCTCAATCAGTAACTGGGAAGTGGATCAAATTTTATTAGCAAGATTCCATGACAGACATCGGGACAGGTGAAGCTAAATAAAAGCTTGTAATAAGATAATGCACGACTTCTGTTTCTCTTCTCATAAATAATGTTTATTTTAGGTCCTTGTTAATTTTTCTTCTGTAACTTTGTTTTGTCTCAAATATACCTTTTTATTTTATAAAAATATTTTAACAATATGAATGAATAATGTACTTACATCTATATAAATAAAAATGAATTGTTGTTCGTTAGTCTGATTAAAACTCGAGAACGGCTGAACGGATTTATCTTATCTTAGTCTTGAAATGTTCGTGGAGGTCTAGGGAAGGTTTAAAAGGCGAGAAAAAATCGAATAACCGATATTCCCACGGGATCGGGACAAACGCGGGTGAAACCGCGGGGCGCAGCTAGTAATTTATAAATCCTTGCATTCTTAAATCGGATATTTTATTCAAGCTAATCAGTAAGTAGAGTTCTTAATAGATAAGAGTCATTACTTAAAAATAGTTTCTTCATAACAGTGCATTAAACTGAGCGTTCTTTACAGTTAATAGTTCTAGCTAGGTACATAATTTATCTATTTAAAACTACCTACTGATGATGTAACTACTATATAATCAATCGCGCTAGAACACATAAATTATTGGTTAAAGATAATTTGTAAAATCTATAAAATTTGCAATATCATGGTATTATGTTCAATGCGCAACAGGTAGTAAGTTCCTTGAAGGCAATTAATAGGCATACCGAGGGGGGAACATCTCCAACTTGGTGTAAGGTAAACCAAGCGCTGGAGACCCAGCACAAAATTTGATAGGTCCCCAGATCCACAAGGAGCCCAACCGCGCTTATTGCGTCGGCTTCAAGCCGACGCCGATATCCCAACCCTCGCTTCACACTGGGCGGAATTTTGAGCCTGCCTTTCATAAAAAGTTTGAAAAATTAGGTTGTTTTTTCGTGTGTTTTAAGTATGCAGGATTTTTGGGAACATCAAACCATTCAAAAATAAGGGATTCCGGTTGTTATTTTAAAACAAAATAACAAAGTCATATTTTGTGGTGTTTTTAAAAAATAACATAACCAGAATAACTTATTTTTGAATGTTTTGATGTCCCCGATAATCCTGCATACTTTAAACACACGAATAAAAGAACTTAATTATTCAAAAATCCTATGGAAGGCGGTCTCAAAATTCCGCCCAGTGTGGGGCGCGGGTCAGCATAAACCGACGCGTTGGTTTGAAGCCGACGCACTTATCGCGGTAGGGCCCCAGAGCTGGGTCAAAAGCTATCTACGCTCATACACCAAAGTTTCGATATAATCACGTTACCTTATTTTTGGAACGAAGTTCCTTATCGCGCGTTGCGAAAGGCTAGACGGAAAAAATTAAGACCAAAACTTGTAGCGACACTTTTTTTAAATGGTGGAATGAACTTTATCTATCTTCCAGCCGCTCCATGGGGGGAACAGCGAGGATATGTCGGGCTCCCTACTGGCCTGAAAGTGGGAAGCAGCCAGAGGTTTACCCACTAAAACTCCACCGGTTTTCAGGGCCAACCATAGACATAGTATATAGGTCACTGAATTTCCTTACAATTGTCCTAATAACAGAGACAAACGGCCTTGTACAACATTCCGTAATTAATTAAAGTTAAGTTAAAATAAAGATTATGTATTTCATTGGTACGGAATATGTCTATTGACCAAACCAGAGAAAAGTCTAAAAACTAAAAAAAAAATGTATATTAATAATTCTGGACTGAATTTTTTTAGGTAACCTATTTGCAATATATTTATTGACCTATTTAATTTGATTTAAAATACATTTCATCTATTAAACAGCTGGATGAAGGTCGTCCTTAAAGGGATCTCCGACTATCATGTCTATTGATATACGCTCTCGCATCCTGTCATTACTAGAAACATACTGAAATACGCGATACCGCTACAGCTAGACTATAATATCTAATAGTTAGGTAAACATACATTAAGATCCACGTGATGATTGATATGTACATAATTATATATACATGGTTCTCAGACGTGTCATAGACAAACACGTGATCTTTTAGACTAAGGAAAAACTTAACACAAGTATTGAAAACAAGATTCAACTAGACTTGGTTTACGTAATTGTAAAGATGTATTTATGGATTTTAAACTGATAGAATAAGTTTTTGTGAGTACAACAATTGAGTTCAAAGTTACAAACCGCAGATAAGAATAGCTGCAGTAAATAAACTCATTTGTAAGGCAAAAACCTAAATACTAGGTAGGTAGGCCAACATAATTACCAAGAGTATCTTAGTACACTGAATGTCATTGAGATAATAAAGACATAAAGTTACAGGGTTATTAGCTTGCTATGGCAATTCAGTTTAATAATTGATTGTTTTAATTATGTAGACTACGAAATAGAATTTAAAAACGAAGAAAGATTAAACGAAAATAACTGGCTTGCTTTCTATGAGAGAGAGACAGAGAAACACGCGCACGCCGCACGGCTTTCAACTATAGCAAAAAGTGTCGTTACAACTTTTGGTCTTAATTTTTTCCGTCTAGCCCCCTTTCGCAACGTGCAAGGAACTTCGTTCTAAAAAATAGAATTTTCATAAATCATAGGACAAAACAAAACAAACCTATGCTCCTGTAAAATATTTTCAATAACCTTGACTATGTACCTATTTGCTACTAATTGAGTAACCTTTATCTTGACGACCTTACTACTTAATTTGACTAAAATTCACACAATATAGAAATGCGGTAGTCGGAGTGCGGAATTTACACAAATGTGGCGCTCCCACGACTGTGCCGACCGCGTCGCAAGCGCAAGGTAAGCGAGCTACTCTTAAATTGTCAATATACCACTGCACTTAGTTACTGGTACTTGCTGTTTCGTAACTGATAACATACAACCACTATGATTTGTATTTGTATACGGGCTGTTTTCCGCCATTAGACCCTTTTTAATTGGGTCCTTTTTGTGTGAGGATGGAGTAGGCTTGCCCAACACCTACCACCCTCTCAGCTCTAGAGGAAAGAACTTGTCAATACTTCTGGAGCCAACTAAGCCGCGGGTTTCATCACAATGTTTTCCTTCACCGTTAGAGACCTTCAATGTCAATACCTTTTTCTTAAGAAAAATGCAGGCAGAAACGAGCCGCAGCGGAGTGTAGATGTAGATAGGTAATTTTAAATATCTTTGCAAATATACAAATACTTTGACAACATTTTTAAATCATACAAGTACATTACGTACAAGTATTTATTGTACAAATTCGTTGCACAAACATTCACGTCTTGATCGTTAGTGATGAAACCATAAATAAGTAACTCGTGATATTCAAGAAAAACGTATAATAATCGTGATAAATGCCATATGTAACTGCGTAGGTAAAGAAATATTTTAATATACTAACATTTAAATAAAAATTATCATTTTTTTAACATAAAGTTATTAATCTAAGAATCCTTAGAGACGCTCCTTATTCCAAAACGATGTTTAAGGATAGTCCTTAAGGAGACCTTAGATTTAGACGCAGATTTACTCGTGAACTATAGACTAAACACTATCTCTATAAAATCTATAGGAATAGTGTTTAGACTATAGTACCCTATTTATTCTATAGGGATAGTGCTTAGACTATAGTTCACGAGTAAATCTGTGTCTAAATTTAAGGTTTAAATCACATCTCGGACTATCCTTAAACCTCGTTTTTGGAATGCGTTTGAGAAAAAGCCGTTCAAAACATTTTGTTATAGATTTTTTTAGTTTAGAAAGTTATAATTTAGGAGGCACTACGGATTCTAAATATACCTACGCAAGAGAACCCGTACCGCATAGCTAGTTGTAAAAATAACTCGTAAATTACGTACATCGTAAAACTGCTCTAGTTTAACTAAATACGTCGTTACGTAATAGCGATAAAATATTTATGAATTGAAAGAGAATCGAGAGTTAACAGACTTGAATATAATTACAGAACTTACTAGCCCGTGAGAAGATCTCTCTGAAACACTGGTCGGTTATTAAATTAGATCTCACTCAATAAAAAACAAGGTTTTAATTAAAATAAAACTGTACACGCGAATGAATTACGGTAATAAAATCAACAAAGATGAATGTGTTAATCCAATAATTTCACAGCGATTTTATCCAGCCCTTTTCAATGCTTAAATTACTACGCTTTTCGTAGATCCTTTTCATTTACAGATTTTAAATTAGCGCTTATCGGTTCCCCCAGTCCAGGGGAGACGTGAATCGTGAGATAGTTCTTGATAGGGGATCCACTGAGCGTAGGGGATCCGTTGGGGAAGCCGTTAAGCGTGAACCATAGAAACACATTAACATATACTGATTACTAAAACACTGAATATGAAAAAAGGGTGCCGCAACACAATTTCAATCACTGCACTATTTTTAACCAGTCACAATCCATACATATTTAAAATTTATTATTTTGTATTTCAGCAATTTATTTCACTGAGGATTAAATTACAAATACTTTATAATACGCGAGAGAAGGCCGCTCGTCGGAAGCTGGGAACAACACTAAACTATAGGCTATTGTATGCAGGTGTATTGTGGTCCGTTTGCCTTATTATGGACGTTTTCTGTTCGCGGTGGGGCAATCACTAACGTTAACACTACACTGCGACAATATAAGTTTTAGCAATAAGCAATATGTACGCGATCCACATGTCAAGGTGATAAGGAAATTAGCATTGTGAGTGCGCGTGAGGAGTGTCTAAATGTCATTTTTTTGTTAGTTTTCTATATTTATCTCTGGTTTTACAAAATGTTGATTCAATAGATTTCTGTTATATTGCGACTACGAGAAATTTAAACAACTGCGACGGGATAATAGTTATATTATTGTACTTTATACAAGAATTATTTCATTATACATCACGAATACATCATTATAAATAGATAAAGACATATTTAACATTATAAATACAAATAAATAAAGTCACCAGTTAGTCAAATGACCCGCCCCTAATCGTTCCCGGTGTAAAGGTTCAAATAATGCTAGAAGAATTGCCACGCTGAATGGCGCCAGAAACGAGCCGGAGCGGGAGTCACCCCCATACAAGTAAAAAGATTAGGTTAAGTATACTTAGGGACAAATAAATCTAAATTAGTTAAAGGTGTTTCAAGCAACTAACCTATGAAATAGTAGGTATTACAAAAAAAATATTATAGGATTTCAGTTTCAATATTTTCGACCGAAACTACGAGAAATTTAAACAACTGCGTTGGGATAGTAGTTTTATTATTGTACTTTATACAAGTAAAAAGATTAGGTTAAGTATACTTAGGCACAAAGAAATCTAAATTAGTTAAAATAGTATCAAACAACTGACTTATGACATAGTAGGTTTTACAAAAAAAATAGGATAGGATTTTTTTTTCTTTTATTATGGCTTCGCACGTGTGCATTTAGCCAGTGTCAAGTTATATTTTGCATCAAATTATGACCTGATTTTTCATAAATCGGGCCTAAAGTGTTTCAATACAGTCAAAGTCGTCATAGTCCGTCAAGTCAGGGGTTATAGTAAAGCGGTGGCAAGTTTACCATAACCTTAATAGGAGATTTGGAGGCAACGAGAAAACTGCATGTTTGACACTGATTTTTACTTTCACTACACTTGTGCACTTTCACAGAACTAAATTGAATAACATTCCACCAGAATTATACAATTCAACTCGGGTTACATCTAAGTTTCATGAAAATAAAACTGCAGCACGACATGTTGTTAACTCGTTCCCGCCAAAAACTCAAAATAGGATAGGATTTCAGTTTCAATATTTTCGACCGAAACTACGAGAAATTCAAACAACTGCGATGGGATAGATAGATAGATAAATTCTTTATTGTAAACACCAATTTCAAATAACATTAAATAAAAACAAAGCTTAAGTCTAAGTGTTACAAAGGGCGGCATTATCGCTCAAAGCGATCTCTTCCAGGCAACCTTGCGATAGTGGTAATATTATTGTACTTTATACAAGTAAAAAGATTAGGTTAAGTATACTTAGGTACAAAGAAATCTAAATTAGTTAAAATAGTATCAAACAACTGACTTATGAAATAGTAGGTTTTACAAAAAAAATAGGATAGGATTTCAGTTTTAATATTTTCAAAATTTAAACAACTGCGACGAGATAGTAGTACCTTATAAAAGTAAAAAGATAAGGGGCGGGTTATTTGACTAACTGTACCCCATTTATTGTAACTAATTTATTTGTATTTATTTTCCATTTTAAAATATTATTCTTTATTTTATTTATTATTAAAAATAAAACCTTATACTTGTTTTAAAAAAATATAAGGTTAGGTTTACTTCCGGTCAACCTAATCAAAATTGACCTGTGAAATAATAGGCATTAAAAAAAATTGTATACGTTTGGGACAAAAAAATCTAAATAAGTAAAGACATTAATATAAGCCCGTATTTTATTGAAACAACTGGCTCTAGGCTTATTGAACAGATGACCCGATAAATGTCGAAGAAACCTTTGGATGCGGGCGGTGCGCGGTGCGGCGCGGGCGCAGGACCGCCTATTGTGCCCTACATTCACTAACTGACGCCTGAAGGCTTTAAACTAATAATTCGCCCTGAATTGGAATTCACGTGTTTTCATTTTAATCCAAATACGTAGACCGCAAAAAAATTCACACGTATTTTCTGGACAGTGACAATTCGGCGAACGCATCCATTATTTGCAAATCAAATGCAGTTGCATTGCAATGTAAGAGGTAGAAGGTTGTTGCACAATACCATGCCTGCAAAGGTAGCAGTAACAATAGACGCTCATCGCTTCGCACCGGTAATTTAGACTTCTGGTTAACACTTGATAAAACCAGGTCGAATTTAGAACACTAAAATTGAAAGCCGTGAATTATTCGTTTTCAAAGAAAGTTATTACTTAACTCATACCACACTCACACTAGCTTATACATACATTGATATGGAAGTTATTTGACCGATAATGGTTCTACCAAACCCAATACTGATAAATATGATTTTTAAGCTTGTCAAGTCTTCGCCAACTGTTCGAAATGATGAAGGGTAACATTACGTTATTTTCTGTTGTTTTCCACCCCCATTTCCCTCCATATTATGTTCCGATCTCCAGCTATTTTTGGCCACTCTTCGTCGAATACATTGAAATCGTTCAAAAGTTGGCACATTGGTCACCACGCCGGACTGCCAAACTCAGGGTTGCGGGTTCGATTCCCGCCTCAGGCAAGTATTTATCCTTAGATATTTGTCTGTGGTCTGGTTGTTTATATGTATTATAAGTATATATTTACAAAAGAAAAGTATTTAAGTAATATATCCGTTGTCTAGCACCCATAACACAAGTCTAGTTACTAAACTTGGGGCTAGATGGCGACGTGTGGAATGTCCTGTAATTATTTATTTATTTAAAAAAGTCAGAAAGAAAATGAGTCTCGGCACTCTATAAATATTCCTAGACTATTTTCTAAAAAACATCCAAAATTGTAACGCGATGAAATTTGAACTCGCGACCTTGCCGGACATTTCACACAACGCCATCTAACCTCAAGCTAAGCAGCTTTATTTTATGGTGACCCGGAACCTACTGCACCAGAAAGGTCGCCAATTAAAATGAGTTTAATGTTTCTAATTAGATCCTTTAACTGTTAATTTTGTACCTATACGTTAAACAAGCAATACAATAATAATGTGGGAACTAAGGTCTTGCACTAATGACTATTTATGCGTTATTTTATCACTTTTGAAGGTGAAACAATATCTCAAGGAAAGACTTAACTTTAAAAAAAACCGACTGAATACAAATAACCTAGTTCTATGTTACTTGAGAACTTTGTCTAGGATTGATGTCAAAGTTTTTTTTGCTATTTAGTGTAGAGTAAATACCTATATGTTTTTGGTATTTTTACTATTTGTATGTATGTATAAATGTCCTCGAAGAGTATAGAATATAGTCTGGGGCCGATGGTTTGATATAAAGCGGCCTATAAAGCATTTCGTCTCTATATTCTTCAATTATTTTTAGGAAATCAGCTGAAAATTTAGCGCGCTGCACATTCGTTGTTTACCGCTTGCTGAGTCGTGATTCTTTTTGTAACCACATAGTGTAATTTTTTTTATCTTTCAACTCTCGCCCGCAGGCAAGTACGTTGTCTGTAGTGTGCGAGGGGTCTTACATGAAGTATTATAGACTTGTTTAATTATAGTTTAGCATTTTTTTACTTACAGTAGCTAGAGCCTCTTCATACGTAGCAGCATGGAGGGGCGGAGACGCTGGCGGAGTCTCCCGGGACACAGCCGTGATCGGCATCTTAGAACATTGCTATCCACCTGAAATGTAAGACAACTTTCGTAAGTATCGATGTCAGAAATAAAACTATAATTTTTACTAATGAAATTTAAAATAAACGAAACCTGGTTAAAATTAAAAAAATAAAGGCCGAATATCGGGAAGAGTGCCCCTAGGGTGCCATAAGGCTAGCTGGCTGGGTTGCCTCGTTGGATAGCGATTTTCATCTGCTCCGTGGTAGCGACCAGCCTTTGGTTACCCGAAGCGAATACTAATGATCAAGATATTTCTTTATATTCCCCACGGATTCCCATAGGCTCAGCTTTCTATGGCAATATGCAGAAATATAGATCCATCACTTTCGCTTGCTCTTATCCATCTCATTCATGAGAAGTTTTATACGTACGATTCATTAAGGTTTTGTGTAAATTTACAAATTAAATTGAAGATGTCGGAAAACTCATCCATAATTTATAGGCGAGCGCCGCGTAAATTTAAAGCTAATGAACGGATTTTCCTCTACTATCCGTGCGAAGCCGGTCGGATTTGCAAGTATATTAATACGTAACTAAAACTAATAACATAAACATCTGTTACGTTATACAAATTCAATTACACGCTAATAATAGGTAGGTATATACGGTTTCCTTTGAAAACCTCTACGTTATCGCCAATGACGAATACACCGCTACCCCGTTGAGTAATATTCGTGTACCATAAAAGGAAACAATACGATGTAGAGCAAATTTGGTCAAGTTATTGTTGTTAGTACAATGGTTGACCTTGGTTTGTAGCGTCGAAGTGACGACTGTTCAAACATTCATTACCATATGCGAAGACACCGTGACTGAGATATATGGACTTCTTGAGGTTATTTTTGTTAATTTAGCTAAATATTATTTGTTGCAAAGAGTCTGCTGTATCGGATTACTTCCTTCAAACTCCAGTTTTGTTTAAAATGGCGTTTAAAACAATATTTAAATATCTCCACGAAATAAAAACAAAAACATAGTACTCAAATACCCCATTTAGAATAACTTTCATATTGAAAATAACCATGATAGTTTAAAATACTAATCATAAAGTCTAACTATAAACCTATAACAACACTAATATTATAAAGATTTTTTGATCGTTTTTATGTTTGGAACGAATAAGCTCCGAAACTACTGGACCGATTTTGATGAAACTTTTTAATAGGATACATTGATTCGTCGGAAATAACATAGGCATACTTTTTATCCCGATATTTCTATGAAACCGAGTAGCCCCACTGTTTTCCGCAAGTAGACCCTGTTTAATTGGGTCCTTTTTTGCGTTAGGATGGAGTAGGCTTGCCCAGCACCTACTACCTTCTCAGCTTAGTCGATTTCCAGAGGAGAGAACTTGTCAATACTTCTGGAGCCAACTAAGCCGCGGGTTTATCACGATGTTTCCCTTCACCGTAAGAGTAATGTCAATGAACGCACATAAATTTTTCTTAAGAAAAATACATTGGTGCACGGCCGGCCGGGAGTCGAAATCACGACCTTCAGAATGAAAGTTGAGGTATCTACCACTAAGCCAACACCGCTCTCCCTACTAGTACTAAATAATAGGTTTATATCAGAATAATAAATCAACCCAGTACAATGGAACAAATGTTCCGGGCAAGAGGCATAGAAATACAAGGACACACTGAACGGTACAACTGATGGACATCTGACTCCACAATTAGATACATGATAAACCCACTTATAACCAAGGATGAAAACAGACTGAAGATTCTTCTATCGGTCGACAGCACATCATTCCAATCAAAGCTATCAAAAACAAGTACAATCAGATTAATTAAAGTAAACTAAAAGAAGTGTGGGCAGACCACCAGGCAGATGGTCCGGCGACATAAGAGCTCATGCTGGGGCAGCGTGGTCCAGAAGGACCGGTGACAGGACGTTGTGGAGAGGCGTTGGAGAGGCATATGCCCTGCAGTGGGCTAATACATGCTGCTGAAGAAGAAGAGGAAAAGTAAACTATGGAACAAAATAAAAACCCCTGGTTTTCCAGTTATCTTTAGTTAGACCACGAGATTTAGCAACTGCCGCAAGCCAACTCTCAGGATCACGGGCGCGAAAACATTTTACGTGTCATCCGGAATCGCGACTGGAGTTTTCTTTTTAAGTGCGAATGGCTCATCTTACGTCAAATCGATAAAATTCTTACAGATGTTGCTAATCCAACCTCTTGGTTTAAAGATAAATACAAGGAGCTCCGTAGCTAATTCAACCTCTCTGTTAGGTACGGTAAAGGCAAGGAGCGAGGCGTGCTGAAGTGGAGCTCCATGCTTTTAGAATAGAATAGAATAGAATATCATTTATTTTCAAAAAAATAAGAGATCACAAAGTCTTAAAAACTATCAACTAACAATTGTTGCAAAACGGACCCCAACTCAGCGAAATGCTAGTCTTTCCACTAGCGCTGGTCTTTAACTGTTGGTTTTACTACTAAGAAATATATTCGATTAGATTTGTCCTTTTTCGTAACACGTTTTGTTAACGCTCGATTTTACTACCCATCAAATTTTCGTACTGGCTTTAAATGAGATATATTCTTAAGGAATAAACTCTAAAAAAATTGAACGATAGCCTTTAATATGACAGAAATATCGGCCAACAGGGAAGTCTAATCTCATCTAGTCAAGAGTCTGTTACCATCCTAAATAAATATTATTCTTTGCAAATTATTGTCGCTATAAAGATTGCCACATTGATGTAGCAGGAAGTGGGTACATATTTCTTTTCTAATTTATTAGCGAGTGTTTATAAAGTAACGGTATTGAAGCTACTTGATAGGTAAGCTTACACATTGGGTTCAACGATAAAATATTGGACACTATAAATATCAGATTACTCGGAATTATTCCAAAAATACCACCCACTAATGATTGGAAAAACAAATTAGGAGTGACAACGAAGATAGTCGAAATTGTCGTATTGTCGTAGACTCGTTAAAATCGTCTTGATTAGGTACGGTCGACAGCATAATTGCAGACCCACCGTAGAGTTCTAAAATTACTATTATTGGAATGTTTTCATTTTAATAAATTTTGTTTGATAAAGTAAAAAGACTTTAAACTTCAACTAAAGCAGGTGCCTAGAATCATGCTTGTGTTGAAAACATTCTTATAATAGCCGTTTTGGAGCTCTACGGTGGGTCTGCAATTATGCAGGTGACCGTACCTAACTACCTACTTTAAGTACTGAAGAATCAAGTGATATCTGGGGTCTGGTGATAGAGCCGGAAAATGGCTCAATGAACTCATCTTATAGGTAAGATAAGCCTTTTAAATTTGGACTCTCCATAGAAAAAAAAAACGGACGAAAATACTATTTCAAGGACAAAAACAAAACTAAGGTACGTCACTGTTAAATCTGTATTCTTGTCCTATCCTCATTAACACTGATCACGGTAACAACGACTTTGTAATCACAAAGAATCCGCTATAAATCAATGAGTGAAGCCTTAAAAGGCAGGACGCGAACACAACTTGGTATTTCCTATCAATCACTATTCATTGCCTACTTGGTAAACTGTGCTTCGTTCAATAAAAGTGACAATCGAAGTTTTATTGTTAGACATAAATTAGATAAGTGTAAATATTTTGTACGTATCATGAAACTATTGAATTTCGTCTTTTTTATTGGCGATTTTTTTTTAAGTATAATATTTTTATTTTCTAAGGCGGATATTGTAGACGTCTAATAATAACAATATTTGCCTTTATATCTGATCTGGATGATATAAACTTTATAGATTTATAGATGACTAGCTGCGCCCCGCGGTTTCACCCGCGTAATAATTTTCTACGCAATTTTCTTAATTATTTCTTTCATAAGAACCTTCTCCGGACAATAACAAACATAACAAAAAAAGAATTGGCCAAATTGGTCTAGGCGTTGTTGTATTATGCGCTTACCAACACATTTTGCGATTCATTTTTATATTATAGATTTAATTCATGCTTTTCTGGACGCTGTAGTGTCTGGGACATGTATTAGATGGAGTAGGCTTGCCCACCACCTATAACACCTTCTCAGCTTAGTCAACCGTGTCTAGATTAAAGAACTCGATACGTCTGGAGACTACTATAAGCCGCGGGTTTCGTCACGATGTTTTTCGTCAGCGTAAAGCAATGTAAGTAGCGAACATAAATTTTTCGTAAGAAAAATCTATTAATGCAGCCGGGATTCGAACCCACGACCTTCGGAATTAAAGTCGTGTAGACGTATTTCTGGCTTGCAAAAATATCATTAATAAAAAATATTGCTGTTACTGATCTGTGAAAAAAACCTATAAATATTACAAGGCAAGTAGGTATTCTAGATTGTAGTAAAGTATTGATGAAAATAATTTACTTGTAAGATAAAAACGCCTCGATATAGAGAGAGAAAACATTCAAATACCAACACACATAACCAAAATCGTATGCTTATGAATTTTGGTAAGACTGGTTGGATGCCTGAGTAACCTTTGTTCTTATAAAACCTGATGACTCATTTACCTCTCCTTATCAAGGCAGACCAAACTTGATCAGCGGACGGGCGAACGGTAACCTGTCCGCATAATTCGAGCTTTCTTTGGCTAAAAACCTGCCGTATGTTTTGATAGAGAATGACAATTTCCAATGTAGTTGAACTTGGCTATTGTTATGGAGATGTGAAAGAACAATAAATATTTCGCTTGCGTTTGGAATGGAATATAGGTATTTTTTAAGTTCAATACCCTACTACAGGTTCACCATCCTAACTAATCCTACTAATATTATACATGTGAAAGTTTGTGTGTGTGTGTATGTCTGTTACTCCTTCACGCAAAAACTACTGGATGTAACTCGGTATATAGATAGCTTGAGACCTGGATTAACACATAGGCTATTTTATCCCGATATTCCCACGGGATCGGGACTTAAGCGGGTGAAACCGCGGGGCACAGGTAGTATTATTATAAATCCGAAAGTTTGTAAAATTAATTTGTTTGTTTTTATATTTGTTCTTTACGGTCAAACGAATTGAAAGATTTGGATGAAATTGGCATAGCGGTCGATGAGAAGATGGAAAAAGACAGGACATAGGATTTTGATCCCGAAATTCCCGCAAGATCAGGTCTTACATGGGTGAAACCCGGATGCACAGCTAATAGACATATATATATATAGAGGTTAACCCCTTATTTAGAATTTTTTTAAACCTTCTGTAGTTAAAATGTGTTTTGACACCTGTCATCTGTAAAAGTGCGAAAATGACAAACAAATAATATACCTAAGAAGGTTTAATATTTTTTTATGAATGAGGGATGTACTGTCGGCTGCATAATTGCAGCCCCCGGTAGAGTTCTAAAATTACTATTATTGGCATGTTTTCATTCTAATAATTTTTGTTTGATAAATTGATGAGTTAGAACTTTAAACTTCAACTAAAGCAGGTGTCTATAATCTTGCTTGTGTTGAAACATTCTTATAACAGCCGTTTTGGAGCCCTACGGTGGGTCTGCAATTATGCAGCCGACCGTACATTCTCATTATGGTCATATAGGTATCTATACGAGCGTAATGAGAATGTACATCCCTAATAATATTGACGCTCGTGACTTTTCGATGATTTGTCCAAACCCTGATACCTATTATGAAACCATGTCCACATGGACGAAGGAGGCCATCGAGTTGGCCTTTTCATCAAGGTAGAGAAATTGAACTGTTGCCAGATAAATCACTTGTTATTTCTAGGTATCTTATATATAAACTTATCCCCCCTTATTCCAAAACGAAGTTTAAGATCCGAGATGTGGATTTATATCTTAGATTTTCGACGACCCAGATGGCACAATGGTCACCATGCCGGACTGCCAAATTAAGGGTTGCGGGTTCGATTCCCGCCTCAGACATGTATTTATGCTTAGATATTTGTCTGTGGTCTGGTTGTTTCTATGTATTGTAAGTATATTTTACAAAAGAAAAGTATATTATAAGTAGTATATCCGGTGTCTATCACCCATACCGCAAGTCTAGTTACTTAGCTTGGGGCTAGATGGCGATGTGTGGAATGTCCTGTTATATTTATATTTTAATTATTTATTTAGATACAGGTTTACTCGTGAACTATAGCCACTATCCCTATATAATCTATAGGGATAGTGTTTAGACTATAGCTCCCTGTATAATCCATAGGGATAGTGTTTAGACTATAGTTCCCTGTATAATCCATAGGGATAGTGTTTAGACTATAGTTTACGAGTAAATCTGTGTCTAAATATAAGGTTTAAATCCACATCTCGGACTATCCTTAAACCTCGTTTTGGAATAAGGCGGATTGTACCTCACGTAAATGAAAAGTATAAACTACTAGCTACACCCTGGGGTTTCTCCCGCATAAGTCCAGAACCCGCGGTTTTTTTTAAATTAAAATTTCCTTTGTCCTTCTCTATCCCTTAAAATACCTCTATACCAATTTTCATCTAAATCGAAGCACTATTTAATTGCTCAAAGAACATAATACTCGTATATTTTACTTCGCCTTTACCTTCAAAAATCGTAATAGGAAAAAATTTACTTTGTACGGTCGGCTGCATAATTGCAGACCCACCGTAGAGCTCCAAAATGGCTGTTTAAGAATGTTTTCAATACAAGCAAGATTCTAGGCACCAGCTTTAGTTGAAGTTTTAAGTCTTTCAACTCATGAATTTATCAAACTAAAATTATTAGAATTGAAACATGCCAATAATAGTAATTTTTGAACTCTACCGGAGGCTGCAATTATGCAGTCGACTGTACCTAAGTTTAGGAAATCAATTGAGCCCTACATATTTTATTGAACACAATTTAATCTAAATAAAAGCATAAAATTTTATCCTAAAGGTGATCGTAAATAGACAATCAATTTCCGCGTTCTTGTTCCAATATCGACACCGTAATTAAACTGCAAAACATTAATTACCTACTCATGCATATAACATAGTTCACATCAAAGCTAAAGCAATTTGTTAAAACAACGCACATTGCAAATTGTTTCGAAACTAGAGAATTCAGGTGTTGCGTATGTATTAAGAAAGGTCGTCCAGGCGTGTCCCTTTTACCAGATTCAAATTCAAATATCATTTATCGTGAACACAAGTATAAAAAGTTGTTACATAGACCTTTCGGCATATAATGTACAAGGTAATTTAATACTAAGGTGTAGGTTTTTACTATTACTACTCTAAGAGATCAATGCATTATAAGGAAATAAAAAGTAAAAACAGCAGTAAAAACTAATAAATTAATTGGAAAATTATCATACTTTTTACTGATACTGATTCTATCGGTATACAAGCCTACTGACGTTTTCCAGACTGTCATTTCATTTGCTTGTGTTGCCGGCTCTGAGTCAAAATGTGCTGCCCTTTTGACGTCTTAAAAATAATAATGTTGGGATTTTTTGCCATAATAGTACATTGCGAGCGTGTTAAAGACGCCAAGATGCAAATATCAAATCCACACGTATATCGTACGACGTTTTTTATCACAGTTGCGAATAAAAGAAAAGACTTGAAAAGAAAACAAAATAATAATTAACAAAATATTTGTGAAAAGTCTATGTTTACATTTTTTTAAGGCAATATTTTTTTGTTAATTATGCTCCGGAAAGGCCAGGCTAAAGACTTTTAACCTATACAGCGTCGTCTGACATACAATATTTTTTAGGGTTTTTTCTATTTGTTTTTGCGTCGGGGGTTAAGAACAAAATACATGGTACGGAAAAACAATATATTTTAGTAAAGAAAAAACAAAAAATAAACATAACTTAATTTTTAATTGTTTTCTAAGTCATTATCACGTAAATTTTTCGTTCGTAAACCGACTTTAGAGACAACCATTTTTGCTAGCTAAAAAACTCTTTGGTACCTACCTTATTTATACATCAAAACGGTATAACCCAGATAAATTAAGAATGTTTCATCTACCTAACATGTAATTAGCAGTAAGATACATATTTAACTTATCGGGATAACTTTATAGCACTAGGTTGGCAATGTAAAACGCACGCGTGCATAATATGTTGGATTATGAGCCTAAAAGCAGTTGAATAAGATCCACTTTATGAGCAACTGTGATAAAAAATAATAATGTTGATGTTTGTGAGACAAAGCCGACCCCAAATAAACTGGGATAAGGGCAGGAAGATGATGTTTGTGAGACAAAACGTAATGATATAAAGAATTGACCGAAAAATATTTATTTCAAAACCATGTAGGTAAAGATGCGAAGCGACTCCGAGCCGTAAGTAACCGATGAGTGCATGTAGTTAAAAGGATACAGTGTGTAACAAAAGCGCCTCTTAGGCATGTAGGTACAACCAGACCTTATAAAAAAAATAAGGACCTTTTTAATTGTGAAAAATTACTCTTATTTCACCGGAGTCTGTGGAATATTCAAAATCTTATTTACCAAAGGCCCACTGGAGTTTTGGCGGGAACGAGTTAACAACATGTCGTGCTGCAGTTTTATTTTCATGAAACTTAGATGTAACCCGAGTTGAATTGTATAATTCTGGTGGAATGTTATTCAATTTAGTTCTGTGAAAGTGCACAAGTGTAGTGAAAGTAAAAATCAGTGTCAAACATGCAGTTTTCTCGTTGCCTCCAAATCTCCTATTAAGGTTATGGTAAACTTGCCACCGCTTTACTATAGCCCCTGACTTGACGGACTATGACGACTTTGACTGTATTGAAACACTTTAGGCCCGATTTATGAAAAATCGGGTCATAATTTGATGCAAAATATAACTTGACACTGGCTAAATGCACACGTGCGAAGCCATAATAAAAGAAAAAAAAAAGGCCCACTGCCAATCTGATGTTGCGTGATTAAAATAACTAGTATGTAGTTACAACGCAATCGATGTACCGCCTATTTTAATAAATTACATTTATTCTGAACAAAGGAATAAAATATTCTTCATAACAATTAATTAAAAAACATTGTGGAGACGTTGGGATGCTGGGGAGACGACACCAAAAAATTAGTTAAAGAGTTGGGTGATAGGATAAGGGGCACTGGTGGTGACTCCCGCTACGGCTCGATTCTGGCGCAGAGGTTAGCCATCGCCATTCAGCGTGGCAATGCTTCTAGCATTATGGGAACCTTTACGCCGGGTACGATAAGGGGTGGGTTATTTGACTAACTGGTCACTTCATTTTTTGTATTTATAATGTTAAATATGTAGTCTTTTTCTAGCTGTATATTAGGAAAGGTATTTGTTTTCTCTTTTTAGAATAAAGTTTTCTTTTTGATGTATTAAAAAACCAACCTACTTACATTTAATAAAAATTAAAAATACAGGAAGTGTGCCTAAAAGGCTGGCTGCGTTACCTTGCCGGTTATCCGCTATCCGAGGTAGGAGCCAGCCCTTTAAAACTATAATAATAAATTAAATACCATCAAACAGTTTTCGTTCTATATGAAAGAAAGGAGGCTTGTTTAAGACCACACAGAAACTGCAGGTGTAGCATATTGCATACAATAGCTACATCTCAGTCTTATGAATCGTATAATGCAAGCCTGCGCAAAAACTAAACTACCATGCATCTTACATGAATATTTTTTGAACGAGACATGCTAATACATTTTAAGTGTCTATTGATTGTATGGTATGAAAGGATTTTTTGTGATAAGTAGATATTAGAAAGGATTTTGTTTTATTAATGTTTTCAATACAGTTAGGAGATAGATAGGTAACAGGCTCATAAAATGTGATGGTTAGATTAAGTAAAGTCAAAGTCGTCGGAACTACTTGTACTTGTATACAGGCTGTTTTCCGCCATTGGACCCTTTTTAATTGGGTCCTTTTTGCGTGAGAATGGAGTAAGCTTCCCCAGCACCTACTACCCTCTCAGCTTACTCGGCCATGTCCAGAGAAGAGAACTTGTCAATACTTCTGGAGCCAACTAAGCCGCGGGTTTCATCACGATGTTTTCCTTCACCGTAAGAGCAATGTCAATTAGCGCACATCATTTTTTCTTAAGAAAAATGCATTGGTGCACGGCCGGCCGGGATTCGAACCCACGACTTTCAGAATGAAAGTCGAGGTATCTACTACTAAGCCAACACCGCTCTTGTCGTCGGAACTAAAATAAAGACAGTTTGATTGTTTAATCGGATGGGTATCTATCAGTGACGAGGGGTAATATTTCTATGAAGGTATGCCGATATAACACTAATAGCAAAAAAATATTTTATTACTGATACCTTTAGATACTTACAATCATCTTACAATACTTGTAGGATAGGTAGCATTTTTTTAAATAATGTGTTATTCTTGGCAAGTTATTTTAAAACAACGTAGGTTTTTATCTAAGATCTTGTACCCACATAAAGACATTAAATACGAGCATGGTCGATAGTATCACTGAGTCAGCTTTTAAAATGGGAGTATCACTCAAAGTCGTATTCAATTTTTATCAGATTCAAGGCATGAATCTCAATTCTCAATAACCATACTGACCGAACAGGTTGCAATACTAAATTGATTTTCGAAATCGCCAAACATCGATATCGGACTCGACTGATTAATAATTCATGAGAATCGCACAATAGGGTTTTTTGAATCGATAATTTATGGTGTAATGGTGAAAAAATACATTGAATTTCATATTTTGTTCGTTCTCGAATTGAAATGATATCTTAATATGTCTTGGATGGTCGTGGAACCAGATTTTGCTTTTTAACACGCTTTTATTAGCTTCATCTGTATGTTTGTATGTATGTTTGTAACCGATTCTTTGAGCTCGATTTTGTCCTACTTTGGACGATCAGATTTAATTCAAACTTTTTTCGCCCGCGCCATGTAAGCCGCCATCTTAATTTTTTGTTAATTTTCACATATTTTCTCACCATCAAAACTTTCCCTGTGTGTAAAAGTTATGGCATGATCAAGAAAAATAGGGATTCATTGTTAATTAACATAGTATTGGCTGATAAATTAGTAAGAGAACAACAAATGACAATGTACAAAATCTAATTTACATCCAATAGATCAATGAAAATAATATTCAGTTAATAAATATTTATTAGAATGCTGAGTTATTATGTTAAAGAAGAAGATTAAACTTCTTGGGAAACTTATAAATTCCTATAAAATATGTAACTAAATTAACGAATCCTTTAAATTGTTAAATTAACGAACTTATTTCAGAACACCTCCGGGTCCTAATCCATATAGACCGCCTATACAGGGTTATTGGTAATTATACTAGCAAGCCGTTGAGGGCTACTTCTGTGCACTTTAACAAACAACTTTTGTTCTACGAGTTTTGTAAATTCGAAAAAAATATGAAAATTTTAAGGTTATTGTAAATTCGAAAAAACACCTGTTTTTTTTTTAAAAAAGGCCATTTAGACTAACAACAGTAGAAAAAAAACTTCAAAAATAAGTAAAATGTTTAGGTTAAAATCAGCTGTTTCATACACGGAGAGGTCATCTCCGTGTATGAAACAGCTGATTTTCAGGTAAACCCAAAAGCAAAATATTCAAAAAAAAAATCGAGTTTCCAAAAGTCGTCGAATAAAAGTTGTTTGTTTAGGTGCACAGAAGTAGCCCTCAAAGGCTTGCTAGTATAATTACCAATAACCCTGTATAGTATCGAAAAGAGAATGAGCCAATGATATAATTTGTTTTGATGCTCAGTTCCTGGCTCCAAAATAGGTTTGTTTCAAAATCGAAATAGGTTGCTAAAAATTAAACAACTTACGAGTAAAGTTATTATTTTCATACTAGCTTTTGCCCGCGTCTTCGTCCGCGTAAAAGTCGAAAATGAACCAAGGAATCACGTTGTCCCATACAAACTTTATTTTATTTTTCACCCCCTTAGGAGTAGAATTTTCATAAATCCTTTCTTATCGGATGCCTACGTCACTCAAAGAACACACCCTCCAAGTTTCTGGTCTCTATGATCAGCGGTTTAGGCTGTGCGTTGATCCGTCAGTCAGTCAGGACAAAGAATTTTATATGTATAGACTAGCTTTTGCCCGCGACTTCGTCCGCGTAGAAGTCGAAAATGGACCATGAAATCTCCTTGTCCCATGCAAACTTTGCCCCCCTTTTTCACCCCCTAAGGGGTAGAATTTTTAAAAATCCTTTCTTATCCGATGCCTACGTCATACAAATAACACACCATCCAAGTTTCAGGTCTCTACGATCAACGGTTTAGGCTGTGCGTTGATCCGTCAGTCAGTCTGTCAGTAGTTCAAGACAAAACATTTAATATGTAAAGATTACCATTATCATACGGATGAGCACCTATTAAAATATTCTGTTAATGTGTCGCGGTACAAATAATACCTGTTGGAACAGTCTATTAAACGTAAAGTGTGTGTCACGAACACATTATAAATGCCCATCCCGTCCATTTGAACCCGGAGTTGACATCTTTTCATCCAGTCACCTGTCCTTGGCAAGCTTTATTGCATTTCCTGAAATGTGTAAGACTTTGTACACTTAATTTGATGTGGTTCTTCTTTTAACAATGTTAATTTAACAATGTCATTTAACATTGTCAATGTTTAACAATGTTAAATGAAGACCCACACACACAAATATGCGGGTAAATTCTTTTGAGTAAATACCTACAATACTAACGTAGCCTGGAAGAAATCGCTTTTAGCATGGTCGCCCATTTGAGACTTTTAGGGTGCGTTTTCACTGACGCAAGGCGGGCAGAGGAGTTGAGTATATGAGTTAAGTATTTATACGTAACGTTAGATATTTGTCTGTGGTCTGGTTGTTTCTATGTATTATATGTATATATTTACAAAAGAAAAGTATTTAAGTAGTATATCCGTTATCTAGCACCCATAACACAAGTCTAGTTACTTAGCTTGGGGCTAGATGGCGATGTGTGGAATGTCCGCAATATTTATTTATCTATGTATTTTCACTTAGGTGTTTCTATAAATAATAATACCTTATCAATACAGGTTTTTTGTTGCAAATCTGATCAATGACCTTTAACCTTGCTGATGTCAATATTTATTTTAAATCTAGATTCATAAATGACGCTCATTTTGTACTATTACACAAATATTAATCATTCATTATGTTGTAATAAACACGGATGTCGGTAAGTATATTAAATCCAGATACTGAATATAATATACTTATTTATTGAATATACACGCAGAGAAATCGGAGTCCACCAGAAGTACAAAACAGTGTAGTTAAATAATTTCACGACAATTATAGTCTGAAATACTGTTTTCTTGTAATATCTACGATTTTATTTTAAACCTCATTAAATGTTTAATAAGGTACACTAGAAAAATTTATTAAATCAAAGGTACAATAATTTTGTATTTCAAACAATAATTCTTGCTTATAATAGGAAATGATTTGTATTGTTTACTAGAATAAAATGTACAGTTGACCAAGTTAAGTGTTCTGATTAATAATCGTCATGTTAGTAATGCGCTACGATATTTTCTGTATCCACAACAACATTATTTTAATTATTACAAGAATATATAGTTATCCTAACTATTTTGTTTGTTTTTGAAAATAACTAAAATAAGTTGCTTTTGTAACAAAATAATTAAGTTGTCATAGATAATATCATGTTCATTTAACTGAACACTGTGTTCTTTTATTTATACAAATAACGACTTGGTATTAATGCAAGTTAGTCTAGTTAAATAATTAGATTTATGTGTACCTACTAATTTTTTTAGTTTTATAAGTCGCAACTAGATGGCGGCCGTAGTAAATTTAGATCGCGCTATCGTTGTGTTTTATCAAGTTACCTTAGTCGAGACGACAATTTTGTTTTGTATCAAGAGTGCGTACGGATTATGGACTCTGCACTTAAAGCTATATGTGGCTTTACTCCACTATAGCCATAAGTGCTGCATTTCTCGTAGAGCGTACAGACGCGTAATCTACGAGACAATGTAGTCTAACTTTAATATCCCTTTTTGCTGTCTAGGATTACTATAATTGATTTATACATCGAATGAAACTCTACAATAATTACTGTAATGGGGACTAGAATATATTATATACTACAAAAAAATCTAGTTACATTTACAAGAATCTAGTAAACGTAACTAGATTTTTTCTCCGTGTGTACTAGTAGTCTAGTAGTGTGTACAATAATTTCTGGTTGGTCCTGAATAATAAATATTTGGTAAAGACAACTAGTGAGTACAACTGCTGTCACGGATCCAAACAGAAGTTCTCGTTGCACTTACGAGATTTCTCGTACGTCTTACAACATTTTTCTCTGTGTGTAGAAATTATAGAATCTATTTTTTTTTTATAATTTGTATTCAGCATAATATCTAGAATATAATTTTATAAGCTTCCAAACCTTTATTAGGCATTGAAACTATGGTAAATCTGAGTAGCATTTTAAATTTACCTAGTCATTATTTTTAGTATTTACTAGATCTTAGTGATGTCAAATATATTCATCAAAATTCAGATATTTATAATTTAAATTGAATCCAAAATATAAAAGTTTGTCTGTAAACTCGGTTTACGGACAAATTTTTACGTGAAACGATGAAAAATGGATTTTTTTTTCTTGATATGTATTTTTTGCCTTTATAATGTTTTTCCTTTATATACAGGATGATTTTTTACAAGGGCCTTCAGGACTATATCTTAAACTATAAGAGATAGCAAAAAATGCTGAAAGGAGTCGCGTGCTCGATTTTGACAAAAACTAAAACTGCGTCATTAGATTTTTGAAAAAGTATTTGTCCTATATAACACGGTCACAATAACTGTGGACCTGGTTCGATGACGTTATATCGGCGCTCCAGTACGGTGTGCAAAATAGCATCATTCATGATGCTATTTTGCACACCATTCACTCATGGAAAACAAGAGATTTTTTTAGTCGACTGCCGGATTTACATTTAGATAATGGTTAGATTAATGGATATTGTAAGCAGCAGGGGTATCGCATTCCAGCGAGGTCTACAGATATTGTGATCGTGCTATACTAATCGATAGTGTTGACGATAGAGATTAATTCCTGAAAACAAACATAGTATGGCAAATCAATGAAAATAGGTCATTTTTCTAGTTTTCTACAATTCTACAGACTTCTACAGAGTAGGCGTCTACAATGACCTCCTTTATAATAAAGATCGTGAGAAAATAAACGAAGGTAGAGATGAATTGGCCCTGCAATAGGACAGTAAAAGCTCTAATTAAATTAATTAAAAATATTTGAAGAGTCAACCGATTTAAGTTATTTAGTCAAGTCATTACGAACGTCATCGGTAACAATCCCATTTGAGAAATCTAAAGAACACAAAACACAGCCTTCACGGTTAATTAGTTTGTTGTATCGTGTAATTAACATCGCTTGTTTCACGGGAGGATACTGTTCCATAGATACGAAAACGATTGAGTTTGAGAGCATTGCGCTTGCGCAACTATCATGTGTAGGTTAAATGGTTATGCCGAAGATATTACAAATTAACTAGAAATAGACTATAGTTCTATAAATACCTGTCAAAATTTAATTGTGAAGAAGACTAATTTGTTATTTGACGGTCAGCGTTATTAGTACGGCGTCATCGAGTTTTTTATAATATACTATACAGCTATAAGCATGCGCTGGGCACGGTCTGTCGGTTGAGCGATCGTACCACCGAGCGAACACCTTGCGTAAGAGTATGAACATAAAAATAAAAATTGCATCGTTCGAGCTTCGCACAGTCGTACCATATACATACACGTTAAGTGAATGCTCGGCCGAGCTACATGGTAGGCGGAGTGGGGGGTGTTAGGTTTAATTTTCGTTACGGAGTTTCTTGATTCAGTCTCCGCGTTCAAAGCCCGTGATAAAAGCTATGCAATAGCTTAAAAATTTAAGTAAGTTCGAGAAAGTTACCCTAATTTACTGAAAATTCAATTAATTTCAAATGTGGCACAAACACTCCGTGATTTTAATAGTCTTTTTTATTCGAAGTTTTAATTAAGTTCACCGATCATGCTCAGGGGAAGACTGATAAAATAAATTAATTTAAGAAGTTTAAAATTGGATAAATTATTTTGTAGAATTTTCATACGATCCTTTTTTCTGTTTATAGATAGAGCCCTTGAATGGTCAACACTTACGAGAAATGGAAATAAGTCAGTCCATCCGTCCATCTGAAATTTATTTTGCTGTTCTTGCTTGTTCAGTGTTCTTAAAATTTCACTCTTTTCATTTCTTCATAACGCGCCTATTAAAGAAATAGGTAAGTATGACTTCAAAAACTAAAGTGGTGCCCGGGAGTATTTAAAATTTACCGAAACTCGACTTAAACGTTACAAATCGTAATAATAAATAAAGAAATAAAAAAAAATTACGTCAAGAACACTTGTGCCAGACAAATGAAAGATAACTCCCCTACTCGGTGATCTATCGAGGCTAATACAATCTATCAAACTTGATACATCTATAACAGTTCTAAAGACAAAGCACATCTGCACCATGCAATGTACAGTCGGCTGCATAATTGCAGCCCTCGGTAGAGATCGAAAATTACTATTATTGGAATGTTTGCATTCTAATATTTTTTGTTTGATTAATTGATGGGTAAAAGACATTAAACTTCAACTAAAGCAGGTGCCTAGGTGGTGGTAATCTTGCTTGTGTTGAAAACATTTTTATAACAGCCGTTTTGAAGCCCTACGGTGGCTCTGCAATTATGCAGCCGACGTACCTTAACCTGAGTAGGTATTCATTTCAAACCTTAATGTTATCAAGAAGGTGAAGGGTCTGATATTTCTCATCTGGGTAGGGTGCGGGCGCGACGCGTGACTAGCTCATCAGTTTATCAATATTTTACATCTAAAATAGGTACGGTCGGCTGCATAATTGCAGCCCCAAAACGCCTAAAATGACTATTATTGAAATGTTTTCAATCTAATATTTTTTGTTTGATAAATTCATGAGTTAGAAGACTTTTAACTTCAACGAAAGCAGGTGCCTAGTATCTTGCTTGTGTTGAAAACACTCTATGCTGGGTCTGCAATTATGCAGCCGACCGTACCAAAACAACATATTTGTACATAATGCTCATTCAATTTTTCCCCATTTTTTACTAAATGATTTCCAAATATGCTGAGATGGGTTATGAATCGTAAATTAGAAGGTCACTAAATACATAAAAAAAACAGCCGATTCTAAAAAAACTTGATTTTTCACAAATCGCTGAATTAAACTACAAAATATAAGTAAGTATAGATACTACGTAACCGGAATGGCATTTTTATACATATTTACATACATATTTCACGTTTTCATATACATATTCATATGTCATACCAGTTACGTTCATATTATGCTCCGGCCGGTAATATAATGGGTGAAAACCTTCATTTATCTTATAATTTAGGTAAATGTAATTTACTAACTACCTCATAAAACTAAAATTAATATTTACCATTTGTTGAATAAATATTGTAGGACATTCCACACATCGTCATATAGCCCCAAGCTAAGTAACTAGACTTGTGTTATGGGTGCTAGACAACGGATATACTACTTATTTACTATTTGTAAGTACATATTTTCTTATAATACATAGAAACAACCAGACCACAGGCAAATATCTAAGCATAAATACTTGTCTGAGGCGGAAATCGAACCCTGTGTTTGGCAGTCTGGCATGGTGACCATTGTGCCAACTGGGTCGTCTTTTATAATGTATTGGAACATTTATCATGTTCCCATTTTCAAAATTGTAAAAGTTTCTTGAAATGCATTTTCAAACGACCAAAATATTTTTGGGATAATCAAAATAGAAACATGCTTATGGATTCTTATGTTATTTGATAATAATTTGAGTAAGTAGGATTCGGTTTAAAAACACAAACAAAAAAATAAAAAAGACTTCGTACCTACTTTTTAAATTGTAGTAAAGTAGTAGTCACGTAAAGTTTTCCGATTGCTAATGAAGCAATAAAAGTAATTTCTACATATAAAGGTACCAATCGAATTTACGTAAGATAGTATAAAATCATTTTATCGATATGGGAGTGGACATTACATCCCACTTACGCATTCAACATTTATCATACGCTTTATGCGACTCTTGCGCAGATGATTGAGTAAAACTAAGCACCTCCACTTTACAACTTGACTTACATCATGATGTTACGTAAATATTTTGACATCGTGTCATCTCTATTAATACATATTACTATATAACCACTTAAGCTTGAACTGTGAGATGAATTAGTAAATTGAAAGCTTTTAACAAAGTCGAAAGTTCCTTTTAAATTGGTTGGTTTTGTACCTCCGTGGGAAAAATGCATATACATTATTAAAAGTAGTTCGACACTTTGTTTCATGTAGATGTAGAGATACAGGTTAGTTTACTACACACGTTTTTTCAATTAGATTTCCAAATTGCTAGAATTAACATAGTTTAATGTTAGGACGTGTTACAAAATTGTTTTTATCGGTCTTCAATGCAAATAGATTATAATTATTCAGGTAAAATTGAGGCTAAAATTAAGACAATTTTGCAATATCATAACAAAATTAAACGGAAATATATAGCAACCTATAGCTGACTATAGGTTTCGTTCATAAGCTCAGAGTCAGGAAATTTTTTTGTGCGCTAATTGATATTGCTCGTACGATGAAGGAAAACATCGTGATGAAACCCGCGGCTTAGTTGGATCCAGAAGTATTGACAAGTTCTCTCCTCTGAAAATGGTCGACTAGGCTGAGAGGGTAGTAGGTGCTGGGCAAGCCTACTCCATCCTCACACAAAAAAGACCCAATTAAAAAGGGTCTAATAGCGGAAAACAGCCCGTTCAAGTACAAATAAGCTCGGAGTCGCTCAACGGGCTATAGAGAGAGCTAGATGGAAATCCGTAGAAGAACCAAAGTCTCTCAGGATTAGTAAGCTAAAGTAGCAATGGGCAGGTCATATAGCCTGTAGAACTGACAACCGCTGGGGAGTAAAGGTTCTCGAGTGGCGGCCGCGATGCAAGGCGAAACGGAATGTTGGAAGACCAGCTGCCCGATGGACCAACGACATTGCAGCGGTTGCGGGTAGTCGGTGGATGGAGGCGGCTCAGGACCGCTGATTATGGCGTCATATTGGGGCCTATGTCCAGCAGTGGACGTGTATCGGCTGATATGATGATATACCAATCGGCTAAGTATACTTATTTCATTGCGGAAATGTTCGTTTCCAAACTTCAATAAAAAAATGTTAAGGCCTTTTAAAAACTATTTTTATCACTACATCAGTCTCAAACCGAACAAATTACATAATTTAACAGTTTAATTCAACAAATGATACGGATTTACGAATAAAGGCCAGTTCACACGATCAATTTCAATCTCGTTTACACGATCGAACAATAGACGTTATATTAGGTGCTGTCATTTAGCGTCACCTTTATAAATAGTGATGGCGTACTCTTAGTTCTGTGTACTTTTAAGATTTTTGTGTTTTTAAAACCTTGCAAATGTTTTTCTTATTACGTGTTTTTTTATTTATTTTGGTGACTAGTAAAGTTTTAGGATTGTTTTTATTAAACTATTTATATTTATATTTTACTAGCTGCGCTCCGCGGTTTCACCATCGTAAATCCCGATCCCGTCAGAATATCGGGATAAAAAGTAACCTATGTTTTAATCCAGGTCTCCAGCTATCTACATACCCAATTTCATTGCAATCGATTCAGTAGTTTTAGCGTGAAGGAGAAACAAACATACACACACACAAACTTTCACATTTATAATATTAAGTAGGAATAGGATTAGAGGCAATTATACGAAGAAATACACATACCTACATGTAGAGGACACATTAAGACCGTCGCCACGTTTGATTCAAAATTATACCTTACTTAATAAGGATTTAGGATACATAAAATCTAATAAGAAAATTATTGGAATTATTTTTCTTATTTTAGAAAGAAGAAGAAAGAAAAACATTTATTTGGTGCAGGCACACGTCAAATTTCAAATTAAACACACACAAAGAAATAGGTAACATTATACAACGAAGAAAAAAACAATACACTAAACCTAAGAATATTTAAGAAGCATGTGCTGCCCCAAATAGGTCGACCTCAGCTGTAAGCCACAGTCAAGCGTAACTTGGCTGCAGCGCTGGTCTTCCGGCTAAACCCGCTGCCGTCGTTCGTCGTCGTATACGCTCCCACATACACACAATAAAACGATAAATAAATAAAATAGCAAAATGATTATATTTTATATCTATTGTCCTGAAGGGGGCCCTAAATTTATTATTCAACACGTCATTTGACACTGAGCAGACCTTCGCATATTGGCTACAACACATGTAACCTCTGATTTCCATGGAAACTGGAGAGCTTGTTTCACAAGCGGAGCAAGCTAAGGGCACGTGACATGAATAACTAAGAACAAGGATTAGCAACAGTTCAATGTCATTGCGATATTACACGGGGAAGTTCACACTCTGTCTGAATCCAAGATTGATGAACGATACTTGGCATAATTGGAATCGGAGTTTCTCTTAATCTAAACATATAAAATTCTTTGTCCTGAATTAATAAATATTGCAGGACATTCCACACATCGCCATCTAGCCCCAAGGTAAGTAACAAGACTTGTGTTATGGGTGCTAGACAACGGATATACTACTTATATACTTTTCTTTTGTAAATATATAATTATAACACATAGAAACAACCAGACCCCAGACAAATATCTAAGCATAAATACTTGTCGGAGGCGGGAATCGAACCCTGGTGACCATTGTGCCAACTGGGTCGTCAAATGACTGATTGAACTGGGACTGACTGACTGATGGATCAACGCACAGCCTATACCGCTGATCGTAGAGACCTGAAACTTGGAGGGTGTGTTTTTTGTGTGACGTAATACAGATAAGAAAGGATTCTCCGAAAATGTACCTCTTCGGGGGTGAAAAAGGGGGACAAAATTTGTATGGGGCAACGTGATTCCTTGGTCCCTTTTCAACTTCTACGCAGACGAAGTCGCGGGCAAAAGCTAGTCATAAATAAAATGCGTATGCGTAATATCAACTCAGTGGGATGGGATTCCCTTAGCTTAGTTGGATAGTAATTGGATACAATGAAGCGGAGTTTCTGTGTTCAAGTACCACCACAATTTACGAAGGTTCTTCAATTTCTAAACGGAATCAGTAAATTTTTAAACGCCAAACTAGGACAATCTGTATCTTGGTAATTATAAATCACGGAACGCTTCATTATCTTAATTTTTATGACACTTTTTGAGCATCAAAACCAACCAAAATGAGCAATGGTCCACGCATTATATGGTGCCGAAATAACTGTATGGGTTCCTAACATATACTAATATTATAAAACTGAAGTTTGCTTGTATGTTTGTTTGAACGCGCTAATCTCAGGAACTACTGGTTCGAATTGAAAAAATATTTTTGTGTTGGATAGTTTATTTATAGAGGAAGGTTATAAGGCTACTTTTCATTTTGATATTTGTGATATCGCGGAACTCAGCTAGTATAAAGATAATAGCGATTATCTATTAAAATCTGTTTTTCAACAGTATATACTTTTTACCTATTTTTCGTCTCCGTCTTAATTAACGATAAGTTATTCGTTCCATTTGCGTTAGTATTTCTTCAATTATATTTAATTACGAATAGGTAAGTAACTGGCTCATAGAGAAGTGGATGCACTTGAGCACTCCGCAGACGAGTAGCAAAAACTTGAGCAAGGTCAGTGTGGTCGCATGAGACGTCCTCTGAAGGCCCTTTTATAAAATAAAAAGTTTAGTAAATAAATAATTTAATGCACTTCAGCGGTAACAATTAATTACTATAATAGTACAATTAATAACAGTGTTAAAGAACTGTGTCGGGGTGTCTAAATGTGGCGTTCGGGGGAACGACGACAGCTTTTTCGCTCAAAGTCTTAACGTGGTATTCAGAGAGTAAATGTCTCCAGCCTATTGGGGATTATGCCGCGTACATGAAGACATTCTTAATGTGTTTTATTAATAAGTTAATATTATTTTAAATAAATTTTTATTTTGGTTTTATATTGTTTTTGTTATTTATTTGTCCGATTACAGTACGGACTTCAATATCTGCAAACAATTTGGCGACAAACATGTCACAGATAAATAATATAGACAGGAATACACACTTTCTAGTACCATACAAACTAAAACAGGAAACTCCAAAATAGGGAAAGAAGCAAAAGTGGCACAAAGGACGGCCTTATCGCTTATGGGTGATCACTTCTAGGCAACCGTGCATATACCAAGGTAATTGAACGACCCAGTTGGCATAATAGTCACCATGCCGGACTGCCACACACAGGGTTGAGGGTTCGATTCCCGCCACAGACATGTATTTATCTAGATGTTTGTATGTGGTCTGGTTGTTTCTATGTATTATATGTATATTTACAAAAGGAAAAGTATTTATTTGTATATCCGTTGTCTAGCACCCATAATACGAGTACAAGTCCAGTTACTTAGCTTGGGCTAGACGGCGATGTGTGGAATGTCCTGCAATATTTATTTAATAATTATTTTTCAAAACTATCGGCCGTGACCGCAAGATTAGTGTGTATGTCCATTTATGTTAGCAAAAAGGTGGCGCTGTCTTAAATATTTATAATGGTCTATGACCACTTTTTGCGAACCATTAGTAAATCAACCAAAGCAATTTTATAACAACGTGTTAAAACGGAAACGAAGCCATATTACAATCTAGTCGACCTCAAAATCATCTTAATGAGAATATTATAATGAGATTGTCGACTCAAGGTAAACAAGAAATTATGAGTACACAATTTTTGAAAAACCCCCGAGGCTTTACTCTCAAACAAGTTCCTATGACACCAAAGTAACTGACACGACTAGTCGCACGACTTAAATGACACGATCGTTAAGATCACACGGTAATCGTTTTAGATTGTAGAGAGCTTAAAATATTGTATAATACATAACTTTTATGTTGTACTTGAACGGACTGTATTCCGCAATTATTTTAATTGGGGCCCTTTTTGCGTGAGGATGGAGTAGGCTTGCCCAGCAATAGCAGTCAATACTTCTGGAGCCAACTAAGCCGCGGGTTTCATCACGATGTTTTCCTTCACCGTAAGAGCAATGTCAATTAGCGCACATATTTTTTTCTTAAGAATCTTCTACGACCTTGAAAATGAAAGTCGAGGTATCTACCACTAAACCAACACCTGTAACTTTTATTTTTACAGAATCTTATTTTAAAATACAACCTTAAAAAGTACCTTTTGCTATGTTATAGGTTTGCCTCAATTGTTTAGAACAGAAGTACATAATAGTGTCAAGTTTCTCTAATAAAAAATTTATAGAAGCTCATTCAGTAAATATCTTCACGGTCTTACCTACTTTAATCTAATATCTAAGCAAGTGGATTTAAAGAGGCCGTGGAAGGCGAAAGATCTTTCCAATCCACAAACTACTAACTTTTGTTTGACTTCATATACCAATATTTGTACATAATCATTGAACGTCATTCATATTTGTTTTTATAATCATTTTAAAAATCCCTCTGTAAATTGAAAACTCGTGTCCATTTGTTTACTAATCTCAATTATCAAGAAAAGTTAATATATTCGGTATAATTCCTGTGTTATTCATTTCTCAAACACTTGTCGTAGTTATTGACGATGTAAACATACTTAGCATACCTATATACCTACTTTATGTACGTAGAACAATGGGTATGACAAAATTTTCTTAGAAAAATGATCGCTTATCGTTGTTGGATGTGACTAACATAAATCCGTCTGTTAAAGGCTGTACTAAGTTTATCCACGTGACGAATTTAAGATTTTGTAACTTAGATTTCTGTGATCCGGTAAGTAAGCAAGAGGAAAATGAAGGAAATTCGTCACACTTGTGTATTGTATTGTGACATCAAGGATCGTATCCGGTCCATCATTTAAGTAGTTACTAACTTTGTTTTGCAGATATTGATAACTTGTACTTGAACGGACTGTTTACAGCAATTAGATCCTTTTTAATGGGCCGTTTTTTCGTGGGGATGTAGTAGGCTTGCCCAGCACCTACTACCCTCTCAGCTTAGTCGACCATTTCCAGAGGAGAGAACTTGTCAATACTTCTGGAGCCAACTAAGCCGCGGATATCATCACGATGTTTTCCTTCACCGAGCAATGTCAATTAGCGCACATATTTTTTTCTTAAGAAAAATACATCGGTGCACGGCCGACCGGGATTCGAACCCACAACCTTCAGAAAAAAGTCGAAGACCATTCAACACCGCTCTTTTGCAGATACAAACGGTTTTTGCTTGTGTTGAACCAAGAATTGTAGGGACATAGAACTTTAGCAGGAAAGTGGTAATTTTCGGCACACTTTTTTTGCTAAGCTTTCAAGTGAGCTTTTCAAATTAGCAATAACATGTTATAACTTTATTAACGTTTGGAATTAAATTGAAGAACCTGTTTATGTAACAGTGATCTTGAATTCACACTTAATGTCAAAGAGCATTGCTCTCATAATAATAACAATTCCAAATTAATAATAAGTAACATTCTTAGAGAAGTGGTAACAATACATTTTTAAAATAGAGTCCGTAGGCGCGCGGTATTCTTGTGTGTCATTATTCTTCAATTTAATACAATGACGCCCCCGTCTCTGTTTTGCGGCCATTTTTTGTCATATTATACGACTAATAATGATGGTAGAACATAAAATAACGAATCTCTAAGGTATTCATGATAATTGCTATTCTTGACTGTGATATCCGAGTAATGGATTTATTTTAACGTTTTAGATGTTATAAGTACCTACTTGTTACATGAGTGTGATTTATGTAGACATTAGCATTTCGTGGGTCAATGTTAATGTTGCAAAAAAAAATGATAAAGATGTTATCTGAATAAAATTAATTCACTTAATTATAGTGCATCCGATAGATTTTTATTCACATAGTATTTTGCAAGTAAACACTCAAACATCGAAGAACAAAGGCGATACTTACAAAATTTATCATTTTGAATAGGCTTGACTTTATCTACAATTCACTACAAACTAGGCAAATGAACGATAAACGCATGTATTGTTTATATTGATTCTTTCCTCGTTGGTCTTTGATTTTGTTTCCGGCCTAAATCAGTTCGACACAGGTAGTCAGACTTAATGGAAGTAGAGTAGGGAAAAGCAAAAAAGTATTCAATTCTGTAAAGTCTCTTTTTCGTGGCAGGGAAATAGACTCTAAGAAACTCAAGATTAATAACTTTTAGATGTAAAATATACCTAATTTCTTAGGGATTACTATATGCATATCCTTATTGCAAAATGACGATATCGTCTTAACGTTATTAAAACGCCATGTTACTAAATAGACATAAACGCTAAGTAGCATATTTGGATCTTAAAATGTCATTATTTAAAATCTATCCATATAAAATCCTTTGTCCTGAATGACTGACAGTCGGATCAACGCATAGCCTAAACCGCTGATCGTAGAAACCTGAAATTTGGAGGGTGTGTTCATTATGCGACGTAGGCATCCGATAAGTTTTTTCCGAAATTCTACCCCTGAGGGGGTGAAAAAGGGGGCAAAAATTTGTATGAGACAACGTGATTCCTTGGTCTATTTTCGACTTCTACGCGGACAAAGTCACGGGCAAAAGCTAGTACTGTATAAAAATCAACAATAATTAAGTTGCAAGATTTGACCCGAACAAACATACATTAATACATACATACATACACTGCAAGTTAAATAAAAGCTTTTAAAAAAAAAGAGAGCTACTGTTCAATTTGGTAGCCAGTAGACCTTTACCACCAGGGAATAGAGTAGTCTCCGAGTGTAAGAAACTATCCTATGACGTAAACGTCGACTCTTTCTTTTCGACATAAAATTAAATCTATACATATGAAATGCTTTGTCCTGAACTACTGACTGACTGACTGACGCATCAACGCACAGCCTAAACCGCTGATCGTTAGAGACCTGAAACTTGGAGGGTGTGTTCTTTGCGTCACGTAGGCATCGGATAAGAAAGGATTTTCCGAAATTCTACCCCTTAGGGGGTGAAAAAGGGGGGCAAAGTTTGTATGGGACAACGTGATTCCTTGGTCCATTTTCGACTTTTACGCGGACGAAGTCACGGGCAAAAGCTAGTACTGTATAAAAATGAACAACAATAAAAAAAGAGAGCTAGTGTTCAATTTGGTAGCCAGTAGACCTTTGTTGTGGTCTACTGGCTACCAAATAGAGTTAGTCTCTGAGTCTAAGAAACTATCCTATGACGTAAACGTTGACTCTTTCTTTTTCGACATAAAATAATAATATAATATTGTGTTTTGTTTCTGTTAAAACTAGTTAGACCACCACCACTCACTTGGACCTCCAAAGGGTACGTGTTCCTACTTTTTTAATAGTTGTACCATCACCCTGCACTCATCTAAACAAACTAAACAAAGCTATACTAATTAATTTGGTAGCTACTAAGTGGAGCCTTGTTTTCGATTTAGGGAATTGAATCAGTCTATGACTCTACGAAAGTTCTATAGTATCATAGAAATTGATAAAATGAAATACTATCTTACTTTTGCGTTACCTTTTATAAATTAGGTCAATCAAATACTTAATTTCCTTTATCGCTCTTAATGACTGTTTGTTCACAAACTGTTAAACACAGGCGACTATTTGCCGCCTGAGAACGCCCATTATCATAACCACATTGACAATGTGAAGGCATTATGTTAATTCAATATAAGCTGGAGCTAAGTATGGGCTTCTACTCCTACATGCGTCAGTACATCATATTTGCATATTTACGTACAGCTTATGTCATTGAAGAATACATAAATAGGTGCTATATGATATCTTCCGGTATCATATGGAATCTTTAGGTTTGGTATCTAGACCCAAAAGTTTTTTTTTTCATTTCGGGATGAATATAATCTGGCGCGAAAATGATTTCATAGAACCCATTTATTGAACCTCCCAGACAGGATAGTAGCAAAAATGTGAATACATTATGCCTTCTCATAGACAATTTTTAAATATAATTACGTTAAGCTATTGCATAGCTTTTATCGCGGACTTTGAGCGCAGCGACCGAATCAAGAAATTCCGTACCGAAAATAAAACCCAATAACCCCCAATCCGCCTAGATAAAATTAGAAATCTATACTAATATTATATAGCTGAAGAGTTTGTTTGTTTGTTTAAATTTGTTTGTTTGTTTGTTTGTTTTAACGCGCTAATCTCAAGAACTGCTGGTTCGAATTGAAAAATTATTTTGTGTTGGATAGTCCATTTATCGAGGAAGGCTATAGACTTTTCGTTTTGATATTCCCACGGGATCGGGACTTACGCGGGTAAAACCGTGGGTCGCAGCTAGTAGCTAGATAATTATCTAGTTTATAAGGATGTGTTACTCTGAACTAATAAAATTATATTACTTACATGTTTTGCCTTTAGTTTATGTTTTTCCTTCTTCGAAGAAAAACTAAATTACGAATGTTCATTTACGTTTATTGGATAGGTACTTTATTAAAACTTGTCATTGTAAAATATATACGAAGCAACGAAACTTGTTTTCTTGAAGAAATTCATATAAATTTTTATTGCCTACTTACCTACGTCGGTCAGGCGAAAATTATGTTCCTATTACATAATTCATTTTGTCCAGAAATATCGGAATAGAGATAAAAAAAACAAGTGAAAATAGCTATTTCTGATATATAGGTAACTAATCAACTTTCGGTCCATTTGATTTAAGTCTATAAGTCTATATTTGCCTATAGTTTGCCCAAATATGTACATATCTCATTTTATTTTTTTATGTTCTCATTCTAACCTATAATCATAGCTTGGGGGATGATTACAGCTCGCGTGCGCAAGAGTTACCAACCACTACCCTGCTGCCCCTAAACGAGCTCAATTTATTGATAGAAATATTCGATTAAATAATAATTCAAACATAGGTAAAGTCTCAATCTTCACACGAATATGTTAAACTTATGAGATCACCATTCGATTAATACTAAAAGTACCTTTATACAATCAAAAATAACCACCAAACAATACATAAAGAAATATCAAACCTTTAAAAAGAAAAGATGACCTTCAGCTTTTTCTGGAAAACACAATAACTTCACTATCACTTGTTTACACGATAAGACAACTGCGCGGGAGTTGCTTATTTACTATCTTCTCATTGAGAAAAAGTACGTGAAACGTATCGTAAGGTTCGTAGTAAATTCGATGGGATCGATCGTGCGTGCGGTTACGAGTGAGACGGTAAACACGAGTGAAACACTACGAATATTGTGACAAGCGCAGGCGCAGCCGCGGAAACTTGACTGTCGTAGTGGGGGCTAGGATATGGAAAATTGCGTGGACACATCGATGAATCAACAACCGAATTGTTTAACCTGTTTTTGCAATTATTCTTTAACACTCAAAACATACCTGTTTGTTTAATTAAACAAAGGTCTGTTTATTTTCTTCCAAAACATTTCGTGTGGAGACAGAATGAGTAAATGACATCAGTCTTTCTATTCTTAGCAATTACCTATACCTACTTTTAAAAACTATTTAGGGTTAAGCTCAAAAAACAAGTCTGTTTTCTAGCGACCTAATCTACCAACCAATCAGAAATTATCTTCTAGTGCTAACACTAAATAATCGCAGTTTCATAATCTGATAGTCCAGTAGAATATTGTTACCTACAGCAGAACAGGTTTATAAACTAATATTAAGACTTAAATAACTTTAGATTTTCAGATGCTAATAAATTCCGTCGACTGCTAGATACATAATTTTAAGAACCACACGTACTTACTTACTATTAATTAGGTAGAACCATAGACTTTACTAGCTTTGCTAGAGGTAGCCTTCGAATGTTTTAGTAGTCCTTCTAAGAATCATTCCTATTTTTATAGCTATTCAATAACGTAATTCCCAAAAAGTATCGATTACTTAATGTCAATATTTCTATAAATGTTTTTTATCTGCTTACTTTGCATGTATTCAACCATCTGATCAACAAGGAAAAATGTATGAAGAACTCCTACCTAACTAACTGAATATGCAATATGTCTTAATAGTTCTGAAAATAATATGCTTAGACCTGGATTTTAAAAGATAGAGTATTATTTCTAGTAGTTTCCATGCACTTATTTTAAGCAATCATAACATTAATCCAGTTTATAATCTCAAATCGAAATGCTAATAAACCAATTAAAATCAACGGAAGCTGTAACTTCTACGTGTCTTGAAAAAAATAAACGTTTGCCGACGAGCAATAATTTGTTGAGGATAATTTTAGGTGCTCTTTCAGACGGCAGTGGGAGGACCGGCTACCTTGCCTTATTTATCACTACATATCCAGATACATGCCAATGAGGCGGGGGCGGAATTATGCATAATATTAAGTACATACAATGTCATAATAGTAGGGATTGCCAGTGCGCAAAAGCCTTCGATAAGTTTCAATAAATATCGTATTTATAAATTCTCTCTTCTGTATTAATTCCATATGATGGTGGAATCTGTCTTTTTAGTCTTTGTCTTTGAACTACCTGAAGTATCGTCTAAGAAAACTTCGCAGTCTACTATGTCTTTTTTGACAACGTCTGTCCACTTAAACTTCGATTTACCCCGTCTTTATGGACCTGGAATTTTGATTGAACGTATCCATATTTTCTGACGGTCTTTTTCACGTGCCCGAAGCAATGGAAACTGGCTTTTTGAAGCTGGTCGGCGATTTCGATATACCAAGACTTCCTCGAACGTATTCGTTGCGTATTCTGTCGTGTATCGTAATTCCGCATATTTATCGAAGCATTGTATGTATAGATTGTCAATCCAAATTATTGAAGTGATTGAAGTGAAAACTTCTTTAGCGGCGTTGAGCACTTTTTCTGTAATGGGTATAAAATCTTAAACTCGCGTCAGGATACGAAAAAGCGTAAGGCGTCAGGACACGTGACCTGATCGAAAAAGCGTAAGACGTCAGGGTCCTAACAGCTAGTACATTTTTGTCAATGTATGGGAGAAAAATGTCTGTCGTTAGTCAAGAGATGGCGCTTGTTTACTTTTAATTACCATAATAAAAAACAACAAATTTCAAATCTTTAAGATTTATAGAGGATCTAACTCGAAATAATTTATATAAATTTACAGAATACAAAGAAAAAATCAAATCAAAACATTTATTATAGTGCAATTGCAACACCTAATATTACCGACCACAGATGTTGATATTTTTATTTTCCATTTCACGCATATTTTTTGTATTTTTCAAAAAGATATAAAAATAACTTTTACTATCACTTTATATTGCATATCGTCGAAAAACACGTTAAATAAATAATCAACATATATTCAATTTAAACAATTATAAAAGAAAAATGTAAAATTATAAAATTAGTCTCTATGAGGAAACCTTTTATTATTGTTGGTGAACAGGAACGTTTTTGGTAGCCATTGTCATTCTTTGTGTTTTTCGGACCCTAGATGCGTTACTTTCGATTGATTTTTGGATTTATACGACGACCTGCTTACGTTTCATGGACTTTGGTGATCTATTCTTTTATAATCAACTTCGGCTATCCCTTGGACTTGACAACGACGTTATATCAGTGGACCCCGGCAACTAAACTCGGACTTCGATATTGTGCTTATTTTGGATTTGCAATGTCTGAAAAAAAGTGCTGTGTTCCGAACTGTGGTAAGTCTTCATTTCGGTTATAATTAAATACTCCCCACTTGTATGAGAGTTAAAGTATGCATATTTGTTCATGACTATCTAATATAACCTCAATACCTATTAAGTAAATAAATAACGACCACCCCACGATGTCAGCCGCGTAATCCCGCGTACGTCGCGTTTCTCGAGAACATCGGAAAAATAGCCAATTGTTATTTCCCAAGATTTGTTGTAACATCAAACCAAGATTCATAAAAATCTGGTCTGGAATGATTTAACTGAATTCTATCTTGTGTGTGCCCATAGCCAATTCCGATAACAATAAACACTTGATTTACTAATGTAAAACTATATTATAATCTTTTAGGTTTAAAAACCGAAACACTACATAAATTTCCTAATCCTGCTAAGTATCCTGAACGTTTCCGAACATGGCTAAATAACATCGGAGGGGAAGTTTTGGACTTGGAATATGACACAGTGTACAACAGACGCCGTGTTTGTCATCTACATTTTGAGCCTCAATATCACACTAGAAGTAAATTTTTGAGTGTTGATGCTGTACCTCGACTGTGCTTACCAGGTAAAATGCTTGTTCATCCATATAAAATACAAATTATTTAAGTATTCTATTTTTCATATTCAAATATATTTACCATGCTAGATAGTAAAGTACATGCTGTTGAGTATGCCATGTCCTTCTGAATCTTGTAAATAGATAAATAAATGTTTATTACGGAACTATAATGTTTCTATGTTCCAATCATTATGAATTGTAACACAAACACATTATAACATATATAACACTGAATAAACCAGTGCCGGTAAACTGAAGTGCCAGATCAGCGAGACCAGTCTATTTATATAAAGTTATATATATCTACATAGACTACATACTAAAAACAATAAAATAATTACATATATACAGGATCTGCCATAACGAGACCACCTCTTATGGATATGACAAATATTCAAGGAAACAGCAACATTCTGACTGCAAATTTCCCACCTCAAGAACCACCAACTGAGATATCAGCTTCTTATCGCAAAGAAAGTAAGTTATTTTTTCAATAAATAAATATCACACTAGTATTATAAAAATGTGAATAGGTAGTTGCTTATGTCCTTCTCCAAGGTCCAATTATTTATTTATATACCAAAATTTATCAAAATTGGCTGTCAATTTAACAAACAAGAGTACCTTTTTCATTTATAATAAATAAATATTACGCAACATTTACACATCGCCATTTAGCCCCAAGCTAAGCAACTAAATGCTTGTGTTATGGGTGCTAGACAACGGATATATATATATATATAATACATAGAAACAACCAGACCACAAACAAATATCGAAGCATAAATACTTGTCTGAGGCAGGAATCGAACCCGTGACCCTGTGTTCGGGAGTCCGGCATGGTAACCATTGTGCCAATCGGGTCGTCAAATTATACTAGAGACTTGTTACTTCCCAGGTTTTATGAACAATAGGGATGCATCCTCATACCAAGTTTCATCAAAATCGGTCTAGTAGTTTAGAGTCTATTCATTTCAAATTAAAGGAATAAATATTTTCTATTTATAATACTATTGATTTCCTTTATATGTTTTCAGAAATTTCAAAAAAGTACTGAATGTGCAACTTACTAAAGACATAAAAAAACTGAAAGAGAAGAATAACTCGTATCGGAGGAGATTGAAGAAGGCAGTTAAACTTGGTACAAATACTGCATTTCAAAGTGCATTACAAAAATTTAAGACATTGGCTGCCATTTTTACGGTTATGCAATTCCGTGAAATAAGCAAACCGAAGATGGGAAGAAGATTTACCAATGATGAAAAAACTATGGCTCTCAGTGTCTATAAAATGGGACCAAAGGCATATAGATGGTTAAGTAAAATATTTGTTTTGCCATCTCCAGTCACACTTAGTAGAATGGTCTCCAGAGCCAATTTGAAACCAGGCATAAATGAAAATATTTTCGAACAATTAAAAAAAAGAATTGTGAAGATGAAGGACGATGATAAGTTATGCTCAGTCCTTTTCGATGAAATGGCTATAACCCCTCATTTTGAGTACAATCAAAGGAAAGATAAAATATCAGGATTCGTAGACAAAGATGGTAATTCACAAAAAAAAATTGCTGACCATGTCCTGGTATTTATGATTAGAGGGCTTATAAGGAATTATAAGCAGCCCATTTACTATTCATTTTGTTCAGGCAGTACGACTAAAGAAAGTTTGGCGGCTAATTTCGAAAGAAAATAAATGAAATAAAATGATAATAAATAATCTCCGTTTTTCAGAGAAAGAAAAGAAAAAAAAATTATGGATGAAAGTTGATTTTTCGGAGAGATAAACTTTTTAATGTAAAATAATTGTAATAGTTTTAAAGTGTTAAATTTTTAATGTAATATAAATTGTCATGTTTGTGTACGATAGCGCAATAAATTAATATTGTATTCTACCACATAAATGATAGTACTTTTATACTGATAAAGCAATGGTGCAAAATTATTCCCTAACCATTCCAAAATATCAAACATGCTCAACGTTAATAATCAAGTTTTTTATATTTTAGGACTGGTCGTTTATTACTTGGTACTTGACTCGTAAGTATACCATATACTTACGAGTCAAGTACCTAGAGTACCTACATTATCATAGTTATTAGGTATAGTTTTACATACAACCATAAAACTACACATTTAAAAAAGTATTATTTGGCAATTGGAAGGACCATTTAATTACTTTACGATTTTTTAAAAACATCTTTAAAAATCAATCTGACGCGAAACGAATTTAAGTAATTACTTCATCATTATTTCGTCTATTTTGATGATTTATATGAGATAAACGATTTTTTTACGAGATAATAATTTTTTATGTCTTGTTTTGTTTATAGCTTTGCCAGCTGTTTTTTCTAAAGTGTAAATTTAAATAAAAGATAAATAACCCTTATAATAAGTTAATTCATACTTTTATATCTTTTCCACTGCTGCACCTGTGTCGATAAAATAAACAATTCTACCAAGTTTCACAATAAAATATAATAAGTACGATTGGTTTGGTACTACGTAAGCTGTGCTCCTCCTTTGCGCAACACGAAACTTAAAGCTAAGTAAAGAAACGAATAGCTACTCGGTTATGAAATTAGCAGAAGAACACACCATATTGAAAATTTCACACAACAGCTCCCTGCATCCTAGGGAAAAGCAATGGATAGAAAGCCACCTTATAGGTAGGTCTCGCAAATACAAAAAGATAAAACGAAGAAAATTTCACACAACAGCTCCCTGCATCCTAGGGAAAAGCAATGAATAGAAGGCCACCATAGGTAGGTCTTGCAAACACAAAAAGATAAAACGATGAAAATTTCACAAAACAGCTCCCTGCATCCTAGGGAAAAGCAATGGATAGAAAGCCACCTTATAGGTAGGTCTCGCAAATACAAAACGATAAAACGATGAAAATTTCACACAACAGCTCCCTGCATCCTAGGGAAAAGCAATGGATAGAAAGCGACCTTATAGGTAGGTCTCGCAAAAACAAAAAGATAAAACGATGAAAGGTTCACACAACAGCTCCCTGCATCCTAGGGAAAAGCAATGGATGGAAAGCCACCTTATAGGTAGGTCTCGCAAATACAAAAAGATAAAACGATGAAAATTTTACACAACATCTCCCTGCATGCTAGGGAAAAGCAATGGATAGAAAGCCACCTTATAAGTAAGTCTCGCAAACACTAAAAGATAAAACGATGAAAATTTTACACAACAGCTCCCTGCATCCTAGGGAAAAGCAATGGATGGAAAGCCACCTTATAGGTAGGTCTCGCAAATACAAAAAGATAAAACGATGAAAATTTTACACAACATATCCCTGCATCCTAGGGAAAAGCAATGGATAGAAAGCCACCTTATAAGTAAGTCTCGCAAACACTAAAAGATAAAACAATGAAAACTTCACACAACAGCTCCCTGCATCCTAGGGAAAAGCAATGGATAGAAAGCCACCTTATAGGTAAGTCTCGCAAATACAAAAAGAAAAAACGATGAAATTTTCACACAACAGCTCCCTGCATCCTAGGGAAAAGCAATGGATAGAAAGCCACTTTTTAGGTAGGTCTCGCAAATACAAAAAGATAAAACGATGAAAGGTTCACACAACAGCTCCCTGCATCCTAGGAAAAAGCAATGGATAGAAAGCCACCTTATAGGTAGATCTTTTTTTTTTTTTTATTTATTTACCAAAAAAAAAACAATAACATAACATACATTATCTTCACTCCCTTAAACCAGTAATTGGTTTGTGTGAGAGTTGCACAATCCTCTTACTAACTAAACCTACATTACGTAAACTACTGTTAATATTAACTAAACATAATCAACACAAAAAAAAAAGATTTAACGTGTGGGTATTCACACAATATTCGTAAGTTCATAACAATATCAATTCAGCAATGCATCAATCGTCGTCTTCGCTATCCAAGCAGTGCGTCTCACTCGCACGCATTGGTCGAGCCTACCAACAGCTACCAAACCGGTCCGCTTGACACAATGAGTCTGCACAACTGCACAAAGTTTGCCTTTGCAATACAGGATGCTTCCATTAACTTAACCGAATTAATTAATAGAAAATTGTTATGAACCTACGATCCACATAATTTAACATATTATTTTATCATCTATATTACGTAATAAATATTGTTTAAGTATATGTTTAATATTATTATACGTAATTTTATTTTTAACATCTAGTGGTAATTCATTGATTAGTCTCGGTAACATATATGCTGTCGTTCGTTTGCCATAAAAATTACTTGCGCATATCAATTTTAAATGTTGACATCTAATTCTTTTTGTATTCCTATTATGTTTTATACGATTATCTTTATATTTGAAATAGTTTTCAATCATTAAGAATTGATTCAACTTTTCCTGCACTGGCAGAACATTACAGTATTTAAAAATACCTAACTCATTATCACTATACTTGACTTTTACCTTATATGGGACAATCATTTTCAATATTCTTAACTGAAGGTTATATATGTCTACTACATATGACTTAAAGGTACGCCCGTAGCTACTGAGACCGTATGCAATTATACTTTCAACCAGAGCATTGTACAACTGCAGCCGTATACCGTATGGTACTCTATTTTTTATTATTTTAAAGTTGGCCATAACCGCCCTCAGTTTGTCGCACGTCACTTCTATATGGGGTTTCCAACAAAATCTGTTGTCAATAATCAAGCCCAAATATGTACACTGCTGCACCTGTTCAATAGCTTCACAAATACAATTCACACTACTCAATGCATGAAGGCAGTCATGCCTATGCACAATTAACTTAATAGGCTGTATAGTTCGATTGTGACTAGAACGGATATGCATAAGTTTGGTTTTTTGTGCATTTAACACCAGCCCGACATCATGGGACCATTTACATATAAGATCAAATTCCTCCTGTAGTGTTTTAATTGCATTTACTATGTTCCTATCACTAGCAATAAGACATGTATCATCGGCAAACTGTAAAATTTTACACTTTGTGACTAATCGGTTGATTTCATTAACATATGAAATATAATGCAATGGTCCTAATACTGAACCCTGCGCTGTACCATCTGCCACATGAACCTCGTCGCTATATTCACCTGCAACTTTAACCCTATATGTTCTTTCTTGTAAGTAATTCTGACACCATTTGAGCAAAGGCCCACGGATGCCGTTATCTTCTAACTTACTAACCAATGTACAATGTCTGAGTGTATCAAAAGCTCGACTATAGTCTATAAAAACAACTACCACGTGATGTTTCTTATCTAGACAATTATTTATATGATCAGTAAAAACAGACAATAGCTGTGTAGTACTTTTACGTCTCTGGAATCCAAACTGATTTGGAGATAAAATTTCATTTTTTGTATAAAACTCGTGAATTTCATTAGCGATAAACTTTTCAACCACCTTGTCAATAATAGGTAATATTGTGATTGGCCGATAGTTGCTACAATCTAGTTTATCCCCTTTTTTATGTATGGGTCTCACGACACCAGATTTCAGTTCTTTTGGATAGTTCCCTTCTTTAACGCTCTTATTTATCAAATGAATAATAGGAGCAACTAGCTTCTCAGACAACGACTTAATATCTATTGGTCTAATCCCATCAATTCCTGGACTTTTATTACATTTAATATTCTGTAACAACTTATAAATTGCCTTAGGCTGTGGTTTCCTTAACAGTATTGATACATTGGCTTGGTTACGATAGTTATCATTTTTTAACAATGGCTTACTACAATTTAGAATTACACTTTTAACAGCTATTTCAAAACCCTCAGCAAATTTATTAGCTATCTTTTTTTCATTGTCGTACAAAACATGCTTGTTAAAGGCCTTCATAATGGTTTCGTCTAATGATTGTTTAATTCTACCCGATAACCTATTCAAAACTTGCCACATTTTCTTTGGGTCACCTCTATTCAAATTTATAAAATGTTTATAATATTTATTCCTTGATTTTATGACTAATTTATTTACTTTATTTCTTAATTTATTATATTCTAGACGTAACATTTTATTATAGCTATCTTTTTTTAACTCAATAAATTTCCTATCTCTTTTATCACACATATTCATAACTTTTTTATCTATCCAAGCCTCTCTACTTCTCTTTGAATTTCCTAACATTACCGTATATTTCGCTATTTCATAACAATTTTGTATAGTCTTTTTTATAAAACAATATATCTCGTTTGGACAATTCAAATTATATATTGGTTTCCAATCAATTTTATTAAATTCTCTATTTAATAAAATCTTATTATATCTAGTGATGCTTTGTTTTGGGACATCCTGTATGCAATCTGCACAATTTGCGCTCACTATTGTGAGTCGATGGTCGGCCAGTACAGTACCGAGAGCTGCACAGTAAACGTCTAGTGTTCGGGATCTTACAAATATGTGATCTATACAGCTTTTCGTCATTTTTTTATTACGTTCTTCTATTCTTGTAAAGTCGAAGATCCCGCACACAAGCCCGTTACTGCACATAGTGTCTACGTACTCATTTCGAATGCTACTAGATATTTTTAAATTGATATTTACATCGCCTAATACAAACATGTCGCCTGTGGAATAAGAGCTAAGGATATTATTTAGTTCACGTACAAAAGATTTTTTACATTTCGCCGGTGGTCTGTAAATTGCACAAAGAGTTACGGAAGTGTTTTTTTGTGTTGTTAGTTTACCCGCAATACATTCCAGTGATATTGATGTAACAGAAAAAGTTGTAAATTTGTGTTTATTTAAGATATACATAATTATACCCCCTCCTTTTTGATGTTTTCGTAACTCTTTGTACATAACGTACCCAGGAATGTTATACAGTGAACTTACTTTATCCGATATACCCACCTCCGTTAAAACAAGTACATCTATTTGTTGTTTGGAACAATTCATAATTAACTCAACTTTAGCAAAATTTTTAATAATAGATCTAATGTTAATGTGAATACAGGTTAATCTATTTAGGGATTTAGGGATACTGCTATAAAAATCGGTTAAACTAGGACAGTTTTCAATCTCAACTACGTTATTATTAATTAGTACCGCCATTTTTAACACCAGAGCCTTTAACGTATTTTTTATAATATTATCTACCTACTTTATATACTATTAAGTACGTCATATATGTCGTCTTCCGATCGAATAACAACAGGCTTGTCCTTATCCCCTTTGCGAATCAGAATCCTACCATTTCTGCACCACACGTATTTGAATTTTTCCTTTAATTCTTGCTTAGCTTTCCATAACAAATTTTTGTTATGATACGTTAGGGCTTCTCTAACAAATACTTTGTCGTTCGCTATAATGGGTTCCGCATCCGCTACTACATCCACCACCGTCAGACGTTTCTCCCTGGCTGCCGCAACCCATTTGGCGCTGGTATCTCCATCAGTCATATCTAATTCTATCACACCAGGTTTGCCTTGACGAGATTGCAGTCGACGTATTTGTTGCACCTGACCGTCGCTCATACATAACTTCGTTGCTAGGTGTTTTGTTAACGATTTAAGGTTTTCGTTTACTTTTTGTGGGATACCTGTTACCTCAACCTTATTGCTGATAGCTTTTTGCTCAGTTTCATTCATTCTTTGTTCGAGTGAATTAATACGATTTTCTAAGTGTACATTTTTGTTTTTAAGGTCTAAATTCTTCTTTTCAAGATCTTTGATTATTTTTTTTAGCGCCTCCGTATTCTCTAAGCACTCCTCCACTTTGTCACTCAAAAATTGAACTGATTTAGTTACCTCATTCATCTCCCTCTTTAGGATACGATCTACGTGCTTCGTGATGTCCGTAATTAGTTTATCGGAGTTGATCGATACAATTTTATTTGATTCACAAACATCATCATCTGCATCTTCGTACTCATCATCAGGTGCCACTAAAGAGCTTTTTCTCCTGTTTACCGCACAGTCATTGCATGTCCACTCCAGATTTTCTGTCGCACGTATAGCGCTCAGCTGTTTATTGGTAAGACCAGAACATTCGGCTTTTTCATGCACTATTACATTACATTTATTGCATTGCAGTCCTGGACATCTTTTATTAACAACTTTTTTACACTGTACGCACTTAGACATGGTGGGTAGTTTTAAAAAAAATGTTTAATCGTGTAACCGTGTTTACTCATCAACGATCGAACGAGAATTGATCTCGCAAATACAAAACGATAAAACGGTGAAAGGTTCACACAACAGCTCCCTGCATCCTAGGGAAAAGCAATGGATAGAAAGCCACCTTATAAGTAAATCTCGCAAACACTAAAAGATAAAACGATGAAAATTTTACACAACAGCTCCCTACATCCTAGGGAAAAGCAATGGATAGAAAGCCACCTTATAGGTAGGTCTCGCAAATACAAAAAGATAAAACGAAGTGAATAGATAAAGCGATAAACGGACAAATCCCATCACTGTGTCTCCGCATGAAACCGAGATTCACTGAGCTAGTGGGCTCATTTTATTTTGCTATGGTCCTTTTATGAGTTCCGCAAATGGTCGGACCTATCTTGATGGTCCGTGGCCAAGCGATAAGCTCGAGAAACATTTCATTTGCAATTTAAAGATGTAAGTAGAGTCATATCATCTTTAAGGCGTGGCGTGTATACTGTAATTTACTTGACATTTGCCTTTGTTTACATTGAAATGCAAGGCAAAGTAAGGCATTGAATAAAACATCTAGGTAGCTAATGAATACAATATGTAAAGAGTTTCATTTAAAGTTTTGTGACCGATATTTTAGCATACATTCTAAGCCAATAAATTTGAATAAATAGATTACTACTTCTATTAGATTTTGGTATAAATAAAATGGGCGTGGGTTGTGTTTTTTATCCAGTTCATTAAATTCAAGTGAATGATATACTTAACTCCAAACTGATGTTGGTCAATCTAGCTTCACTTATCCTACCAATATTATAAATGTGAAAGTTTGTGTGTGTGTGTATGTTTGTTACTCCTTCACGCAAAAACTACTGGACCGATTGCAATGAAACTGGGTATGAAGGTAGCTGGAAACCTGGATTAACACATAGGCTACTTTTTATCCCGATATTCCCACGGGATCCGGACTAACGCGGGTGAAACCACAGGACACAGCTACTCCTACTAATATTATAAATGTGAAAGTTTGTGTATGTGTATGTATGTTTGTTACTCCTTCACGAAAAAACCACTAGACTCAATATGTAGATAGCTGGAGCCCTGGATTAACACATAGGCTACTTTTTATCCCGATATTTCCACGGGATCCGGACTATTGCCGGTGAAACCGCAGGGCGCAGCTAGTGATTTATAAAGTTAAAAATAAATATTACAAACTTGTCTTACCTTTTAATATATAATTCTGATACGACACAAACGTCCTTCAAACAAAGCGAGCACTTGCCCAATCTGATGAATGTACTGATAATTGCGAATAAAAATTTCCAACAATATCGATAACGATTAATTACCCCCTCGCGGACAAATAAGGCTCCATTGCCTCACAATTGAATCTAAACAACATACCAATATTAGAAACAAGAATCGACTAAACGTAGCCGCTGGGCAGGTATTTGATCTTTTGTAATAACCCCACATCTGGTCAGATGACAATCGATTACCGCCCTTATAACATATGATGATAGAGTCTATCTATGTGTTAGAATTGATGATAATAGTTTCAGTATGTAATGATTTGATAGGTTAGTTGTGATTACGATTGTTATTGCTTTATTGTCAGTGTTTGTTCAGCTGACGAAAGATGCGTGAAGTGACAACACTTGTCCGTTTGCACTTGTCTAATAATGTCTTAACTCTAGGTAAGCATATTTTAACAATTTCATAATTAAACTGTACGTTTAATAGCTTAAATTGGCTTATGTTTATGTACAAATTTTATCATTATACCTACTGTACATTTTCCTTGTTCATCATCATCATCATATCAGGCACAGGACGTCCACTGCTGAACATAGGCCTCCCCCAAAGACTTCCAGAGCGATCGGTCGCACGTTCTCTGCGTCCAACGACTTCCCGCGACCTTAATTAAGTCGTCCGTCCATCTAGTCGGAGGCCGTCCCGCGCTGCGCTTTCCGGTACGTGGTCTCCAATCTAAGACTTTTCGGCCCCAACGGCCATCAGTTCATGTCCCGCCCATTGCCCCTTCAGCCTACTAATTTTACCCTTGTTACTAGCTTAAATTGGCTTAAAGTTTATGTATACATTTCATAATTAAACTGTACATTTAACTTGTTACTAGTGTCTTCTAGAGCAATTAGTCATATCTTGAACCTCATAGTCGTTTTCTATAAGCAATTGACGAGATGAGGTCAAATGCGAGTTTAAACCATGATACGTAATTAAAATAGAATTTATCTGCTCATTTCTATCTAGTTACCTTAATTGTTAAGCCTCACCTATTCATTAACACACTTTAATCATACAAACTTTCATAACAAGGTGTCCCGTTGTTTTGCGGCACAATCCCAAAACTAAGCACGTTTTACTAAAACATCATGTTAATAATTTTATGTTAATTAATGTGGACATACTGAGTCGATACCTTACTGTGAATCTCTAAGCTTTTACCAGTACCGTAGCGAAGGGCGGCGGAGGGGCAGACGGCCTCGGGCGCCCCATTAGGAGGGCGGCAAAATTAGGAAAAATATATTTTGTGCGGTCACTGGCGGTCAGTCTGACAATTAATTTTTCAAGAAATTAGCACTTGCCCACTTGTACATATTGAATATCCCTTCTGCAGAATACAGTTGTTGCAAATCACGAATCGACCCGCATCCTTACTTACATAGTTTTGAAGTAAATATTTTTCGTTCAATTCTTTCATTTCATTACGTTTTTTCTTACAAACATTAACATTATATTATTTTTATGACGTAAAAAGGGCGGCAAATTGCCAACATTATTATTTTATGGCGTCAAAAGAGCGGCGAATAATGATTCCGCCCCGGGTGACAGTGACCCACGCTCCGTAACTGGCTTCTACCTACCTATTCGTAAGTAACATGTGCCAAATCGAGACCTCGTGGAATACCAATCGCGCTGCCTTGTCGAAGCCTTGCATTCCGCCCACAGGACAACCACAATTATATCTCCAATACCAATATACAGATACCGATTCGACGTAGAGTACTTTCGCTTCGTTTTACATACAAATTGCAGTTTTACAAATATATAATAAACTAACTGCGCCCCGCGATTCCACCCGCGTAAATCCCGAACACAGCGCCATCTATTAGGTGTATTTGCAACCTAGATGTCAAAAAATATTGAAGAATTTATCAATGAATCAACGTACACCGCCATCTATGAGAACTTCATAAAACTAAACAGTAAATAAACACTTGCTTAAGAAACCATTAATTGATACATTTTATTCGTTTACATTCACGACATAAACGAATAATTGAGATGATAACTATCCTATCCAGTAATTTAGACCAAAATACTGGTACATCTGAAATTTGATTGAAATCGGTTCAGTAGTTTTGGAGTTTATTGGCAACATACATCGTGACACAAGATTTTTATATATACAGATATTGTAGGACATTTCACACATCGCCATTTAGCCCCAAGCTAAGTAAAGACCTGTGTTATGGGTGCTAAACAACGAATATACTACATAATATCCTTTTCTTTTGTAAATATGTACTTATAATACATAGAAACAACCAGACCACAGACAATATTTAAGCATAAATTATTTGTCTGAGGCGGAAATCGAACCCGCAACCCTATGTTTGGCAGGCCGGCATGGTGACCATTGTGCCAACTGGGTCGTCACCCGCCTGCGACTCATAGGGCTGCGAGTTCGAATACCGCCTCAAACAAGTATTTACTATGTACAGATGATAAGTAAATAAGTTTTCTTTCCATTGTCTGCCCACCATAACACAAGCCTAGTTGCTTAGCTCAGGGCTAGATGGCTGTGTGTAAAATGTCTTAAAATATTTATTATTATTCATTCATTAAGAGGAAAAGGTACCAGGGTCTCTCTCCATACAAACGAAGTCGACTGTTTTCTCCCTGGATAATGCGACTTACGCAAATATTTTCGTTGCATAAAACTTATAACTGCCACGACCATGCCAAGATTTAAAAAACAAAACATAGGGTTTTGTTTTTTAAATCTTAATTTCTATGATAATTAGAAAATTAAAAAACCCAAAACAGGGGCATAGTCATGGCAGTTACAGGTTTTATGGCATAAAAATATTTGTGCTAGTGTCATTATCCAAGGAGGAACCAGTCGACTACGTTTGTATGGAGAGAGCGCCGGTACCCTTTCACCTTAATATTGCTTTGAATACTATCAATAGGTTTAAATTGTATGTAACCAGATCACCTAAGTACGAAACGAGCATAGAAATATGAAACAGAATGTTCGCAACCGTGTTTTATTAATTGAATCGATGCAATATGATTCAGCTTTCCCAATACTTTCACAAAAACATTAAGGAGTAACTGAGAGTCTATGCTCATATTGCCGTTCCATCAATCTATCTTTATGAATGATAAAAATATTATACAATGTGTTTCAGCAAAAGGGTTTTAATACGAAAGGGGGTTGTTCTAGACGTCTAGGCGAACAACTTTTGTTCTACGACTTTTGGAAATTCGAACATTTCGTTTGAGGTTTTTGTATGATACAGCTGATTTTCAAGTAAAAATTCCCTCGGAATCATCGAAAAAAAAGTTCGAATTTTCAAAAGTCGTAGAATAAAAGTTGTTCTCCTAGACGTCTATAACAACCCCCCATCGTATTAAAACCCCTTTAATGAAACACATTGTAAAAGTAGTTACCTTATTAACAGACAGGACTCCTCTCAGGAGGGGTTAGGCAGTAAGACGCCATGGGTGCGATAGGTACTCCAGATTAGCAAAAATTAATGAAGTTCAGAGATAAAAGTTGAGTTATAGTATTAGCCATTCACATTTAATCTAAATGATTTAGGATACAGAGCCAACAACTTTGAATTACGCTATTCAGGGCGCTGAATTGCCTCAGGCATATACACACAACAAAGGGGGTGGATCATCGGTTGCTGGGGGGAGGTCCCCCACCCCCTAGTAACCGATGACCCACCCCCCTTGGTACACCGTGTATATTACATGGAAGAGGCTTGCCCAGTACCTATAACACCCATTCAGCTTAAGTCGACCGTGTCCAGAGAAAAGAACTCTTCAATACGTCTGGAGCCAACTAAGCCGCAGGTTTCATCACGATGTTTTCCTTCACCGTAAGGCCAATAGTAAAACGATGCGGTACAGTGAGTGTAAACCTCAATTATGTATGTTGATAGTGTCGTACTATTATGCACCAAGTGATCCCTTTTCGATGGAATGCAAACATTCCTACATGCTCACAACACCTATTGATTGCTCCAGTTATTACTTTGCTTATAAATTGCTCATTTGCAATCACAATTTACCTACCAACTAGGGCTCGTTGAATTTATTAAAGAAATTTTAATAATCTAACCAATTACGCTGGTAATTGTGATTTAAAATCAGTCTATCGGGCGATAGGTAGTCGACTGACAGAAGCTGTCTTATATTATCTTCTTCTTACTCCCCTGCTCCTAGCGTGTCAATTGCAGGGTTAGGTTTTACAGATAGTATTTTTAATGTGTTAATTTTATGATTCATAAAAAAAATTAAAATGTGTTTCGTCACTTTCGCTCGCCTGTCATTTGTAAAACTGTGAAAATGACAAAACACATTTTTAAGTAACAAAGGTTTTATGGAATTTTTAATTTGTTTTTGTCCCAAAAAACAAATAATTGTCTATAAAGTCGGTTTACGGACGATAATTTTACGTGATAACGTCATAAGCAAACGATGAAAAATTTAGTTTTTTTTTTTGTTATTCCTATGGATTGTTTTCCTTTTTTTTCGTCTTTATATTTTTTTCCTTTATATAAGTATTCTATTCGTCACTCGTCACAACATAACACATGCCCAGATGAGCGATATTATTATTAAATACTCTGTTTCCTAAGTTACCATGACGCGTCTGGTTATATTGACAAGACCTGTATGATGACATTCAAAAATAAAAATTCAAGGTGGACCCAAATTAACATAAATCATCAAGGAAATCGCATAAAGGAAGTCACTTCTACTAAATTTCTTGGCATACACCTGGATTCAGATTTATCCTGGAAACCACATATATTCAATCTATCTAAGAAACTTAAACAATACTCTTATGCTTTATACATGTTGAAAAGAGTTGTTAACCAGAGAGCTTTGCTATGTGCATATCATGCATATGTTGGTTCGGTTCTCCGTTATGGCGTTGTGTTTTGGGGAAACTCAACTGATAAAGAAAGCGCATTCAAAGCACAGAAGAAATGCATTAGAACCATCTGTGGTCTGCAATCAACTGAATCATGTAAACCTTATTTTATAAAGCTTAAGATTTTGACATTACCATCAATTTTTATATATGAGACTGCGTTGTTAGTTAGGAGAAATATTAAAAACTACAAAACCTTTGTTAGTAAGCGCCACGCAAATCGATTAAAACCAATAAAATGTCGCACTACTAAGTATAGAAAGACTGTATTTGGTCTGGGAAGTAGAATTTACAATAAACTACCAAACCATGTAAAAAATGCTAACAATTTAAATATTTTTAAAAAACTATTATTTATATTTTTGTATGAGAAGGCATATTATAATTTAAAAGATTTTTTGGATGAAACCGATATTTAAGTAATAAGATTATGCCTCACAATTTTATAGTACCTAAATCGACATTTTAATATTATCTACATTTTGAATAGTAAACTAATTTGATATTTTGATTAAATTGACTATGATTTGTAATTGAACTGTAACTAATTTTAAACCACGTACTAATATTTTGCATGCTTTCTGAGCAAAAATACAAGGACATTATTTATTTTTTAAGATCTGCTGTATGCTGTACTGTATTTTTGGCAAATAAATAATCTGAATCTGAATCTGAATCTGCATCTGAATCTGAATCTGAATATATTACCAAGACGTATGACGTCACACAATATTAACATGACACTTTTGTGTGAATGCATGTGTTCCACCAATTTATTAGACGTTATCATAAAAAACGTTATCGTAAAAAATTATGACTTTGAGATTAAAGCTGATGTGTTTTTGAGACATCCTTTTAAAAAACTGCAATACAATGATAATAAATTAAAATGACCAGTAACTTACTACTGATCTCAAAGGTTCTAGTAAATTTGGTAGGACGTGGGTAGTTTATTTATGTGTTAAATGTTTGTAATATTTTATGGACACGCGAAATTTAGGCCAATCGAGCGAATTCCATAATAAAGTTTCGAAACTTAAGATAAGTTAACGATAACTCTGCCCACAGTTAAGTTACTGCTTGAATAAGTTAACTTTTAAGGAGACAAGAGATAGGTAATACTTAAAAGTATTACGTACTGTAAGGTGATTAGTGAACTATTATAGTAACTAGGTACCTACCTACTAAACTTAGCGTTTAAGCCCCTTAAGAGTAAAGGGTACCGGGAGCTCTCTCCATACAAACGTAGTCGACTGTTTTCTCCCTAGATAATGACACTAGAGCAAATATTTTTGTTGCATAAAACTTATAACTGCCATGACCATGCCAATATGTTTTGTTTTTTATACCTATCTTAATTTCTATGATAGTTAGAAAATGAAAAGAACCAAAACATCGGGGCATAATCATGGCAGTTATAGGTTTTATGGCACAAAAATATTTGTGCTAGTGTCATTATCCAGGGAGGAATTACGTTTGTATGGAGAGAGCGTCGATACCCTTTCACCTTAACACTACTACATGCACTACTAATAGTGACGTGGTAGATTTTACTTTCCCTTGACTCTACTATTCTTATTGGCATCCAGTTGGAACAACAAAAGCAAAAGACGATCGAAAATTGACCGCTGTCAAATGTGATGATCGTCTTTTGTCGAATGTCTTTTGTTTTATTTTTAGATCGTCTTTTGTTTTTTTAGAGTTCCGTAAAAAAGGTACCCCTATAAAATCACTCTCTTATCCGTCTGTCTGTCTGTCCATGTGTCACCGCCGATTTTCTCAGGAGAGCTAAGTTTTCAAGTAAATAGTAGCTATACTCGTAAGTGTATTATACTTACCGATTTCAAAGGTGACGCTGAATTTGATATATTTAACTTAGAAGTTTAAATTTAGTAAGATCGCCTGCATAATTGCAGCCCTCACTAGAGTTCTAAAATTACTATTATATAGGAATGTTTTCAATCTAATAATTTTTGTTTGATAAATTCATGAGTTAGAAGACTTTAAACTTTAACTAAAGCAGGTGCCTAGAATGTAGCTTGTGATGAAAACATTCTAATAACAGCCGCTTAAGAGCTCTACGGTGGATATGCAATTATGCAGCCGACCGTACCTACCTAGTTACTTCAACTTTTCCCTTTTCCTACCTTTATTTTACTTCTGCTGGTAGCAAGGTCCTGTAGGGTAGTAGAGGGTTCCTAAGTGGGTATTTACCTGCAATGATCAGCAAACAAGCTTCAATTATCAAGTTGTCACTTCTCCTTAGCCGTAGGAAGTATAATTGGCTTAATTTTGTCACCCACGCACGACTTAACTTTTCCCTTTAGGAAAAGGGAAAAGTTAAGTCGTGCGTGGGTGACAAAATTAAGCCAATATAAAATAAAGGTAGGAACCTTTATTTTACTTCTTCTGGTTGCAAGGTCCTGTAAGGTAGTAGAGGGTTCCTAAGTGGGTATTTACCATGCAATGATCAGTAAACAAGCTTTATTTATCAAATTGTCACTTCTCCTTAGCCGTAGGAAGTATAATTGGCTTAATTATGTCACCCACGCACGATTAAATTTTTCCCGTTTCCGACCTTTATTTTACTTCTTCTGGTTGCAAGGTCCTGTAAGGTGGTAGAGGGTTCCTAAGTTGGTATTTACCCTGCAATGATCAGCAAACAAGCTTTAATTATCAAGTTGTCACTTCTCCTTAGCCGTAGGAAGTATAATTGGCTTAATTTTGTCACCCACGCACGACCAAAACCTTATATTTTACTCGTAAACAGATTTATTTAGTAGTTGCCACTGGTATTACATTGTGTTATGAACTCTCGAACATTATACCATTATGTGTTGTTACTTTGTTCTACAGTTTAGGTAATCAAAGTTTTATTTGTGCTTATTTGGGAATGCAAATCTCGCGAGAATGGGGCTCAAGCGAGATCCCGCGAGTTTATGAATACCAATACTGTGAGATCTCGCGAGATTGGCATTTTGTGTGTTTTTTTTTTGCAAATAATCACAATATTCGAAAAAAAAAAATATCATGAGTTAAACATTTATTTTCACGATTTTTTTCAATAGACTTTTATGCATCAAACATTGTTTGACGTATCTATCTATATCTTTTTAATAAACTTCTAAGTTGAAAACTATGACGTACGTATCTATCAAATAACAAAAGAAAGAAACAACCAGTCTTCTCTTCTAATATTAAACAAAAATATTTTAGTGATAAAACAGCTTAAAAACGTCTTATTTTTTATGTAAAGCAAGATCTCGTCCTTTTTCGTCCGAGATTAATCTCGTTAAAAAAGGCCGAAATCTCGCAAGAACGAGATCTCGCGAGTTCGAGATTGCACTCCCTAGTGCTTAGGTTAAATAATCCAAGTAGTTTCTCAGTTTGAGTGCCAAGTATAGATAAATGGTTATTTGCTGTACCTAATCAATTTTGTTTCAATTAAATGATTTATTACAATAATTAAATTGTAGGAATTATTTTGTTTTTGTTTTGTCGGTACCTATTTATAGTGTAATAATTAATTAAGCTGTCTTTAAAATCGATTGTAATGTCGATTAAACACCTCAGTTGATGTTGATGACAATGAACTTATTACAACCCACGTAAATTGCTCATTGTTACCTGTTTTGTAGCAGAAGCTAGTCCATTGATTATGTCATTCATTAGGAAAACATACGTGTATCTAATCTAGTATAGTACGTCTTTGATTTCGATTTTAGTAATATAAATATTTTTGTTTTGATTGTTAATAAAGCACGAGTTTTTAACGCAGACTACGACGAAGCCAAAAGTAAAGGGAGGGACTGTTTTTAGCTCGTTATGTGTGACTTTATGCTTGCTTCTAATATTTTGTAAGCGATCCTTAGGACAAGGTTGCGTAGGTAACTACGACCATGAAATATTTTCTTGTTTCATACTTTACAGAGCGAGAGGACAATCTAAGAAAAAAATTGATGGACTGCGTGAGACATGAGAGAGATGAATGTTAACGATGAGATGACGACTAATAGGAGTGAATGGAAGAAGAAGACATACTGCGCCGACCCCAAATAAATTGGAATGAGGGCAGGAAGATAATAATGACTTTACAGAGCAAGCCAGTATGGTTGGTTTTAAACTTATTACATATTTTTTATTACGAAGTCTTTACAAAAATACTTCAAAATTAAACAGATATTTATAAAATATTTACTCTACATACTCCTTTTCTATGGTACTTGTAGGTACTCACTTGGGATGTCCACTCTTAGGCATAATGCTAAAAAACTTCAAAATCTTCTTTAAAGCTAATTTAAAGGATAGTGCTGACATCTGTGTTCAAAAAGTTAAAACTGTTTACCCTAACGTAGTAGTACTGCTACTAAAACAGAGATGGCGCTGCCAGTATGTTTTATTATTTTCATCTGTTTCATTTTTTTACAGTTACCATTCTAGTCGGCACTAAATTTATTTAATGGTTTGTATATGTATTTATTTTAATGTTTAGATTTAATTAGATTTTTTAAATTATCTTTTTTATTTTTTTGTACATATTTTACTTTTTAATGTGTGTATGAATAAATCAACTTACTTATCTATTTATTAAATAAATAAAAAACTTTATTTTTATCAACGATTTTATTTCACATACAACAATAATCGAACAGCATAAAACGATTCCATGATTACTTCTTCTTAGCATCAAGGAACTTTAACTTCTTCATAGCGAAATAGACTAGAAACCCGTTGACTACATAGGTGGAAATGCATACAACGCAGATGTCATGGAGGATGAAAGCCAGAATGTATGCGAGGTAGACGCAGCCTGCTACTGAGGTTACCGCACATAGGAGTGTCAGCCGGGCGATTTGTAGGTGCTCGAAGGTTGCTGAAAAGATACACATGGTGAAGGAAGCAATTCAATTAAGGTACCTGTTGGTATTAAGGGATGATTAACAGTAGACCGGGCCATGCACGTAGCCTGGATTTGAAACGTTACATAAACTCGTAACATCCTATTCTTCTAATATTATAAAAGTGTCAAAAAAGTGAAAACTCATACTCAAATTCTTTTATTCATTTAGAATCATATACAGTGCATGTTTTTTTTTTTTTTGTTTTTTATTTAATTTAAAGAGTTTTGTCGCTGGGCGACCACATCACTCTATTAGTTACAAGACAAAACAATAACAATCACAACTTAACACCTAACGCCACTGCTGCTAATTTGTAAAATATAAAGGCAACTTTGAATAGTCTTAAAAACTAAGTTAGGCTGTGTGCCTTCGGAACGCGCCCACCAATGAGAAGAAGGCACAAGAAACTCATGTATACTAGTCTAAACCTGAGGTCTAAACACTATCCCTATTAATGTATAGGGATAGTGTTTAGACTATATTTCACGAGTAAATCTATGTCTAAATCTAAGGTTTAAATCCACATCTCGAACTATTCATAAACCGTTTTGAAATATGTGTATGTAAATGGGGAAGTTTGTGTGTGTTTGTTTCTCCTTCACGCCAAAACTACTCAACCGATTGCAATAAAACTCGGTATGTAGATATCTGGAGACCTTGATTCATACATAGACTACTTTTTATCCCGATATTCCTTCGAGACTTACGCGGATGAAATCGCGGGACGCAGCTAGTTTTGTACGAAGCGTTTCGAATCCATGCCCCATCCAATCGGAATGTTTCTTTATGTATATTAAGTATGTGTTTAAAAAAGTTAGTAAATGTACTATAAGTAGTAGTGGCTTTTAGTACATTTCTGTAAATAATAATTTTCTATGTTTATCATAGATATAAGTACCTATCTTATCAGTAATCTGCACGGATGTAGCTATAGCTTTGGCAGGGGGTGTCCCCTAAGTAAAAAAACAGAGCTCTAACTGACCCCCAAACCCCCATGGTTGAGTAGATACGTCCGTGGTAATCTGGTCATAATACAAGTCTAGTTGCTTAACTTGGGGGTTACATAGCGTTGTATGCAGTGTCCTACAATTTAAACGCTCTCACATTTATCGAGTTAAAATACCTAATCAATGAATGTATAGTCACTAGAAAGTACAATTCGCAATATAAATATCAAACCAAACAATTCAAAAACATTGGAATAGCGGAGATCAAACAACGGGCTTAATTCAATACCGTTCAATAACATACTGAAATAACAATAGCCACTAAAATTCAAACCGTTTACGAGCACGTTCATGAAATTAACATTTTAGCGGGGCTATAAAAGCTCACAGAAATCCACTAAATATTCAAAGATATATGTATTATATTTTATTGGCATAACATAGACTCGCGTAGAAGTAATGTATTGTGAAATCTCCGTATTTGTGGTTAAGATTTTATAGGGCTGTAAATAATAACTGTGTCGATGGAAGTGAAACTTTTTAACTTTGGGGGAAAACTTTTTCTTGGAGTTACGAAATTAAATATATACTTACCTACTTTGTTACAATGTTTGTTTCCTGTTTGATGTTTGTTTTATTAGTTAAATTCAGTAACTTTTATTTTTCACGTAAAGTTTTTTGTAAGTTAATTAAAATTTAGTTAAAATCAAATGTTTCATAAGTCGACTTACATAAGAAATTATGTTGTTATACAACTGAAATAACTGCGCGTTAAGTTCTCAAAATACATAAGTAAATTATTGGGTCCTGTGGTTTTTACACGCGGTTTCACCAACAAAAAAAAATAAGAAAGTTGATGTGTAAGGTAGGGACTTACATACACAGCAACTTTCTTTAAAAAAATCAGTAAGACGCTTCTACAAAGCCTTGGAAGTGTTGTTCTAGAGATGTTCTAGTAGTTAAAAAAATAAAAACAAAAAACGTGTGGCACTCGGGGACTGCCGCGGTAAAGCTATTGCATCGTGCGAGTTTCGTACAGTCGTACCATATACATACACGTTAAGCGAACGCTCGGCCGAGCTACATGGTAGGCGGAGTGGGGGGTGTTAGGTTTTATTTTCGTTACGGAATTTCTTTATTCGGTCGCCGCGCTCAAAGCCCGCGATAAAAGCTATGCAATGGCTTAAAAAAGGTAGCCTATGTCCTTCTCCAAGGTTCCATCTACCTCTATACAAAAAATCATCAAAATCGATTCAGCGGTTTAGGTATGAAAACGTTACGTTTTGCGTCTGTTACGTTGTCACACTTAAACCGTTGAACCGATTTTCAAAACAGAGTTATTTTCGTATTTATAATATTCGTAGGGATGAAATCCTATAGAATCTAATTTCCCAATATTTTCCATGACAATATCACACCCACATCAGACGAAGTGCGACGATTCGAACGTAAGCCTCCCTATTCGGTTAACATCGATTTACAGAATAAAGCTCCGTGTAATCTTTGTTTGCAAACGAAACAGTTTCAACTTGGGAAAGCTACAAGCATCAGTCCTCGCTTCCTGTATTTAGATAGGCAACTATTACGATAAAAGAGACGTTGCAGACTAAAGATTTGTTTGTAGCCACAATTTAGAAAGCATCGTTTATAAATATCTGTAGGGACCGGAATGCCCCCAACTAAGACCAAGCCACAATTTTGATGTGATGAACACCTGCACTCACAAAAAAGTGTGACGTCATATTATGTCACGTTAAAGTTATTGACAAGGTAACCATAGCAATTTAATAAAGTATGCAAAATGGTGATGTCAACGATACAGAAGAGTTCTTATGACGTTATCACGTAAAATTATCGTCCGTAAACCAACTTTACAGACAACCATTTTTAAACAGAGCTAGCGGCCTGGTACGTGCTTCGTTACGTGAAAAAATGTCATAAATGAAGAACCGCTCGACCGATTGTCGAGCGGTTCTTCATTTATTGTTGTGCAAACTTCACATATACCATTTACTAAATAGTCCGAACAAAGCCTAAATATTTGGTTTGGATAAGTGAGCCCGTTCTTGAGTTATAAAATTACAACGAAAAGTGGCATTGATTTTTATAGATATAGATGTCGGGTTTGTAGAGAAATCAGAAATATTTATCGAATAACCGTATGTGTTATAGATTTGGGTTTAAGAAGTTAGGGTTTTAGAAGTTATAGCACATGAGTAAGGTCTCTACTCATGTGGTTATAGGTCATATTGTAAAAAACATAGGTAGTATTAGCAGCAATGTCTGCACTAGACGTTCAATAGGTAATGTTAATTTCACTTAATTAAGTAGGTCTTGTAGAGTTAGGGGATGGACTCTACATAAGATTCTATTATCAGTGAACTTATGGGGTTCACTACGCCCGCCACATCGAACGAACCACTTGTTAAGCTAAATTTATCTAAGCTTTCATAAGCTAAACTTATCTAAGATTATGACAAAATTATTACACGGATGCTTCATTGACATTTTTTACTGGTTTATTTTGTCTATTCATTCATTCAAATGATGTTTCACCTACGTGCCATTCGATCAAGAACTGTTTTTAGATTTTTTCAATGTCATCGGATCCCCTAGTGTAAGAAAAAGACGATCAATAAAAAACAAAAGACGATAAAAGAGTTTTATCACATATTGTTGGTGAGATTAAATATGTGGTTGCAGTCGTACCTACTAAAGATTATAGGTAGGTAGAACTATTTATCCGACTACGACAAAGCCAAAAGGTAAGGCAATTTCTATTTTGTGCTAGCTAATACCAAAGTATCGGCTGACAGAGAATCTATAGTCTGTCTACCTGTAGAAGCTCGATAACAGCTATTCGTTCGTGAGCCTCCATCGCCGCCAAATAGGCGTACTTCGACGCTCGGTTTCGCAATATTTTTCTCGTGGTAAGTCACGGAGCAACAAGCAATCTGTGTGAAATTCCTTAACGTTTAGACGTTGGTGTATATCGTCTAGAGTTAGGTAAGTACTTAAGTAGAGGGTTATTTATATCACTTAAGTGTCCTTTATAAATTGAGATATTATTTTTTTCTCACAAACATAAAAAAAGAAACTAGTACAATAGCACCCCGCACTGCGGTTTAAACGTCGTACTTCGGAAGGCACGTTAAGCCGTTGGTCCCGGTTACTACCTCTAGTAGCAGTCGTTAGATCAAGTTAGAGGCCTTAAGGCGATCTGAAAACTCTAACAATAGGTGAGCCACACCACTATACGAGAAGAAGACACCTTGTTTTATCCAAATCGGTCTAGTGATTTCAGACCTTAATCTTTCCTGTTTATACACACTTTACTATACCTACCGTTATACCGTATTATTAATAGGAAAAATACCGAAATTTTTCCCCGTTCTTTCTCTTCTTTTGTCGTTGATTGTTTTCGTGACGTATTCATACAAATCGTCTACTGATACCCAGTCCGTTTTCGATCTTTATTAAACTCATTTGAGTTTAATTACTAAGTACCGCTTAAATCGATACCTCCGACGCAAATAGTCGTACAGGTAAACAGTGACTTTTCAGTAGAGCATTTCTAAACTTCAATATTGCCTGAATCAGCTTATTGACATCAAAACAAAAACATTATTATTTTAATTTCGTTTTAAATTTAGTCACTGTTTACCTGTACGACTATTTGCGTCGGAGGTATCGAAATACATACTTATGCTTAACTTAAAGCATAAAAGCTGTTTGGTAAATGCTAACAGCGGCGTTAAGTAAATGACGCGTCTCGAAATGGCAAGATTTGTTGGGTGAATCGCAATCGTATTCCGAGTTTTATGTCGTTTTTACTTACCCTTGTCTGTTTTATTTAAATGAACTCATGATTTGTAAATTACGAAGGTATACAAAGGTATTACAATTATATACTTTATTTATTTATTGGAACGAAGTTCCTTATCGCGCGTTGCGAAAGGGGGCTAGACGGAAAAAATTAAGACCAAAAGTTGTAACGACACTTTTTGATTTGATTACAATTCCTTTCGTTCCATCAGGGTGTTCCTTGACACATCTTAAGTTTTTTTTTCTATTGTTTTTATAGTGTCACGAGCGGGGCTATATGAACTCTAACTAGACGGGTCTGGCCGGAAGACCAGCGCTGCAGCTAAGCATGCTTGGCTACAGTTTTTAGCTGAGGTCAACCCATTTGGGTCAGCACACGACTCCTCATTTATGTTGTTTTTTCTTTGTCATTATTTTGTTTTTTATGTATTTAATTTTCATTGACATGTTCATTTCTTCCTTCCTGTGTTTGTCTTGTGTTTGTACTCAATAAATGCTTTTCTTTCTTTCTAAGGTAGTAGGCTCCTACTATTTATGTGTCTCTCATAAACTCTTATTTATTGAACTTAAAATCAAGAGCACTAACTATATTTTCTAACTTGAATAATTTATTACACTTACCTTCCTACTGCCAATAACAGATTCGTACTTTAAAAAAAAAGGAGTAGGATTTCAATCAGTCGCATACCTATATTTTTTAAATGTAATTCACCGATTATTCTTAGACGGACGAAGATCAACCGATCTATGATGATTATTTTTGTGTTTGAAAGGGGATACCTCATCTACGCTAAGGTACCTGAGGCATTACCTACATAGATAACCTTATTTGTACAACACAATAAGGAACATAAAACATGATTTAAGGTGAAAGGGTACCAGCGCTCACTCCATACAAACGTAGTCAACTGTTTCCTCCCTGGATATACTGCCATGACTATGCCCCTATGTCTTGTATTTTTTTCATTTTCTATTTATCATAGAAATTAAGATTTAAAAAACAAAAAAGAAAAAAATCGAAAATTAGAGGCATGGTCATGGCAGTTATAAGTTTTATACAACAAAAATATTAGCTGTAGTGTCATTATCCAGGGAGGAAACAGTCGAATACGTTTGTATGGAGAGAGCGCTGGTACCACGAAGGAAAGTAATAGCTAGAAAGTATAAGTTGCACAAATGGCACATACCTACAATACTAAGAAAGTATTAGAGACTTGTAGACAAGCTCGTAAATTCTAACCCTCTCTATTATTTAAAAAAAAACAGTTATTTACAATATTTTATAGAAACTACAGAAATAACTAAAAACTAAAAAAAAGACGGATTGCACTCCGGGAGTGCCGGCAGAAGTGAAAACTTGATTATTAACGTTGAGCATGTTTGATATTTTGGAATGGTTAGGGAATAATTTTGCACCAATTGCTTTATCAGTATAAAAGTACTATCATTTATGTGGTAGAATACAATATTCATTTATTGCGCTATCGTACACAAACATGACAATTTATATTACATTAAAAATTTAACACTTTAAAACTATAGCTGTCTACTCTCCATCCGTCTTACGCTTTTTCGATCAGGTCAGTTTAAGATTTTATACCCATTACAGAAAAAGTGCTCAACGCCGCTAAAGAAGTTTTCACTTCAAAAACAAATAGATATTGGTAGTAGGTAGTCTATTGGTCAGAGTTAGCAAAAGCTTTTACATTTCGGTTTAGTTCAGAACAGTAAAACTCAATAAGCTGTCAGAAACTCAATTCCTGAAGTCGTTGTTGTTACGTAAAGATTCGAATAAAACTGGTTTTGCTCGATACGACTTAAATTTTATTATGTAATCGAGACTTGTCGAGACTCAATTTTGTTAAACATTTCAATAAGGTTATTATTTCGGTACGAGCTTTTGTAAACGAAAGCTTTGAACGTTGCCCATTCCTACTTAAACATTATTTTAAGAAATTATTTTCTCTAATGCTAGGTAAGATGGGATGCGGTGTAAGCTTTGCTAAAGGAATTCTCTGTGGTCCCTATTCTGAACACCGCTTCGTTATTATTTTAAAACTGGCCGCTTAGCTTCTAACTTTAAAAAGTAATTAAAACCACAGACAATCAAGCAAGGTAGGTACTTTTTTAATCCTTGAAGGGGAAAGCAAAGTTATGTTAATAATACATACTGTCATGTATGTTCGACGAAGACGAGTTACCCAACAAATGTAAAAAGCTATTGCATCGTGCGAGCTTCGTACAGTCGTACCATATACATACACGTTAAGCGAACGCTCGGCCGAGCTACATGGTAGGTGGAGTGGGGGGTGTTAGGTTTTATTTTCGTTACTGAATTTCTTGATTCGGTCGCCTCGCCCGCGATAAAAGCCATGCAATAGCTTAAAACTAGGTTCCTACTAATTTTAATAAAAAATATTTAGGTAACTTACCTACATAAATACTTACCCAAAAATATAATGAGACAGTAAAATGCAATACCATAAATGCAATTCGGAATTGAGTACGATGAATCTGGTGCTGATATACCGAATCCTTTGGAATATCTGTAAAATAAACCAAATATTAAATTATTAACTCAAAGTAATTAAAAAAAAACAAAAGCACCACGGTCTTTGTCGTTATTCCCGTAAAATCTCCTCAAAAACCGTGAGACTCTCTGGTTGAAAATAATGTATTTTTTATATTTTTTTAATAATGTACCTGACGTTTTTATTAAATTATCACTTTATTACCTATTTACTTTAGAGTTCAAACACCAAAATCTTACAACTGTCCCTAGCTTATAATTTTTACCTATCTTCTGTATGCTATATCATTTATGTAATTACGAGCCCGTGACTTCGTCCGCGTAAAAGTCGAAAATGGACCAAGGAATCACGTTGTTCCATACAAACTTTAACCCCCTTTTTCACCCCCTAAACGGTCAAATTTCCGTAAATCCTTTCATATCGGATACCTACGTCATACAAACAATACACCCTCCAAGTTTCAAAGCCGTTAGTATTTCAGGACAAAGCATTTTATATCTATAATCTATACTAATATTATAAAGCTGAAGAGTTTGTTTGTTTGTTTGAACGCGCTAATCTCAGAAACTACTGGTTCGAATTGAAAAAATCTTTTGTCATGGATAGTCCATTTATTGAGGAAGGTTATAGGCTACTTTTCATTTTGATATTCCCACGGGATCGGAGCGCAGCTAGTGTATAGATAAAGAAGATTGATGAGTAAAATAAACGCATAATTTATTTATTACACAATAATTTCTTTCGACTTTTTCTTTGGTTTTGCCAGCTGGACCCTCAAAAAAAGGGGAATTCAATGGCAAAACAGCTTGTAAGGAAAGAGGGTAGTTTGCTAAGTATTACTCACTCTGAAGTCAGCACCTTCGAACAGCTGGCATACTCAGATATGTCGCACATGGCTTTGTACTCGGGATGTGCTTCTACCACCATTTCCACGTAGAAAGCATACGTAGACAATAATACACCGAATAGGCAGGTTGTTATTATAGCTCTGTCAATTGATTTCAGCCCCATATTGGTGATTCTAAAAAATGATAAGGAGTTTTAATATCTATTTCTAAGGTTCCGTACCCAAAGGGTAAAAATGGGACCCTATTACTAAGACTTCACTGTCTGTCACACAGGCTGTATCTTATGAACTGTGTTAACTAGACAGTTGAAATTTTCAGATTATGTATTTCTGTTGACGCTGTAACAACAAATACTAAAAACGAAAAAAAAAAGGGGCTCCCATACAAATAGATACGGAACCTTTCTCTCGGAAGTCTGACTCGCACTTGGCCGGTTTTTTTTTTAAATCTGCCTCACTCTTTTGACCCCTTATCATAGAAATCGCATGTATACTTAAGCACTTATTAATACCATACCCCTAATCAATTCACATGCACTCAAATCAATTTTACTCTTTCACACGCACTTAAATCAATTTGACTTAGAAGTAAGGGCTTCCGTACTTATTCTTTATGAAACGTACGTTTCGTAAAGAATAATAACATTTTTTTTATTTTAAAAAGTTCTATTTAACCCTGGCCTACCGGCGCGCTACACGGCACAGCGGTTATCCAACCTTCTTTTTGCCACCCCTCTATGTTGACGCATTTATGCCGGCAGTATAAAAATTAAAAAGAAAACAAACAAAGTGAAGCCCGTCGGCGGTCGGTGGTCTAACATTTTTATGTAGAAAATAATAATCGTATTAGCTATTGGGTATGAAATAAACATTTTATAACATGTTAAGCATTAATGTTTCATAAAACAATAACGGTTTTATGAGCAGCAAACAAACTTTTAACAGGCAAAAGGTAACTTGACTTGAAGTTGTTTGACTTTTTTTGTTATAACTATCTTCCTTATTATGTATTTTATGCAAATAATTATGGTAAGGTATTGTGAGAGGCAAATTGCATAGTAGGTACATGGTACTAAGTGCGCTTCGAAGTAGCTGGTTTTTAATCTTGTGGTACTTTCGGTGTTGTGGTACTACGTCATTTTTAAATTCCCTGACCTTGATGTGATTAAATGTAAAAAATAAGTTCTTAGGTGTTAACATTTATGAACTAAAATAGTATGACATATGCTCATCTAGATGTTTGTACGCCCAAAAATAGGATCTAGAGCCACTTTCATTTCATTAATAAGTAAAGTAAAGTAATTCTGTTATTAACATTATGTTACAAATCAACTCACTTTATTTTCTTAAATTTAGATTTTTATAAAAACGAACTAAATACAAAATATATACATCACTATAAAAACTTATAAAAAAAATGTTACATATTATGTAGGTATTTATAGGTAAGTAATTTATGCATTTATAAACTAGAGACTTATAGTATTTATATTTATAAAATTAAATAATTTAATTGAGTATAGGTACTTACTAAGTGTAGGTATTTAAACTTTGATAACTCAAAATATATTATTGTCGTTTCTGCTAAAGTACGTCCAATACTAATCAATAATTTTAAGAACAACAACAAATAACTCAAATAGTTAAAATCTGTCGTCAATTCCCATTTCAAACCTCCTTTTTATCACCAAAGACACAGTTTCACTATACCATCTAAATGATTGCTTGTTTTCTTAGCTTGTTTTATTTGTGGACAATGTCTTAGCAAACACAAGACAAGTATACGAGGCGATATCGTCGCGTCTACTAATACAAGGACGCGCAGAGTCACTTCATTGATAGGTATTTGTTTAGCACATTTTGGTAGCTCAACGTGATTACCTTTTTTTTATTATTTTTTGTTGGTAGGTGGATAATTACCTACTTGATTACTAGTAGGTAAGTATGCATAAAAGAACACTTATCGCAGGTTCCGTTGAACAATTTCTTATACTTAGTCATAGTAGTAATTTGATTATGTCGATTTTCATCCAAATCGTCCAGTCGTTTGACCGTAAAGAACAATCATACAAATATACAAATAAATAAACAAACTTTCGAATTTAAAATATTTGTATAATAAAAAAATAGTTAGGATGTACATGGGATGTACCTACTTATAAATAGGTACAAAATCACAGTTCCAAAGACTCAGGAAAAAGCGAAATAGATATTTTTTATTATATACCTAACCCAATATGAAAGGTAGGTGTATTTTTCATGGTTTCCAATAAAATTACAGTATGAATTTGTTCACAAGCTGCAGATAGAGATCTTAACAATTTCAAGAATCAATAGGCGCCGTTCTCATTACACGCTTCAGTGAACAATACCTCTCGTGGTTATGAAGGGTATAATATATACCTACATGTTGTTTTGTGTTTTGAGGTACCTACCTATTAAAACAAATCTAGGATAACGAAATCTTCCGACTTTACATGGAAAGTCATTTTTAGGGAATTAAACTCCGTACTCACTTACTTTACTTATTTTGTAAAACTGGGTAAAAAAAATTTTGTGTTTACTAGTTCAAAATTGTTTAGTAATACAATACAATTTTGCATCACCCCAATTTTAGTAAGTATAGATAGATGGGATAGATGGGTTAGAGAAGTAAATACTTTTAGGTTAGGTGCTTTTAGTATCTACTGTTTCCAATCCAAGACACGCGGATGAAACCGCGAGGCACTGTTAGTATAAGGTAAAATTCATGGCATTTTATCGACGATAATATCCTTTGAATGATACATAACCAAATATGATATCATTGCTCGTGAGTGTATTGAATTTTTTATAGGTTTGGCTATAGGTGAAAGCCGCGCGGTGCCAATATTTTGAAAAAAAAAACTCTTACTCTTTTTAAGTTTTTGCCGCCAAGGAAAAATAGAAGTCGTTCCTTTGTTTTCTTCTACATTTAGCAGTAGAATTATAACAGCCATTTTAACAATGCCGTTGAATTATTTTAATATGATTTCAGGGATATTTCATGTAATAGGTGTTGTATGTATATACATACAACATATTAAAAATATATTAATATCTGAAATCATATTAATATCACCTATTACATGTTAAATAAGTCATTAATGTACAAGCAATGTACCTACGAGTGAAAGAAAAAAAAATAAAACACAAAAATAATAAAATTTCTAGACACTGGGTTTATGCACAAATCGCACCAAGCCATTAAGATAAGAAAAAAAAAACCTTTTCATCGAGGTTTTTTTTTCTTATCTTAATGGCTTGGTGCTTCAGACGAATAATCAATTTATTCGAGGTTTTTGGCGGGAACGAGTTAACAACATGTCGTGCTGCAGTTTTATTTTCATGAAACTTAAATGTAACCCGAGTTGAATTGTATAATTCTGGTGGAATATTATTCAATTTAGTTCTGTGAAAGTGCACAAGTGTAGTGAAAGTAAAAATCAGTGTCAAACATGCAGTTTTCTCGTTGCCTCCAAATCTCCTATTAAGGTTATGGTAAACTTGTCACCGCTTTACTATAGCCCCTGACTTGACGGACTATGACGACTTTGACTGTATTGAAACATTTATGATTTATGAAAAATCGGGTCATAATTTGATGCAAAATATAACTTGACACTGGCTAAATGCACACGTGCGAAGCCATAATAAAAGAAAAAAAAATCATTTTATTCCAAATTGTGTCTTAATTCCAAGAGTTTAAGTTTAATTTCTATCACACTAACAAATGAAAAATGTCTGAGAGATTCAACCTTTATGTGACCAACATTAAGAATCTAATTAGAAATATCCTGATAGTTAAATTGTTGATATTCTTTTAATATTACATTAAAATATGAAATTCTTGACAAGCATAAAACTAGATATGCGAAATCACTAATAAAATGAAAAACTTATTTTCTAAATTGTAGTGTCAGTACATTAAAATTTATTGCTCACCTAAAGTTTCCTTCATACAATTTGTAAAGAAAAGAGATAGAACTATTTGGAAAGAGACAGCAAGCCGCCATATTGTCCGATATCGCGGAATGTTGTTTTGTGAGGTTGGTAGCGTTGATTTAGTTCACCATCGCGACCGCAACGTAGCGTTGGCGTCGTGAAACACCTTTCATTGTATTGACTATTGACTGATTCTGAACACAGAGAATAATGTATAGAGTTAATTTAACGTGTTATTGTTTTAGTTTTTATTAAAATGTATCATAGTATGTGTTAGTTTAAGTAGAATAATGCCTCCATTTACGTGAAAGTGAAATAAGACAGCCCGTGGAGTGCTACGCGGCCATTTTACTTGCAATGCGGCAACGGTGTACGATCCGCCATTGGAAACGGCTAGTGTCTTTTTCTGTGTGCAAGTTTAATATTTTGTTTAGCATCTTTCTGTAGAAACGTTGGATAACCATGTGTGATAAATGTGCAGTGCGGACTTTAGTGTAGTGAGCACGGTGGTCGGGTGATTTTCGAATAATGTGTGAACGATGGAAAACGAAGTGAAGCAGCGCAATCAGAGAAACAGGCGAAGGGAGCGGGCACAGCGCATGCAAGCACAGCGAGAGAGCAAAGTTAAGGATGGGGACAGCGGCGAGGACGAGTCTCCGGCGAGAGAGAAGCCGCCTCGTCCTCCGGCCAGGAGAAAGAAGTCGAAGGAACCGCTCGCAGAGGAGGACATCATCGATGGTTTCGCCATAATGGCATTTCGCACCTACGAAGACCTCGAGGTAAATTACATTTAATCACGCTTGTTCGTATTGAGAGGTTTCGTAACATAAAACTTATTGGTAGTCTCTGAAACTGTTCAAATCTTTTCAATCTATTGTTCTTTACGTAGGTCTTGCCTACAGGCCATTATTTACATGTTATGTGCTTACGTACCTACAATGTTTACATTTATATAATGTGACCTAAAAACAAAGCCATACCAAGGTACCTATCCAATAGATTATTGTAAAAAACAGCTAAAGTTTTTGTTGTGCAAAAACTTATTGTTTCAATTTTAACATACCTACAGTAGCAATGTGCCGTTTATCAATGATTTTGCATATAAACAGAATGTTAAGTTTCTTTATATTCTTATCCCATTATAAAACGGCGCTCCGTAATCGCTTTGGACGTCGTCGTCTCGAAGTGCATTGACCTAGTGTTTGAACCCTACTTGTAAAAAGAGCCTGTGAACTAAATGTTTAGGTTAGTCAATGAAAGCTTATTATATTATTATGTAGTAGGTACCTAACAACACGATAATAAATATTTTAATACCTATTAACTCACACATTGCAAGTTATGTTTATGTAATGTATTGAGCAGCTGACTGTCTGTCGTCGTGAGTTCGAGCGCCGATCTTGGCGGACGAGTCTCTGTCGTGGTCCCCCACTAAGTGTAAATTTGGTCTAAGTGGCTTTCGCTCGTTTGTGCTCATTTATCACGTCATAGTATTACATACTGGTATAAATAGCAAGCGGGTAGGTACCTATATTGAAATCTAACACACCTACCTAGTTTAAACAAAACAACATTCTCTACCACTGCTTTCAATTATACCTTAAAGAAACCTATTACCGTTTCCAACTGCTGTATGTTAGTTTCAAACTGGTTTCCTTTGCTCTTAATTTGCTATGTATGTGGTGTGCAAAACTTATGCAATTTTTATCTTTAATAGAAAAACATTGAATGTTGAAGTAAAATAATGTTCTCGAAAGTGCAATTAAATAGCTAAAATTATTTAATAATATTGAGTGTGTAAGCAAAAACCCTAAAACTGCAACTTCCCGTATTGATATTGCATGTATCGGGTACAATGTTTATGTAATCATGACAAAAACACTGAACCCGTTGACTTTTTCTTCATCCTATCACATATTATTATGGGGAGGGGCCCCAGACCTTTGGAAATAATATTTACCTATAGTCAATACATAGAGGCTATTAACAATAACAAGTTTAATCTCAATGATATGGATACTAAGCCAAGGACAACCTCCGGTTCAGATAGATCCATTGATAAACTGCAGAAGAAAATTACTACCTGTGCTATGGTAATGCGATGGTTTATAGGACACTGGATACTAAGGAATTTGTTTTGTAAGCTATAAATTGTCAGCTTATTTTGTAAATTATAATTCAGTTCATCAAAGAAATTGACTAACTGACATATTGTAAAATACTCTGACCTCGGAATCATTATAGTTTTACTTTTGGAGGTCAACTTATTCCTTTTTAATTTAATAAACTTTGTAGTGAATTGAATATATTAAGGTGAAATATCAATCAACTTCTTAGCAGTTTTGTTACAATTCAAAATGAATGGCTAATTAATAAGATTTTCTTTGTGACTGTCTGCTGGATAAAGTTAAATTCAATGGGTCTAGAAACTCGTGCCGAGGGGTTTTGTAATCTGAAAAAGTAGTTAGACAATTCCTGTGGGATCTCAAAGCTTGGGTGCAGTCGCCAGGTAAAGCTAAAGTAAATCCAATCTTCCTAAAGTATGAATTGATTCACCAAAGTTTGTTTAAAACGTAGAAGAAGACATCTACCTTAATATCTACTTTGTTTGCATTGAATAGATGATGATAGTATAATATAATTTGAAACTAAACTTTTAAAACGATTTTTTGACTTCCTACTAAATTTATTAATAACATGGAATATTTACATATTGTTTTAACTTTGTAGAGATTGATGCTTTTACAAGCACCATTTTCATGTTTAAAATATTGATTCTTCAAATATTGAGCTACATAAAATAAAAACAAAAACATTATAATTATCTCGTTGTAAATTACTTTAGTATTTCTCTATGTATTGCACATAATATTAGACGTTCATTTTTAGTTCTGATTGCTAAGTTCAGTTTCTAATAAAAATGTAAATAAAGTTATGTCTGCGTGAAAAGCAGAACCAGGCAGTGTTTATAATTTTGTTTGTTTTGCATGTCCTGTAAATTTAATTGTTATCTTTGATTAGTAAATAAGAATTGTGGTAACCCAGGTATTATTATGCGAAAGTCTCTGTGTCTATTACTTCTCCATCCAAATACTACTTAGCTGATTGCGATGAACTAGTCTATATCTATACTAATATTATAAAGAGGAAAGATTTGATTGTTTGTTTGCATTAAATAGGCTCCGAAACTACTTAATCGATCTGTTGGAACTTGGTATGACGATACATTGATTCATTAGGTGTGTCATAGTAATAACATAAGGCTACTTCTTGTCCCGGTATTCCCACAGGAGTTAGGCGGGTGAAACCGCGAGGTGTTGCTAGTTTTGTATATAACTAGAACTCCAAAAATATCGGATATAATTTAAAAATCTACGTATTATAATTGATTCACGAATAAAAGTGTTTCAAAGGTCATTGGGATGGAAAGTAAACAATTCGTTATAATTAATGTAACCAAGAGATATCAAAACAATGCAAGTCAAGCGTGACGTGTCTGTCATTTGATGCCTGTGGCGCGGCGAAATACCAATGTCGACAATCACCACTGGGAGCTTAGTTCCTATTTTCCCACGGGTAAATAAAACCACTCTAAACGTAATACTAACGCTTATTCATTTAATTTAGTAGAATATTATATGATAAAGTAGCAAGCGGCGTATGAGGCTTTTTTGAAAAAATACCGTAAATCGATGTACAGGATTGCCGTTTGGTCTAGGATAAAATTTTAGAACCGCTGCTCTTAAAAATCTTTCGATGGGGACGAGCAAAGACGTCATAAATTTGTATAGGAATTTACACTTATACGCTTCTAACACTTAAAAGTTTAGCAATTTGTCCTAAAAATCGAGAGAAATAGGTGTGCAAACTTCATATTTTCCGCTTCACATCATTTGCAAATCTTTGTCTACAATATCATATTTGTTTATAAAATAAGAATAAAGAATGATGAAGCATGTTCAAAACTAATTTGAAAAGTTTGACAAGCCCGTCTACCTGATGATAAGCGACCGAGGAAGATTGGATATGGCACGAAGAAGTTATCGAGCGTAAAATATTGTAGACGTTTACGTTTTGTAACGCCCGGCGCCCTCTGCTTTCTTTTTTAAGTAACACTTTTATTATACTATTTTATTATCTTTGGTAATCCACCAGTGGTATATAACAATATGAAGTTAACAGTAATGAATGCTGTACATCTTATTTAGGCTTTCGCAAAAAAGTCTACATACATTCTTGATTGCAGCAGGTTGTTTAATAAAATCCTCCATCCTAATTATTCAGAGAACTTTTATTTACCTAGAGTGACAAAAATGCGTCCAATAAAACTCTACTAAGAGACCCTAAATTACATTCAATTAATAAATTAAAACGATCGTTACCTATTAATACACTAATTAAATTAAAGATACTTAAAGTAGGTACTTAACAAAAAGATAAATTATTATTATTATAATTTAATATAATTTTAAGTGTGATTTTATAAATTTATGTTTTCTTTAAATAAATTATAGTGTCGATAAAAAAAAAAAAAAAGATAAATATAATATTACTTACTTACAATTTCTAAATAGACTACTGACATTTATTCAGTTATTTAGGTACGTAAACTAAGCTGATTGGTTTATTCATATTATTATTATAAGAATTCGTGCTGAAGAGAGTTTTGGGATCGCTAACCGTGAATTCACCCGAAAACCTCTATCTGACCCTCCCTTTTATAGTGTTCCCTGGAGTTCAATATTCGCACGCTCAAACACTAATATCTTGCTCAACTTTAACCATTTCGTTATTAATAAATGCCCAGCTTTGTGTTATTGTAAACTAAACTTTCACTGCATGTATTATTAGGCACTTACATAAAATATTGTCTGTAAACAAGAAAGTACCGAATAGTTATTTCGCTATGATTGCTAAGTACATAGTTACTTATAACTAATATTTTTTGTAATCAAATATAGATGCGCATTGCACATGAATCATGAATATCATGATTGATCTCAGTAAAAACCGGTGGGTTGTGCGTGGGCATAAAATTGCACAAATTAGTCTCACTCAACCCGACACCGCATCTGTATGTGATCCTGATATTGCTTCTATGTCCTTGAATGTCCTTTAAGTTTGCACATTAGTTAATTATTTCTTTTAGAACAACATACTTGTCCTTACAAAGTATATAAAACAATTCACTTTCCGCTGTCTGCTCCTATATATGCTTATATCTTTAAAACTACGCAACGGATTTTGAAGCGTTTTTTTTTAAATAATATTATATATTATAATAATATTTTTTTGTACAATACAATACATGCATAATATAGCCGTGCGAAGCCGGGGCGGGTCGCTAGTAAAGAATCACGATCAAATTAAAATTTTCTAGTTAAAGTAGGCACTACACACTACACAATTCTGATAATTTAATTTAAAAATCATATTTTTACGTAAAAACGATTTGGTAACTTATTTTAGGGACATTGCTATCCCTCTAAAATAAGTTAAGAAAACGTTAAGTATTGACATTGAACGAATATCGATTACAAGTGAAATTGAAAAATCGAAGAAAGCAATGATAAGAAAAGGCTTTTTAAGCGAGATCAAAGAAAATAAAACTTTTCTCAATGCTGATCTTAATGGCAAATGTTACCTCGCACTCGAGGGACTCGTTATGAGATGTGCCAAGTGCCTCGAGTGGCGAGAATTGCGATTTCGCCTGTGAAGTGGGCCGGCTTTAAGGAACGGTACTCAGATCAGAAAAATGTTCTTTATTTATTGGAAAATCATTTGATTAAGTTAGTACTTGTAAGGGGGTTGCTCTTGGCTTTGTACAATACTCGGCGGGTGGTTGGCGCTAGCGTTCGCGACGTATCTCGGCGATCTGCCCGCGATCGAGCGTCGATATGCAACCGCCCATCGGGATCTACTTACTACACAGAAGTGAGCTCGAGACCTGCCTTCTGAATATGGACGGTCGAAGTCAGAATTGCAGACACATCGTAGAGTTCTAAAATGACTATTATTGAAACGTTTCTATTCTAATAATATTTATCTAATAAATTCATGAGTTGGCTCATGAGTTCATGAGACTATAAACTTGAACTCGAGCACGACGTTAGAATTTTGCTTAAGTTGAAAACATTCTAATAATTACAGTTTTGGAGCTCTACGGTGGGTCTGCGGTCTCTATCTACATATACTTCTGTACTATAATATTATAAAGAGGTAACATGTATGTATGTATGTTGGGGATAATCTCTGAAACCACTGGACCGATATGGATAACATTTTGCATAGAGACAGTTTCGGGGTAGCTGAGTGTCATAAGCTTTTTTGTATCCCGAAATTCCCACGGGATCGGGACTTACGCAGGTGAAACCGCGGGATGCAGCTAGTGTATTCTAAATAAACAATACATATATTATTTTATTTATCACGCAACTCTGCTGTCTGTACAGTAGCAATAAATTCCTAAGTTATTTATCGCCTATAAAGAATATTGACATCATTAAAGTACTTGTATGTAGTGTTTAAGATTGTACCTACACTAAACATACTAACTCGTATTAAATCTACTCAACAATACCACTTACGATCAAGTGTATGTTTTAAACGATAATAGCTTTGTGTTAACAAATCAATATAAGACCGCTATTGGTGAACATATGTTTAATAGACAATTTATTTTTTGTGAGACAAAATGTTTTATGCTATTAGGATTTTGTTATTGCTGTAATAAATATACTAAGGGTTGTTTGATTAGGTTTTTTTTTTATTATGGCTTCGCACGTGTGCATTTAGCCAGTGTCAAGTTATAATATGCATCAAATTATGACCCGATTTTTCATAAATCGGGCCTAAAGTGTTTCAATACAGTCAAAGTCGTCATAGTCCGTCAAGTCAGGGGCTATAGTAAAGCGGTAGCAAGTTTACCATAACCTTAATAGGAGATTTGGAGGCAACGAGAAAACTGCATGTTTGACACTGATTTTTACTTTCACTACACTTGTGCACTTTCACAGAACTAAATTGAATAACATTCCACCAGAATTATACAATTCAACTCGGGTTACATCTAAGTTTCATGAAAATAAAACTGCAGCACGACATGTTGTTAACTCGTTCCCGCCAAAACTCGTTTGATTAGGTTGTTCGTGGCTATTAGTAAACCCGACGTTCTAATAAATAAAGCTAAAGTTGCTTACTATCAAGGGGTTATCTAAGAGTTAATCAAGCTAATTTACACTTGAATATACATTCGTCGTTATTGATTATTCACTAATAATAGATGATGATCCGCTTTTTATACGCTGAACTACCGTTTACCTACTTATTAGCTGCCTACTTGCCCAATAAGAAAATTTACAAGTAATTTACTCAGTTTGGAAGCAGAATGTCTATTGAAAAGGGTCCCAAGTTATGATTCTAAATCACTTACTTAATTTCAATTAGAATTCTTGTCGCAGATCTCGCTTCTCGTTTAAGCGTGGAACAGAGAATTAATGCCGACCTCATTTTACGTTTGCTGCAAATCAATTAGAAATTATTCCGATAACTCCCTTGTTAGTCACGATTTGTTCATTTAATTTGTTTCCTTATCTAATATTGTAATATGTTTTATTCACCTCCTAAATTACGATAAATTAATAGGTAATTTTTATACTTTACTTGTAAAACAAAATTAAAACTTCCCCTAGTCTAATCTAAGTCAAATACTTAAACATCGCTTTAAAGAACAAATTGTATGCATATTCAACATTGCTCGGTATTGTTAGACAGGTACTAATTTACCTCGCAACTTGTAGTGGAATGCAAAGAGTTAACTTTCTCATGAAAAGTGTTCTTTATATCCAGTGGGTGTTGTTATAGGGTGGGGACACTCGGTGGCGGGCGGCAGGTAATAGCCCAATGACACGCGACACCCGTTTACAAACATTTTGATTACATCCCTCAATTCCCTCATATTTGTTTCCACGCTCTGTTTTCCCCTCTCAATTACAATACGAGTTGACGAAAGAATTATTGAGCTACTATTTCGATAACATTGAGATTTAAACAATTTTACAACATGTTTGGAATTTTAATACCTTTTTAATGCTGTCTTGTTAAATGCTTGTTATCTTGTAAATCTAATGCTTTATTAATTGGATTAGGTGTAGGGTACCTAATCCAATTAATAAAGCATTAGATTGCACCCCCGAAGTTTTCACATTTTTATGTAAAGTTGTTGGACAATACTTTTTTTATAGGCTTCCTATCTCTACCTACGGTGATGTAAGAAAAAACTCAGCAGTTAAATACACCATACTTCTGTTATAAAAAAACCCTTTGTTAAAGTTTTTACTACATTTTTTGCTGACAGTTACTGGTGTTCAACAACTTTTTCAATATTGATTATTATTATTGAAGGTTCGGCATAATTGTTTTCGAAAAAGGTGCTTTTGAAACGAATGTGGTTTCTTTTGTAATGTTTATTATTTAGCCAATAGCCATTTAAACTGACGTTGAACAGCTGTTCTTTAAAGAAATATCTACGTATACCTGTCTTTGTATAGTCAGTTTATTTACAACATAATTTAAAGCAAAATTGCGAAAATGAGTAATTAAATACCTACATTAATTTAACATTGCGGCCATTAAAATAACAACTTAATACTATATAACATTATTATGCAATGCGTTCAGAATCTTGAGCTTTTGCAACAACCTATTAAGGTTCGACAGTGTGACATAATCTAAGTGTAATTATCGCTAATTTATAGCATAGTTTGGTATCTAATCCTCTTCGAGCTACCCGCACCGGCTTGTCTGATGACTTAATTAATGACCTGCCGTGTCGCTGTTAATTAAACAGCTCAGGCAAATTAAAGTTCTCGTCGGAGCTTGCGGCTGCCGTCAGATTAAAAACAAAATGCAATTTCATGAGCACCGGCACACCGGCCGACCCGGATTCAGAGGTGATTATGTCGCAAGGTCATAAAACATTCCGTCTCAATTTCATTACTCGCATATTATTTACCTACCTACCAGTATAGGTAATTTATTATTAATATACCATTTGTGATTTCAATTAAAACTCGATTTTAATCAGTCTGTCATTATAATAATTCAAACAGGGCTTAACTACATGGCGGAGGATTAAATTAAATATGTTATTAATTTTTAATTGCGGTAGCAAACGCTGTCACATTAGTGATTAATTCGTTGCCGGTGAAGCAATTATAGTAAATGACCGTTGTCGGTGAGGTGTGACCGCGGTCCGCGCCGAGGCATGTAGGCAACCAGCAAGGTGGACAATTACCATGCAGCCCACTGTGTTATTGACCGATGCTAATTATTAGCCGGCGTCTTGTAAACACAGTTTGAAACGTTTAGTTATGGGGCGTCAACATGTTAATTAGATATAGGTATACCCACGTAATATAGCGTTGTTCGCTCAAATTGACTCGAGATACGCTTGAATTATTCATAGGAAGTGATTTTGTTTGCTTTTAGTAAGTTATTAACTAAACCGTCGTACGCAACAAGAAGTAAAAATGTTATGGTCGAAAGCATTTGGATTTAAGTTGACTTTCCCACGGGGAGTACCGCCAGAGGCAGAAAAATAGCTCGCCCGATTTCTGTGAATTCGTGATAACATTTTTTATGAGTCTGAAATGAATTGTATAAAATCTTTTGTGGTAGTCACATAAAGTTCTCGAGAGAATTTTGCTGTCGTCGTGGACTTGCGGAAATTTAAACGTTGTAAAACGGAGTTATTTTCAGTGATTTATTTTAAGATGTCTTCGATTTTGATTTAAGTAATCACTCTTCCAATTTCATCATATTTATTACCTACTTAATAATGTATTAAATCTCTTACCTCCAATTTGAAAACCTGTTATTGCAGTGGATGTTATGATTTTTATTTTATTTGTTCATTTTAAATTATTAAACATACACGGTGGTACCACGTGTCGGATTTCAAAGCACGTGCCACACACAACCGACACGTCAGATAATGTCAATAGATATCATATTCCTTTGGCTGTGGTTTATCCCCATTAGCCGCCCTCGATGTTATTCTCACGCCAATTAACCACATGCACACGCTCTTTAATTAAACTATGAATTGAGGGTCTATCCGTACAATTATGTTCTTCTTCTAACCAATACTTAATCCTTTTTAGTTAATCACTGAAAATACTCTAAGTAGCTTTACTTTTTCTTTTTTATTTACTAGGTATGTAAATGTAAACAAATAAAGTTTATAAGATTATATTGACGGATAAAATAAATACTATAATATTGAACGATGCCAACCGACGATAAGCGGTTTCCTCAATTGATCGTAGTTTTTATCGTGATTCTACGAGCTTGAGCCATATGTAAGCAGAACGGCAGTTGTCAGCGGCTGAGATCGCATAATGGTTATGATAATGTTCCCTCTCGCCTCCCGGCGATATCCCTACGGGAAAACCGGTCTCACACCCCGCGTGTGCCGCGCTAGTCCGACAACCCCGTCCGACTTGATGATACTTTTTTGTATGTTCATTCAAAAATATGTCACTGGGGACCCTCGTTTGTGCTACTCCCGTGACTATCGTACGTCACCCCTATGAAATCACAAACAAATCGATATTACGGTTCCCGTGTCATATTGTGTGTTCTGGCGGCTTATGTTTTATAGCTTGTTTATTTGCAACTGCAGTACAGTAGGAATATCGGAATAAAAACTAACTTATGTTACTCCCTAGAATTAATTATATCCACATTTCGAATTGCATCAAAATCAGTAATTTCAGAGCGATGTTTCATTATTACGAACAATTTTTTATAATATTACTAGGAATTGTAGAAGGAAGACAATTAATACAAGATAAGGGTAAAAACAATTTTATTATTTCGACACCTCAAGATTCTAAATAATAAACAAAACAATACGGTCTTCAGAAGTAGAACCTTTTAAGTAATAATATTTATGTAAAGTAAACAGATTTTCTTTTCCATTTCATAATTAGAATATTTACTGCGTCGCTATAATATTAGTAAACAGCTTTATCAACCATTTCATTTTCAATACTTTTGTCCGGTGTTTATTTTATCATGTTGCGGGCAACGTTGTTCATCACAATAGGGTAGCCGGCATTGTGCTTTTGTTGCTCCTTGCCTTTATAGCCGGCGGGCGTCCGTTTCACACCACTCAGACTTGTTCATCTCTATTCGTTTGCCGATTGCAGATTCAAGACTGCCGGTTCAAGACTAGATTAACTCGATTGTTTAACAAACATAATTGTTAGTTAAATAAATCAGCTCAATAATTTCGGTTCTAACTCCAGTTCTCATTATTCAAGTAGCGCAGGAAGGGCATGGTTTTTATTGAATTACTAGGTTTTTCCCGCGACTTCGTCCGCGAAGAAGTAGATTGGACTGAGGAATCACGTTGTCCCATACAAACTTTGCCCCCCTTTTTCACCCTCTCAGGCGTAGAATTTCGGAAAATCCATTCCTATCAGATGCGGTCATACAAAGAACAAACCCTCTACCCCTTATCCCAAAACGAGGTTTATAAACTTTATGGATAGTGTTAAGATTATAGTTCCGTATATAATCTATAGGGATAGTGTTTAGACTATATTTCACGAGTAAATCTATGTCTAAATCTAAGGTTTAAATCCGTATCTCGGACTATCCTTAAACCTCGTTTTGGAATAAGGGTGTCTAAGTTGCAAGTCTCATCGGTTTAGGTTATACGTTGATCCGTCAGTCAGTCAGGACAAATCTGTTTATATGTATAGATAGAAGATTATTGCATTTAAGTACCTGGTGCAGATTATTCCAGTACAATCCACTCTGTAATGGAGCCTAATTGGAATAATGTGAACTGTACATAAAATGGAACCTTAAATGGTTGAAGGTGATGAAACCTAATACGGATGATAGCTATCAGAGGTACTCTACCACCTTAAAACCAACTTTTAACTTTTTTCAATTTTATTAGGTATAGTGTATTTTATTAAAATCACAAATATTTACTTTCGAATGGTCAGAACACCTATTAACTTTGGACGTAGATTTCTCTTGATCTCGTGCTAGGTATTTTGAATTATTGATAGCTTAACCTCGGCAGATACATTTACAACAGATATAGGAGTTTCACTATTCATGAAAAGCGATTGCTTGGAGCAAGTCGTTGCGATCCGATCGAATCTCCGCCCAGTCAGAATGATAGCGTAATTCATTCAATGCTCCCCGACGTCTGCACAGACAGGAAATTGCTTACGTTCCGCCTGTTGACCTCTCTCATAAATGTCCAATTTATAATGTGTTAATCTTTATATTTTATTTTCAGGCTGCTGTAAAATGTGCTTCCTCACCTCGTACGAACGCCTTATCCACAAAGCCTCGGCTGCCATTGGTGGCCTTGGCAGCGGATGCAGCGCGAAATCACCCGCCCAACAATGTCAACTCTCATGTGAGTACAATGCATTCATTGCCGCTGTTTATATGCGAAAGAATCCATTATACTGTTCATTTACAGATAACCATTAAAATGTAAGTTAATGAGTTTCATTTTATTACATGTTTAAAAACAAGGTTATTCAGTACATGTTATTAAGTATTTGAGTATCGTTTACGAGCTGAATACGCCGATGATCTCACCACAAATGCAGCCAGTCTAAATCTGTAAGCTATTGACCTAACCGTGCCTCTTCCGGGATCCGCTTTCTCGCCGATTGTGCTCGCATAAATATTATCAGACAATCGGAAAAACTTACCTTTTAAACTGAATTCTTGTTATTATTTCAATACAGTCAAGGGTTAAGCAAATAAATTAATATTCCAACTTTATTTTATAAAATTAAACAAAAAAGTAAACATTTATCATATTCGAACATGAAAAATGAAATTTTGTATTTGAAACTACAAACACGAGCTTTTAAATTTTTTGTTTCAAGTTATTTATTTTTCGTTTGGAATGCAAATACGAAACACGAACTCTTTAATAACAATAAAATGTGTTCATTTACATACAGATAACAGTATCGTGATTTAGGTTATAGGTAGGTAATAAGTTTTGTCTATTCTATTACTTCATACATTACTAGCAGCGCTCCGCGGTTTCACCCGCGTAACTCCCGATCACATGAAATTATCGGAATAAAAAGTTATCCCACTTATATTATAAATGTGAAAGTTTGTGTGTGTGTTTATTTATGTTTGTTACTCCTTCACGCAATAACTTCTGGACCAATTGCGATTAAACTTAGTATGTAAATAGCTAGAGACCTGGATTAACACATTCCACGGGATCGAAACTTACGCGGGTGAAACCGCGGGGCGCAGCTAGTTCCCTATATTTAGCCTATGTTATTCCCAATGAATCAATGTATTCTCATACCAAGTTTCATCGAAATCGGTCCAGTCGTTTCGGAGCTTATTGGTTACAAACAAAAAATATTTCCTCTTTATAATATTTTCCAGAATTGCAGTATAAATGCTGTGCGTTGTTCTCTTTAGGGCACTTTTCGATAGTTTTCACAATCACAGAATCGCCGTGAGCCCGTGCGGCGATTAAAATCATAATATTTTACAAAAGTACTGTTAAAATAAACATTTGATTCTGCTGTGAACATGGCATTTGTTAGGATATTTGTAACTACCTATATATTTTTCGAATCCTTCATTGGCTATGTAAGGGAATCTTCTTTTCTAACACTTCACTACATAGTATAAAAACAAAGTCGCTTCCCTGTCTGTCTGTCCCTATGTACGCTCAGATCTTTAAAACTACGCAACGGATTTTGATGCGGTTTTTTTAATAGATAGAGTGATTCAAGATGAATGTGTTAGTATATAATCCAACTCATATTATAAATCTGAAAGTTTTGTGTGTATGTATGTTTGACACTCCTTCACGCAAAAAGTACTGGACCGATTGCGATGAAACTCGGTATCTAGATAGCTGAAGATCTGGATTAACACAGGCTTTTTTCGATATTCCCACGGGATCGGCACTTACGTGGGTGAAACCGCGGGGATATAAAATTAATCACTTCAATTTACTTCACTTCACTTCGTAACTAATGAATATAGACATAGATAAACAATTCCGATGTAAGAAAACATTTTATTTAATGACTAGCAGCGCTCCGCAGTAACTCCCGATCCCGTGGGAATATCAGGATAAAAAGTATCTATCAGGATATAGCCTTCCTCGATAAATGGACTATCCAACACAAAAATAATTTTTCAATTCGAACCAGTAGTTCCTGAGATTAGCGCGTTCAAACAAACAAACAAACTCTGCAGCTTTATAATATAAGTATAGATTTTTTTTCGATAAATCACTATTTTCGTCACTCGGAAACTTGCTTAACGATACAATATTTTAAAAACAAATACACATATTAAACCTAGAAATTTCAACACATACCGATACGTTATAGCAACGAAATTACTTATTCAACCAAGCCGTCAGCTTGTCCAACAGGGTAGCTCGCTCGCCTGCTTAATTAACCGGATGAAAGCTTTATGCTCAAAATCATCGACCGTTGTTATCTAGTAGGTTTTTTTATTTTGTATGATATGCGTATACGTGAAGCGTTTCGAGACAATTTGTATATCAAATCCCCAGTTTATTTGCAGACAATAATATTCCATTTCCGATGAAATCTTTTTTGAATATTTCTTTTCCGCAAAGATCGCGTGCTTGAGCTTTAAATAGGTTCACATTTCCTATTTGAAGGAAGCACTCGAGGCAGAATGCGAGCAGTTTACCCTGTGTGCTCCCTCGTGCATTTCGACAGTTCGCCGCTGCCAGCCAAGATATGTCGCAATCCCATCCAATTTGCCTCCCACCGGCCTCCGTGCTGTTGCTCGAATAAAGTGGAAAATCTTTCTTTGCATTGCAGACCACGTATTACAATTTGATTTTAAAAGGGTACTAATAGTTTTTTTATAAGTAAACTAGCTGTCCCGGCAAACGCCGTTTTATCATTTACAAAAAAATATAAATTTTTAAAAAAAAAATTGTGTTCGATTCTTATGCACAAAAAATATATACAAATCGGTTCAGCCGTTTAGGAGGAGTTTGGCAACTAACACTGCGACACGAGAAATTTATATATGTAGGGATAATCATTTTCTAACACCTTGTCTTTGATTATTTACTCCATTTGTCTAAGGTCTTGTTTATAGTGTTCTAGTTATGAATGATTCAATTACGAAATAACTATCATAATACTAAAACGATTCCATTCAGCTCGCATAAAGGCAGTGCTTTGCTGGCTTTATCGTTAGTATAAAAAGTTAACGTGTCTGAAAGTAACTACTTAAAATTAAGTTTGGTAAACAATTCTGCTTCAGTAATGTCGTTTAGTTTTATTATGACGCCGGTTGCTTGCAGTTTACAGGCTGTATCTACTGTTTAAACAATATCTAGCGAGTTGAGAGGAGAATGAGTACGATCGTTTGGCACGAGCTGGGTACTCACTGCGGTGTCGGCTAATAGCTCTTCGCAGATTCAATTTGCCGTTGAATAGAATATAGCCTCCCGGTGCGCCGCCCGCCGCCGTACGCGATCATTAAGTTACGCTCTCGTCTCTTGCGAACTCAGACTACGACTCTGCTCAAACTCGCTTGAAACACCTACCAACGACCCGGCTCGAGCCGCATAGCTTCTGACTGAAATTAATTCAATTCACTACCAAATTACTTATTAATTAAGTTATTGTCGCTATGATTTAAACGTTTATTAAGTTAACGTATAGAAATTCTACCCTTATTTATTCTGAAGTTGGTCTTATTGTAAAGGTAAACAATAAAGCAGTTACCTGAACAAAATATTTGTTTCGGTGTGGTTGAACATGCTTTGGTTTCTGTGTAAGAGCGTCCTTATTGTGTTGTCTCTGGAAAGCTGGCGTATCGCCACGGAACCGACACGCCACCACTGCCAAATGTTTTTTATTCCGCTGTTCCTGGTTCCGGTCGATATTGCCGTTTGCTTACGTTGCCCTCCACTTCACCCGCTTTATCTTGAAAAATGACAAACGTATTGCACGGTCGAATAGTTTATAATTTGAATCAATTTTTTTATTGAGTCTAGATTTCATTCGAATTTTAAACTATTCGAATAATGTGTTAACAAGATATTGGTAACGGTTTTTGCTTCAACTTAGCCGAAACAGAAAGGTACCAAAATCAACTCAATTCAAATCTATGGATTACGCGTATTGGACAGATTTGATTACGCATAATAAATATTTGATTCTGATAAATGTATTTATCGTAACCGCCTGTTTTTCTAATCCAAACAAAAACCGATTGTACTATTTTGACACGTTGTTTACTTGTTACAATTAAAGAATAGCATGCTTGCTTTTAAACAAGACGTATCTATTTGGTATAATAATGTTCCAAACAGTTTTAATAATGCTCATTGGTCGACCCAGTTGGCACAATGGTCACCATGCCGGACTGCCAAACACAGGGTTGCTGGTTCGATTCCCGCCTCAGACAAGTTTTTATGCTTAGATATTTGTCTGGGGTCTGGTTGTTTCTATGTATTATAAGTATGTATTTACAAAAGAAAAGTATATAAGTAGTATATCCGTTGTCCAGCACCCATAACACAAGTCTAGTTACTTACCTTGGAGCTAGATGGCGATGTGTGGCATTTCCTGCAATATTAATTATTATTATTGGTGGAATGAAACGGTTATTTAATTGATTTATAATAAATTGACGTCTTCATTGAACTTTTAATTGAATTTTAACTATAGTTCACAATTTACCAACGTTTTCCGCTGCCCAGTGAACCATGTGTGCGAAATTCAATAATATCATTCGAATGAACGTGCTGTCCGGCCGATGTTGCTCCACTTCGTTGCTTTTATTAATTAAAATTCGCCGATTAATTTATTTTACGGTAAAATTTGGTTGTTTGTATGTTATTGATACTCCTATTACTTTTCATCGACTCGTGTTTTGTTCGAGTTTGGTTTCATATTTCAATTGACGGTAGTGTTTCGTAACTATAATTTTAATTCATTAAAAGGTAACTGACAACATTGTCTTCCTGTGTTAAAATTCCCGTGTATATCTAAGTTGTAATTATAATTAAGGCCCGTAATAACAGTTTTAATGTCACTGAAGGGTATAATCAAAAGTTTATAATGGTTAAAATGAAGCGCTGTAGTTAAATATGTATTAAGTAGCGATGTAGTGGTAGTAACCAAAAGCGCACCGTAATTAGAACATGGCTCCGGTGTCGTCGACAACTTTAACAAGAGGCATAACGTGCTAGAACATAAATAAATTATGCACCGCGTCACTTTAACGACACTGCGCCCTTTTTGCTACACTACCCGTTTCCTTCTTCGCTCTAGTCGACACTAGCTCGTGCCACTACACATTATCCATTAATTAATTTAAATAATCATATCAAAAAGTTAATCTATCTATATTTATTATATCAGGTGTAAGTCAAAGTTATCTGATCGCAGAAGCGTATAATTTGAAGTATCTTTTTCATGAAAAATGTACATAATTGAATGATTTATCTGGTCGGTCACGTTCCGCCGCCATATGGAGTCCTCATGAATAAGTAATGCCCGGCCGCGGTCGTTGTTTCAATTAGCGGTTGTGTCGACGGCCAGGCACGACTGCTTCCCGCCGCAGTCACATCGCATCAAAGATAGACAAACAGTTCGTCGTTTCACAACCATAAAGGAGTTTCACCACTTCAATTGACCGCATTTAACCAGAAGGATATCAAACACACCACGAATTGGTAACACAATATTACTTTAATAAGTACCTACGTAATTGAATTCCACAGTATAAATGACTTGTTCATTAAATCCATTTAACCTTTAAAACCTTCGTAGTTGCTTAAATCAGTGTCAAAATTATAACAGTACAATTTTAAATGGAAACAAACCGGGCTCCATCTTAATTCAAACTGGTATAATTAGTTTATGTCATGGAGTTAGAAGCTTTAGTAATTATGTGACGAAATTTGCCATTACATCCTGTAAGCACGACCCATCCGCGGATTACTGAGATCCTCGCGCATACGCTTTGAGGATTAAATTGATACGTGTGACTCGGCTTGACTTGTTTATCTAAGTAAAGGGTCGGAAAGCGATCCCTTTTATTACAATTGGGGACATAATCGCGTGCGTATGTCTTATTGTTGTCTATTATGTTATGTTACAGGGATGTATTCAGCTTTTATTGTTTTCTTCAAGTTGACAACTTGAGATCCTATTAACTGGGGGAATCCGGGACCTTGCTAATAATACTGGCTTTTATTGTCCTGCGATTGTATCTTTATGAAACATCAAGTAACTATCTACTTAGTATAACGCTACTATTATTTGTTTTTCTTTGAAATCTCCCAATGGTTGCGAATTATGGTTCTCGCGTCTGCTCGTTGTGCCACTTCCTGGAACTCGATACTTTTTATTTAGACTTTAAAACCGGTCTACTGCTATCTTCCATTAAATATTTGTAGTCTCAGGTTTGTACTAAGCAAGTATTCAAGACTTTGCTACCAAGGAAATTCTATACCTATTTTATTCGTCATTTAAGGTTTTATCAAGACCTTGTTTAATACAGTTTATCGGTCAAAGTAATACATAATTATTTGTTTCAAACATTCGTTTACACATGTGACGTCCTGATCGTATAGAAAATGTTTTGATTTCTCTTTGTATGAAGTTCATTGAGGAAGGTCGGTCGGGGAAGTTATCCATTTACCGAAAGTTACACTCGTTTTATTCTCTCTTGGATGTCGTTGCGAACGTTTGTCGTTGAACATCACGGTCGCTTCCTTCACTCGAGTACGCTTCTTTCGACCCTACCGTAAAATAGACGCGAAATGTGATAAATGGAAAACTCTTTTTATTGTCGGGCCCCGGGCACGTTACGTTATGGGTCGGCTCCTTTCATACCGCCCTCGCTCTCCCTGCCCGTCTTATCAAGTTTTCTTATATCCTAGTTACCGCTCAATTTTGCGAGTCTTATATAAAAAGGTTACCCTCATCCTCTCCCTTTACAAGCGAATTGCTTTTAAAATATCGCTATACGAGCTGCCGGCACTTTATAACGTATTAGGTGTAAGTGAAACTATTTTCGTCCGATTTAAAGGAGCATCCTTGTATTATAACATTGTGTATTGTGCAGGGTATTACGCTACTTCAAGACGCTGGCACTTCGGATGACAGCGGACGGGCGTCGGAAAGGCTTACGGGTAGTTCTGTGGCACCTCGTGATCCCGATTCTTCACGCGACCGCCTTAGTGACGTAAGTACTATGTCACATCATGGCCATGCAATAAGTACTTATATGTACTTCATTTCCTACTCATTCTTCTCTATAGACATATCCAAAACTGCATTTATTGTTAGACCTCTTTTCACAAATTCAAATTTGAAGTCACAAATGCATATTTTAAAACCTTCGCTTATTCAACAACGACCGCTTTTATTACGCTACAACCATAATCTATAGTAATATCGATAAATAAGTTAATGACTACGATGATTTTAACATTTCGGATGCATGCACACTTTAATGTTGTTATGGATGTCGGACACAAACTCCCTTTGCGATCGGAAATCAGTTTCAAACGTGATTATTTCATGTGTACGGGAGATTTATTCGTTTCATAATTGATTTTGACGATTAAATTCTGCGTTTATGAACAACTTACTACAAAATCTATTGAATGCTTTTCGATGTCTAAAAGACACATAACTGCCGCGATTACTGGTTTGTAAAAAGGTTTTCTTTAAAAGATATCTACATTATTAAATTACGAAAGAAACCTACTTCATTTTGTGATATTGTTTTTGATTATTTGTTTGCAATTTTATATTTTTACTCGTCTCTCCCAGTGTCTGCTTGGCAAATACCTTGGTGTTAATCGATCTAGAACTACTATTGTATTGTACCGCACTACATGTTTTATACCGATGTCTCCTTCGATCGAGTTGCGATAGTGATGAAATCGATTCAGAAATATACCAATTTAAAATCCATCTGTAACTTTTCGCTTTGGTCGACAAGAAAATATTGTCGCGAATGCAGGGAGAGATGGGATAAAAATCACCTCCCCTAGTCACGCAAGTCCACTCATATGTTCGCTTTCTCTCTCCTGCCTACAGGCCAGTAGCCGCTGTAGTTCCGGAAAAGGCTATATCGTGAGTATACCCATTGTTAGACTTATTTAAACTACAGTTTCTCTTTGGTTCTGGTATTCGCCTCGCACGACTACTCGCCTTGCTGTTTGTTCCGGTTTTGATTTACGTAATCAGTAATCATATCATGCATGACTCTTACATTTTCGTTTACAATATCGTTCTTCTGCTTCGTTATTCATAGAGCCTTTTCCTAACCTGTTTTTGCGCTTTATTGGTTTTCGACACAGAATCGCAAAACCGTCAGATTATTTGAGTTTCCTTTTACCGGTTCCGGATCCTTGTTCGTGTTTTCAGTAATAAAATCTATTCGGATATGAATCCGGAATTTTCAAATACCGATATAGAGGAGTTTAATAAAAAAAAGGGTGTTTAATACATAAAATTTCATGTTTTATTATTTTAGAACTTTGTAAGATGTTTTCGATGATAGTTATGTAGGTACTATTTGTAGTATAATAGGACAACAGAGGTTCATGTAATGGCTATAATTCTCTATTACAAGGTGGAAATTTATCCAGCTCACGCAGTTCACATAGAAACTGTTCGATATTCGGCGCGTATCGCAGCTAAATCACGAGATTTGTCGGGGCTGTGCCGTTGCCCCGATCAGTACTACATAACATTACCTGCGCCCGTATTGAATACTTCATGCTCTGTATTTATTTGAAATTGTAATATCTCAGTGTGATCCCTTGTTTCCCTCGGCGCTAGCGAACGAACTTACCTCGTAAATAACGTTTTACGTATTCGTCGATTTATGTTACGGTAATAGTGTCTTCTCTCGTGAGAATTAACACTTCTATATTAATGTTAACCTTATGTTTTATTGATATGTTATAAATGCTTAATGTATTTTTATTTGGACGGACAAAGACAAATAGTTATTTTCTAAAACAACGATTGGTAAAAATATACAATTAAATAATTTACGTCCCGTTTATATTCTACTAGCTTTTGCTCGCGACTTCGTCCGCGTAGAAGTCGAAAATGGTTCTAATAGGATTTTTTATATTTTCAAACATGTTTTAAAATAAAATGTAAATTAAATAAAAAGCACCAAGGAGTGTTGATATCAACTTCGAAGCAAATCTAATTTCTTTCTACCCCTTTTTAACCCCGTTAGAGAATGAATTTTAATAAAATACGAAACACGTGTTCCATCAATTCTGTCAAATAATGCTTTTGCAAAATTTGAAGTAAGGACTAAGGAATCACGTTGTCCCATACTTTGCCCCCCTTTTTTACCCCCTTAGAGGTGGAATTTCGGAAAATCCTTTCTTATCGGATGCCTACGTCACACAAAGAACACACCCTCCAAGTTTCAGGTCTCTACGATCAGCGATTTAGGCTGTGCGTTGATCCGTCAGTAAGTCATTCAAGACAAAGCATTTTATATGTATATAGAATAAGTGTATAATTTCCCATATTGAACATCCCTTTTCATAAATATAGTTTTTCCCTTCAAAACAGTAATTCAAAACTCAAATAGGTAGGTACGTAAACTCTATTTAATTACGTAAACAAACAGCGCTTATTGATTGCCAGTGATTAACAACAGTCATATTCATCTATTTTTAAAACGGGAAATGTAGAGAAGCATTTTCTCAGTAACTTGAAGTGCATGGGTCAAACAAACTATCTTGTAAGATTGTCTGGTAAGTAAATATTTTATTAACGTTGTCTTCTCTCTTCTGTTACAGTGTGATAGTGAAGGCGACGACGATAAGGCAAGTACCAATATCTTTTTAACCGATTTCAAAAAAAGGTGTTTTCAATTCTACTGTATATTTTTTGTATGTATGTTACGCAAACTGTCGATTGAGATGATTATTTTTGAGGATCTGATTAGGATCTTCAGAGTGATAAACGGAATTGCACCTTGATCGTGCAGCAAATTGCTCAGTTTCAAGATCTATAATCGACCATAGTCAAAGTCATTTTTTTATTCCTTTGGATGCTTTATACATTTGTACATAGATCACATAGAAACGTCTTAAAAACTAAGTTAGGATGTGACCCTTAAACTACTATGTAAAGATTGACGGTGCATCTGGAACCATCAAAAATCTCCTCAATGAATTACGATTACGCGTTTCCATTTAAATAACTTAGTACCTTTTGAAATGTCCATAGTTATGTATGCCAGTTGATTGTCCCGGACGATATTTACGAATCGCGTAAATTAATTAAACCAGTCTCGAAACTCCGGCTCTTTGAGAGTTGGAAAAGTTAAAACAGAGAGCGTTGGAAATAAATGTCCGTGTAATGTAAGTGGCGAAGTTGCTCGTTCCCGGTTTATTACCCTGCTTCGAGTCGCGCGCGCTCCGTGATTAATCTCACGGCCCGCCAACTTGTCCTTCGCACCTGTTTGCGAATTGTTTACTTAGGATAAATTCACTCCATTTAATTGGACGGTTTCGAATCGACCAAAATTATACCACTTCGAATGCGTACACCTCTAAACAAATATTATCCTAAACAATTTCATGTAAATGTTGAACGAGGTACGATTAAATGGCAAGTTTCGCTTTGTACCGTGACTGAACGTACACACTGAAGGGGCTTAACTAACTCGTCAACAGGTTGTGAAATGCGAGTCAAAAGCGAGCAGAGTTTGAACGTGGAGCGCTCTCCGACGCGTGTCGACGTGGCAAAGGGCGCTGATTACGCGCCGTTGCTCTTTGCCGTAATTACTAGATTGGTGCACAGTGCTAGTGCCCGTAATTAAATTTATTACACCGCTCAGCTCTCATACCGATTTAAAGTTTCACTCAGTCGTTAATAAAATAAGTCAGAAGAGCTTTAAAGAAAACTTAGGCACCAATACATACTGTACTAAAATCTGATAAAGTAAGATAGTTGGAGAAGAGAGTTTATAATGTAATGACGAGATAATATACTTTTTATTTTAAAAACAATCATACTAATAAATGTAGAGGGCTAAGGAATATTAAACAAAGGGTATGAGATGAATGAATGCGGCGGTGTCCGTCGGCGCGGGCGGGCGGGGCGGTGAAGAAGCGAGCGGGGCAGTAGTAGTCGTGCAGGTTTAGTGTGATAGCATTGTTCAGAAGCACCCGCAACCCCGACTCGTCCACGTTCCCCTTAATCTAATTATCTGGCCGCTTCGCTGCCGACTCCGCAGTCGAATCACCCACCCTCAATTTCTCTCAATTTTCTCCAACTAGAAAGCTAAGCATAAAAGTATTTTATGAAACGATCCATCCCTTAACGTTAAATAGAATCTCTGAATTTAAATGAGTTTGAGATTGTCAGGATTTCACAATGTAAAAACTTTTTAATAAGCAATTACTTTTAAATAGATGCACGGAATATTTAGTAGTTGGCATCTCATGAAATTTAAATTAGGTTAATTTGTTTCAGCGGCAATGAAAACAAAAGATTCACTCTGGTGTTTGTTGGCTCTTGATTCTAATGACTTTATAAATTGTGTTTTACTGGTTTTCGCTTTTTATATCTTATAGTCTGCATACTGTAATAGGACTATCAAAATGCTTTAATCGTCTGTCTAAACTAGATCTAATTTGAAATTGAGTGAGTGGCACAATAATGACGGTAAATGGAATATCTGAGGCGGAAATCAGTCTGAACTCCGGTGTTGTACCGTAGCCAGATTAATTAAATTATGTCTGTAGAAGTTGACGGTAGTTTGGTAAGGAACAAAACGCTCGAAGCGACATACAAGCAAGCGAGTATTCTAGATACTAGTAGTTGGAGTATACGGTACAGATGCTGCCGGCAGCTAGTGTTCCCTGAAAGCACCACTAACTCGATCCGATTCCACTTGGGCTATTTGCTCTCCGAGTTCAATTATGCCTCCACTTTGATATGCAAATCCGGTCGCATTTGGCTAATTACGTAGACGCTTCCGTAGCATCGTTTCAAATGTCAACTCAGTACAGCGCCGCTGCTGTTGCATATATTTCACCGTGCAACAAACAAACATACATTGTTATGTTAGCGCTAGATTAGCTCGTACACTTATATGTAACATTTATTTGAATATACACTACTATTTAGTTGGATTTTGTAGTGTATAGTCTGATTTATGTTACCGTATGTTATTTTGTCACAAGAAAAAATATTGAGATTGTGATTTTATTTTTAGTGTATCTTAATTACTGTTTAGACAAAACTTTTCCTTCTATTTATTTGTCAGAAATATTATTTCATGTGGATCTCGAATATCAAGAAGCAGAAACAATATACTATTGAGTACATACTTTATTTACTTGTTTTACAAAATTGTTTTAAAATGTTTTCGTTGACTCAGCTGTACAAATCAAATTGACAAAGCCTTTTGAATAATAAAATACTATTTGTTCGCCGCAAAACATGCACCGCTGATGAAATATGTAAATTATTCATTCTACATTACAGCAGTAATATAAAATTATCAATGTCCATTTAAATTTAAATGAGAATAATTCAAATTGCGGTCACAAATTAATACGAGATTCGGCTTATTAACGGTTATGTTTATGTCTGTCAAATTTTAATTATTATATGATGGGATTTCATCAATCTACCTTTGTGTATGATATTAATATCGACGTATCAGTTATTTATTCGTTAGTAAGCACAAAAGCATATCACTTCTGGTCGATTTGATCGGGCCCATCGTCAAAGGTGGGAGGTATATTGTAGTGGAGGCACAATCTGTGGGCGCGCAGATCGCTGAGGGGAGGCTCCGTGGCACATTAATAAGCTCATGAATACTGATCGCCCGCCGCACCGCACAGATTCTATCAACACAGGTCTAACATTATTTTACATACCTACATTACATAGATATAACGCATTTACCTAATTAATTTACCTTCTGTAGATAATATCATTTTTGTACCAAATTGATACGTCTCTCTAGAGGCACCTAAGCCCCTATTATAAAGTAAAAAATGTAAAGAAAGAAATTGGTAAAAGTATTTCAAGCATGCCCAAGAGCTTTCGCCATTTGGCTGAATTTACGTTATACAAACCTACCCGACTAATTGAAAGCACTTGTATCGTTTGTTGTAGTATTTTATGGCACAGAGTCGGCCCCACTGCGGTAATAGGAAAAGATCTTAGCTCAACTCGCACAAGCTTCTTTAGCGTTTCTTCTCGAAGGGGGCGGTTGTGACTTTTTGTGAACGTTTACTTATGAAGTTATGATTGAAGCAACAAGAAAATAATTTAATCTTCTCCTCGAAATCGGAATATAAATTTGTTTTCAACATTATCTTAATCGCTACTTCTATTTTATCATCTTTCATCGTTGGCTTATTTCTCAGAATTCTTTTCGCTTTCATTTCCTTTGAATGAAAAATACCTTTAGGGAAAATGTTTTTTACGTCAATTACTGAAGTTTTCACAGATTGCCTTTTTTATTGAGATTCTTTGTGCATGTGCCTATCGTCTGTTTGATTTCGGTTAAGATATAATATTTACATGATATTGTGGGTTCCTAGATTATTAAATCGTAATAGGTAAGTACTTATATAAGTTGTAATAAACGGTAACATACTAATGGCTGGACATAAAGTGGAATAGAGTAGGTTGTAATAATTAGCGTTAAGTCGCGTGGAGGGTCGGTGTTGTGTTGTAGTTACGCGCCGTGCCGGTACTCCGGTACCGCAATAAATCGGCCGCACCCACAACGCGGTGCTGTGGCACGCAAGATAAGCCCTCACCGCAACGCCATTAAGTAACTACAATGTCACAGCTCCGACGACGATCAACTACATAAACCCCACGCCACGCCGCCATACCGCCCACTACTTGCTTTATGACTTCTCACACCTGATAACCCGCCATCAATCTATTCGAACCCGATACGACACTCGCTACTGACTTTACTCGATTGGATATTATTATGTGCCACCATAATCTTTAATATACAACATAACTACGTGATTAACATAATGTTCCTAGAATGTTCTACTTTTGTCTTGTAAACGAGCATAAAGTGAAAGAACAAATTGCGAGTTTCCCCAGTATTTTCCTCGCTCGGAAAAATATATGTTTTATTAAAGCTCGGCATTTCCGAGAGCGAAGCAACCCTCGGGGCTGGGGTGGCGGGCGCTGCCGCTGGGGTGGGTTCGTCGGCGCGCCAGTGTATAACAGACAGTAGAGGGATATAAAACATATTTACGCGCCTATAAAGTACTCTCGTACGCTGGCTCTCCACCATTTTCTTTTGTTCCTCGCTTGCAGCCAATGATAATGCTTTCTCCCGTTCGGTTAAACTTATTTCTCTGCGTCTTATCTGGCTTTTCTTCGGCAGTTTTATTTATAACCAAAGTGGTAAGATGTGAAGTAAACGGTTTCAGTATCGGTTTGCCTTTTTGACGTATAAACTACTTTGACTGGGTTTTCCTTTTGTAAATCAAATAACTGCAATATATGTAATATTTATTTATACTTGCTACTTATTGGCTTGCTCCAAAGCATCTCATATATTCATTTTTGTCACAAAGATCGATGATAAATAGCTAAAATATGAAATGAAACATTTGCGTTAATCTGATTCTGCCATGCCGCTAGTTTGTAATCTAGAGTGCACTAAATCTCACTATATCCATTAAAGTGCACGAACAGAAAGTACTGTACTTGTACTTGACGCCATTGAGAACGAGTAGAACGGAAGCCAGAGCGTTAACAGCAAAGCGCGGAGCGTCTTAATCTTGCGCGACAGTACGGCTCAGAGTTGAAACCCCTTGCGTAGGTGAGAGGGTGTAATAACAAGAGTCGCCCCTCCCTCGCTTTGCCTTGTACTCGCCCGCAGGCTTACCCGTTTGCAAACTTCTACGTAGATTCGTATTACTCCGTCGTCGTCGTACTCTACTCTAACCGGCTTCACTCGGATAAGACCTAACTGGAACGATGTAAAGTGAACCTTAAATACGCCGCTTACAACTCCCACATTTCAAGCCATTGTTAACAAACCGGAATTGTTATTTGTATCGTTTTGTAAATGTTTACTATCTGTTATTGGCTGCGATACGAATTCTTTCAATTACTTCGAAAAATGTACTGTCTTATGACAAATGCGATTTTATTTCTTACAATGTATTCATGAGTGAGAAACTAAATGGTGAAACATTGTTGCCACTTTGGAAGCGTATACAGAAAGGACAAAGAGACATCGTCAAAGGACCGTAATTATCTGTAGGCAGGCTAGTGTTAGCACTCGACGTAACGCCGCCGCCGCGCCGGGGTCGTGCGAGATATCTCTCGACGGATCAGCAGCTCACTCGGGATGCACTCTGCGATTCCGTTTGTCACTGCACCCGACTGCGGTCTAAGCTCTCGCTCTGATAAACGGCAAACGCATGTCAACGTGCTTTGAATACGAAGCACATTTACCCACTGTAGCTGTCGACAAGCTCACTACTGTATTATTACCATACCATCTACTCTACTACGAATTGCGTTCCATCTCAAATGTATGATCTGTCACACAATTTACCATGATCATGAATATGTAAATGTACGTTATTGTTTATTCATTTTCATATTATTCTGACTCCGCAAATACGTATAACAGAGGTCATTTACGTAAATCGGAGGGAAAAATGAAAATAATACTTTGCCGCTTTCTTACGATTCCAGTCCGTAGTATACGATGCCAATCTAAACTAATATTATAAAGCTAAAGAGTTTGTTTGTTTGTTTGTTCGAACGCGCTAATCTCAGGAACCATTGGTTAGAATTGAGAAATTATTTTTGTGTTGGATAGTCCATTTGTCGAGGAAGGCTATAGGCTATTTTATATTTCGATATTCCCACGGGATCGGGAGATACGCGGGTGAAACCGCGGAGCGCCGCTAATGGTAAATAAGATAAGCCAAATGCTTTTTGCACGTTCACGTGTCCTGCCGACTTAAAACGGTCCATAATTAGCACGCAGCAAAGTTCTACGGAATGTCTCACCAATTAACAGACATCCCAAGCCCGGCACCTGATTATCGAACATGTTAAGTGTTTTATGTCTTTCGTGCTAACCCTTTTTGGATTGCATATATATCCTATCCTTGTTTAAATATATAATCTTTATTTGTTCCACAGATTTGAAAAGGTACATGGTTCAAATAAACATATACTAGCTGTCCTGACAAACGTTGTTTTGCCATATATAAAAAAATAAAGCATACAAAATAAAAAAATGATGTTGTTCGATTCTCAAACCTAACAAATATACACAAATTTCATACAAATCGGTTCAGCTGTTTAGGTGGACATGCCTAACACTGCGACACGAGAATTTTATATAAGGACTAGTTGAATATAAAAATCAAAAGTAGCCTATAGCCTTCCTCGATAAATGGACTATCCAACTCAAAAAATTTTTTTCAATTCGAACCAGTAGTTTCGAGGTTAGCGCGTTCAAACAAACAAACTCTTCAGCTTTATAAAATTAGTATAGATATATGTTACAGTAATGCCCGATTAATTAAGTTCCCAAGACGGCATAGCGGGAATACGTCTAAGCTAACAATATACTTAACTCTATTCTTCATTATTCATTTAGCTGAGTTATCGAGATGTTAAGTGCAAAGTTATCAGGCGTGCCAAACCTCGACTGTTTACTTCTCTCCCTAATGACTTTTAGTTCACTCACTACTTTCTTTAACTAAAGCAACTCGGATTCTACCGCAACTTACTTGATACCAGTTGTTACAAATAGGTTCAATATAAAGTTTCATGTACGATACTATCTTTAAATTAAAAAGTTAGCGATAAATAAGTGCAGCAACGTGTATTTAGAAGTCATAATATTACATCAAGTGTCACGAGTGAGGAGAGCATCCGCTCGTGAAAGATAAGACTTTTAACGGTTCGAGTTTCAGTTCTTTGATAGTTATTTCTGTCGTAAATTGTATTAAATCGTTAGCTGCAGCGGTAAAGTAGAAAACACAACGGTCCTGCCCCCTTAGATAAGATTGCTTTCTATTAGCGATGTCGCCAATCGATAGATTTGATTGTATAAAATTGACATGCAACATTATATAAAATTAGCATAAGATGGAACTTATCTACCATTGTTTTTTTCTAACATAAGACTACGTGACTTTTCGTTGACTTGTGTCAATCTTCTATCTATATATATAAAATTCTTTGTCCAGAATGACTGACTGACTGACTGACGGATCAACGCACAGCCTAAACCGCTGATCGTAGAGACCTGAAACTTGGAGGGTGTGTTCTTTGTATCACGTAGGCATCGGATAAGAAAGAATTTTCTGAAACTCTACCCCCCCCCCCCTAAGGGGATGAAAAAGGGGGGCAAAGTTTGTATGGGACAACGTGATTCCTTGGTCAATTTTCGACTTTTACACGGACGAAGTCGCGGGCAAAAGGTAGTTTCATACAAAAATAAAAAGAAAAAAAATCTGTCGATTGGCGATATCGCTAATAGAAAGCAATCTTGTCTAAGGGGGCTGATAAATGAACGGTAGTTAGAAATATTCCTACTTCCAACTAACTTACGTGACTTCACCCATTAATGCCTTCTCGAAGTTTGCGACAACAACCAATTTAAACATTATGTCTGCAGTGAAATTTCACCAAATTATTATAAAGTAATCTAAGTTAGGCGACCCGGACACCGACGCGGCGACGATGTTGACAGGTGTTTAAATATACTTCGACCGCTTCCCTGCATCGTGTCTCGTCGTCGCTTCAGACAAATTCCGAATCACACACAAGACGGAGTCATTCGAGCGTGCGGTTTCAACAGCTCCCAGAACTTACCCATTAACTGTGTAGGTACTTATTAGGGAGAATCTATTGCGAGGGGCTGCTTTACAATATTTTTTTCTTTTGATGGATGACTTACGATGACTTTTTACTTTTATTTATTTCAATTCTTGCGTAATATTGAATGCTATTTCAATGTAAACTTTTAAAACTCATTCATAGTAATTATTTTCCCGGGTCTTAATCGCGTATTTTTAAGCTATTGCATAGCTATTATCGTAGACTTTGAGTGCGGCGACCGAATCAAGAAATTCTGTAACGAAAATAAAACCTAACACCCCCACTCTGCCTATTTATTTTTATTTCTCTTGCCTCCACGAAATAAATAAAAGAAATAAAGATAAAAAATGCGCGATTAAGACCCGGTAAAATAATAACTATTTCAATATGTAATATGTTGCAATAATATTCGTCGCATGTTGTAATACAATCTGTCCAATTAATATTTTTCCTTAATGCTTTAAATATTCATTTATGTCAATAAATGTAATTTGATCATGTTGTTATTATTCAAATGTGAATATTAAAACATTAAAAACAATTCTTATTCAATTTGAATTTATAAACTATAAACAGATTTAAATGGTTTAAGAATGGTTATCTGAGCAAGCGGAACCGGTCGTGGCCGCAGTGAACTGGCGGCGCGGGCGCTCCTCTATTGCGCGAACTCATTTAAGGTTTTTGTCCTCATCGTTGCGTTTATCTTTTTACTGGTCTGCTATTAAACCGGACTGCGTATCATATACATCGTCATTAACTGTGTCGAATTATCGTCATCACAGTACAACTTTCTTCACATCCACTCCAACTAATCTTAATCGCACCGAACCTGACGGCCAGATTTTATCTAAGCACTTGTACATTTCTCTTATCTTTTGATAGGGTTGCAATGCAAGTGACTCAATCCGAACATTATTGGTACTAGCTTATCTATGAAATTTACATTGTATTAGTAATTCAATTCGTGACCCGTGCCCACGAAGTTTAGCGCTCTTAATTGGTTAGATAAACAATAAACAGCAAATGTGTTACAAATCGTGCTTCCAACTTTGTTGTTAATGTTCTGTATATATTTTTTTCAACGTTGTAACAAAAGCGTTGTAAGTTGTATTATTTAACGTTTTTACGCGATTTTAGACCATAAATAACTTTCGTTATCGATGCCGACAAGCCGCTATCTTTCCCATCTCACCCGACACCCACGCCCGAAGCTACGACCACCGTTTATAGTAATTTGTCGTCAGAAAAACATTAATCTGCTACTCCATTACCGAACCGTAATTGATTCTTGCGGTAGTTTTTATTTATATTTAGATAAATCATTGGACATTTGTAAGTAGTTAGTCAGAGATTTTCATTGTATGGGTTACATGTCGTAAAACGTGCACGCGAATAACTTGTGGGAGAAGATGTATATGTATCATTCATTATTATTTATATGGATGTTAAAGTACGCTCTCGACGGCACTTGGTGTCGGATTATTTCCTTCTTTATGCCAACGAGCGAGATGCGTAGAGTCTACCACTTTGTTGTTTTATACTTCGTCTTGGAGCGACTTTATGCATCGCCTCATTGCTCTTCGCCGTTTCGCTTAGTTTCCCCTCTCTATTTTCAACTCACGTTACTATGTAAATTTATTTTGAAACTAGCTTCGCCAAACATTTTATATGCACTTACACTGCTTTATTTTACATTTATAAGCTTTGTTATTCCATAAAGGGAACTTTTTCTGGGTGTTTTTTTATGGCAAAGAAAAAATGAGTATTGTACTATTTGTTTTCTTTATAACAGCCTTTTTAAAGAAAACCTTACTTCTTATAGATTCAGTAATATAAATCCCTATCATTAATCAATGAAACTGCACAATTTGTTTGATTATTCGAGTAAAACAAACGGCCTCAACGAAAAGCGTAATAATACAAGCCGCCCACAATTGTCGGCGCGCCTGTCGACAAACGTTCAGAAACAAACTACATTTTTATACGGAAAGCAAACAAAATGAGTTAGCAGTGCCGTTGCGTCGCTTTTCCCCGTATTCCCATCGAGCGAGCTTGAAAATTCGCTTTAATACCTCTGTTTTACAACGCTTTGCAAGCTCTCGTACTACACTGAAACATTCTCAAAGCACTACTTTAGTTTTATGTGACGAATATTCTTCGTTATTTTAGTATTTTGTTTATATTCTGGTTCTCTCACCCTTTATTGATAAAGCATCTCACAATACTAATATAAGGGTAAGTTTAAGTACTCTTACATTACATCCAAAAATCTCCATTGTCATTAAAATTGTATCCCTTCAGACACGCTTTCACGGCACGCGTCAGAGTTTTTTTTTGTCATCTTTTAATAATTATTATTTAGTTTTAAACGGACTGAACTTGTATTATTGCAAATACTAGTCACAATATTATGTTATTACTAAGTAACTTTAACTATAGACATAAACTAATTTGAAATTATGTTCATTATATTTTGACGTCCCAGTTGGCACAATTGTCACCATGCCGGACTGCCCAACACAGGAGTTCGATTCCCGCCTCAGACAAGTAAGCTAAGCATAAAGCTTAGATATTCGTCTGTGGTCTGGTTGTTTGTATGTATAAAAATAAAAGTATATAAGTAGTATATTCGTTGTCTAGCACCCATAACACAAGTCTAGTTACGTAGCTTGGGGCTAGGTTGCGATGTGTTGAATGTCTTACAATATTTATTTATTTATTAAATTAAATTCTGCAACATGTCAAATCAGTGTATCGAACTTAAAAGCTATGATCACTCTCTTTGAGCGATTAAATAAAATAATAGAATATCCCGTTTGAGTTTATTCATTACATACCGCCGCGAGGCAAGGGAGGGAGGCGACCACCCTCACTCCACACGGTTTATGGATATAACCTCGACAAAATAACCCTAAAATTGCACTGTTTTTATTACGCTCCCTCTTTATCTCTTTGGTTTGTTCCTTTTTTTACGGAGTTATTATTTTTATTAACAAATCGATCAAAAACAATGTTAATAAAATCAAACAAGCACAAACTGAACCTAATAGATTTATCGCTTGGCATAAAACGTATTTCGACCTATCTACTAAATAAAGACGCGACAGACAAATCAAAAGCTAAGTTTATTGTTAGACTATCAATAACTGTTAAATAATTGAAATATCTCGCAGAGATGTTTTTCAGATCATCAAATTTAAACATTATTCAGATGCCAAATAGCTCTGAAGAACAATAAAACAAAGGAACTGGCAAAGTACCAAGTCGCACATAGCGGGTATGGCACCCGCCGCGAGCTTTCTGTCGTTGTTGCGCGCGATTTGTGCAGCAAACGATCAGTAAAAGGATACATAATAATATTATCATTGTAGTTTCTCTACTCCAGCCGCTTGCCTCACACTCGAGCACTTCGCGCCGAGCGAGCTTAGCGCAGATTTGCACGGATACATTTTAAATGGAGTTGCCAGATCGCAATTACACTCCCTTTGAGCTTGCGGAATGCGTTATGTATGACATTCAATTCAATTTGGCGCACAAAGCCGGCGTCGAAATTATTTTTCTCTTTGACCGTATCCTCTTATGCAACAGTGCTTTGTTAGCGAAATAGCTCAAAGCTGTTAACGGCCTACGTTTGCAACATAATTGAAAATATAGCTTTCAAACGTCGCATTATTGTGTCAAAATATTCAAACATATTTTACTGCCGATGTATTTACATTCACTTTGATCAAACAATTTAAATTAAATACACACGTATGTCGTCCATGTACACTTAAAATAAATATATTTAAACAAACGTTAAATTACATTAATGATCTATAAATGCTACATTGTCAGCATGTATTTTGGTGTAACTACTTGTTAATTATGCGTGACGGATTGGTCTCGTGACAGGGAATTGTTAGGATTGTTGGTGTTGTGTTGTTTAAAGCCGTTGGCAATGTGTGAGCTCGCCAGAATGTCGGACGTGTCCACCTGGACTATGAGCACATAAGCATCATCACCACGCCTTTGATGTACCAAATATTCAGAATCATTCCACCTTCACCATGCAACAACACACATTTATTCAATTAACCCACATGTAACTAAACGCTGCACTAATTGTTTTCATATTATCTCCTTTATTAGCTCTTTACTAATTGATATTTAATACAGCTAAGCAGTTAAAATTGATCTTGTGGTCCATTATTTATAAGCGCCCTATTGTAGCGCATAAATCAAGCCTGTCTCGTCTACGTGTTTGTTTTGTAAATCGAGTTTGTAATATTGAGATTAACTCGAGTTGAGAACACGATTTTAAGATTTATAAATTGAATATGGTTTAGGTAATAAAGAGCATAATCGTTAGGTATTATATAATCGTTAGGGCAATCTGAACCAAAATAAGGCGCATAGAGGTATGAAATCATACAAACATTCCATATTTTAAAATGATATAAATATGTAGTACAAATTAACTGAATCAATTTGATGAAGTTATTCCCAATAAACATGATGTTTATACATACGTTCGTTCTCATATCGTTTGTAAATTTTATATGTGGGGTTAAGTCGTTGTTAATTAATTTAAGCCGAGCGAGGTGAGGCTCGATTAGTGGAATAAATTGGGCTTGCGGCGGGCGCAATCCCCAGCGCAGTAAACAGCGTCGACAACAAAGGCAACTCGGCAGCCTCGGGAAGGCGAGCTTAATGCTTACTCATTATTTATTCACATCTATAACGAGATTGTCAGTGCTCCCTGTCCCCGCGCCGCCTAACGCCTGCTGCTACCTCCACGAGTTACCGTCGCCGTCGTCGGCGCTTTATTTGTCTGTACTTGTGTCGGCGTCGTCGCCCTCCGCCATATTATTTACTCCCGCTCGCTCTTTTTGCTCAGATTATTTTCTTTTCCGCCGAGTTATAAAGCTATTACGGTTCCCTTTTAAGTTCTTCGCTTAAAATTTACCAACAAGTAAGGAACGATCGTATCGTAAACGGAAAGTATGAGTAGTACCTAGTATCTCGTGTACCAATATGGTTTTATTGAAATACGCTTTCGCGTCGAACCCCCCGGTTTTATTTGCATACACACACGGATGTGCTATAATATCTTTAGAAACCTCGAACAATATTGATGCCATTGACTCACTTACGACATGCAATGTTTTGTGTACTTTACCTTTTATTTGTTCAGTAATGATTAAACATAGTTTTTGTTGTTGTAAATGTAGATTTAAATTGGATTGCTACATGCAATACCGAAAGCCCGCAGTAAGTCGTAATATTAAAGAAATTTTATTCAAAAGATATGAAAGCTGTGGAGCACTTGCAAACGGCTAGATAATGCCGTCAGATACTCAACGTAGTCGTTGAAAATTTTATGTCGCATCTCGTTGCATTCTCAACTGCATTTCTCCCTCGCATTTGTAATTCGGCACCCTCCGTACTGTTGTCACTTTCGCAAATACATTGTGTATGCTTGTGGCTGCTAACCACTGTGAGAACATTAATGGAGATGAATTAATGTGGGTATGAGTATCAAATATCTAGACGCAGTAGAGTTGATGAGATGTTGCAGTCTCAGTTTTTTTCTCTATCCAACTACGCGTGTGTATTTTTAGGAATAGCAACTGTAGGAATATTTTGTGCCTAATGGGTACTCGATATTTCTAGAGCTACAGTTTCAAAAGAATGTCAAATGAAATTCAACCATATAAAAGTTCAATATGTAAAAGGATACACCTGGTATTTTGCAAGATTACTCGGAATAGGTCGGTAGGTTGTATCTATTCCAACAGTGTTTTTATTGTAGTCGGTAGCACACGTTGTGCGAGATTACTCTGGCTTTAGAGAAATCCGGAGCAGCGAGTATTTCTTTGTGCTGTTGACGCTCTCCGTTTTTCCGCCTTCTCTCGTTTCTTTTCCGCAAATACCAGATTGCGATTCATATGTATACCGCGGAACGACATCTCTGTTTATATATTAATTTTCCTTCTTTGATACGTTTTTAAATAAAATAGTATTCAGTACGCCCTTTATATTAAAGGGTATGTAGATAAATCACTTCAATGTTCATCTCGAAGTTTGTGAGACGGGTTCCGCCATTCTCTATTTAGAATTCAGACAGTGCAATCGACTAGTCAAATATGTATAGATATGTAGATAGAGTGCTGTGTTACTAGCCGTCTCGCTTTGTTATGTATGTCCTCGTCTTTTATCTTAGTCACACTTTCAAATATTTTACTGACGCTTTCTCTTTTAGTTTAGGTAACCTTAAATAACTCTCAATTTTGGTGTTTATATTAAATATGAACGCATAAATACAAAAAAGATTTTGTTATTTGTAGCACTATAAAAATGCAAACAAAAAGTAATATACCGATACACAAAAAATACAGTTTATTCAAAATGCGAAACGATACAAAAACGCAATCCAACAATACGTTTACCGCAAATTGAATGAGGCTCGAAATAAATCCTGCGGTCGTTGTCTGACTTCCAATATCTCTCCCGTTCGAAATTCTCGCCCCTGTTTGTCGTTTTACGTAACCGAAAAACTCACTTGTTCATATTTTATCATACATTTATAATTTATTTTCCTATCTCGGTCTCTACCATGAAACCTTTTTATCCAATATTCTCGTGAATCCTCAATTAAGTGCGAGTTATATATTATTTAATGCGCCGTGAATAAAATAATGAGTCGCGGAAATTTAATCGTTGATCGTTATCGAGGGTTCGCTTTCCCTCCCTCATTAGAGGCCGGGAATAAACCGGGGAACCCAAGGGTCGAACGTCGTAAACCAAATACTCTAGTGTACGTATCGTAAGTGTTAATTACTTTTGTCACTTCAGCGGTGGGAGGTTAACAAATCTCGTCGTTACATAATTCGCTGTTGAGTACTGTAATTTACATCGCTGACGCAACAATGTTTGGATAATAAATTATTATGCCTTCCAGCGTTCTTAACGGACGGCTAAATCGATAAGTGTCGTTTTTATTGCACCATTAACACTGAGCGTGGGGCTAAGCGATTTCAATCTGTGTAATCAACACGTACCTACTTACTGAATAATACTAATTACATATTGTACACTACCTTACTTGCTTTTTTATCTGATCTGCCCCCTTAGACAAGATTGCTTTCTATTAGCGATATCGCCAATCGATAGATTTAATTGTATGAAATTGACATAAAACATTGTATAAAATTAGCTTAAGATGGAACTTATCCACCATTTTTTTTCTTCTTGTATCAATTTAATACAAAAAAATAAATAAAAAAAGTCTGCCGATTGGCGATATCGCTAATAAAAAGCAATCTTGTCTAAGGGGGCTGTTTATGTAAAGTAAGATTCAGATTGAGAACGGCTTATCATATTTATAACAACAAAGTTGGCACCTACCGACTCTTGGCATTAAAAATTAAAAATAATAAATATGCATGCAGACATTATACGTTTGTCACATGACAGCATTCATTAACTTCCGTGCTTCAACACATTATTATTTTACAGTGAATCGTTAGAAAGGTGTGACACCTGTCATAGCATACAATTTCTCATAAATACTGTAAGTTATTCATAATAATTGATGAATAAATGATAAAATATTTCGTTTGTTGAGTAACGAATCAGTATATGGTAATTTAGGATGGAAATCAAAGCGATTGGCGTATTTTCCTTCACGTTGTTTCTATAAATAACTAGCTATTGCCCGTGATTTCGTCCGCGTAGAAGTCAAAAATGGACCTTGTCCCATTACAAACTTTGCCCCCCCTTTTCACCGCCTTAGGGGTAGAATTTCGTAACATCTTTTCTTATCGGATGCCTGCGTCATACAAAGTACACACCCTCCAAGTTTCAGGTCTCTACGATCAGCGGTTTAGGCTGTGCGTTGATCCGTCAGTCAGTCAGGACAAAGAATTTTATATGTACAGAAGATAAGAGGTTCAAAATCGTAATAAAAGTGTCACTTAGATGTTGTCTTTGTAAATGTAAATTAAAATCACATAAAATGTCAGAGAGTTGCCGAGCTCAGTTTTCCAAGTATTTGTCACTGTTTATACAAAAAGATTCGTATCATTTTAATTTCCCCTCGGTATCCTAATATTTTACGTGAAATCACAATTCCGCACAAAAAATAATCTGTTCCCTCCCGTTGGGGAAAACTCTCATAAAGTGCTCTTGTATTTATAGATATTTTTATAAAGACAGTTACTGAAGACAAGTCGAGATTTATCTCGGTTATCCTCCGACCGTTTTACCGTTTCGTTCTCGAATGGGGAGACTTCTTATACGTTTTTTTTATTTGCGAATAAATGGTTTCAAATTAGTATTTTCTTTAGGGTGGCTTTTATTTCATTCTTTCGTGATCTTTCATTTACTTTGTTTTTGTTCAGTGTTATTTAAATAACAATGACTGGTCATTGAATGTTTTACAATAAAATAGTTATTTTAGTTGGTTAGATTTCATTGCTAAATTCTTAGTTATTATGAGTATTATTCTTTAAGTAAGTACCTATATTTATTTAATTGAATTTTATTTTATAATATGTTTTCAAAACTTGATTTTCTGTGGTTACCCTACCTCGGCTGCATTAATCGTGGTCGTAAAGAATCTTAATGTTATAAAACGAATATAAATAAATCGGTTTATAGGTGTTTTACGGCTTTTCGCAAATGTGTTATTGCTGTGGACGGATGCAGTAACCTCTAACTTTATATCTTTATTTATTATGGCTAGATAAAATTATCCAACCATTTGTCCTCTGAGTTATGTTATGATGTTAAATATTTCGGACAAATGAACACCGTAAATATTATTTGAATCGCAAAATGTGTTGGTAAGCGCATAACTCAACAACGCCTGGACCAATTTGGCAAATTCTTTTTTTGATCTGTTTGTTATTATTAGGAGAAGGTTCTTATGAAATAAAAAATTAAGAAAGTTGCGCAGAAAATTATTACGCGAGTGAAACCGCGGGGCATAGCTAGTATTATTTAAAAAAAATTATACTCCTATGTAGTTGGCATAGAACGCAAATTATGATTGAAATACTAACATGTTTAGTGAGACAATTTTTATGCCGACGCATCATACATAATATTAGCATTTTACGGGTTGTTAACATGTGTAGCTGGCATCCAAAATATAACTAGGCGGTTTGTTGGGCGGGCGGGCGGCGGCAGGCAGGCGATGTTTGGGCGGGCGCGTGCGCGAGACAGGCGCGCGCGGGGCGCGGGTAACGGTAGCGGGCGACGACCGCGCGCCGCGCCACTAACGCCCCAGCCGCTGGGCGGACCGCGCGTCCGTTTCGATGTTCACGTTCAACTTCTTTGTCCGGGATCGCGACTATCGCACGTTCTATCGTTATTTTTGTTGTGACTGTGACCGACCAATTTAGAGAGACGCCGATGCCGCAATTTGGATTTCAGTGCCTAAGGATTGCAGTGATATCTCTATTGGATTTTAATCAACTTTTTTAGTTGGTGTCGTACTTGAAAACTTTTTGTAGCTTATTATTTTATAATTATTTATAATTCTTTGTGCCGAGTTCATTATTAAGAACTCATGTCATTTTTTTGTGAAAGTGAAGGACGTTTTATATTTAGTTTCATATAAAAAAAACCGTTCGCAAACTTTACGTGGGAAAGTTTCAAGCAGTAACCATAGTGAGGATTAAGGATTCCCCTAAGAGCAATGCTGAAGGTGGCAGCAAAAAAGAAAGCAAGAGAAAAAACAATAAACATAAGAATGATTTTAATGATACGGTGACCAACACTAAAAAAGATAAAAGTATAAATTCCTTAAAAGACAAAGAAAGTAAAAAAAGATCGTCGACAAAAGATGATCTACAGGTAAAACAAATTTATTTAAGTTGTCTAGTATTTTGTAAACAAATCATTAAGGCGAACTAGCGCCTGCGTGGGGCGTAGAGAACAATGTTTTTGCAACTTAGCACCCCTTAATTAAATAAACTCTACCATTTTTAACATCTCTTTTGAAAGTGATTAATCCAAGCTAACCTACTAAATATTGTTACCGGAATGTCAGCCTTCATCAATTACGTACCTATACGTAATTGATGAAGGCTGACATTCCGGTACCTACTTCTTACGAGATTAAGATGAAAGGGTACCGGGTGCTCTCTCCATACAAACGTAGTCGACTGTTTCCTCTCTGGATAATGACTATAGAGCAGAAATGTTGTTCAAAACTTATAACTACCATGACCATGCCCCTATGTTTTGTTTTTTGTTTTCTTGTTTTTAATATCTTAATTTCTATGATAATAGAATAGGGTAGTCATGGCAGTTATAGGTTTTATGCAACAAAAAAAAAGTGCTAGTGTTATTATCCAGGGAGGAAACAGTCGACTACGTTTGTATGGATAGAGGGCCGGTACCCTTTCACCTTAACATTCAGTAAAATAACGTGACAATATCATCGCAATTTTAAGTTTAACTCGAATAACATACGTAAATAAATAACAAGCCATTATGGAATCTCCATTTTAATTTACACTCATTCGCATTGAAAAACGAATGGAATCGTTATTGTTGGTGGTCACGATACGATCGAAACGCAAACATGGTTTATTTTTAATGCTACTATTATACTATTTAGCATTAACCCTAATAGAGCGTTTTGACTATAATTACTATAATTGTTTATTACTCATTACTTTTATAGTAGTTCATAGTCAGCTTATTATTTAACACTAGAAGGAGGAAGCTCACAGCTAAGCGACGCTCGCTGATCGTTTACGGTCGTGCGGGTTAAGTGACACCTAGCGCGGTCATTACTTTGATGGGTGACCAATTAAAAGTGTGGCAAAAATGTGTTTTCGTGAACCCCTCCGTGCTTCGGAAGGCACGTTAAGTTCGTCCCTGTGCTACCTCTAGTAACAGTCGTTAGGTCAAGTTAGAGGCCTTAAGGCGATCTGAAAACTCTTAACAATAGGTGAGCCACACCACTATACGAGAAGAAGAAGATTTAACACTAGATTTCCACTAAATTTTCACATAATATATTTTTTTAATTATACAATTTTTTACACAAATTAGTCTTCATATGACTTCATCTCACCGAATTACTCAAATATGCCACTAAACGAGTCGTATACATACTTTACTTAGAATCTAGTCTAGGTATATTGTTCTAATAGATTTTATGTGTCAAGATTTTATATCTTATCCGGCTTTATAATAATATTTATTAGGATATTTAAAAGGTCGTGTGTTCGAACAAATTTTAATATTCGAATTTCCAAAATTCGTAGAACAAAAGTTGATTGTATAAGTACACACAAGAAGTAACCCTCAGCTGTTTTGTTATATAATATTATAAAGCTGAAGAGTTTGTTTGTTTGAACAAGCTAATCTCAGGAACTACTGGTTCGAATTGAAACATTATTTTTGTGTTGGATAACCCATTTGTCGAGAAAGGTTATGGCTATTTTATATTTCGATATTCCCACGGGATCGGGATTACGCGGGTGAAACCGCAGAGCTTTGCTAGTTATTAATATCGTGGAATAAATGTACAAGTAAATAACACGAAACCCCATAAAATATACAAAAAACAGTGAAAAAAATGTTACTTAAAAAATACAGTCGTAACACGTTAAGCGAACGCTCGGCAGAGCTATGTGGTAGGCGGAGTGGGGGGTGTTAGGTTTTATTTTCGTTACGGAATTTCTCGATTCGGTCGCCGCGCTCAAAGCCCGCAAAAAAGCTATGCAATAGCTTAAAAATTCCTTTTCTTTCACAATCAAAAAATCTTTCGTTTTTATTAGCCAATGATTTTGTTTTAAATTTTTATAACTAATTAAAGTAGTGGCCATTAACCTCGATAAAGAAACTAAAATAAAGATACTAGACTAGATTGTTTTATATGTATTCATTCATGTTAATGACAGTCATTTATTAAATTGAACAACAGTAATCTGGCCAATTTATGTACCGTTTTCCTCTAATAATTTTCAAATTAATCTATCTCTGACATTTATAGTGTGTTAAATAAATCTTTTTTGTTGCTTGAATAAAAACGCTAGAATGAGATTCACATCATTATTAAACAAAAACAGAATAAATTTAAAAAAAATGATAACCTGTTTTTGGAGTACCTTTTATAAGTGGTATTAAGACTTCATTATATTTCATTAAGAGGAAAGGGTACCGGGCTCTCTCTCCATACAAACGTAGTCGACTGTTTCCTCCCTGAATACTGACACTAGAGTAAATATTTTTGTTGCATAATACTTATAACTGCCATGGCCCTATGTTTTGTTTTTTAATCTTAATTTCTATGATAATTAGAAAATGATAAAAACCATGACATAGGGGCATAGTCATGGCAGTTATAGGTTTTATGCAACAAAAATATTTGTGCTAGTGTCATTATCCAGGGAGGAAACAGTCCACTACGTTTGTATGGACAGAGTGCCGGTACCCTTTCACCTTAAAAGTTTTTTTTATTCGTTTTGAATTGCTACGTAATTGGATTATTGGTAGTATAATAAGACGTTGTAAGACTTGATTGATAGTTTAAAAACAACAATAATAATACTCGTAATTGTACTTTCTAAACGGCGCAAACTTTAGAATGTGGGTTGTAAATTAATATCATAACGTGGTTGTAATATTGCTAGATTAAGTGTTAGTTAATTATTTTACGTTGATTTGAAACATATAATTACAGTTATCTTAAGAGTTTGTTTGTTTGAACGCGCTAATCCCAAGAACTATTTTTTAAGAAAAAATATTTTTGTGTCTGATAGTCCATTTATTGAGGAAGGCTTTAGGCTACTTTTTATTTTGATATTTCCACGGGATCGGGACTTAGGCATGTGAAACCGCGGGTCGCAGCTAGATTATAAAATAGGTTCAATATATCTATAAACTAACAGTGCTCCGCTGTTTCACCCGCATTAGTCCCGATCCTGCGGGAATTTTAGGATGAAAAGTATCCTATATTCTTATCAATTCCCTAAAGTACCACTCTGCCGATTTTCATCTGAAACAGTTATGTCGTTTGACCGTGAACGAACAAACAAATAAATTAACAAACTTTAGGATTTTTAACACTAGTTTGGATAGGATTAGGATCAGCATCGTGGTTATTCGATCTAATATTATCTTTCTTATTAAGGCTATTTATGCTGCCAAACTCAACGCGCTAGAAATACCCGTCGCTTACAAGTAACATTATTCATTTTAACGAATGTGTTTTGTTTTTCTCAAAAGTGCTGAGATGGAATTGTAGGTGAAATCTTTACTGATATTTTGGGGTAATTTGAGACGAAAATTCCTTGTCACTTCAAAGCTAGACTAGTATTAATTCTTAATTTTAGGATAGCTTCAAAACTATAGGGAATTTTTGGCTCAAAGTCACACCAAAATTTCGGTGAAGATCTCACCTACAATTCCATCTCAGCACTTTTGAGAAAAACAAAAAACATTCGTAACAATCAACAATGTTCACCAACGAAGGCGACCGGTGTCGGTATTAACTATTTAGTAGGCTGTGTACCAAGGTCGTTGGCGTATGGAACCCCCTTAAATTAAACTTTCGATTCGATACTACATTTTCAAATGATATAAAAGCAATCAGTCAGATACGCGCCCGCGCCGCGCTTGTTGCAAAATATTTGTAATCGCCACACATCCTCAATACCATGTCGACTATCTGTTTATCATGCATAACTGTTACTGCGCACAAATTTAGTATGCAGCATTAAATTCAGGTCATGAACAAACAACTTTTAACTAAATATTCACCGCGCGATGTACCTTGTATGTCTTGGTAAATAAATCAGCACTTTGGTTTATATTTTTTTTCTTAAAATAACATATGATCAAGGTAAATATAGATTGAATTTACTGAAAATAAATACATAATACAGTAATTGATTCCTAACATTAGTATTGTAAACTTTGTAGGAAAATCTTTTTTTAAATATATTTTTGTGCTCGTATCTAATTGATCGTCATTCCGAAGAGGCAGGTTGCCAAATTGACCGTCCAACTCAATGCCAATTGTAAATTCTATATTAAATTACTGACGTTTATTATAATAGCTATGAATTATTCATAAAACTGTAATCTACTCGCAAGACGAATCACCGGTCGTAATATTTTATTGCAGACCAACGCCAGGTATATTCTTGCCTGATAGTTAATATTCTTTATAACCTGCGTTTGTATTTTAATTACTTATACGACTATTTTCGGTCGTACAGTACGTCATTCACGGAATAAAAGATACGACGGCTATAATTATTTCGATATTTTTTATGTGTCTCTATATTTTATTTAAACTTACATTTTAATTAAAACGTCGACTCATGATATGGATTTCATTTGTAAATGATTTCTTCTGAATTTTAATATCCATCCTATTAAAAGTTTGCGGTTGTATTAGAATTTCGAATGAGGGGTAGAAAAGCTATCACGTCGTTTTTTCCTCCCTCCCTTGCCAAGAGAATAAAGAAAGGACGAGGGAATTCAACCTCATTGTTAAAATTAAGATTGTGCTCACTCACTCAGATGTTCTTGTGATAACAATAAAATAATGGGTTTTTGCGATTTAACCTACCAATATAAATTTATTAAATGTGAGCTTTGAATCTTATCAGAAATAAAAATCTTAATTTCGTACAGATTTGAATATAAATGTTTAAAGAATTAGTTTTACGAAATAATCGAAAATGTAGATCGTGTAGGTAAATATTGTTAGTTTATTTTGACAATGTTGACTAATGCGCTCGTTTATTTTTATAGCTAGTTTATTTGAGAGTCGCGTGTGTTTCTCCTCGCGGAGGTGGGCTCAAGCGGTCTATTATTACTTGCCGACACGACATCACTCATCGCGCTAATATCTCACCGAATTATACTCTGTTTTTATGTAACGAACTTTTGACAACTAGCCAACTTTTATTGACGTTGACGGACGTCCCATAAATACATAATATTTAATACCATCGATATCTAGAAATATTTTATGAATCCGTTAATTAAAAGAACTCATAAATAACGGTCGTCGATTTCATCACTATCGTGTTTAACGTGAGACATGGCAGCTATGTTATATTTCCGCCAAAAAGGTTTTTTGTGGTTAAACAAATCAGCGCAATTCATATGAGGAAAATGCAAATAAATAAAAAATCGAGTTGTTATAATAGTAGCAGGCTGCACAGCGGCACCTTTGAATGTCCTTAAACTGTAGAGACAGACCGGACGCAAGGTAGCCGGCGGCAGAGCGCAAGCGAGCGGCTTAGATGGCGGCCGGCTGGCACGCGCGGTCCATACTTGATTTATCACTCCATTGTTGCGGAGCGACGACCCACCCCCCACCGGATAAGGCTAAACATTCAATTGCCGGAACGCTCCCAAAACGATTTGTTCTCCCCCTTCACTCAATACGATCGATTGACTATTTTCTTCCGTCCGGCTCACTCCAGATATTTAAACGTGAAAAAATTCTCACGCCTTAACTCTCCTCTTGAACAGGACGTCTTGACATTTATAAAGGGCTTAATTTTATTAAAATTCCGCTTTGTGGAACTACTTCATTATTTTAGTTTAATTTTTTAGGGTAAAATCGGGACCCTTTTACTAAGACTCCACTGTCCTTCTGTCTGTCACCAGACTGTATCTCATGAACCGTGATAGCTAGTTGCTGTTGAAATTTTCACAGATGATGTTTTAAACAAAAAGTAAAACAGAATATAATGGTACGGAACCCTTGATTCCGACTCGCACTTGGCCGGTTTTTAATTTGAATACCATCTCCCAACTAAACTATTCTTTATAGGCAAATAAATCAAAAATGGATAAACGTTTTGTCTATTTTTGATGAACCAAACTTAACACTTATCTGCTCATGCCTTGAAGACTTAAAATATTATATCGTTTAATACTATTTTCATATTTTGCATCATCTATAAAACAGTAAAGTTGATGATAGTCATGACGCAGATACAGCGAAAATTGTGAACGTTATTGAAGAAAACTGAGTAATAAAAATGGGATTTAAGAGACAATGCTACTTAAATTGCGTCCATCGTAAACGAGGCGGTTACCCAACTAGTTTTATTGAGTCGTTCTCGCGCTCGCTCGTAAATATCCTCCGGTAATTACTTTCCATTCCCTTTAAACTTCCAACGCCCGTCTTGGTAATAAAATAAATGAAAATATTTTGCCTCTTTAAGAATTACTTCAGACTTTCTAACTTTGTTAATAATCATTTTTGTTTTGTCTTTGAAATAACTGTATTATACTTTTAAATTACTTTCTTTGGTTTATGATAAATTAATATAAACCATAGTAAATGGGCAATATGATTTAATAATGCTCAATTGGCTTATTGCAAGTTTCTGAGTAAATATATATTTTAAAACTTGAAAGTTTTAAGTTAGTTACTGTTTTTTTAATTTGTAATTTGATTTTTGTAGATAATTATTAGACATGATTTGCTAATATACTTATGGATTAATTTCTTTTCAAAACCGCTAATGTTTATTTTACAGTCATCTTTTCCGAAATAGCGTAAATTAATTAATTAGAAGAATTTTTTTTTTGTCATAATTTGAATTGTCGCTCGAAAACAGTCGGTGACGCTGTTTTTATGCTTATAAGACGCACTCCATGCAGGTTTTGTATTTTTACCGGTCAAATGTACTGCAGGTTTAGGCTGTGACGACACAGTCATGGCCACCGCAGTTTTAGTAACACAAATATAATATCTGCAATATATGTCAATGCAAAAAATATTGGTAACCTAGTAGCTACCATTTTTAACATATTTTATCGTTACTACTGGAAACTACCGTATTGATAAAGTGCTTGTAAAGCTTTAACTTAAATCACGTTCTCACGGGTATAGAAATACGCAACGTAAAATATGTCTTTAGTTTTGTTTAATATTTTCATTAACATATTTTTTATATGAGACTACAGTTTAGTTTCGTATGATGAATACAAAATCCCGTAGGCGGTTATTGTGTTAGGTTCGAACAATAGTCATACATAGTATGAATACTAAATACTAAATAACATAACACATGCCCATCCTATTGTCGTCATTTTGTGGTTCACTAGTGTTTTGTTCTACATCTATTTCTGTTGTGTTTCATGTAATTTATGACAACTTAAAGGCAAAAATAAAGGATATTTCTTTTACTAAAAGATTAAGTTTTAATGTCAAAATGTAGGTTTGTTTTATTGTATAAAATCACTAAATAAGGTCTCTTCTTGTTACAGGCAAGTCCCGAAAACAGCAGAAATGCTTCGCCCAGATACAACGATGTATCCATGGATGATGTAAGTTTTCATGTTAGAATATATTATTAGATATTATTATAACAAATGTTTGAAATATTATGTGAAGTATTAAGTTTGATTAGATTTGGTTTACCTACACAATGTACATTAATAATTGAATTTTCTCTTTCAGGCATCGGATGCTGGCTCTCTGTTCCGGGTAACTGGTGCAACGGCGGGCGGCGGCGGTAAAAATGAGCTGGTGGCGCGGGGAGGCAGCGGCGGAGCGCTGGCGTTGTCGCGTGCGCCGGTCGGCGGCAGCGCTAGTCCCGCGCCCGCGCCCCTGCCGCAACCGGCACCGTCTCCTGCGCCCGCCGCGCTGCCGCCGCCCGCCTTACCGCCGCCTCCCTTCCGTGCTGACACGCCGCATCGACCTAATGGCGCACACATTCCCACCATCGACGGACACGCCGCAACGCAGATACCCGCGAAGCCGGTCGGTGCCGCCGGGCCCGATACGCCCGAACGACCCGCCAGTAACAACAACAAACTACAACCGGGCGCTCGGGCGGCAGCCGATAGTCCGACGCCGGCGCCGCCCGCTCCGCCGGCACCCTCCCCGCTCTTCCCCTCGCACACCGCCTACCAGTCGCAGTCGCATGCGGCAGCAGCCCTACCCGACTATCGGCACACGAACCACGAAACGCGGACGGACCAACCGAGCGAGCCGTTGCCGCCGGCGCCTCTCGACCTGCAAGCGCAGCATCCGCCGCGCGCACCCGCTTTAGCTGGCGCGGTGCAGCCGCCGCGTGCGCCTGTGTCCGAAGCTCGACGGCCGCCGACTCCCTCTTCCGCCGCCCTCCCTTCCGTTCCTACCTCGTTCCCGAGCCGAGTGCCCAGCGGTGGTGTTCCGCCGAGCGCCGCGCCTCACTCCACGCCTTCCACGATACCGAGCTGTCTTCCGAGTCAACCGGCGGGCGCCGTCGCCGGAGCGCGACCGGCCTCGCCCGCCGCGCCTGTCTCCCGCCACTATCCTCCTCCGATCGGGTCTAGTCACGTAAACTCGAGTATAAGTTCCAGTATTCACGGTCACGCGCTACCCTACCAGAGTCAAGCGAGTCTACAGAAACATTCCGTACAATCGGTGTACGCGAGCAGACCTTCGCACCTCGCTCCCTTCTGCGTTCCGCCGGCGACGGCCAGCCAGCCGACCGCCACGCACACGAGCCACACCATAAACAGCCATTCCATCGCGAACCATGCGACGAGCCATCACCATCATCACCACCACCACCCGCTTGGCGCGCCCGCGCCCGTTCCACTTGCTACCTCGACGCCGAGCCACATCGCCGCGCCACCGGCGCCCGCGCTCGCGCCGCAGCCACTGCCGACTTCAAACACCGTGTCGAGCTTCACAGCGATCTCTAAATCTAGTAGTGCGAGCCTGTCAATGCCGCCTCATCTGGCTCCCCCTCCGGAACCGATAACATCGCACGCGGACGTTGTGCCATCGACGAGTACGGTGTCGCACACTGTGCCGGGCGTGCCGCCCTCGCTCGACTCGAGGCTGGTGTCGTCGGCGAGTGAGCCGCCCGCACCGGTGCGCTCTGACGCCGCGATCGTCAGCTCCGGTCTCGCCACCAATGGCTTCCCTCCACCGGCGGTGTACTCGGCCGCCGCGTATCCACCACTATACGCTCCCTACGCCACCACGTTACAACACAGCCCATACCTGCCACCCGCTGCCGCCTCGCCTAGAAACACAACAGACACGGTAAATATACCCGATCGTCCTTTAATCAATATTTTCTACGTTTTTTGTACACAAATATGATACGATTTCTTTAAAACATTACAGAGGACTAGTCTATCTGCATCGCCGCTGGTGGCACCGAAGACACCGAAAGGTGTCCGACCGCACACGCCCGGGTCGACGGGTGCGGCCGGCGCTTCGCTCACATCATACTCACCGCGAGGACCGAGCCCGACGAGGGAACGAGAAAGTTTCAGGTAGAAAACAAATCAAGTTACTGTATTAATTTGGTAACCTTATAATTATAACCTGTAACTGGTATCTAATTATATTTCTTATTACAGTAATATAAGCAGTTTATCGCGAAGCACGCCCGCTTCGAGTGCCCCCGTGTCGGTAGCACCGCTCGCACCTTCATTCGTCGCGCCGTTGCCGGCACCGATACCGGTAAATAATAAACTTGTGTTGCAATAACTGCGCCCGCGCATGTCCCGTCAATCCTTTGGGAACATCAAGATTCTGGGGTTCCAGCTATCTCCATTTAAAATTTCATCCAAAATCCTGTTTTTTTTTATCGTGAAGAAGTAGCCGACAGTCTCATGCACACACTGCCTATTTTTGTATTTATAATATGAGTTGCTGTTGCCCGTGACTTCGTACGCGTGCTAATTTTGTTTTTGTTTTATGTACCAAAACTTCCTCTTGAATCACTATATCTATTAAAAAAACCACATCTAAATTCGTTGCGTAGTTTTAAAGATCTAAGCTGCATACATAGAAACAGACGGCGGGAAGCAACTTTGTTTTATTCTATATAGTGATAGTAAAGTGATGTAGTGATAGTGATGATGCAAAAATTGTGGTACGATTTCGCTATAGTAGTAATGCCAAGACATTAACCTAATACAATGTGATTCCAGGGTTCACTGAGCGCAGGGTTGGTACCGTCGCTGGGTGCGCCGGGCGGGCTGGTGGCGGCACCGACGCCAACATCAGCGCCGTCCGCGCCGCCGCTGGCGCACTCACTGGCCCCAGTGCCAACCGTGCCCAGCATCAGCTCCAGCGCTAAACCACCCGCGCACTGGGGGGTAACGTGAGTATACCCAACCATATAACATACTAAGTACATCTAATATATTTAAACAAGGCGATGGGCGAGGTAAAAAAAAAGGAAAATAACCAAGCAAAGCTCGGTCACCCAGGTACTGTCACTTAATAGAGAATACATAGCTTATCTTAAAAACTAAATAAACATTGCCGAATGCCTCTTTAATTACATGTTTAGGGAAGACATATTGGTAGTAGTTATCTAAATAAGATTCATCAAAATCACAAATAAACAAAGAAGATATGCGCCCATAAAAAAAAAGAATTCGAATTGAGAACCTCCTCCTTTTTTTGAAGTCAGTTAAAATGTCGCTCCACATACTTAATATCTGCAATAGATAAAGGTGTTTTCAAAGTAGTAATTTAAGTTGTTTTTAGGGTACCCAAGGAGTAAAAACGGGACCTTATTAATAAGACTTCACTCTCTGCCTGTCACCATGCTGTGTATCTCATGAACCGTGATAACTAAAGACTTGAAATTTACACAGATTATGTATTTCTGTTGCCGCTATAACAACAAATACTATTAGCAAAAAAACAAACTAAGTGGGGCTTCCATACCATGTGTTCCGTACCATGTAGTATAGCTCGAATCCGACTCGCACTTGGCCGGTTTTTAAAAGCTTTTATGTAACTTGCAGTGTATGTTCTAATCGTGATTGTAATTAATGAGTGTGTTATACATATTTCCAGCAGGCCAACGACGACGGAACGTCCGTCCGGGTTCGCTCCCGCGCCGCCATTGTTCGGGGCTCCTTTAGCGCCGCCAAATCCAAATCCTTTCTCAGCGGAATCACTCTTCCAATCAAGTAAGTTGTCATAACTCTATAGCCTAGTTGCAGGTTGTCGCTTGATAAGATACGTTGAATCTAGGTGTATGTTAAATTTAAGTTATTTCAGCTACTATTTCTGATATTGCACATATCAGAAGTTGATTAAAAGATGAGGAAACACCTAAACGTATTTTTACTAATATGTATTTTTAGTAATTTTTAATCCGCCGAGGTTACATATTTCGCCCGACACCCAACACCGCTTCGCGGGCCCAGCAAGGTCGCCTTAAGGTGTGGTGTGGGGCTATGGAATGAAACGAGTGTTCTGGTTGGCGTCTCGATTTATTCTACTTTAACAATAACCTACTCTTAACATATTAATATGCTTAGTAACTATAAGTTAATGTACACACTTCAATTGAATTTAAGTATAGATGTGTAATGCTATGTTGTTATGTTTCTGTATAGGTCCTGGCGCCGATCTACTACGGCGCGAGTTAGACAACCGGTTCCTTGCGGTGGCGGGCGGTGCAGCGGGCGTGCCCGGTGTACCTACCGTGCCCGGAGTACAAGCCTCGCAGGCAGCCAGCGTCCGCACAGAGATGCACCATCATCAGCACCAGCATACACACGTACACCAACACCCGCCGCCAGCGCCGCATCCGCACCATCCACACCATCTGCTCGTGCCGCATCCACCACTCGTAAGTTACACTTATAAACGTTACTAGCATTTGCTCGCGACTTCGACCGCGTAGAATTAGTAGATTGCACCAAGGAATTGTCCCATACAAACTTTACCCCCCTAAGGGTTAGAATTTCGGATAATTCTTATTGGATGCCTACGTCACACAAAAAACACACCCTCCAAGTTTCAGGTCGCTACGATTAGCCTTTTAGGCTGTGCGGTGATCCATCAGTCAGTCAAGACAAAACATTTTATATGTATAGATTTATGTATTAGTTCACATACAATGGTATATAAATTGTTACACTTTTACAATAAAACGTCTGACAAATAAATGTGCCCATATCTTTTTATCGTATTGACTCAAGATTTTTATACACCTAATAGGGACTATAGACCTCAGAATCTATACTAATATTATAAAGCTGAAGAGTTTGTTTGTTTGTTTGTTTGAACGCGCTAATCTCAGGAACTACTGGTTCGAATTTAGAAATTCTTTTTGTGTTGGATAGTCCATTTATCGAGGAAGGCTATAGGCTACTTTTTATCTCGATATTCCCACGGGATCGGGAGTTACGCGGGTGAAACCGCGGAGCACTGCTAGTGTGGTATAAATTTCAACTTACTAGGTACACTCGTTCCTGAAAAAATCGGTGGTGACACACGTACAGACGGAAGGAAGGACAAGAAAGTTATCTTATTAGGGTTCCTTTTTTACCTTTTGAGGAAAGGAACCCTAAAAAAACTACTTGATATTTTACGCGTTTTATTTTTGTGCATAAATAATGTTCAGCTACTGTTAAAAAATTATGTAACAGTATATTACTCATTTTAAAAGAAAAATAGTATAGTAGTAGTTGATTTGTTAGAACAAATCGCGTTACTAAAATCCACGTACGCTATTTTATTCTATATCTATTGTTTTTTCAACACAAACTTTCATTCGGTTAAGTTCAAATGAGTCTCACTGAACTGAGCAGTAGGCTCATATATCAGACAAACAATCTTCTATTCACAAAAAATGTAACACAACTTATTTTCTTCTTGTTGTAAGTTTATTGACACTAAATTAATATAAAATTTCAGTTCAAGGATGTGAGCAAGATGTCATCCCTGTACCGGTCCGGCATAGGACTCGGCTACCCGTATTCCTCGAGTCTACTCCACCCGACTGCGCCTTACGTGCCTCCAGCGCCGCTCTCATATGCACCTACTAAGGTATACATACATACAATACACATATATATAGTCATCTATCTATATTTTATTCCATATCATTTTTATAGTGAAATTGTGTTCTAAATATTTATGGGATGATTAGAGTATTCTTTTTTATTCTCTAAATCCAATTAAATTTTTCATACCATTTATCTTAAAATCTCTAATAGTGTGTTGATACTAATTTCTGTAAATACCTACTAATCCCCTTTGTATATTCTGATCCCAATATTCATTTTACTATTAGCCTCGTTAGTGCTTAGTTATGTAAATGTTATGTTGCTGTGTATCATTAACCCTGCATCGCATCATTTTAACAGCCGGTAGTGACAGCAGCGAGCGACTCCGCTCCTAAACCGCCACCTCGTTCCGCCGTCTCGGTAGGTCTCCTTCGTGCTACTTCATTCATTACTTCATGCATGCTTCTACTTCTTATATTCATTCAGTTTTATATCTACGATTTTAACGCTTTGTGTCATTAAATAAATAGCAAACTGTATGTTATGTAGTCTCTTAAAACATATCGCTCTTACAGAAAACCGGAAAATGGAACGCGATGCACGTGCGAATCGCGTGGGAGATCTACAACCATCAGCAGAAAGAGAAGGCAGGTGGAGCCTCGTCAGCCGGTGGCGCCGCACCGACAGCGGATAAGGACAAGCCACGCGGTTTCCCCGGCGCCGGCGTCGCGCCGCCGCCTTCCGCCTACCGCTCGCCGTACGAGCTGGCCAGCGCGGCCTACATGCCGCCTCATCCGCACCCGCACCTTGGCGCCATGCGCTACGATGAGCGCGCGCTGCCGCCTCCACTGCCAGCGCTGCATGCCGCCGACCGCGGGCTGCGCGTGGCCGGAGTTTCGCCGTTCGCGCGCTACCCACCTGGGCCCTATCCGCCGCAGCCGGCGCCGCCACCCTCTTTCCAGCTGTCCGCGTACGGGCGCGAGCTTGCGCTTTCCTCGTACCACTCGCAGCTTGCGCCGCTGCATGACCCTTGGCGCAGCGCCGCGGCAGTCCGGCCGCCACCGCCGGCACCCCTCGCGGCCGCCGAAGCGGCCCGACGCGACCACGAAGAGCGTGAGCGCCGAGAGCGACGCGAGCGCGAAGAACGAGAACGTCGGGACCGCGAGGAGCGCGAGCGGCGCAAGGCGCGCGAACAGCGCGATCGCGAATTAGAGCGCGCGCGTACGCGGTCGCCGCTACGTAACGGCACACTCGAACCGCCCAAGGAGGAGCGCAAGGAGCTAGTGAGGCAGGCGGCGCCCGCGCTACCCCCGTACGGTCCGCCGCCGCCCGCTTGGGATCCGTACCGCGCATTTGACCCCCTGCACCACATGCGGTTCGCGCCGCTCGTGGAAGCCGCGATCCGCGCCGAGGAGGAGCACCGCGTCAAAATGTTCTCAGCGTACAATCACCACCACCACCAACAGCTGAAGGCGGGCGGCCTGGTCCGCGGCGGGCCGCTCGGCGCGCACGGCTTGCCGATGCCGCCGCTGGCACCGCCGCTAGCTCCGCTCGCACCGCTCGACCTTCTAAAGAAGGAGGAGCCGCGATGATAGCCCGCTCTCTGTACATACCGGGCCGGTAGTGACACGTGACGTTACTCGCGTCGATCGTTTCCCCTTATCGGTTAGAGAATTATTTATTGTATTGTCGCTTGTGGAGGTGTGTCGGGGCGGCGCGGGCTCGCTCGCTCGACTAGTGTGCAATATTGGAGGACTGGCTGCCGCGACGCGACGCGATTACCGCTTGATTATTTACATAATATAAATATCTATCGACTTGTTATTGTGACCATTATTAGTTAATTATACATCAGATTGCTGATTATGTGAGATAGGGTTATCGGAATCGCTATCGGTATAGTTATACATATTTATATATACTTATAAATAAAGTGTAAATATTAGTATGTAAATTAGAGTTAAAGTATAGAATCGGTTTATTTAACATCATCAAAGGAAAAAAATCCCATAAATTATTATTGTATCGGGAGTTTATTTTACACTTCCGTTAAAAATCTCAATGGTTTTTCAATTGTACCAGTGGAGTTTTATTTATTTATTTATACTCCCCTATGTGATCGACAAATCTAGAACACTATAGCAGTTGATGTTTCGTTTAAATGCATTTAAAAGTATTGTGATATTATTGTATTGTGAAATACATTTTGTCTGACTTCAAAGTAGTATCAATTCCGATAAGTAGAACTAATTAAAAATGTAGGGTCTTGCTACAAAACGACATGGTTTTGTAAACTATTGTATAAATTAATGTTGCGCCAAGTGAAGTCATCTGGTGTAAGTACGTCGTCTTGTGGCAAGATAAATAATGTTCAAAATACTATAAATTCATCGTGACATGTTTTAAATTGAAATGTTTGAGTGACCAAGGAATAAATTATATTGTGTTTGTTTTTTATGTATTGTAATTGTAGTAAACCTCTCAGAATCATGTGCCATTGAATAAAAACGAAGGGCATTGAGTCAGACAAAATATTGGATTTAGAATCTGTCTTGGTAAGGCAAATCTGACGGTTTGTGTTTCTCATAAAAGTGCGACTCAGAAATGTATTATAGTTAATACAAAATCATTCTGTATACTAAAAAGTAAATGAAAGCTTGGTGCGATTCAGAAAATACCATTAAAACTTTTGATTTTTATACCAATAACATTTTTTTAATGTCCCTCCCCTGTCACCACCTTCCAATATTTTATTTTTTACTCCTTATTTTATTCAATTTAATTATCAATTTATAGATTTACTAGCAGCGCTCCGCGGTTTCACCCGCGCTCCCGATGCCGCCGTGGGGAATATCAGGATAAAAAGTAGCCTATAGCCTTCCTCGATAAATGGACTATCCAACACAAAAATATTTTTTAATACGAACCAGTAGTTCCTGAGTTTAGCGCGTTCAAACAAACAAACAAACTCTTCAGCTTTATAATGATAAGTATAGATTTACATGAAAGATAGATAGGCAGATGACGTCTGACTGAACCAAACTGAACAATTACTGAGGGATTATCAAAAAGTCAAGTTCATCTCCGAAGTACCAAAAGCTCTGAATATAATGAGATTTTTTTTAAAGTTAGTTCTGATATCAGTACCTACTCTAGTCAGAAATTGATCTTGATAACGTTGTCCCTGTCTGTCCCCATTCAATGGGGACAGCGGAACTCAAAATACATAAAATGTATGCCTGTTGTCCCTATTAACGGTGTACTCTTAATGGGTCAATGTATTTCTGTTGTCCCCATTGACGCTTTCCCCTTGTGGGGGATAACGTCAAGTTATAAAATGTCCTGCCAATTGGAACATGAAACGAATGCGGGGTGGTGGTCCAACTATGGAACGTAGAATATGTTATATTTACAACGGGAGGACGACGACATAATGTTATGTTTACAACCTACGTATTGTTTGTAATTATTAAATTAACGAGTTATTCGTAGGTTGTTGCAATGAATTACAAAAGTGTTTCCTACGTCACACGATTTAATAGGATGTTTGTACTAGGCTGTAAGAGCTCTGTAGGAGGTATACTGCTTCGTATAAGAGCAAGCCCGTACACACCACCACCACTTTCCGTGACTGTAATTGTTTGATAGTAATTTGCCTGTAAGTACTAGGCTATCAGAACTCAGTAGAAGGTATCCCACAAAGAATATGAGATTTTTTTGTTGGAAGTATACTGATTCGTATGAGAGCAAGCCCACCGCCACTTTCCGTTACTGATTAGTAAGTACAAGGCTATCAGAACTCAGTAGAGGGTATCCAACAAAAAAGCTAACGTATTATATCATGCTCGCGATAATTGGTTAGATTAATCCAGCTTCTTTCATGGACATGAAAGAGACAGATAATGTGATAAGTATGATTATTACCTTCTACTAAGTTGCCTAGTACTTTTTACAAACCAATGGGTACTTTATACAGAAGGAAAAGTGGTGTTGGATTCGTGGTCGGTTGTAACTCAAATAATGTTTTTTTATTCCTAACATCTCATATAAGATGTAGGGAACACTTTTTGTGGTTCGTTGCAACAAGCCACGTATATCACGTTAATTTAATACTTACAAACACGAAGTAAACATAACCAAACACTATGTTGGCGCCTAGCCCTTTGTAAACATAAATAATATATTCCATGTCATTAACCCCGCACTCGTTCCGTGTTCTATTGGAAAGGACATTTAATAACTTCCCGTTATCCCCCATACCGGAAAAACGTCAATGGGGACAACAGGAATCAATTTTAATTATGTTTATTGAGTTCCGCTCTCCCCATTATCAGTACACCGTCAATGTGGACAACAGGCACAAAACTTTATGACATCCCGTTGTCCCGAAATGGGGAAAACGGGAATACACCCTGATGATTTTCAAAAACAAATTACCACCCTAACAATTATATCAATTGATAATGTAAATAGGTAATAATGTAATTGATAAGGGCTTGACGACCCAGTTGGCATAATGGTTACCACGCCGGTCTGCCAAACACAGGGTTGCGGGTTCGATTCCCGCCTCAGACAAGTGTCTGTGCTTATATATTTGTCTGTGGTCTGGTTGTTTTTCTGTATTATAAGTATATATTTACAAAAGAAAAGTATTTATGTAGTATATCCTTTGTCTAGCACCCATAACACAAGTATAGTTACTTAACTTGGGGCTAGATGGCGATGTATGAAATATCCTTATTATTTATTTAATGTAGCTGGCAGTGATTAATTCCTGCAACCAAACCTATTAAAGGAAATCAAAGTTTTAATTTAATTTTCATATTACTGTCCCTGAAGAAAATAGGTGAAGAGGTATTACCCTTGACAACAGTTACGTGGGTTACCTATGGTACCTACCTATAGTTACTGTGGCGACACTTCACTTTGCCACCAACAGATGGAGCCAGCCGATCGGAGATTCTAGATCGCGCAAGCGAAGTTTTCCTAAAGATAAGCCCATATACAAGTTCCATCGATACATCGTTGGGCCGCGGCCCAGGTGGGAGATCTGCCCTTTAGAGGTACATACCACCTCGTACCTCCAAAGTTACTAACGGTACTTAAAAAGGTGGTAACTATAAAACAAAAATAATTTAAGTAGGAAATTAGGACTTTAGGGTTGGAACATTCTGGCATAGTAAATGTTAACCTTTTAGTATGTTAGTTAGAAACATATTCAAATGAGCTTTTCATTGGGGTTGATGCCACATCTGTAGGACCCTTATATATATTATAGGCTACCCTTATAGATGCCCTACACGTGGCCCAGATGGTGTTAACAGTGCGACTGCTCAGCTTAGTCGACCGTATCCGAGTGAAAGAAAACTTCAATACGTCTGGAGCCAACTAAGCCGCGAGTTTCATCACGATGTTTTCCTTCATCGTAAGAGCGATGTTAATTAGCGCACATAAGTTTTTCGCAAGAAAAATCCATTGGTCAGGATTCGAACCCACGACCTTCGGAATAAAAGTCGAGGTATCCACCACTACGCCAACACAGCTCATATACCTACATATAAAATGCTTTGTCCAAAATGACTGACGAATCAACACACAGCCTAAACCGCTGATCGTAGACCTGAAACTTGGAGGGTGTGTTCTTTGTATGACGTAGGCATCGAAGAAGAAAGGGAGCTAACGGGGTACAAAAGGAGTAGAAAGGTATTTTGGGGGGTTTCGGAGCTGATATCAACACTTAGTGCTTTTGATTTAAAATACATTTTATTTTGACACATGTTTGAAACTCAATTCGCTTTTAGGTCAACTATAAAAAAAACAATACGAACCATTTTCAACTTCTACGCGGACGTAGTCGCAGGCAAAAGCCAGTAAATAAATAAATCTGTGATGAAATCCCTAAAAATGAAAGGGAGCATTCCAACCTTATGTTTCTACTTTACATTACATTTTTTATAGTAAATTATTCATTTAAATAAAACATGGAAATAAAAAGAACGCTTCTATACTATATTTACTGCAACAGAGGATTAAATTACATTATAAAATAAATCAACACTTGATCTTGTTATCTACACATTTTATTTCCTGTACCATACTTGTATGGACTTCATCCTTTTTACTTTCTTCTGTAGCTGCAGTACTCCGTAGAGTAGGGCTTCAGCTGTTGGAGGGCATCCGGGCACGTAGATATCTACAGGTACAATACGATCACAGCCCCTGTAAATAATAAAACTCAGTTACCTATAGAGGTCCCTTTATGAATGGTCAAATTTAATCAGTATTTAAAAAAGTACATAGTTAAAACAGGGTAATTATATTTAAATAAATAATATTGTTTTGCCATATACAAAAAACAAGGAAAAAAACCAAAAAAATTGATGTTGTTTCATTTTCAAACCTAACAATTCAAAAAATTTCATACAAATCGGTTCAGTCGTTTAGGTGGAGATTGGTAACAAACACCGCAACACAAGAATTATATTATATTTACTACCATCACTTTGCGGTTTTACCCACGTAACTCCCGCAGGAATATCGGGATAAAAGTCTATGACACTCTCAATGAATCAATGTATCCTTATACCAAGTTTCATGAAAATCGGTTCAGCAGTTTCAGAGCCTATTCAATGCACACAAACAATCAAATCTTTTCCCTTCATAATATAAGTATAGAAAATGAATTGTTGAAACGTATGTTATTATTATTAACTGCATTTAATAGGATTATTCTTTTATTTCTGTGTTCGTTATTGTCAGGACAAGGTTTTTATACTAAAAAATTTAAAACAAATTTATAATAGGTGGTGAACCCATGGGGTGTAGAAACAGCCCGGTAAAACTAAACTGTAAGGCACAGCTAGTTTTTTCTCCGACTACGGCAAAGCCAAAAAAGAAGGTTATGTTTTTGACCTGTATGTATGTTCATCTGTTTCCAACTAACTTCAAACTACTTATAGACCAGTGCCAAAGCCTTCAAAAATGGTAAAAAATTAAAAAAAATACAGTAGGATGAAACCCATTAGAAAAGGAGGGGAATATGATCAAAATGAAAGGAAAAATAAATTGCGGTTGATCCGAGTTCGGGAAGTGGGAAGTGGGGGGTTTTTAAGGGTAAAAAATGGTTTTCCTTGATTTCCGGCAAAACTACAAGTCCTATGGAAAAAAGTTGAATGGCAAAGTTGTAGATAATAAAAAGATCTACAACTTTTGTTATGCAATTTTTTCACATAACCTCAAAATTTAGGTGAAAAATTCAAAAAACCAATTTTTCGGTTTTTTATTTATATCTTTTTCAAAAAAAAAAAATTCTACGAAATTTAGGTAAAATGTTACCTTATTATGTCCCAAATACACTGTAATTTATTTGAATTAAAATATTTATTTTTTTGCCTTACTTTAACTTAATATCAAAAAAACACCCTAATTTTCAATCGAAATTTCTGACGTTAAAATATCAGCTTTTTTTCAAAAAGTTTGGGGGTTAGATATTTCAATGATCAAAAAGTTTTTGTTCGTTGAAATATCTACTTTCTGATGGTGTAAAAAAAAATATACATTACTATAGGGAATGTTCTCAGAAAATGCAAATTACAGTTGGCGTTTTCGGCAGTAGGAGAGGTTAAACATACTATTGGATAAAGAAAATATTTTTTGAAAAAAGCTGATATTTTAACGTCAGAAATTTCGATTGAAAATTAGGGTGTTTTTTTGATATTAAGTTAAAATAAGGAAAAAATTAAAAATTTTAAATCAAATAAATTACAGTGTATTGGGACATAATAAGGTAAGTTTTCACCAAATTTCGAAGAAAAATTTTTTTTTTGAAAAGATAAATAAAAAACCAAAAACTTGGTTTTTTGAATTTTTCACCTAAATTTTGAGGTTATGTGAAAAAATTGCATATACAAAAGTTGTAGATCTTTTTATTACCTACAACTTTGCCATTCAAATTTTTCCATAGGACTTATAGTTTTGCCGGAAATCAAGGAAAACCATTTTTTACCCTTAAAAACCCCCCACTTCCCACTTCCCGAACTCGGATCGACCGTAATTTATTTTTCCTTTCATTTTGATCATATTCCCCTCCTTTTCTAATGGGTTTCATCCTACTGTAATTTTTTTTGGTTTCAAAAGTTATTAACCCTGGTCTATTACTATAACTTAACACATGAGGTATTTAATCATTTTAGTTATAAGCAATCTCAAAACTTTTTGTAAGTACAAAAATAAACATTACCTCACAACAGAATAAGAGTAGTGATAGTAACCACCGCCATTAGCACAGCTGCCCATTGATATAACCCATCGTGGATCTGGCATTTGATCGTAAACTTTCCTCAAAGCTGGAGCCATCTTGTTAGTCAGGGTTCCAGCTACGATCATCACATCAGACTGCCGAGGGGATGCACGAAATACTACGCCAAATCTGAACAGGAAATTCTATGTAGTAAGGTTCACATTCCCTTTGCTCATGGACATAAATCTTGAACAGAAGTTTTTTATTGAGCACTTAGACTTACAAGCTAGTAAACTGTAAAAAGAAACAGATAATTATAAGAATTAACATTACTTTCTGCATACTTTTTACATTCCTTCTGTTTCCTTTTTTTAACAATGGATATAGAAGGACATGAAGTGAACTCTCTTGATTGACAACTAACTAGATTCTAGCGTGTTAAAGTTGGTTCATATGTTAGTTAAACTGTCTTTACCTGTCCATATCATAGCGAGGAGCAGCTATGTGCATCATTTCTACAGCACAACAAGCCAAACCAAATGTCATGGGCCACATAGAGTTCTTTCTACCCCAGTTGAGTAAATCATCGAGTCTGGCTGTTGCCATTTCTGCCATATTCGAGGCATCTTGAAAGGGCGAATACGGACGCCTTTCCGCAGGGTTAGGAGCGGGTAAATGAGTGTGTCGTATTTGTTCAAGGGCCGGGGCAAATCCTCCCTTCTTTACTACAGAAAGAATATTTTTAGGAGCTGAAGAACTGATTGCCTTGATGGCCTGCATTTTTACCTGAGGATCAAAGCAACGCAAAAGGTTATTATTAATAGCTGCTATTGAGAGAAGACTTCTCCAACCATATGAAAAACACTAACAGGTTTTCTCTATAATAAACGTCGCCTGTAAACACTTTATTCCTCAGTTATTCATTAGAAAACCCACTTCAACCTAAATTATTGGATTTTTTACGTAATGTATGAAAAATAAAATAAAAGTGACAGTGACAATGACAACATTTAATTTTCAATTATGGTTCTATGGCGGTGCACACGAGATCCATGCAATATTGGCCATCAAGATTTTTGGCCATGTCACCTTCATAGCATGACAGTGGCATCATGACAGCCTTAACTGACCTTGACAGTGACGTTATGTGACAAGATCAAACTGTTTACATTTTGCTAAATTTGAACTTTTTGATTTCTTTCGAGTTGCTAAACTTGTTGGTTATTATTTTGCAGGCAAGGATAAATAAGTAAAATGTCCTCGTTGCGCAAGGTAAAGACTACGATAAACATAGAAGTCCATACTTCGATCAGCTGGAACATTCGTACAGTTTTTCTATATATTATTTTCAGGTGAAAACATGGTTTAATCCTATGACCGACTTTGCTGATGATGGCCCCTCTAAAAAGTTTAAAAAGGCAGTAACGGAAAAAGTATCTTCGACTCCACCTTATCAGGTAAAGTACTCCTATAAATAAAGCTATTTCTGTTCTGCCTCAGAACAAATCACAATATTAGAGAATATTATTAACCATTTACCCTTTTATTTCAGGAACTTCACTCAAAGCAAAATGGTCAGCATAAGTCCACAAATGTGGGCTCAAAAAATTGGTTAAAAACATTTGATCCAGTCACAGTTGATGATCTAGCTGTACACCACAAGAAGGTCCAGGAAATTGATGATTGGTTGAATATGGTTCAAGATATGAACACTAGTAATATGTTATTGTTAACTGGCCCTGTGGGGTGTGGGAAGACAATTACTGTGGTCACTTTGGCAGCTAAATATCACATAAAGATAACAGAATGGATTACTCCTTTAGATATTGAAATGCTAAGTGAAAAAGGTCAGTTTTTATTCGAATTATTATTAACTAGGTTTGGTCCGAGTCAGAATTACAGACCCACAGTAGAGATCTTCCTTTAACTCAAGCAAGACCCTAGAATCTTGCTTGAGTTGAAAACATTCTTATCATAGCAGTTTTGGAGTTCTATGGTGGGTCTGCAATTCTGACTTGGACTGTACACAATTTAAATTAAACCTGTAATTTAATCTGCAAAATTGGTATAAAAACTTTCTTATCATATCCTAATAAGGCCTACTATAAAAAAAGACTAGTTTTATGGATCGCCTTGATAGATGCCAGCTCTGTCCACCAGGTTTTAGATAAAAGAGAACTAAAGATGTCTACTTATGACTGGTAAAAATCCATTTTATAAAAGTTCTATTATAATTTCTCTTGACAAGAGATGATGATGATAAGTGATTCGGAAACTAGTTTTAAAAAAGCGAATCTAGTTTCAATAATTGCTCTGACAATTTTCGTATATTTTTTTTTTCTAATATGCAATGTTCCAGGTGAATATGAATTTAAAGAAAAGCAATCAACACAGTTCTTAGATTTCATTATAAAAGCTGCTAATTTCACCTCATTACTGGATAATAACAGCAAAAAGATTGTTCTAGTAGAAGATTTTCCAAATACATTCATAAGAACACCATCGGAATTTACTGAGGTTTTACAGTAAGTTAAATTGAATTGCTGCCCTTAGAAAAGCTGCTTAGTGAGTAATTAGTGTTATAGGATGTATTCTATCCGTTATCTAGCTCCGATAACACACACCTAGTTCCCTAGCTTTGGGGTAGATGGTGCTGTGCAATATGTCCTGCAACATTTATAGTATTTATGTATTATGCATATGGAGCAAGCAAAGTTGCAAATCATAGAATAAAGAAATTGCATTGTCCAATTTATGCAGTAATAATTGTATGGACCCCACATAGTAATGAGACTAAACATAATATTTTATTTTTATTACAGCCAATACAAAGTAAGAGCAAAGTCACCTATTGTATTTATCTGCTCAGAATCTCACACAGACAGTAAAAATACAGCAGCTAACTTATTTACCCCCAGTCTCAAGGAACAGTTCGGCATACATCATGTCTCGTAAGTTAAATTACTTAAGTAAAAGTAACTTAACATCATGGAACTTTCTGAAAACTACACAATTCACAAAAAAGCTCAACGGACTATTCTATATCTGACTAATAATACAATGCCAGATTTATACTTGTTATAAAACAGTCTCCCGTCAGTGTTTACTGTAAATTGGCTAAAATATGATAAACAAATAACCCATGCTGGGGCGTATCGCTAGTTTTAATATAATAATCAAATATTTCCAGATTAAACAGTGTGTCCGTAACGGGTCTACGTTTAGCTCTGAAACGAGTTGCAGAGATAATAAACAAAAAGCACATATCAGTGTACAATCCACCTACAACTGATATGATTGAATGTGTTGTTAATTCGTCCAGTGGAGACGTTCGATCTGCTGTTATGAACTTACATTTTGCTTGTTTGAAAGGTAAATATCATTTTTAAATAGTCATATTCACTGGTGCATGACCGGTATTCAAATACGACCTTCGTATTGAGAAGGATGATAAAGTTCGCGTATATAAGAAGTCTTGTAAAGCGCATATCATAGGTCAGCGTTTGACCACTATCTCACACGATGGTAAATAATAATGCGGTCTAAGATGTAGCACGCTTTCCTAGAAGATACATATTATACGCTCGTGACTCAAAGAATCGAAGGAAAACTGCTGTGATACAAAAACTTTTCCGACCCGTCCTCCTTTAGCGCGCCTTTGCTGTTCGCTGTACCTTCCGAGCTCTGCATTTAAATGATTTATGTTTAAAACAAATCTTAATTTCTCTTTAATTTTATCCCTCTCGTTTCCAGGTGCTCATCATTCTTTAGAGACTAGTATTATAGCGGAAAAGGAAACTAAAAGCAAAACAAGGAAGAAAAAGCAATCATCCAGTAAATTCTCAACTATTGGAAAAGATCGAACTGTTAGCATTTTACATGGCGTTGGAAGAGTGCTCAATCCCAAGAGTGAGTGTAATGCCTACTTTAGTTTGAAGAACATAAGACTACTTTGTAATTGGGTGAGACCACATTGTGTCTAATTAGTTTTCGACCTTCTAACTGGACCCAGCGACTGCTACCAAAAACCTTGGAATGATGCTCTCAAGAGTTGGAAGACTTAATGTCAAAATGATTACCTTAAAACATTATGTCTTTGCAGTGATATTAGACGAAAATGGCAAAGAGAAGTTATCGCATTCACCTGATGAAATCATAGAACAGTTCTTAACTCAACCTAATTCATTTATAAACTTCTTACAAGAGAACTATTTGCCGCATTATTCAAACGCCGATCATGTTGATAAGGCTGCCTCTGCACTGAGTGATGCTGATATTATGCTGGCTGAATGGAGAGTAAGTAAAAACAGACAAGACAGACAGACAGAAGAATAAGAAACCCTTAAAGATCACTTTCTTGTTCGTCTATCCTTCCTTTTTTACCTTTTGAGGTACAGAGCCCTAAAAAAAACCGTATTGAGAACCTCCTCCTTTTTTTGAAGTCGGTTCAAAAGAAAGTAACTTATTTGTCAGAGCCCACAGTTGATAGAAAAGATTTTACACACCTAGCTGAACCAACTTTTCTTCAAACATATTGAACATTCAGCTTTCAGAAAAAAAAAACATTCAAGTTCAGTAATTTCTGAGTTACCTACGATGCCACACAGACAGTTCTCCTTTTCATTCATGCTTCACAAAACAATTTTTGCAATCTATAGTTACATAATTAATAAGTACATAGTTACTGAGAGATGTTTCGTTGCACTAAATATTATCGATAACATTAGACAAATTTACATGTTCCAGGAGAAAATGTGTCAAGATTTCGGCTTGTATACATCTGTTGCTGGACTTATGTTATCTAATAAAGCTCCAGTTTCAGCGTGGAATCCAGTTAGAGGACCAAAGAACATGAAAATTCAATATCCGTGAGTAAAATCCTTATGATGACCTCAGATGTCGCACTTTATTCCGCCAAACTAACGGAAAGTAGACATCTTTCGGGCTTAGTAGGCTACTCACCTACTCACAATCTCACACATAAGTGAGTTGCCCATGCCTATAATTTGTCAGGGTAGTTTCACTTGACAGTGTGTGAGAAGCCTACTTATACATTTTTGAAATGGTTAAATCATCGGCGCTGCTATTCCGGGTAGGAATCTACCGGGTTCGCTAGTTTTATTATATTATAATCTAGGTTTCGAAAATGGAAACAAAAAGGGGATTACAACGGAAACCAAAATGAAAACAAAAGGGGATCAAAATGGAAACAAAAGGGGATCAAAATGGGAACAAAGGGGGATCCCCTTTTTGTTTTCATTTTGATCCCCGTTTGTTCCCATTTTGATCCCCCTTTGTTCCCATTTTGATCCACTTTTGTTTCCATTCTGATCCTCTTTGGTTTCCATTCTGATCCCCTTTGGTTTCCATTCTGATCCCCTTTGGTTTCCATGTTAATCCCCTTTTGTTTTCATTTTGATCCCCCTTTGTTCCCATTTAATTCCCTCTTTGTTCCCATTTTCATCCCCTTTGGTTTCCATGTTAATCCCCTTTTGTTTTCATTTTGATCCCCCTTTGTTCCCATTTTGATCCCCTTTTGTTTTCATTTTGGTTTCCGTTGTAATCCCCTTTTTGTTTCCATTTTCGAAACCTAGATTATAATATAATAAAACTAGCGAACCCGGCAGATCCCTACCCGGAATAGCAGCGCCGATGATTTAACCATTTCAAAAATGTATAAGTAGGCTTCTCACACACTGTCAAGTGAAACTACCCTGACAAATTATAGGCATGGGCAACTCACTTATGTGTGAGATTGTGAGTAGGTGAGTAGCCTACTAAGCCTCTTTCGCCCTTAACTAAGTAATCTTTTTTTGTCCTTAGATCACCTAATGAGATGCCACTATTGGAGCAAAATTATTTATATAAAGGCAAGATTTTAGTTGCAGATTATCAAACCTACTATAAAATAATTGATAATAAAACTTAGCCTCATAAAAGAGACATCTTAAACTAGGCCGGAATGTGAAGTTGCAGTGACTGGACAAAAACCGCACTCATTGGCCCTACTTATTTGTTACTGAAACGCCATTCACTACAACTTCATAGCTACCTTCTTAAATAACCAATAAAGTAGTTATTTAATTTTCCTAAGTTTTATTAATAGTATCTGTGATGTAATTAGTGTTGCCCAAATGCAAGAACAAGACGAGACTTAGCCAGTCTTGGTCTTGGTCTTGCGCCAATACACCTGGTCTTGGTCTTGGTTTTGGTCTTGCGCTCCCAGTCTTGGTCTTGGTCTTGGTCTTGCAGCAAGAGTCTTGCAAGTCTTGCAATTACCTATTAGTCTATTACTATTTATTAAAGTTTACTTTAAATCTTAGAAAAACGTTTTGCTATTTTTTCTTGTAAAAACTTAAGAAATATAATGACTAAATGTACAATAATAGTACCTAAGTAATTAGTTTAAAACCATATAAGTAATCAATATTATAATTACTTACTAGAATGAATTATTATGACATCTACTACCTATCCTTACCATTTTATCCTAATCATAATACTACTTGCGTGATCAGTATAATGTATTCATTTTCATTCTAAGCACTCTGAAACTTATTTATTCTTTGGAACACCTGTAGGTACTCTTAAAATTCGAAATTATTTTGCATGAATAGTGTCAAATGTTATGATTTCGGCGCGGCGGCAACGATTGTTTTAGATTTCAAAAGAAGCCGCCGGCCCGTGTATCATAACCATGTACTTCCGAAAAGCGGCAAATTTCTTTGAGAAGTAAGTACAAAACCTTTGATGCCGCATTATCAAAGTGCCGATGGTTAAAACATAACTATGCATGCACTCAGTTTGATTTTAATAGATATTTTTTTATTCGCTATGTTTATGGTATTAGTCGTAATGCGCATAGGTCCAGTTTTTCATATTCTTTGATATAGTTTTTTGCGTCTCATAGAATTCCTAAGCGTACCTACCTACCTATACACCGAACTGTTACACTTAACTACTCCGTGAAATAGCGCTAAGTCCTAGCTGCAAGACGCAAGAGTCTTGCAGGCTATGTCTTGTTCTTGCTCAAGTCTTGCACGGTCAGTCTTGGTCTTGGTCTTGCTAAAAATACGCGGTCTTGTTCTTGGTCTTGGTCTTGCAAAAACGCAAGAACAAGACCAAGACTGCAAGACCAAGACTGAATTTGGGCAACACTAGATGTAATGTAAAATAAAGTCATGTTTTTTTACAAACAAAATGTTTGTATTTCATGTATCTCTTCTGTTTCTTAGAATAATTCTACTTGTTTATGGGAACGGGATCTTTGGATCTGGGAAATAGAAATAAAAAATAGTTAATATATTCTATGAATACAATTTATTAGCAAAAATTGTCAAATGTCTCTCGCAGAAACAGTACATTCTATGGATACACATCACTTCCATGTTCACTGATTCACTGTTGCAATTCAGTTTCCGTTTTGCAAGCTTTTTATGACAAAAAAATTGAATGTTAAAGGAATTTGATACTTATGCAGTGGAAAAAATTTGGTAGCAAGCAATTCTGTCAGTAGCAGTCACTGAAGAGTATTTCCAAACTTCATATCCCAAAATTCTTAAAGGACATAATAATAAACATGTCATAAGAGGACAAAGTCTCATAGGCTGTATTTGTAGCCCGTCTGATGATTATCGAATTAACTAGACGGACGAAGTTTGCAAATAGCCTTCATTAGCAGCTGGCATAATCGCTCAGTACAATGAGAGGCAATGTTTTCCTTGCATCCTCTCAATTAAACAAAAAAAAACTTCACTTCATCATTAAAAATTCATTAACCAGTGATACTTACCTCGCAATAAGCTAGGTAAAGCTTCTAACAACAATCAAGCATTAGTCTATACTTACCTCGGTCAACTCCGTTTATGTCTCGAGAGTCATGCAGTGTAGTCAATGTGAAAAGTTGGATTGTTTATTTTCGACTGGAGTAAAATGATATTGATTTCTTGCAATGATCAATAGCTTTTTAACAATTTCTACTTGGAAACAACATACTATTAAAATTTATCATACTTCATTGAACTCCAGTGAAGTCAAGTGTAATGCTGAAATTAACTCGGGATCTGCAATGTATTGCGAGAAAGACGCCACAGTTTTACAACTGATCCTAAAGTACTATTTTCTTTTTGTTGGCTGGAATGTAACTGGTGAATAAAAGCATGAATTCTTAGATCTATTGCTAAAAGTATTTCAGAACAGTTGACAATACTAGCTGGTTGAGAGGCAACTCCAGGCGAATCGAATGCCATCTGTTGACAAGTGTAGCAATTGTAATGTTTACATTTGGCACCAGCTATTTTGACAGTGTATAATACGCATTGCCATCTCTTGACCTCAAAACATTTAGTACCTAGTTTGTAAAGCCTGCAGGTCCCGAGTTAATTTAGATGAGTAATTTGCGTGTGTTGTGGGAGAGTGTGGGTATTATCGGGAGGATGATGAGGAGGACCTGGTGCGGCGGCGGCGCGGGGGGGCGCGCGGTGACCGCGAGCGCGAGCGACGCCGCCGCCCTCCCGCCACCCGCCGCGGCGGCAGCGGGCTGCGTCGACGGTACCTGTCACACAAACCGTGTTACATTGGAGACCAAATTACGTCGAACCGATCTTTAGGAGGACCGTGCGTAACACAATTAGTAGTATTATCCACAACACTCAGTGATAATTTTTGTTTGTAAAACCTTCACGCAAAAACGCGGTATGTATCTAGAGACTTGGCACATGGCCTACTTATTTCCCTGACACCCAAAATCAACTAAAATGTTTACAATGAAACTTGGTAAGTATATAGATTATTATAGATAACTGGAGTATCAACCAGTTTAGTTACTGTGTGGTGTAAGTAAGTATATACCTAGGAGGCGAGTGTCGTCGAGGCGGCGCGTGTCGTGGCGGCATGGGGCGCGGCGAGGGACGACGCGGTCGGGACGGGATCAACACTGGCGCCGCTGTTATCTCTTGACCGTCGATCTGTCCTGTAACATACATACAACCATTGTTTGTAACGTAATAACTACAATTAACTACTAAAATGAACTTGATTGGTTGCAAGAGATAGTCGTTCTTACGGTAATTGAGATATTGGATTTTGATTGAGGCCTTACTGTTTATTTTTTGGTTTTACCTAGGTTTAACTAGCTGCGCCCCGCGGTTTCACACGCGTAATAATTTTCAACGCAATTTTCTCCTTTCATAAGAACCTTCTCCTGACAATAACAAACCTAACAAAAAAAAGCATGTGAATATGTTGCGCTCAGCAACACATTCAGCGATTCATTTTTATAATATAGATGGCAGAACTATTATTTTAGTTAACCAATTTAATAGCTTTAATGTTACATGCAAAACCTTACATATCAGCAAAATTCAATTTTAAGATGCTTTGCCTCTCAAGATAAAAATAAACCTATTCAAAATTGAAATAATTAAATCTGATTTGGGGTTTCTAAAGCATTATGAAACAGTTTACCTCCATCCATATGCTTCATAGCATTCTCAGCTTCATCTGGAGTAGTGAATTCCACATATGCATAACCCCTTCCATTGTTAGGATGGAGTCTTTCAGTTGGGAATTCTACATTCTTCACAGCGCCATAAGTTGAGAATATCTCATGGATATGATCTCTAGTTACATTTAATGTGAGACGTCCAATGTGGATACGAGTTGGTCGTGGAGGTGGGGAACGTTCACGTTTCTTGCGACTTGGTGATCTATAAACAGAAAAACTTATTAAGATATGTATTCTAAAAATGATAACTACATCAGTACTGTCTAAAATCTGTATGTTTTTCTGTATTATTATTTATGTATGTATACATGTGCTTATTTGTATGTATCTATCTATATATAATTATTTGTTATGTATTATGTAATTATATTTAACCATAATTATTTAGATACTTTATATTATCAGTATCGCCTATTATAAGTTATGTTTATTTACTTCAATATCCTACTTGAATAAACTCACAACCTACCATAAAAGCTAGATCAATTATTTTCATCCAAAGATTGCCAGGAAGAAATCGCTTTCAGGGATAAGGCTGCCTAATTTTGCAACTTGTACTTTCTAGTTATTACTTACTTTGCTTTGTGTATATCCTGTTTTATGTTCCTTACTTTATTGTACAATTAAAGGTATCTATCTATTTTAATAATAACCTTAGTGAAACTCAGTTCAGTTTTGAACTAGCACATTCAATCAAGAACCTTGGTCAGTCAGCAGCGATAAACTACTCACAAATCAAGTACAACTGTATAAAGGTCAATTGTAATATATTGTTTTAGTTATTAGAATACCATGGTGTATAGTTCATCAAAATAAGTGTTATTAGTGTATTATTTATTTATTACCTGTCATGTTTATCCTTAGTTTTAAGCTTATCATTAGAAGGCAATGATTTCTTCTTATCGCTAAGTGGTGATCTATCACGGGTCTTTTCTGGCTCACGTCTATCCTTTACAGGGCTCTTGTTCGGTGAAATCCTGCAATCAAACGCAAGTAAATAAATTAAATTTAATAACCCAGATTTACTAGACATAAAATTCACAACTTTACACTTTAAAATAATAGGGAACCCCACTTTCATGTAAAACTTGCACAACCTTTGTCAAAGTCATTAGTCAATATTATTTTCTGAAAAATGGCACACACTTTTGAAATGTGATATCTTTATTCCTCATAATAGGTACACTTCAACTTGAAACTGCACTTTTTATCATACAAAGAAATAAATTATTATTGCAAAGATATTGAAGCTATTTATGCTGCCAAATGCGTGCAACTAACTTTGTTGATTGTAATGAATGTATTTTGTTTTTCTCAAATCTATGGGAATTTTTGACTCAAACTTACACCAAAATATCGGTAAAAATCTCATCTACAATTCCATTTCAGCACTTTCGAGAAAAACAAAACACATTCGTAACAATCAACAATTTTTAACAACGACGGCGACCAACACCAGTAGAAACTGTTTAGTAGGCTATGTACCAAGGTTGCTGACGTATAGTACCAAGGTTGTTGGCGTATACCTCCCTTAAATTGTTAAGGGGGGTCCATACGCCAACGAAGTTTTAGGTCAACCAAATATCACAGAATTCATACTAATGCAACTTATTCATATTAGTACTAGACAGAAAATACTCCATCGCAAGCTCCCTAGATATTTCTTTATTTGTGCAGAATATCTACACTTATTACAAAAGATGGCAATGTGTGCAATGTCCTGCAATATTTATTTATTTTTTAATATTTTAAAAAGGAAAGATTTTTTGTTTGTTCATAACGAATAGGCTCCGAAACTACTCGACTGATTTTGATGGAACTTGGTATGAGGATACACTGATTCACTGGGAATAACATAGGCTACTTGTTATCTCGATATTCCCACAGGATCGGCGGTTACGCGGGTACTACAAGTAGTTTATAAAAGTAGTTAGCTTACTTCTTCTTAGGCCTGGAACGATCATTGTTACTGCTGCTGCTGCTGGAGGAGCTGGACGAACTTGAAGAACGCGACGAGCTGCCCGAGCTGCTCGATGACGACCGCGATGATGAACGTGATGAGCTGCTGTCCGATGAACTTTAACACAATATTGTTTGAAAAAAGTACTCAAATACTCATTTATACATAAATTCAGTAGGCCATTACTTTAAAACACACCTGTTTACGTTAGTATAAGGTATTCTCATGAGATCTGATTCTATGCATAATCTTGTCTTCAATAATACTGTGAGTAATATGTAGATATTAATTTCGTCAGAACAAAGTTGTTTTCAGTTTTCGCTGAACGATACATAACCTCACTTTTCATTGACAAGTTTACGTGTAATTTATGACTTTGGTAGTGAAATAAATCGCAAGTACCTTCCACTGCTATCACTACTGCTAGAGCCAGATTCACCCTTCTTCTTTTTACTTTCCTTTGGCTTCTTTTTCTCCTTCTCGGAAGCGGCGGCGGACGGCGATTTATTTCGCGCCCTAGAAATAGACAATAAAATTACTGTTGGTGCCGACATTAAGGCAGAATAACTTTTTAAAGAAAGCTTCTAAAATACACACATATCACAATGTTACTTAGAACGGTCTAATTATATATCTCAAACGAAAAACTGTAAAAATTAATAGCGTCTCAATCAACCACACACATGTCCACCATTTTGTTTATCTTTTTTTTTTAGATTATTTGGCATTGCACGACTTTTGTTGCTGAAAATTATCTATGGTAAAAAATCTAGCCATGCACGCTGCGACTTTAATATTCGTGTTTGGATTGGACAAGTAATAGAAAACAGCGACATCTCTACGTACACCAAGAAAACATATCTTCGCACTAAAAACATAGATGGCTAAAGTAGCAAAATTAGTTTTCAATTTTGGCGCAACTACAGTGTGCTTACCAGCACCACCTTACTCATGTGCCAGCACCACTTGATTAGTTTTTAGTTTCAGGCACTAGGCATATGTAAATAAACATTCTTACCTTACTTGCGCATTATTGTGGCTGGTTGTTTATGTCCTACTTGCCACAAATTTGACACGACAAAAAAGAAAGCTTTTGAAGACTATTAACGTTTATTTACATGCGACGAATTATTGAAGTTTACCTTCAGAAAAACCGTATTTTATTTAACTAGGTACGTTTAATGTAGCAAGTTTGCAGCAACATTGTCTTGTCACAAACTTGCATCGTCATATTCGACGGAGCAAGTTCGAATCAAACAACACATGTCCGGATAATACTGTTGCAAAATAACGTGCGACCTACCTACCTTTGTCGGTCAAAGCACTGTGCAAAATCAACAACAATAAAACTTATCACGATTAGGCAGAAAGATAGTCTGTAAATACCTACCATAATCCACTAGGTAAAGTACACTATCATATCAAACTTGAGCAAATACTTAGGACCTACTTGGACAAATGTGTGTTATGGTGAGTAATTCAAATAAAATATAAAATTTGAGTCTTCTTCCTCCATTAGGTACATTCCATTGACATTTTCTAAGACATTTGCAAGTGATTTTTATGAACACACTAGCTGTTGCCCGCGACTTCGTTCGCGATGTGGTTTTGGTATATTTAGAATACCTAGCATTTTCCCGCATAGATACTATTTATCGTTCGGTGTAAGTTATAATAACAAAATAAGTAGTTATATTGTTTTTAAACTATATTTTTAATTGATTTGGCGAAGGCACTTATGTGTTAGTAATAGTTTTTTAAATAATTTCACACAAATAATAGTACATTACGATATAAGTGTGGTAAATTGATCTTTGCATAGAGGCGGTTTATGACGCGCGAGCGGCAGCGAGCGTGTTATAGAAGCCAAGATGCAAATATCAATTCCACACGTATATCGTACGACGTTTTTTATCACAGTTGCGAATAAAAGAAAAGATTTGAAAAGAAAACAAAATAATAATTAACAAAATATTTGTGATAACTCTATGTTGACATTTTTTTAAGGCAATATTTTTTTGTTAATTATGCTCCGGAAAGGCCAGGCTAAAGACTTTTAACCTATACATCCTCGTGTAACATACATTATTTTTTAGGGTTTTTCTATTTGTTTTTGCGTCGGGGGTTAAGAACAAAATACAATGGTACGGAAAAACAATATATTTAAGTAAAGAAAAAACAAAAAATAAACAACTCAATTTTTAATCGTTTTCTAAGTCATTATCACGTAAAATTTTCGTTCGTAAACCGACTTTAGAGACAACCATTTTTGCTAGCTAAAAAACTCTTTGGTACCTACCTTTTCGGGATAACTTTACAGCACTTGTTAATAAATCTAAAACGCACGCGTGCATAATATGTTGGATTATGAGCCTAAAAGCCGTTGAATAAGATCCACTTTATGAGCAACTGTGATAAAAAGCATATTACACAACAATATAATAAGCTAAAACTAAGTCTAATACCTATTCGCAATATTTGGTTTTTTATAAATTAAAGAAAAAAGAATTATTAACCACTTTTGTCCTTCGATTATTATTCTTCCATTCATAATTTATGAGGTAATAGTATTTTTAACACCAACATCATGCAAATAATAATCTATTTTGGCGCAAATAATATTTTGTATTATTTTATTTTTAAATATTAATATTAATGATTAAAAAGAATGGCCATTGGACAGAACAGATACTCATACTTAAAATAACGCATATTGATAGCAGGCATTGCGTTGAACAAAAAACGCTTTCACACCAAACATTTAAAGCGTCTCGGAATCGGGGTATTTGAAGGAATGTGATGTCCTATGATTTTACAAAAGTGCACGGTGCCCTTTGAGTCTCATACCTATCGATAGAGGACATCGAAAAAAAACAACAAATATTAAATAACACCAAACCTCTAAAACGTCTTGGAGACAGGGTTTTTGAAGAAACGTGATGTTCCATGATTTTCCAAAGAGCGCGGTGACTTAATGCCAAAGAGAATTGTGTAAAATTATTTTGTGCCTAGGGTTATTATGCCGAAACCAATTATGACAAATCCTTTATGCCAACTACAAAAGGACGTCCAACTTTTAAAGCGTCTCGTAAATGGAATAATTAAGAAAATTTAAAAATTTAAAAAACCCCCGACACAACATAATAAAAATAATATGAACGTAAAAAGCCTAAAAAAAGCAAAAAAACTATGAATAAAACCCTACAAAAGAAAAAAATAACCCCGAAATTATGACCCTACGTAAGTAGGTACATCTGATTTTTTTTGATTTAATATTGTCGCTTCGGGACCGCTCTTATTTTCGAGTCAATTTAATATAATGTAAGAGTCGTCGTTTAAATTTTTGTTTAAGCATTTATTTGGATAGTTAAGTTGTGTAAGTATTTAGTTTTTAAGTAGTTTCACTTGTAATTCTTAATACTTACTTTAACATTTTCGTTGAAATTTTAATATTATCATTTTATGCAGGTGTTTTATAGGTAAAAAGCGGCCCCCGACGCGACAATATTTAATCAAAAAAAAAATTCTACCTACGTCATAATTTCGGGGTTATTTTTTTCTTTTTGTATGGTTTTATTCATAGTTTTTTTGCTTTTTTTAGGCTTATTACGTTCATACTATTTTTATTATTTTGTGTCGGGGTTTTTTTAAATTTTTAATTATTTTTTTTATTTCATCCTTTTTGTAGGGAGGGACTTTTTAATTAGGTATTTGTAATTTGCAAGTCATGTCCTTTCATTTGACACCCCACTCGAGCCTATCTACTCACATTCGGTTTTTAATCCTGACTTTTATCCCTCATAACTTTCAAACGGCTGAACCGATTTCGATCAAACATAGCTAAGAACACTCTCGACCAATTCACCTTTCAAACAAAAACGAAATTAAAATCGGTTCACCAGTTCAGGAGCTACGATGCCACAGACAGACACACACACACACAGACACGTCAAACTTATAACACCCCGTCGTTTTTACGTCGGAGGTTAAAAATGATGTCCTATGATTTTTCAAAACTGTGCGGTTCACTATGAGTCCCATACCCATATAAGGGCATTATTTAGTCATCGGGTCTAAAATCACAGCGCAAAAAACATAACATAACCCATAATATACCATGCTCCCATACTGAATGTCAGGACCCCTTTTGCAATTTTCAGAATTCTTGACCAAATTGTCCAGTTTTTCTATGAGGTAGCTGGCAGGGCTACGTAATTTTCGGGAAAAACAAAATGAAAAATTGATTTTTACAAATATCTATCTATTTTTAACCGACTTCAAAAAAGGAGGAGGTTCTCAATTTGTCGCGTATTTTTTTTATGTATGTTCGCTGATTACTCGTAAAAGCTTAGACCGATTTGGAAAATATTTTTTGGTTTTATTTTCTAAGGTTTCCGCGACTTGAACTCATAATTTCTATTTCATTAGTGATAAGCAGGAAATAAGCGCGATAGAAATGCTTAGAAATTTTGTTGTATGGTCGAAGTTAGAAATGTAACATCGAAGAGGTCTTCGGTAAAGGAGATCGGTAATATTATGTAGTAGTACCTCTTTATACTAACCTTATTTTCAGTTTGACGTAGGTAGTATTAAATGCAAACTATTTGGTTTCATGACAGCTATCATCTTGAGCGGAGTCATGTACTGTACCCCTACTATGACTTGTTGAAGCACTCGAAAAATAGAAACCCTTATAAGATCAATATTTTGTCCGTCTAGCGTCTGTCTGTCAGTGTGTCACTACCGATATTCTCTGCAACATTTTTTCATTAAGTCAATAGCTAAGGTTTTACAGCGCTCCGAAGTGAGTACTATTTTTTCAGTTCTCTTAACTATACCTATATTATACGTGTGTACTAATAATGAGTTATCAGTTATTTTTTATTTTTTTTCTATTTATTTTGTTATTTAAATAAAAAAGTTATAAGCGAAAATGTTCAGAAATTCGAGAAAAAATTATATTTTTCAATATAACTTTTTTTTTACATTTTACGAAAAAAATATATCTGACTATTTTGCAATATTATTGATAAATAATAATACTATAAATAATTAATTATCAATAATATTGCAAAATTTATAATCATAATAACAAAATAAATAGAAAAAAAATAAAAAAATAACTGATAACTCATTATTAGTACACACGTATAATATAGGTATAGTTAAGAGAACTGAAAAATAGTACTCACTTCGGAGCGCTGTAAAACCTTAGCTATTAACTTAATGAAAAAATGTTGCGAATAAAAGTTGTTCCTCAAAAAACGATCTACAAAAATGGTCAGATATCATTTTTTCGTAAAATGATAAAAAAAAAGTTACATCGAAAAATATATTTTTTTTCTCGAATTTCTGAACATTTTCGCTTATAACTTTTTTATTTATAGTTCTACGACAAAAAGTTACTGGACCAAAGTTGTAGAGAATTTAATTTGCAACAAAAAATGTTACCAAATTTTTTTGATCAAATAAATAGTTTAAGAGATACATCGTAAAAACCATTTCAACCCCTATTTTCAAGATGGCGGCCGTGGGCCAAGAGTGGCGACCCCACAAACTTGGTTTTAGCTTTACACTGATCCCCCCTCTACACATCAAAAAAATAAAATTGCGTCCTCTGAAAAACGCAAGGTTAGGCCTAAAAAATGTAACATTTCAATGGACTACTAGGTAAGTATACATGAATATATTAACTTACAACTTCCTTGGATAAAATATACAATTGATAATTTTTAAAAATCTTGATGGGATGGGCTTCAGGACCTATGTTCAGGACTGACGCGTCCTCCAAAGAGAAGAAAGAAATAGGAGGTTTTCAATTCGGTTGTGTATGTTTTTTTTAGGAACTAAAGAACTAATTTCTTTTCTGTGGTAAAGGCTTGTTCATTCTGTTGTAAAGGAGAGTACCTAGCTCTTTTGGCTTCTGACTGACTATATTATAGAATAAGTAAGTTCATATTCATATTATTCATATTCATATTCATATTCATTTATTTCATAAAACATGGGTTAACAATGATGGTTCACAGTGGTATATAATATGTACAGCCATGATTCGCCTTATCGGCATATGAAATTTTATTGTTACATTTATAATTATTTTTTAAAATTTAGGTCAAAACTAGGTTGCAAAATATACCTACAAAGGTTAAACATAATGAAAATAAGAATTATACAAAATAAATGTCAAAATATGGCTCACAAAATTGAATGTCAAAATATTAATATTAGTAGTGTGGAGTAATTACAAAAATAAGAATTATACAAATGTCAAAAATGGCTCATAAAATTTAAATGTCAAATTATTATTAATTGTGTCAGTCATTTTTAAATATAAATTATACACATGTCAAAAAATGGCTAACCTAATATTACAATTTTCTATCATTTAAAAAGTCTCTTAAGTCATAGTACGCCTTTTTTGCAAGAAAGCCATTGAGTGCAGCTCTAAACCTTTTAGTATCATTGAAAGATCTAATTGATTCTGGTATTTTATTAAAGATGATAGGTGCCATGCAGTTTACACTCATTCTCTTAAGAAGACCTTTGCACTTATTGGTTGTCTCCAAAGTACCTTGACGTCTGCTTCCAGTAGGTTTAATTGTAAAGTAGTGGGGGTTAATTTTAACAAAATTAGCTATCTCACTTATGTACAACGATGGAAGTGTTAGAATTTTATATTTAAGGAAATAAGGTTCACACGAATCGTCTGGCATCAAGCCAAACATAGACCTAATGCATTTCTTTTGGGCTACGAAAACGCTCTGCTTGTCAGTAGTGTTGCCCCAAAACATTATGCCATATCTAAGAGCAGCCGCAACATATCCATGGTATGCTGCTAATAGTGTAGGGACATTTGCTACTTGTCGTAATTTATAGAGTGCGTATGAAAATTGATTCAATTTTTTTACCAAATTACTAATATGAGGTTTCCATGTCAGCTTATTATCTATGGTTAAGCCTAAAAATTTTGTAGACTCTATTTCTTGAATTGAATTGCCTGAGTAATCAATGTCAAATTCTAAGGGGGTATTGTTTCTTTGTTTAAAATTGATCAAATATGTTTTCGTCAAGTTAATTGTCAAGTTATGCAATGTCAGCCAGTCAATCAAAGATATTAGCGTATTGTTTATGTCACATTCTACATTATTTAAATTGTCATAAGAAAATAGAATAGTACTATCATCAGCGAAAATTGTCATAAAATGGTTAGTCACATTAGGAAGGTCATTTATATAAATAATAAAAAGGAGCGGGCCCAACACGCTTCCTTGTGGAACACCTTTACTTACCAACCTTTCATTCGACGCGTAGCTAGTGTCAGTACCGGTGACAGGATCAACTCTGTTTATGTGTATTTTTTGTCTTCTATTAGATAAGTAAGATTCAATTAGTTTGTAAGCATTGCCTCTTACACCGTATTGCTCAAGTTTTTTTAATAGAGTTTGATGGTGTACATTGTCAAACGCTTTGGACATATCCATAAACAAAGCCATCGTTGGTTTTCGTTTGGTCACATTTCTGACAATGTTTTCCAAGAATTCATAAATAGCCATGTTTATAGATCTGTTCTTCCGAAAGCCGAACTGGCATTTTGTGAAAAGGTTATTGATCTCAAAGAACCTATCGATTTTTTCGTATATTACGTTTTCGATAATCTTTGTTCAAATCAAGTACTTGATTCGAGTTTTGGCGGGAACGAGTTAACAACATGTCGTGCTGCAGTTTTATTTTCATGAAACTTAGTTGTAACCCGAGTTGAATTGTATAATTCTGTTGGAATGTTATTCAATTTAGTTCTGTGAAAGTGCAGAAGTGTAGTGAAAGTAAAAATCAGTGTCAAACATGAAGTTTTCTCGTTGCCTCCAAATCTCCTATTAAGGTTATGGTAAACTTGCCACCGCTTTACTATAGCCCCTGACTTGACGAACTATGACGACTTTGACTTTTTTGAAACACTTTAGGCCCGATTTATGAAAAATCGGGTCATAATTTAATGCAAAATATAACTTGATACTGGCTAAATGCACAAGCCGTGCGAAGCCATAATTAATAGAAAAATATACTTAGGTATGATAGGAAGATAGATATATAGTACGTAGGTACGTTAAATTCGGAGTAGAATGAACTTGATAATTCGCCCACACTTTCCAAGCCTTTATTAAATCATATCACGCAATCCTATTGAATATTGGCCGTTGAATCAAATTGATTTTTAAAGACACGTGGCATTCGAATAATACGTTTGAATCACGAATTCGTGCTTAACCTTTTCATCGGCAAAATCAAAGAAATCAATGCGCAATGTCAACGGTTATTGTTTCACGCAATCGATATAAAAAAACGGCCAAGTGCGGATCGGACTCTCGCACTAAGTGTTCCGTACTCAACGTTTTTAGTTATTTGATTTTACAGCGGCAACAGAAATACATAATCTGTCTAGCTATAGCTATCACAGTTCATGAGATACAGACGGACGGACGAACGAAGTAAACGGACAGTAAAGCGTTAATATTATTAATATAGTCCAGTTATTACCCTTTTATTAACATTAGTGTTTTATCTGCAGGCTAACAACAGTTTAAACAGATGTCCACCAACCTCTTTGTAAAATCAACCTTTTTGTTAAATGGTAAACTAACTTCTTTGTGAGAAGTTACGTTAGCTAAATACTTTTTCGTTATCACTATATTTTACTACAATATGTGCTAAAACCTATTCCTTACTCATGTGCTAAAACTACATCATTACCAATTTGTGCTATGTGTATTCGTCAAAAATAAACTACACTTGGCTACTCCTTCACATGGGGTCTTCTCCCTCCACTTCGGTCTATCTACAATTGTCACATTTTATAAAGGTTGGTTCCATTGACCAAACCAATGTCTTCGGCCTTCCATCCCACTATACGTCTGACTCACAAAACCCTCGCCCACCCTCGAGTATTTGCATAAAGACTTTGTACCCTGACCTTCAGGGATAAATGTTGGTTCTATTAATTACATAGTTGTCAATTTAATAACTGTCTTTGTTTGATTTGTAGGTAGTTAAGGCAGTCACGATTTTTGTTGCAAAACATGTAAATTAAATGAAAAATATGTAAGTAATAAACTTACCTACCTTAATATTCATATGAAGAAAGTTGTGAAAGTTGTTGTACGGTCGGTGTCAGAATTGCAGACCCACCATAGAGCTCCAAAACTGCTATTATTAGAGAAACTCAAGCAAGATTCTAAGGTCTTGCTCGAGTTCAAGTTTGAAGTCTTGCAACTCATGAATTTATTTTTTAGAATAAAACCATTCCAATTGTAATTTTAGATCTCTACGGTGGGTCTGTAATTCTGACTCCTACCGTACCTGTATTTAGCGAGTACATTTTATTTTTAAGTGTGAAAACTAAAACTTACGTAATATTATTATTATTGATAATTTATTATCCTACCTGCCATAAACAAGAAGTATTCCCCAAGTTAGTGGTTGAAATATTCGCCCATTTGTGCAACCTTATACTTTCTAGCTATTACTTTGCTTTGTGTACCTTTATCGAGTTCTGTTTCTTCCTCTGCTGTACAATAGTACATTACGATACAAGTGATTCTCAGTATTTGATTTCAAATACGCCCAATTTGTTGGTTTGTTTGATATAAAAACGACAAAACCTCTCTACAAATTATTACGAAATCAAACGTGTTATGCTTATGATGTCATCTTCATTCATGTATTGAATTTAATGAAGAATCAAAGAACTATCGTGAAAAATTAATAAGTAGGATCCTTTTGGTTGTTCAAGGCTAATTTTGTTCCTTCCCGAGTTGAATTGTATAATTCTGGTGGAATGTTATTCAATTTAGTTCTGTGAAAGTGCACAAGTGTAGTGAAAGTAAAAATCAGTGTCAAACATGCAGTTTTCTCGTTGCCTCCAAATCTCCTATTAAGGTTATGGTAAACTTGCCACCGCTTTACTATAGCCCCTGACTTGACGGACTATGACGACTTTGACTGTATTGAAACACTTTGGGCCCGATTTATGAAAAATCGGGTCAATTTGATGCAAAATATAACTTGACACTGGCTAAATGCATACGTGCGAAGCCATAATAAAAGAAAAAAAAACTTGTAATTTTTTTTTTTTTTTAGTAATTCATGGTCTAATTAAGGTTTTAGTTATTTAAATTTTGATCTGGAGTAGTAGATTACAAAAAAACGTTACATTTCAATGTCTAACTGCATTGATTGAATCAATGTTTAACTGGGTCATTTTTACGAAAAGTTAAAAAGTACCTAATTGTATTTTTTGCATTTTTTTAACGGAATAAGTTGTGAAAATACTTTGTTTGGAGTAGACCCAAGGTATTATATTATTCTGTCCTTGGTACACAGCCTACTAAATAGTTACTACCGGCACCGGACGCCTTTGGTGGTGAAAATTGTGAATTGTTAAGAATGTGTTTTGTTTTTCTCAAAAGTGCTGAGATGGAATTGTAGGTAAGATTTTACCGACATTTTGGTGTGAATTTTAGCCAAAAATTTCTTATAGTGTTGAAGCTATCCTTAAATTAAGAATTAAAACAAGTCTAGCTTTGAAATAACAAGGGATTGTGTTCTCAAATTACACCAAAATATCGGTAAAGATCTAACCTAAAATTCCATCTCGGCACTTTTGAGAAAAACAAAAATATTCAACAATCAACAATGTTAGTTGTAAGCGACGGGTATTTCTGGCGCGTTGCGTTTTGCAGCATAAATAGCCATAACCTATCTATGAGTATGTATGCAGTACATACGAAAATTAATCCACGTAAGTTGCTCAAAGTAATGAAGTTGCACAGGAAATCTGACCACACACAATAACGATGTTATCAGCAAAGTTTACCTGATCTAACAAACGTGATAAGGAACAACCTGAGGGACGTTGTAAAGTTTTTATTACTGAGTGAAGTTGTGACACATTGCGTCGTATACCTACGAAAGCACTTACTTAAGTATAACTGGTATAAAACCCATAGATAGAGGTATTTTAAGAAGGTTCAAACCTATTTTCGTGGCCTCATTACCTACAGCGTGTTTCAGTCAAGAGTTTTCTTAACTATAAAATTATTCCTCGTACTATAAAATTATTACCCTAAATCAAGGCTAGGTTCTTAAACTTTAAGTTTTATAAAGGCCAAGAATTCCTTTCGTTTAAGATGCCATGGGTTGTAGGTAAGAAGGTTCTCCAATTTTTATCCAAAAAAATAAACAAATTATTGGATTGAACGCGCTAATCTTGGGAATTACTGGTTTGAATTGAAAAAATATTTTTGTGTTGGATAGTCCATTTATCGAGGAAGGCTATAGGCTACTTTTTATTTTGATATTCCCACGGGATCAGGACTTACGCGGTTGAAATCGCGAAGCACATGCTAATATTTGAAAGCTGAAGAGTTTGTTTGTTTCAACTCGCTAATCTTGGGAACTACTGGTTCGAATTGAAAACTTATTTTTGTGTTGGATAGTCAATTTATCGAGGAAGGCTATAGGCTACTTTTCGTTTTGATATTACAGGATCGGGATTTACGTGGGTGAAACCGCGGAGCACAGCTAGTTATTAAATAAAATGGAAGCTAGCTATCGACAGCATTATGAAAAGTAATAGTTATAGGAAGTATTTTCTCACATTTCGTGTTAAAAGACACTATTCGCAATTTACGACGTCCGGTATACCGGTGTATTAAGTCAACGAACGCGACATAGACGCGACTAACTCCAAAATTAGCCACTGCGAATTCCAAACGTGACTCTTACCAGTTGTATCATAGTCATGGCTACCGGGCATGTATTTTGTATTTTTAGTTTTCAGGAAATAAATATAAGTAGGTAAATATACCTATGACACATCCGAGGCCAAATTTATTTATTTCCAACTTATAACTATCACTAGCTGCGACCTGCGGTTTCACCCGCGTAAGTCCCGATCCCGTGGGAATATCAAAATGAAAAGTCGCCTATAGCCTTCCTCGATAAATTGACTATCCAACACAAAAATAAGTTTTCAAGTCGAACCAGTATAGTTGCTGAGATTAACGCGTTCAAACAAAGAAACTCTTCAGCTTTATAATATTAGTATAGAGCACAAAGAATTTTAAATGTATAGATTACCAAATCATTACACGTCCAACCCCATGCAATAGTGAAACATAAAAGTTAAACCTTAGTTTAGTTTAGTTTTACGGGGCTGTTTCCACACTTAGCCTCATTATTTGGGCCATTGTGCGTATGAGAATATCCTACTTGTCACTCCAACCATCCCATAAAACCTTAAACCTTATACTTACATCAAAAAAGAGAGACAAATGATATTTTTAAATATCAGTGTTTTATTCTTAAAATTTAGGGATCTTTATCATCTTCACAAATAAGTCATAGCAACACGTGTAACTCCACCAATTTAAGAATGACAACACCACAAAGACATTCAGTCATCATTCAAACTTTGGCAAGTAGAAAACCTGCCAGCATAATTGGAAATAGGTTCTTCTTGTGGCAAAATGAAATTCATATTGTAAGTGGTAGTAGGTGGTAGGTGGTAGTCGTTAGTTCCATCGAATTTTATCATAGTGACGACCTTAAGAAGCCTTTTTTAAATAAATTTAATAAACATAACACAAGAAGAGGTAGGGAAGGAATGTTAGATATACCTAAAGTCAAAAATTGTTATTTTATTGCAGGACTAGCTGTTGCCCGCGACTTCGTTCGCGATGTGGTTTTGGTTTATTTAGAATACCTAGCATTTTTCCGCATATATACTATTTATCGTTCGGTATAAGTAATAATATCAAAATAGGTAGTTACATTGTTTTTAAGTTTTTTAATTGATTTGGCGAAGGCACTTATGTGTAAGTAATATAATTATTTAAATAGTTTCACACAAATAAAACATAATACACAACAATATAATAAGCTAAAACTAAGTCCAATTCCTATTCGCACAAAACTCTCAACACACTTTGTCTTCCTAGTTATATTTGGTTGTTTGTAAATTAAAGAAAAAATAATTATTAACTACCTTTGTCCCTCGATTCATATTCTTCCATTCATAATATAAGAGGTTATTTATAGTATTTATAACACCAAAATCATGCAAATAATAATCTATAATAGTATTAATGATTTCAAAAAATGGCCATTGGACAGAACAGATACTCATACTTAAAATAACGCGATGCACATTGAGATCCTTACATATTGATAGCAGGCATTACGTTGAACAAAAAACGCTTTCACAACAAACATTTAAAGCGTCTCGGAAAGGGGGTATTTGAGGGAACGTGATGTCCTATGATTTTACAAAAGTGCACGGTGCCCTTTGAGACTCATACCTATCGATAGAGGGCATCGAAAAAAAAAACAAATATTACACCAAACTTCTAAAACGTCTTGGATACAATGTTTTTGAAGAAACGTGATGTTACATGTTTTTCCAAAAGTGCGCGGTTACTTTATGCCTAAAAGAATTGTGTAAAATTATGTTATTATGCCAAAACCTTGATGCCAAACTACAAAAGGACATCCAACTTCTAAAGCGTCTCGGAAATGGAATATATAAAGAAAAATGATGTCCTATGATTTTTCGAAAGTGTGCGGTTTGAGTCCCATACCCATCGAAAGGAACAAAAAATGCTCTCGAACAAAACCTATAAAGCGTAAGGGCATTATTTATTCATCGGGTCTAAAATCACATAGCAAAAAAACATAACATAGCACTTAATATTGCAATTTTCTGAATTCTTGACCAAATTGCCCAGTTTTTTTTATTAGGTAGATAGATAGATAGATAAATTCTTTATTGTAAACACCAATTTCAAATAACATTAATAAAAAAAATCAAAGCGTAAGTCTAAGTGTTACAAAGGGTGGCCTTATCGCTCAAAGCGATCTCTTCCAGGCAACCTTTGGATGGATGGTAGCTGGCAGGGCTACGTAATTTAATTAGTAATTCGGGTAAACAAAATATTTTTTTTTAACAAATATCTATCTATTTTTTAACCGACTTCAAAAAAGAAGAAGGTTCTCAATTCGTCGGGTATATATATTTTTTCATGTATGTTCGCTGATTACTCGTAAACGCTTGGACCGATTTGGAAAAATCTTTTTTGTTTTTATTTTCTAAGGTTTCCGCGACTTGAACTCATAATTCAAACTATTTAATTAGAGATAAGCAGGAAATAAGCGCGATAGAAGTGTAACATCGAGAAGGTCTTCGGTAAAGGAGATCGGTAATATTATGTAGTAGTACCTCTTTGTACTAACGTCATTTTCAGTTTCACGTAGGTAGTATTAAATGCAAACTATTTGGTTTTATGACAGCTGTCATCTTGAGCGGAGGCATGTACTGCACCCCTACCATGACTTGTTGAAACACTCGAAAAAAAGGATCCCTTATAAGATCAATCTCTTGTCCGTCTGTCTGTCAGTGTATCACTACCGATATTCTCAGAGACGGGTGGACCTAGTAAGTCGATTTATAGGATGTTTTATAGTAAATACTCAATAAAGTATGTTTGATCGAATACGTAAAAAACTCGTGGTAGGGGTACTGTTCCCTTCTGACGTTCGATTACGTTTTACTACGGAAAAATATTTCGATTTCACATTTTTTTCATGTTTTTTCATCAAATATCATAATTATTGTATTAAAGTTAAATTGAAACATACCCTAAATGTTAATCTGATATTTTCTGAACATATTCATGTGGGCCTCGTTAAAATCTGTTCTGTAGTTTATAAGATTACCTGGTTCAAACAAACAGACAAACAGACAAATAGACAAACAGACAAACAAACAGACAAAAATTCTAAAAACTACCCTATCGTGTTCAGCTAACGATTTTAAGACGACCTGTGTATTTTTTTTCTGGATATTTTACAATTACAGATTTTTTAATGTCTACAGATTTATTATATGTATAGATTTTATAATAGGATTTTATTTGCTCAAAATTGGTTTAAGATTCAAACATGTGTCAAAATAAAATGTACTTACTTAATTGGAATTAAAAGCACTAAGGAATCACCCCCAAAATACTCCTTTTTAACCCCGTAAGGGGATGAATTTCAATAAAATACGAAACACGTATTCCATCAATTCTGTTAAAGAATGTTTATGCAAAATTTTAAGTAGATTGGACCAAGGAATTAATACGTTGTCCCATACAAAGAATTTCGAGAAATCCTTTATTAGAGGATGCATACGTCATACAAAGAACACACCCTCCAAATTTCAGGTCTCTACGATCAGCGGTTTAGGCTGTGCGTTGATCCGTCAGTCAGTCAGGACAAAGGATTTTAAATGTATAGATTTATACTCGTAGTTACGCAATAAGTTAAAAGTGCAATAAGTTAACATGGCCGACGTTCGTAGTATATAAGTACTTAGATACGATGATGTCAGTGATATAATTGCAGTGCGAGTAGCTTAGCATACAGTCAGTAGGTGTAATTATTATGCTCGTGTTGTCGGCAGATGTAGATAATTATAGGTAACAGTACAGGGACCTGTTTCTCATATGTTGCACTTCGCTCTGTAGCATGCAGTTTGTGAACAGTAGAGGCCCAACCGACCTGTAAAATAAAGGTTTAGTAGCTAAAGGTTGCCTGGAAGAGATCGCTTTGAGCGATAATGCAGCTCTTTGTAACACTGGTACTTGTATACGGGCTGGTTTCCGCAATTTTAGACCCTTTTTTAATTGTGTCATTTTTGCGTGAGTAGGCTTGCCCAGCACCTACTACCCTTAGCTTAGTCGACCATGTCCAGAGGAGAGAACTTGTCAATAATTCTAGAGCCAACTAAGCCGCGGATTTTATCACGATGTTTTTCTTCACCGTAAGAGCTATGTCAATTAGGGCACATACATTTTTCATAAGAAAAATCTACTGTACACGCCTTGCCGGTAGGTAACACTTGTACTAAAGCTTTTTTTTTTAAATGTTATTTAAAAATGGTTTTTAAAATAAAGAATTTATCCATCTTGTATAGCAGTGATTGAGTGTGCGCACACAGCAGGCGCAGTTTTTGGTCTATATTTCAAGGAATAAAAAAATAAATAATGAGACCATGTCCTAGGACTAAATCATAAAGCAAGATTTATGCATAACATTTTCTCATCGTTTCTAAAGCAGTTAAACTCGAGAGTATTATTAACATCGCTTTATAGGTTGTAGTTTAAAATCTCATTTTGTGCAAGCTTTTCTTATGGCTTTTGTTGTTGTCAATATTGCATGTCAAGCTTTAAGAAAGGTCTGAGAAAAGGATTTTAAAAATAAGCTTGGAAAACAAATAAATAATTGGTACGCGTCATAATTTTGTGGAATTTAAGACTCCTCAGTTTTAAAATAAAAAACTTATAAAAGTGGTTCATCTTATTGAGAGCTTCAATTTTCTGACAGCCATTTATAATATAATATCGGTCGACTAAGCTGAGAAGCTTACTCGATCGGCGCCGGGCAAACCTACTCCATCCTCGCGCGAAAAGGACCCAACTGTAGACGTCTATTTGCGGATAGAAGTACGTACAAGTATACCGTATTCACTCGAGAGTTCTTAGTTTTTCTTGACAGTAGGTTTCCGTGTCTGTTAGATGAGGTACTACGTAGCAAAACAAACTTTTACCTCCTCATTCCAAAACGAGGTTTAAGGATAGTCAGAGATGTAGATTTAAACCTTAGATTTAAACACAGATTTACTTGTGACCTATAGTCTAAAACTATCCCTATAGATTATATAGGGAACTATGGTCTAAACACTATCCCTATAGATTATATAGGGAACGTGTAAACCTCGTTTTGGAATAAGGAGGCGTGTGTAGAAAAACTCGCATAACTCTCAAGTGTGCGCTCACGCAGCTCGCAGGTGACTCATCGGAATCCATGTCAGTGTTGCATTAAACCTGCTGGCAGTCGCGCATCTTAATTGGATGTACGGTTAATAACAGATTTACATTATGCCGCATTGCAGAGCATTGTGACATTAAAGATCAAGTTTCGCTCGTGAAATTGGAACGAATTCGGTTGTGGGCTTATGGGTCAACACGGATTGGCCTATTATAACAAAAAGGTGTAACTACATATACATAATTACCTTGTATCTTCCTACTTACTTAACTTCTTCTTTATTAGCCCAATGCAAGGCATAATCCTCTCCAATGTCTCTCTAAACCTTCTTTTCACCGGTCATCGTGGACCACGCTCCCCAATCACCTTTCTTGCAGGTAGGTAAGTAAGTAACTACCTAAGTAAATAAGATACTGGACGGCGTTGATTTTAATATTTAAAACTACTACGTATTGCCACAGAGTATATAAGTACAAGTGTCTTGCACATATTCTTTCATTAAAGAGCCCAGAATCAGTATGTAGGTATTTATCTATCTGCCTCGCGTTATGGATGAAAGCTTCTGGCCGAAAGACGTGGTGTTCCGTCGCTTCCGCGGACAAATTCCACAAGAACAGACTAAGACGAAAGTGTCATGGAAGTGCTACTAACATAGTTCTAAGCTATCTCTTTAACACATTCAATTATTATTATAAAATATGTATGTTAGTCTATAAGGTATGTATCTATGGGCCTTTGTAGCCTTATAAATGATTTATTATTATCAATTTATCATATTATCCAATATTAATTTTATTAATATATTAAACAACACGGAACTTTTATTTAATAATAAGTATAAGTATAGTCTCCGCCTGCCATTTTTACGTGTTTATTGAACATTGTTACGGCAGGTGCCATAATGTAGTATCCATAGTTCCCCAGTATCTAGTCCACCACCATCCCATCACAATAGCTCCAGTAGTTTTGTCCTGTAGATTATCAATAGTTTTCATCCAAACCGGAGGTTGTCCTTGGTTGCAATTTATAGTGTAGACAGGGATAATCGCCGGTTTAGAATCCACCCCATTGTTTGCTATTAAACTTGTTATTGTAAAGGGCCTCTACGTGTTGGCTTCGGCTCCACGCACGCCTTCCAAAGGTCCGGGGCTCCATAGCCCCGTGATACAGGAAGTATATTGTGGTATAATATTAACTTGCCCTGAAGAAAAAGTTTTATAGATGCAAATACGAGCAATCATTTACATAACCATGGCAAAAACTAGCTAATTCCAAGAACACACGATGAGTCAGTCTTTTCTACCTATCTTACGGAATAGAAAAGATCAGCAATAATGTAATCAACAGAACATTAAAACCGATTTTCAATTGAATCTTGGGAAAAACCCACGCGTTCCCGTAAACTTCGATTTCGGTATGAAATAAGTGGGTAATAATAACTATAATAGTTGTAATAAATGAATGAATGAAACCGAGGGGTTTCATTCATTCATTCATTCAGTCCGGTCCCGTGAGAATATGGTGATAAAACGTAGCCTATGTACCTAAGCCTATACTACCAAAGCTTCAATGTATCTTCATCCGACGTTTCATGAAAATCGTTCTATGTATGGAGGCTATTTGTTACAAACAGAAAAATCTTTTTTCTATGCATATAAAATTCTTTGTCCTGAATGACTGACTGACGGATCAACGCACAACCTAAACCGCTGCTAGTATAGACCCGAAACTTAAAGTGTGTATTCTTTGTGTGACGAAGGCATCCGATAAGAAAGGATTTTCTTCCTAAAGGGGTAAAAAAGGGGAGGCAAAGTTTGACAACGTGATTCCTTGGTCCAATCTACTTAAAATTTTGCATAAACATTCAAGACATGTTTCGTATTTTATTGAAATTCACACATTTAACGGGGTTACAAGGGGTAGAAAGTTATTTTGGGGATGATTTGCTTCGAAGTTGACATCAATATTCCCTAGTGCTTATGATTTAAAACTATTACAAAAATTAAGTCTACGCGGACGAAGTCGCGGGCATTAGCTAGTCTTCTATAAAATAATAAGGGTAGATATCGCTTTGGATCAATTTTCTGAGGATGCTCTTCAATAAAGTTCATCCCCTTGGTATGGTATTTATTGCCACAGTTCCTAACCTGAGGTCCTGAGGGTAAAAGAGGTACATAGAGGCACGTATAGAGAGGTGGTGTAGGTATAATTATAGGTAAATATAGTAGGTTAAACTCACCAACTAAACATATTTCAGATGTTATTTGGATATTATCCAATCTCTAGCAATCAATCAGCGTCTATTCGGATATCCGGTCTTAAATCACTTTTAAGATAGGTGTGTAAGTTATAAATAAATTGTCCACGCTAGATTCAACATAAAAGAAACCGAAGGATATAATTAAAAATAAATCATAGTAATAATCAAACCGAAAATCAGCTAACAAGTATTTATTAAAAGTGAGATTTATCGTTAATTAAGTTGCCTTACATAATTATTATATCCATAGACATAATTATAATTTATAGATACTTCTTCTTTTTAATTTATTCATCGAACGAGTTATTTCTATATTATTTAGTATTTATAATGGGTATAACGATTTATTTACAAGTCTACCTGTCAACCGGTATTAGAGTAACTTTAATAGCCATAACGGAAATGGCTACTTAGTTAAAATGATAGTTAAATCATAGTGTTACGTCATAGCGTTAATTTGAATGCGAAAAGCGTTTGACGTAGAACAATCTGACATGATCGAGCTCCGACCTGTCAGGTGAAGTCAAGACAAGGTGATGGAGTCAGCACGAAGCTGTGTAAAACTGTGTTCACATTACATATTCTAGGCAGCAAATATTGAAATACTATCGATTGGGTAATTATACAGTTTTGGTTACAACCAGTTTTCTACAAGAAAGCTTTTCATTCAACAAATTATTTACTTTAAGACTTTTTAAGTATTTAATATTTAAAACCTATTTTCTTTTTTACTCGATTACAGCGAAGTCGGACTATGGGTGCTATGGGATATGTTTTGCTCCGTATGTTCGCCTCGCGATTTCACCCACGTAACTCCCGATCCCGTGGGAATATCGGGATAAAAAGTAGCATAAGACACACACATATAATCAATGTATCCTATTACGAAGTTTCATCAAAATCGGTCCAGTAGTTTCGGAGCCTATTCAATGCAAACAAACAATCAAATATCTCCTCAAACATACCCACCCATGTATGTTCATCTGTTCCTGCATATATCCAAAGCTATTTATTTAGAGGTAACTAACATTAATCTATACATATAGAATGCTTTGTCCTGAACGACTGACTGACTGACGGATCAACGCACAGCCTAAACCGCTGATCGTAGAGACCGACACTTGGAAGGTGTGTTCTTTGTGTAACGTAGACATCCGATAAGAAAGGGGGCAAAGTTTGTATGAGACAACTTGATTCCTTGGTCCATTTTCGACATTTACAATAGCTAGTTTATATTATTCTAGCTGTGACCCGCGGTTTCACTTGCATAAGTCCCGATCCCGTGGGAATATCGGGATAAAAAGTATCCTATGTGTTAATCTAGGTCTCCAGCTACCTATATACCGAGTTTCATCGCAATCGGTCCAGTAGTTTTTGCTTGAAGGAGTAACAAACATACACACACAAACTTTCACATTTATAATATTAATAGGATTTGGTGGTATTTGTACCTATGGAATCTACCATTGTAGACTTGCCTTAAGATGAATCAACTGTTACAAAACAGCGATGTTATTTAACTATTATGCGACGGTTCGATAACAGCAAGATAACTGTGACAATCGACTGACACCGTAACCCTTAGGTTTCTCTGAAGACAGCCCGCCTCGTTAACATTCCTGTAACCCATCAGTACATCACTCACACTGTAATTTTCAATACGGGTTCTAGTAAAAAACGGGTGAAATTTAATGAAAGCCGCCCACGTAAGCCTATCAATCAAAACACCAATAAAATTTTCGTGAGAATTCTCCTGCAACAGACATTAATCGATTCAGTTGCGTAATATTATATCAGTTCGAACGTTAGAAGTTAATTTCCTCGAATTAATTCATTTTTGATTAAAACGAAAGGTGTTCGCGATTCTAATTGGTGCAAATAATTGAATCATCACTTAACGTTCAATAGAAACAGTAGTTGCAATGATCTATCATTTTCACCAAGTTGTTTGACTTTCATAGTAGTACTTTCACGTAGTGAGTGACTAATGAGATTGTTTGCTCAAGATAGTTCGATATGTTTTTTGCTCTCACTAGAATGAATGTAAGACAACAAAGTAACATTGCATTAAATTCGAATGATTAACTAATCACCCTTTCTCACGTCGATTAATCGGATAGCCTTGTGAAATCAAAATAAAACATGCAGGTAACTTAGTAAGTGCATGAACTAGATTATTTTAAATCAATCAATTATAACATACTTTATATTATTGTTACGGAACACATTGAGTTTCGTCAAGACAATCCATCTTTTGTGGACCGTACCTATTAAAACAATCACTGGATAAGAATACAAATTAAAAAGACCTAGTAGGTACAGTTAACATGTTTTCTTAAATCACAATTTAAGCATTTACGATTTCACAAAACATCGACATGTTTTTATTCATTGTCTGGTCATAATCACACAAAGAAATTAAAGATTCTTGTGCGATTTTTCGTGCGAAACGAAAATGTACCGCTATCATGAGAAAAGAGAAATATCTCTTCAAACGAAATAATAATTACCGTGAAATATAATAGTACCGAGGTTGATCTAAAACTGCCAATCAATGTCTGTAAAGGCGTAACATCCACCTGTGTTTCATTGTTATTAATATGGATAGAATTTTTGAGAGTTCATAATGTTAAACACAACACTTTTAAGTAATAATAATATTGCAAAGAATACCATTGCAGCTAATCTACCTGCTGTTGGTACCTATTCGTAATTATACGAATCTATTCCTTACCTATTTACAGGATAATTTGTATAGTCCATTGTAAATAGAACTAATATACACATCGGCATGAATTGTTGATTCTTGAAAATCCCCATTAGTTCCAGAAAGAGTTTTAAAAGCGAAACCCAGTTAATAGTAAACACAAACTAATCGTTATGCGGTTCCTAAAAGTGGGGCGGATGCGAGGTGAGGGATCGTTTACCTATTTATCTTCGGTTCAATATCTCGAAACTCACCGGCGAGCGGCGACGAGCCAAGAAATCTATCGTGATGTATGTAAGCAAGCTAGAAACCTTTGTAATGACCGGGACCGTGAGATACAACTTGTTGATCGATATCTAAACATCGCTACTCCGTTTACCTATATTTAACAGTTTTTTTATCACAGTTGCTCATAAAGTGGATCTTATTCAATCACCGAATATTTTGTTATTTATTATTTTCTTTTCTTTTCAAGTATTTTTTTTATTCACAACTGTGATAAAAAACGTCGTACGATACACGTGTGGATTGATCATTTAATCTCGGCTTCTCAAACGCGCTCGCTTTCCGCTCATAAGCCGCCTCGATCGATGAAATGATCAATTTACCACACTTGTATCGCAATGTACTATTATCGTTCTAGAAAAATATATTGAACCTTCTTTCTACATATATACGTATTTATAAACGTTAATGATGGATGAGTAATCCTTCAAAGAACCCTCAATATCGTGTAATCCATAAACAAAATTTGCCAATATAAATTTGAGTACCGATTTTTCAACTGCCAAATATTACGAAAGCAATGTTATTTTACGACTGTATTTATGTGAGTACCGAGCGATGTCCGTCCGGCGGATGAGCAGTATTGCGTCTTGCTTCTCTACCGGGCATGCGTTGCATACGATGCGCAGACGCAGCGCCGGAAACCGCAGGTTCGAAGAAACTCCGTGCGTAAATATTATTACTCTACACTGCTCCTTAATAACTTTGCGAAAAGGAGAACGGGGGAAACATTCCTCAGTACCGCTACTTGAATTATTGGCAGGTTTTCCAAATCAAGTATGCGTACAAGAATTCCTTTTTTACTCTCTTAATGTGTCGAGTTTATTGCAAACTTGCGAAGTTTAATATTAGCTTTAGCGGTCTCCTTGGCGCCAACTGAGTTCACGGATCAAAAGCTATCTGCACGTTTTGTAGTGATGCAATACGGTATATTCAAATTGAATGACAGATGCGTTCCCGTAACTAGGTCGAAGCAAATGAAATCTCAGAAAAACTGGAAGTAGATTTAACGGTCGGACCCGTTTGTCGTGTGTGGAGTGACATATTTGTTTGTTCCGGTCACTAAAATGTTTGCATAGATAGGGACAACTTAATAAAGCTAATAAAGGCATCTTCTAAGAAAGGTTATCTCTAAAAAGGGCTGAGAAAGTTAATTTGGTTTAATGAACGTGTGATGTTAACAACGAAGTGATTGTGCAGGATTTAGTTAGAACCTGTCATATTTATTTTAAAACAAATTAAATCTAAGAATAGATTCTTAGTTATACTGGGTAAAACTTAGTCATAATATAGGTATGGAGAATTCAGACAATGTAGACGTCGTGAGGCCGGAGACAAAAGAGAGGGCCATTTGTCAGAAGTAGCTACATCCATATGCATTTGTAGGTATCTTCAAACACATACAATCACATAATGTTGTGTCACGCATGTTGATGAGAAGAAGAAAGTCTGAATACTTAGTGAGCTTTTAACCTTTCGACAGAGTTAATAGTTGTTTCTCATTAAGTTTTGACTTTGGAATCCTCTAGAGGTATGTTAGAAAAATTAGCATTACCTAATACAGTGAGCTGACTTGAATCGTTAACTTCTAATTGATTAGGTAATATTTTAGTAAAAGACGACGATTAGACTATTAACGTCAATCAAATTAATTAAGTTTGAACCTTGATCTCTAACAAAAATATTTTACAAAACGAATAACTTACAAAAATGTTTTCTCAAGCACAATAAAATATGAACCGTGCTCCCCATGGTGCTATAACGTTTTTAGTGGCATTTATGACCCAAAAATTATACAAAATTAATAAGATTTCAAAATAAAATTTGATTAATCGTAGATTAGTAAAATCAGAATTTAATTTGATATGCTTATACATCAGAAACTCCGAATAATTTGATTAATTTTATTCGTTCTTGTGTAAACATAAACGGATTAGTCAAATTATAATTTACAAGTAAGAAGTTTATCGCGGTTCTATTTATTCATATTTAAACTAGTTAATAGTGAAAGTATTTATGGTTATTCGAGCAGTTAAAAATATTAAGAGGTTAAATTGTAAGGGAGAGAGAACATGACCAATAAGTGCCAGCAATAAAATTGATTAAGGGCTTATAAATTAAATTTCGGTTAACTTTCTTTTAAATAAACGTATTAGACAGTATATTTGTGTTTAATTAATCGACAGTTAAGTAATTATTCATAGCAATGAACACGAAATCATCGAGAAAGTTTCAAATTGTAAAAACGAGAAAGTTAGTGGAAAATGTCAAAATAAATTATCATTTTTTTTTACGAATGGACTCGTGTAATTAAGGCTAAGTAATTTAAAATATCGTCTTTACGTTTCCTTATGAAAATTTATCATACTGTGTCATCACTTTCCTTCGTCGATTATATTAATCACAAGCTTTTTTACTGAATTGTAGCCATCTTAGGGTGATTCATATTTCCTGTTTATAATTTTGGCAGACACACTCTCTTTTCACACAGATTATAAAATTCATGTGTTAAAAGCTTTGATGATGAGCAAAACGAAGAAGACGTGTTTTCATACGATTCATTCTACTGTATAGAGTGTGGTTGCTATTCAATATCGGATGCCGATTTAGGTCAGGAAATTCAATTACAATTTCTTTCTGTTTGAATTGTGTAACAGGAAACCCATTTCTTCTATTGTTCTCCTTGATGGAGTCTATGTATTTGCAAGGAAAAATGTGATAAAGAAATGTATTCAATTCAAAGTACATGTACCGAAGTATATGTATGTGTGAGGTTTTTTCTATAAGGCAAAAGGTTTTATGAGAAGGATAATTTTTTGCCTGCGCGTCTGGCGAGAGAGAAAAATGAGGAAGAAAAAGAAGGTTTGGTGGGGACGTTTTGGGAGAGTGGAGTGAAAGAAAAAGTTATTGAATAATTTATTGTAAACTAAGTTGGATTGATATCAAAGAGGATTATAATTGTATATTGAGATGATAAGGCTGATTGAGATCAGCTGAATTTTGTAAACGATTGAATAAACTGTAAGTTAACTTGGAAAGTTGTTTCTATTTCGAACTGGGCCTAGGTTCCCGGGAACAGAATATGTTGCCGAGACCGAATTCGAGAGTAAACAGGTATCTTCTAGGCACAGGTGCGTGATGTGATAGTGAAACACTGACCTATCATTTGTAAAAAAAAACTTGAGAGGTGTCAAGGGACACCCGGATGGAACGAAGTTTCTTTCGATTTGTAAGGAATTGTAATAAAATCAAAAAGTGTCGTTACAACTTTTGGTCTTAATTTTTTCCGTCTAGCCCACTTTCGCAACGCGCGATAAAGAACTTCGTTCAAAAAAAACCACCATCAAACTAAAAGAAACTCTGAAAACTCGGAAAGATGTTAACAGATACAGTAAGTAAGGAAAAAATATATAACAAAGAAAATCAAGAGGCATTAATTAAGCCACTATATGCAGAACAATGATTACCTAACAGTTCTGAACCGCGAAGAATTCGAGTTCCTTCCTTTAGATTCCCATGAGGCGTGAGTCATTACGAGTGGAGGTCAAGAGCACGTCTACCCGATGAGCTTTGCGTGTGCCGCAAACCAACGGACACCACCGTGAATGGAAATCGACGATTATGCTAGATCCTTATCTGGTATTGTCGTTTGTGTCATAATTAAAGTAGATATAACTCGTGGTATCTAAAGTCAAGAAAGTTGGGATACGATCGAGTAATGAGTCAGCTGAAACTGCTCATGTTTGAAGAGCTGTTGATACCTTCATATTCATCGCATGCAACGTCATTCACACCAGCAGCTATGAAAATGTAGCCACAATCTAGGATACCTTTCAAGGTAAGCTGATAAAACGTCAATATCTATAGAAAAAACAAGCAATTGAGTTCTACTAAAAATATATAAATAAATTTTGGTACTCTTAGTATATTTAGGTACAAAAATATATTAGTAAATTGTTACAGTATCAAAGTAGATCTAGGCCGGAATCTGTAAAGGTAAGCTACAGGAATCGAATTGAATGGGATCCTTCGCTACTGAGGTACATTAAAAGACTTCCTTGGTGATGGCATTTGGTGACCTAATTATTTAAACCAAATTGAGTAAGTTCAGTTTCAGTTTGAGATGTTTCATGGTTCCATTTATTTTAGAGACAGATTTAACTAAGGGCGTATTAAGTTTTATTCACACTGCAACGAGGCAAAAACTTGGCGACACGACATGGTCACGACACCTTGAGTTGAAATCAAATATATATTCTTAAAATTATTCGACAAAAAAATTGGAACAAGGAACGAGACATTACACTATACAGGATTAATATTATTTAGGCATATAGGTTAATAGGTAGGCACCTAAGTAGTATACCTACTCGAATAGGTCGTTGTGGTTTGAGTTGATTGATTCTACCTAATATTGTGAAAAACAAGAACTCTGGAGTTAATGGTTTCGAATTCATGGTCGTCTTAATTAAATTCACAGTATTTCAAAACAACCTTGCTTCGTGTGTACTCGAAATAATAAGACATAAATCTTTTCTAAATGAGACGAACAAAACTTCCCAGAATCAAAGTTCTGAAGATTTGCTTTTTTCTTAGAAAATTAGGTTGTAACAACACCTTTTGCTAAAATTGAGCCTACTGATGAAGTTTATATTACATTATATATGTTAATAATAAAAAAAATACAATTCCTTCACTAATTAATCGAAAGGAACTTCGTTCCATCCGGGTGTCCCATGAAACCTCTCAAGTTTTTTTAAATTTAAAAAACATTATTGGTCGTCTTAAACTTCTAACACTGATACGCCTACTGTTGTTGCTCGTAAAATCCGGTCCTGGTAATAGCTGGAAGTAATCTTGTCATATTATTCTCACGATGGTCAAGTGGTCTGGTCTCTATTCCGTGCATCAATGGTGGATAGTCGTTACCGCCTACGCTTCCACTTTCATCTCGAGCCCGAGATCACACGTGACCGTCCGACAGCACGATATGGATCATAATGAACGTGGTCAAAATAGAAATAAAAGTTATTCTATTGGGTAAAATTGTCGTTTTAGAGAAGACGCTAGCGACTTCAATACCTGTCATGAAGATCCTTTCCGCAATGGACTTTGTTATTGTAGGCCTCAAGCACCATCGATCGAGGTTCGCTTGACGAACGACGAAGCACCGGAGATTTGCATTACCGCACTTCCCATCTGTCTTATGTGTAGTTACAATGGTGTTCAATTACTTTGAGTTGAATTTATTGTTGTCAGGTTCAAAGATCCAACATTAGTCGTAATCGTATGCGAAGTATCCTCGTACGTTACCCCAGGAAACCACACAAGAGACCTTTAAATCCATATTTTATGTCTACCATTAGTGCTTATGATCACTACAAGGTTACCTATACAATTTAAAGAGTAGGTACAAACATAATTACATACCTAGGATAATAAAACTAAAAGATTAATGATAACTTACACGAAATTAATGATAGATCGATCAGCGTATTCAAATAAAGTTTCGCAATGGAGCGTGTTCAGGGAGACGGAGAAATGTCGTCATAATATAAACAAACATAACAAACGTACTTGTACTTGTATACAGGCTGTTTTCCGCCATTGGACCCTTTTTAATTGGGTCCTTTTTGCGTGAGGATGGAGTAGGCTTGCCCAGCACCTACTACCCTCTCAGCTTAGTCAACCATGTCCAGAGGAGAGAACTTGTCAATACTTCTGGAGTCAACTAAGCTGCGGGTTTCATCACGATGTTTTCCTTCACCGTAAGAGCAATGTCAATTAGCGCACATAAATTTTTCTTAAGAAAAATATATTGGTGCACGGCCGGCCGGGATTTGAACCCACGACCTTCAGAATGAAAGTCGAGGTATCTACCACTAAGCCAAAACCGCTCTTCAAACAAACGTATTATGACAGTTGAATACACTTTATCTACACGTGAACATCAGTTCTAAACGCTACTTGTAACAATATATATTATGTCGTTGCAGATTATTTTATGTGTTGCGACAGAATACGTAACTGGGCGATTATGTTACAAGTTGCTATGTTATGGAAAGTGACATTTTTATTGTATGATCTATGCAAAAACGCCTTGGGCTTATGTAGCTATTGTAAAATGTTCTCTCTACGATCAAAATTATCTCAAGCCTCGAGCTTCAAATTATACAGGCGTGAACGTGAATTTAACTGTAAATCAAACGCTGTATCAAGCTAAATCGATGGATGAAAAAATGGTGCTCTCAACTGCAAGAGATAAAATTAAATAACTAATTGATATCATATCTTCTTTACATATAAAATGCTTTGTCCTGAATGACTGACGGATCAACGCACAGCCTAAACCGCTGATTGTAGAGACCTGAAACTTTGAGGGTGAGTTCTTTGCATGACGTAAGCATCCAATAAGAAGTAGAATAAGGATTTTCCGAAATATACCCCTAAGGGGATGAAAACGGGGGCAAAGTTTGTATGGGACAACGCGATTCCTTTGCCCATTTCCGACTTCGGACGAAGTCGCGGGCAAAAGCTAGTAGACATACAAAATAATTAATCTCTTTCATTAAAATCCTTTTGCTTGACATACCTTATTGCTTGTAATGAAAAATTCTTTGTAATATCCGAAATTTTATTTATTTGTTTGTTTGTTCCCTACCGAAAATCGGCATAGTCCTACTTATATTATAAATTTAAAAGTTTGTGTGTGTGTATATATATGTTTGTTACTCCTTCACGCAAAAACTACTGGACCGATTGCGATGAAACTCGGTATCTAGATAGCTAGAGACCTGGATTAACACATAGGCTACTTTTTATCGTGATATTCCCACGGAATTGGGACTTACGCGGGTAACACGCAGCTAGTAATAATCTATATATATTAAATTCTAAGTCCTGACTGACTGATATATCAACCGACAGCTTTAAACCCCTTGAACTTTGGAGGTACTTTCAAGAAATTTGGAGGGTGTTTTCTTTGTGAAGTATAGGTATCAACACTTACAAAGAGGGAGAAATAGCGGGCAAAGCAGAAGCTAGTCTTGAATTAAAGTCACGTGTTTATACTGTTTGATCGTGTCTAGGCCGTTTTATACTGAGATTTGAATTTACAACGTCATAGAGTTGCTTCAGTGCATCAATAAACCAGTTTACGGGACGCGGCCACACACTTCGATAACAGAGTAAAAAACCCGAGAAGATTGATGGAAACAAAAGATTTTTACAACAGCAAAGATCAAAAGAAAATTTATTTCAAACATTCGCAGACTACAAACTTTACGATCGTTTAATTCGAAGACAGAACGTTCACTTGCTTTCCTTGTTTGCCTCTATGTGGTTTGCCTTCAAATACGACTGTCGGCGAGCTATCGCCCGATACAAAAGTCTTTGTACTTTGTGTTCGATCTAATAGTACCTACCTTACCAATAATAATAAACCTACGCAGTGGCAGTGGGTAATATAAATTAGGTTACTGTACCTAAACAGTTTAAAAATAGTGCTGGCAATTCTAAACAAATAAACATGTTTTCTTTAATTCCGTAGTATTATCTTCACCTGTTCAATATGTCAGAGGACTTGTTGTTGTAGAAGTTCCAGGAAAATGGTTTTCCCCGTATGTACCTACTGGATTTTTTCACAGCTATGTAGTTTCCCCTATGTTTTCCTAAAAATATTATTTTAATTTCTTTACTGACGAATCAAATTATTTATTTAGAATTTTATAGGAAAATAGTTTTCCCCGTAGCATCTACTGGAACTTTATAACAGCTAAACACTTTCCTCTAGTTCGTTTTCCTGAAAAATATTATTTCAATATCTTTACCAACGAATTAAATAAATATCTACTTATCTGCCAAAAACCTCATCTATTGCAATTGCCAACAATTTTAATCTGTTACGCATTTTTAAATAAAACATTTCACCAAATGTGTAATTCAATGATAAAAATAACTGACCTATACCTACCTATTTTTGTGTATATATTTTTATTTTAGTACCTACCTATGTCTTATTTCGTAAAAAAGATCTAGCTATATCTATTAACTGATAAGCGTAGGTAATGTTTTGGTCAAAATGTAGGGCAATAGATAATGCTGATAACAATTACCCAACATAGATAAGAATGGAGACCAATTTCAGAAATTGTTTAGAGTCGACACCTAGCTATACAAACAACAAAAGTAATACTTACTCCATTTCTTAAGAAAAAATTATGTGCGCTGATTGACATTGCTCTTACGGTGAAGGAAAACATCGTGATGAAACCCGCGGCTTAGTTGGCTCCAGAAGTATTGACAAGTTCTCTCCTCTGGACATGGTCGACTAAGCTGAGAGGGTAGTAGGTGCTGGGCAAGCCTACTCCATCTTCACGCAAAAAGGACTCAATTAAAAAGGGTCCAATGGCGGAAAACAGCCTGTATACAAGTACAAGTACTCCGTAGGATTAATATCTATTTTGTGCTAATTTAATACTACAGATGCTACTATGATTAACTATTACTTTCTTGACTAACAGATAGTCTTCTAAACCGCATAATATGGAGACGCTTTGGAGGTTTTTTATTTACTAGCTGCGCCCCGTGGTTGCACCCGTATAAGTCCCGATCCCTTGGGAATATCAAAATAAAAAGTAGCCTATAGCCTTCCTCGATAAATGGACTATCCAAAACAAAAATAATTTTTCAATTCGAACCAGTAGTTCTTGAGATTAGCGCGTTCAAACAAATAAGCAAAAAAGTTTTTAGCTTTATAATATTAGTATAGATAAGTTGGTATATACTTGTGTACTTATGTGTTTTTATGTATACTTATGTAGTTTTCATTTTTTTTAAATATCTTTACTTATATGAATAATTTAATAAATAGACCTAAAACATTAAGCCCTTTTATAAAGTATAATACATACTTATTTATACCCCTACATATTCTTGTAATCCTTATTATAGGTATAGGTAGGTATAGTCCGATCGTATAAAGATCGTATTGAACACGAAACGCTTTTTTTTACAAAAGGCATGCTGAGAATTTATAAAGGCACAAGCCCAAACATACCACCCACAGCGATTACATTGCAGATTCTGATGAATTACAAGAAATTATGCAAAGAACGCTCGGCTACATTTACAGTTCACACACTTTCGCTGAGACAGTTTGGAGTCTCAGTTGACGATGACCAAAATAATAAGACCTTTATGACATAGGTAATAAAATTAATGCATAACTAGTCTATAAACGTAGTAGAAGATGAACGTATAGAGTGCTGTAAGTGTTCGTTTTATAGAGTGTATGAATGAATGAATAAGAGTTTATTAATAAATATGATGGAATTATTATGGAATTGATATTATTGAAGTAGAAAACAAAGAACAGAGAAAGAAAGATAAAAAACTAGAAAGTTGGTGCTTTTAGTGCATATCTCTATCAAAAATTATCCTTTTTTCTTCTACAATATTCTTTTTAAACTTTTAAGAAAGTTAGTTAAATACCTACCTAGTTAATTTAAACATACTTTTACTTATTAATTTATAAATCTTGACTCTGTAATTATCAATATCTTAAAAATCATCGAAGCAACATCAATTTTTTATTAAAATAGTAGGGTAAAAAACACAAACCCTGGGCTAGAATATAGAAATAGATGAAAAACATCTTAATTCGCTATTATTTATTGGATTGTCGTAGATGTCTTACAATAATGGAAGGCATGTCGTAGCCAGATGGCCACCCAGGCGGATACCGCGTTGTTTTTATTTTCTACACACTTATCTTGACGTAACGATCAGGCTTATAGCTCGAAGTATAAGTGTTAAAACTGTTAAAAAAAGAAAACAAACACATTTTATAAGTGTTACCTAGTAAAGTGTGAAATGGCTCTATATTTGAAGTAATCAAATAGTCTGAAGTAAAATCCTTTGGAATTTTCATGAAACACTGTGAACAGATGATGTTGTTTGAACTGAACTCCTTGAACAACAGTTTAAGGAGTTGAAGTTCTAAGTAATAAGAACATCGCAATTAAATAAATAAATAAATATTGCAGAACATTCCACACATCGCCATCTAGCCTAAAGCTAAGTAACTAGACTTGTGTTATGGGTGCTTTCTTTTGTAAACATATACTTATAATACATAGAAATAACCAGACCCCAGACAAATATTTAAACATAAAAACATGTCTGAGGCGGGAATCGAACCCGCTACCCTGTGTTTGGCAGTCCGACATGGTGACCATTGTGGCAACTAGGTCGTCAAAATTGAAATCGGAAAATTTCGACGAATATGAAGAATATGCGTAAGTTCAACGTTAGTAAAGGTTAAAAACCCTAAAATTAAAATGTTTTCAAAACAAGTACTAACAAAATAAACAAACATAAATAAAAGTAATTTTAATCTCATTTGCTTGCACATACATAAGAATATTTGGTAGTTTGAACAATCAATTAGTCATAAACATATCCGTTTTACTTATACCATTTCCTTAATATATTAAAATTATTCGTTTCCTCATATATCAAAGAAGATGCAACCTCGAATGTGGCTTTGTAATGAACATTAAATTGGACACGGTCAAATTATTGCTACCATTTTAAGAATTAGGTAAACTTCCAACTAGCGATCGATGTGTTAATGAAGGTGTGAAAGGGAAACTGGTTTTTGGTTCTCATTCATTCAAAATAAACCTTACAAGACGCTGCATGGTATGAAGGTAGCTTCCGTAATGAAGCAGAGTCAAGCAGAAGTCTAAACAATGAAACTGGACTCACAGCTACTCACGTGAAGAACTCGTGGCACTTCAGGCTTGACGCATCAAACAAGTGGCAAGCCATTTCGAAAGCACTGAGAGAGGTACGGTCAGCTGCATAATTGTAGACCCACCGTAGAGTTACAAAACGGCTGTTATAAGAATGTTTTCAACACAAGCAAGAGTCTAGAGACCTGCTTTAAAGTTTAAAGTCTTCTAACTCATCAATTTATCAAACAAAAAATTATTAGAATGAAAACATGCCAATAATAATAATTTTAGAACTCTACCGGGGGCTGCAATTATGCAGCCGACTGTACATCTGCGCTGTGACTTTAGTTAAGATTATGATTGTGACGGAAGCCTCTATTAATAAAAATATCGTAGATTGCCCAATGCTCGATTCTGGTGGGAAGGTACTTTTCACGGACATATAAACAAAACTTACCTACCTACTCAAAATCATAAGATTTGAAGTGAAGCCTTGAAGGGCATTATACAAAATTTCGAAAGGAAAATATAGATGTTTTGCAAGTTTATTGGCATGTTGATGTTAGTACTTGCAGTCAATGTTTATTGAACACTCAACAATCTTGTTTCAGTACTTACACCTGATTCTCAGATTACGAAAAATGTCCATGACCTTAAGTTAAGACGAATATAATGTCTTTTACGTTTTAATCCGGTGTTACTTTTATGTGACAATTAAGAATATTATGTGTTAAGTCTCATCTTAGTTTATGTTTTTTAATTTAATGAACGTACGTAAGTGCCTAGTGCCTACTTACTTGCTTAGGTATTAAGTATTAAATAAAGTATTGCGAAACCGTTATAAACTTTACAACGTCGTAATGTTTAATTTATATAGCTTGTGATTTCAGACTTGATAATTGGTAGGTAGATACAGTTAGTAGGTACCTAGACCTACTCATATGTACGGTCGGCTCCATAATTGCAGACCCACCGTAGAGCTCTAAAATGGCTGTTGTAAGAATGTTTTCAATAGAAGCAAGATTCTAGACAACTGCTATAGTTGATTGCTATAGTTGATAGCTATATGAACTCATGAATTAATCAAACAAAAATTATTAGAATGAAAACATTCCATTAATAGTCATTTTCGAACTCTACCGGGGGTTGCAATTATGCAGCCGACTGTACCTAGTTCTATTGGTTTTCTTATACATTACCCTCTATAATTTGTTGTGGATACATTTATGGTAGAAAAGTAAGCTGTGCCCGTGGCTCGTGGTCTTATAATTCGATTCTCTATACCTACTAAGTTGCATACACGATCTCACGATTACCTACCCCACCGTCTCATCTTCCTTAGGGCAATTTTAGATCAAAGACTTTCCAAATGGCCGATTAGCGAACCGTACAATTATGCAAGTGAACCTTTGAAGGTGTTCGCTCACCAGCCCCCTTAGACAAGATGGCTTTCTATTAGCGATATCGCCAATCGACAGACTTTTTATTTTATTTTTTGTATGAAATTGACACAAGCCAACATTTAATAAAGTCACGTAGTCTTGCGTTAGGGAAAAAAAATGGTGGATTAGTTCCATCTTTTGCTAATATGCTTATAGAAAGCAATCTGGTCTAAGGGGGCAGACTGGAGTATACAAGGCCAGACGTGCCTCATCACAATTGTGACAGAGAATTCTGAGGAAGAGGACTATCTAAGAAAACAATATAGGTAGACTGTGAGACAAGATACGAGAAAAAGACAGATGTGGACGATGAGATGACGGATAATGGAGGAGAATGGAAGAAAGAGACGCACTGTGCCGACCCCATTAAGGGCAAGTCAAAGAAGACAGACGTATCCGGACGGCATTTACCAATGTAGGGCGTACGGCAGGCGACGGTTTTGCATGCAAAATGTTACTGTCCCGGTCACGTTTATTTTTCTACTAAGGCATATTCATCGGGCGATTAAAGTCTATAATATGCATCCACCTTTATTCCGTCGCAGTTCGACCAGTATTTTTCCCCTACACAGTCTGGGTATGTGCAATGTGCTAGGCATGAGAACTTCTTAAACTAGAATTACATGATTGTTTATCGTATTTTGCATGAGTGTAAACAGATTTATAATGGAACATAGCAAAAGTTACCTCCGACGTTATATCGGAAACCTGCATATTTTTTTTAAATATGCGTTTTTAATACATACTTCAAGTAATCAATTGCCGAGTGCAGGCTTACGCATAAAATTTAAGAATAAAAAGTTAGGTATTTAAATATTCAAAACTTATAAAAATAATCATCAGATAAACGTAGCTCTTCATCAATCGTTAGTGGATTCGAAACTTGCTAAAACATTGTTCTAACAACAATAAATTGTAAAATGCAAATTTGCCATTTTATGAGTTAAGTAATTTGCTAAATACCGCAAAATGGTCAGCTCAGTACATATTTGCAACGGTGATGCCATATTTGTCGAGGCTTTAGGCGTGTATTGTAGGCAGTATTGACAGTAATATTTATCAACTTTGTATTGGAAAACTAACGCTCATACACAAAGCAAACGCAAAATTACAAACAAATATTAGTTAAATTAATAAACAAAATTTTAAAATTAGGTACAGTCGGCTGCATAATTGCAGCCCTCGGTAGAGTTCGAATATAACTATTATAGTAATGTTTGCATTCTAATAATTTTTGTTTGATTAATTGATGAGTTAGAAGACTTTAAACTTCACCTAAAGCAGGTGCCTAGAATCTTGCTCGTGTTGAAAACATTCTTATAACGTTTTGAAGCTCTACGGTGGGTCTGCAATTTGCAGCCTACCGTATCTACATTTACTACTATGGATATGTGATGAGAAGAGAAGAGACGTATGTGACTAGAAGAGTGATGAGTATGAATGTAGAGGGATGGAGAGGAAGAGGACGACCTAAGAAAATATGGATGGACTGCGTGAGACAAGACATGAGAGAGATGAAGTGAACGATGAGATGACGACTAATAGGAGTGAATGGAAGAAGAAGACATATTGCACCGGTCCCAAATAAGGGATAAGAGCAGGAAGTTGATGATGATGATGATGAGGTGTTTTGTTGGCCGATTCATTAAATAACGAACGACGGTGATGTGGATCTTGATATATTTTTCGGGTGTGATTGGATCGTAACAAAAGCTTAGATTTTCGAGAAAGTTTTTAAAAGCTTTTTCATTTTTAGGGTCACATATTTCTCTCAGGCGAAGCGCACGCAGCTGAGCTGTAGTGCTAGAAAAATTACATTACAACTCTAACCAAAGTTCTGTTACACTGATGATTTCCTCATACATACTATTAAATTAAAATAAGGAACGCACATTAACTGGACATTAAGACATAAATAAATAGACGATGATTTATTTTAAGGTCACATAAAACATGTCTCTTACAAACTGCACAATATTTTTATTATTTCCGCAAATATTTATCACGCAGACGGACCTAAGTTTTACCTTGGAACTAAATACCAGCGCTAATATTTTTAAATAGCTCTAAATAGCACTCCCACTCGGAAATTGATTTAAGAGGCTCCTTCGCGGCGGCTTCGACACTTTTGACAAAAAAAACTTATTTTAGACTTATTTTCTTTGTATAGAAACAACTATCCCAAGATAATCTACCATAGGTTAAGTTTTTATTTATACCAGACGTGTCCAGAATAGTTAAGGTGCCCTTTAAATATTCACAATGATTCCTTTAATCGGTAGTTATCTGAGTTGAGAAGACACAAAAGAAAAGTGAAACTAAACCTCACTATTGAACTTGATTAATGTTGTGTCATTCTGTAAAATACATTTTGTTTGATCATGATTTATGGTACGATGGAAGAAGTAAGATAACTTTTGGACTACCTTACTAGTCACCATAAAATACCACTGTATAGAAATTTTTGTTCTGAGTTAGCCAAAACTAGCATTTCTATACACTTTTGAAAAATGTAACGGATTAAACAAAATCTGCTTGACCTTTAGCGTTGTTTTCTGTCAACAAGGCCACTGCCACCTATTTTGGCAATATAAAAAAACACTGTTTGGACCGTTGTCTGTTCACAAACACGATGTTCAATGCAAATGATGTATTTACGCAACAAGTGACAACCGCAAAGACAATAATTCACCGACGACCGCTACCTTGCCGTCTGCTCCTACTAAACTGAACAAAAATTGCAATAAAATCTACCATTTCGCGTCGGCACCCACATGCGCCATTTCATGGATTCTCAAATTGAGACGCATGATGGCCTTAATGATTACAGCCTCGTTTTAAGTTTTTTTAGTTTAAGGTCGTCCTGTTTTTTTTATAATATGTTTATTGCATAACACGTAAAATGATTTGCGAATAATTAATGATCAATAAATACCATAACGGTAAAGTAAACCAATAAAGTTCTTTCGATACAGTCGTAAATACCCCATGAAACGGTGACAGCAAGGTCTGCCTTTCAGCAATTGATTGTTTTATCTAATTTTGAACCTAACATTCCAAATTTAAGGAACACATAGAACCTATTTTCTGAATGCCTTATTCTGCAAAAAGTTGCAGCGGTAAACGCTACATCCGTAAGACGGTAATAGGTAAAATTGGTTCCATTTCGGTGCCTAAAACAATGAAACGTTTCTTTGTGTTAAAATACCTAGTTTTGGTCACTTGCGAAATTTCAGTTCTATCGTTAATATTTAACCAGCATCATTTATAAACCAAGGCAAATCTATTTGTCATAAACCGTGACACTATCACTATAATATCTCGGCAACCACACAACGAGTCCAAATTAATTGCTAAGCCAGAATTAAATGTTATTGTGTCAAGGGTACAACTGTTTTTATTCACGAGTGACCTATTTCTGAAAAACTTAAAGCTCTTTGAAATATATGATATGCCATTGTGTATCGAAGGAATTTAGTTTATTAGTCAATTAAATTTATAAGTAGGCATTGGTTAAGTTATATTTTACTGTGTTTCTTTTGGATCGAATTCTTATTTTATAGCTAGGTATAAAATCGTTTTGATTTTCTTGTAGTGGCTACTATTTCAATTTATCTTCTAATGTCGGAGAACGCTGGTACAATCAATTCCCTTTAAGACTTGCGAGTCAGGAAGCGTTTGATACAAAATTAGTCTTTGTTTTAAAATGGTATTTTGGACGGTATGCAGGAACCGATGAACATACTAACATACTACGGGCTAAAAACGTAACCCTCTTTTTGGCCTTGCCGTGTTTGGGCAATAAATTTGACAGCTATTGGACTATTTTTACGCCATACCATGTCAAGATTGTGTGATCCAGAAATACATTCCAGAAGCGTTTGTTATTATAGTATTTCAGGCTCCATTTTGTTATTAATTTTCATTAGTCTATTAAAGATATTTATGTCTATTGCAGTATTTGCAGTAAGTACCTATACCTACCTACAAGTAAGAGGAAAATTGATACTGATCTGACAGTTAGTATCGATAATTTAAACTACCACTACATTACCGCATCTACTTGGGTATCGTGTCGGTAAAATAATATTATCTTTGGACTGTAGCGTTGTACAATCACTTTAGGAACAAACGCCTACAACAACTCTTTAATTAAACACTATAAACACCCTTTCTTTGATTAAATAAATTACAAAGAGTCGAGTTACATAACTATGGAAAGTGGACCTGTCGAAGTCCACTCGTGCCTCATGCACCATTGATGTTCTGACAGAATTCCGATTTGGGGAGGATAAAAAGTGGTTCGATGTAGGTATTTACAGAAAGTTGTCACCAAAACGGGAGACATCAGATTCGCTTTCGTTAATCGAGTACGAAAGTAATGCTATAACCATAATATTGTATTGTAATAGGCCGGCTTTTTGACCTTGCTAGCCGTCTATCTATACCAATAATTAGGTACATGGCTTCATCGTGACTTCTAAGTAGAGCACCAGTAGATTGCGAACTTTTTTACTAACTGCGTACCTACCGTTGTAAGTAGTGAAAGTTGGGCAAAAAATAGAGTCTAATCAATCATAAATAATAATATAACGTTCTTTAACAACTCAATTGAAAATTAAGCGAGAGCGACTCTGCTAAATAAATAGACATCTACATACTTAACTTTATTATTTTTAAATTGGTTTCAATAGGTTTTATATGCAAATGGAAAATGCTACAATTGATCATCGTAAAAATCAAATTATATAGATACCTACCTATACTTAGGTACATACTTATCTTATTTACTTACGACTCTCTTCACCGTATGTGTCAGATCAGAGTTTCTATCTGGTATCGGCTGATCACCCAATTAGAAACCAATAACTTCAAACGTTCCTTTAGAATTCTAATACGAAGTAGTATTTCACACAGCATTGAATGGTTTCACATAAAACGATTTTGACCATTATCGATTGAAAAGGTACCTATACCAATATTATAGCTTTGATCATAAAATTAGAGAGGTCGATGACCGAAATAAATAACGTTGTATAAAGAAAATTGCCTGAAGCCTTTTAACATCTGAAGGCGGACTATCAAAATTTCTCTATACCTAACTTGGAAGTTACGCAATGCTATTTTTCAATTACGTCGTATCTAACAGGCATATCTTTAACAAATTGTGAACGGGTGTGCCTCTGTTTGGACAATGCAGACTTTCCTGGAACCTCATCATCATATAATAAGTCTATCAATCAACGAGATTATTCTATTACGTTTATGCTTGCATTCATACTGGTGGAGCGTGACCGTCGTCATACAATGCTATAAGACATTCCCTGGACTTTCACTGCTGTTATCTTCAGCTGAGCCCCGAAGGTTTTGAGTGGCCGGATGCCCTGGTACTCTTTGAATCCCATTACAAATGCTAACGCTTACGTAAACGGATGAGGTTAACTCTTTGTTTCCTTACCTACAGCCTCAAGCGGATTCTTCTCAGCTACGTTTTTGTTGCACATAATGCCCGTAACATTGTAATGTTGTTTTCGTTTCGACTTGAATCATTTTTGTCGCATTCCTTTCTGGTGCCGTGCTTAATTGGATTGCATAATTGGCAAAATAAGCAAGACAAGATTTGTACTTTCCATCGGTTTGGATATTGAAAATTTTAAAGTAATCTGAAGGTATCTGCCGTTCCTTGGATACTTCGATGTAGGCACTTCAAGCGTACTTCAAGGTACTGAATCTAGCCCTATTTATGCTCCTACAACACGTAGACTAACGGTATAGTGAGTAATAAAATAATCGTAACAGTTTATTGCAATACTTTCGTGCGGTGCTTGTGTGGTGCATATTTTCGTATGCTGTGGAGACCGCTCCGTTAACCTTGTTATCTTCATTGCGTGTGGCCCGACATAAGCATTATGTGGGCTCAACCGTTACGTGGCTCCTGTAATCAGTCAAGCCATCTTCAGACCTTGGACATGTTTGTTAGATCGAGAAATTAAGGAAACTTTTTGTTTAAACTTAAGCAAATCGGAGTCACATGTACAATGTGACTGTGGGTGTAGATTTATTTTCTAAGTAACTTTGGGACAACGACAAATGAAGACTGACTTTGCGCAAAATGTTTCGAGTCATGAAAGCAACATGAGGGGTCTCCTTTGAGTAAATAATTTTACAATCTGTACCTATTAGGTATACTTATACTATTACTTATGGTTGGTATAGCATTAATTATAAGATTCCTCTTTATCTTCATATTTGCCCATTAGAAGAGAAGAGAGGACATTGATTCTTAGTGTATCGTATTGTATCAACTATCATGATTTATTTACGTGTATTCAGTATAAAACCTGGAATACCAAAAACAAAATTATAGGATTTCCTTGTAATCATTCGTTAGCATCCCGTTAGTTCAGTTAAAGGAATAGAGCTTTAGCAATGGGTTTATTGAAATATTTTGAATAGTATGAAGTTGTAAAGCCAATAGTTATTATTAAAGCCAGGTTTAGAATTAAAATTGTAAACCTAATTTACTCTAGTCTCTTAAATAGATGTTGAAGAAAAGCCCATTCATTAACCTTCATTATACATTTAATTTATGCATTGAAATTGAGAATGTTTTTACTGAACCGCAGAAGACGGCTCGCTCACCGCTCAGTGGTATTATCTACTCGTTTACTATGTTCCAGAGGCAATTATAGACGATAACTTACAAGTATTACGGCAAGGCGGTATATTACGCCCATAATAATTCGAAATAATACACCTTAACTATTTAAGTTTAAATAAACTCGGCGTAGGCGCGTGGTTATTATTGTTAGGGTCTTTCCAATCACCATTTCATCAATTGAATTAACCTGTTTAATTGTAGCAATATTTAATAATTACTTAGGTATCTTGATATTGCATTCAATAACTAAATACTTCACACAGATTTTGCAGTAGGTAACATTACATTCACTGTCTCCCAATCATTTCGAATGAGCCTTGGAGAGCTCTTGCGCACTCAAGATACTAATTACAAAATTAATGATTAGAAATTAAAACTAGATCAAATTTTTAGATAAAAATATCATGGACGCACTTACCTATGACAATTTGACGTTACTGATATGATAAAACGGAGGCTCGTTAGCTTTCTTGTTTTCTAACATCTTACGTGTTCTTACACATGCATGCTATTATGGCACCCACCCACCTGACGGCGACTCCATTCATCTTGAAAGCAAAAGAATTATTAACAGTCATAACCGAGGCAATGAACTTGTGGACCGTGCGATCAATCCAGAATACTTTCACTCCATACTCTATAACAGATGAGCTCGTCTACGAAAAATCGTAATAATTAAGAAGAATTGTTTGGAGTGAATCAGCATGTGATGCCCGATAAGAAGCTAGAATGTCATAATGCTATTGTATGCAAAACTTTCGATAGCCGCGGAGTAAAAGTGGACATTTTTTACTTAATTACATTTGCACGATTCATAAGAGCGCCTACTCGAAATTTCGAAGTTTGTAGATAGAGAGTTTAGACAATTACTATTGTTTCGTAATTATGTACAATGAATGTGACATTTGAACTTCGGAATGGATAATAAATAATATTCTCATTTCACGGGCTCTTTTATTTACCATTCAATATGCATGAGCTTTTTATCACCTCTACTAAAATTATCTCTAAGCGTTTGAGAAGTAAGTCAAATTAACGTTTAATTTCTTTGAGATATATTGCATAATATTATAGGCAATTATGTTATTCATATTATGTTCGGTAAAAGGTGTCTATTATGTATTCATAATCGTTTTGACTCTTGTTAACAGGTATTAAAATATTGTATCGTACAATTTAGATAACAATTAATTTTGTATCCTTATTTATTTTTATTTCTTTCGTAGTCATAATTACCTATGGCTATTAGAGGTGAAAAAAAATTACATATGCTTAACCGCTTATATTTTGTTTATTTGTGTTTTTAGAGTGCTATAATTATTATTATACCATTTTTCATACAGTTTTAATTAGTTTAAGGATTTTTGTAACCCTAATGTGTTTTATTTTTTCAATTTTCTTTAGAGAATCAAAATATGTTCCACTATAAGTTCCAATAATATATGTTCCAATAAGAAAAAGCATATGTTCCAATAAGAAAAAAAACCGATAAATTAAGCGCTTTCTACATTAAAAGTGTCGAGAGTCGTGATGTGCCATCTTAACACTTTTCTAAGCTTTAGATAGGTCGGTTTGTCTGTGACTTTGAAATTGCAAGTTTTACTTTTTGAAACGTATTCTCACTGTAACTGCTGCCTTTTTCAGTACCTACATTGCTTACAACAAAGGTGCACCTAGATCATTGACCTCGTCATTGCAAGCGCCGGGCGTCACCGATTGATAACACAGGTTAAATGGGCCGTGCCGCCGCAGGCCATAACCCTCTAACCATAACAATGGCCCTCTATTGATACACGCCATTCAATTCGCTAATACCCTTTAATTGGTTCACTGATTCCACTCAAAATGCTCCATCGATCGACCACTACGTAATGGATTGATTGATTAAACAATAGCTATAATAGCATACTACGTAATACGCAAGCTCACAAGATGAAGTTACAAAGTTTTTAAAATTTGAAGAGATTTTATTTTTATTTTAATTTATTGTTTTTTGTGCACAATAATTTGATAACAAAAAAAAATAAAAAAAATTAAAACTAAACCTATTAGACAAACCCCTCCCCAGCGTTCCCGGTGCAAAGCTGGACAATATGCAAGCAGCGTTACCCCGCTGAACCGCTATCAATAGCCTTTGCACCAGGAATGTCCCTTTGTACATGGGGTAACGTTCAACTGAGTACTTAGTTCTTCTTTCCTTAAACAAATAACTAAGGCACGCCTTCGTCCATACCATAAACAGCTGGAATTTATCATCAGATGAGGTAATGTTTAAATACTGACCTGTATAAGAACGTAAAAAAACGTAAAGATTCACATAGGTCAAAAAATGTATGTCGTTTTCTCGTACTTGTACTTGTTTAAGGGCTGTTTTCCGCCAAAATTGGGTCCTTTTTGCGTGAGGATGGAGTAGGCTCCGCACCTACTACCCTCTCAGCTTAGTCGACCATGTCCAGAGGAGAGAACTTGTCAATACATCTGGAGTCGACTAAGCCGCGGGTTTCATCACGATGTTTTCCTTCACCGTAAGAGCAATGTCAATTAGCGCACATAATTTTTTCTTAAGAAAAATCCATTGGTACGGCTCGCCGGGATTCGAACCCACGACCTTCAGAACGAAAGTCGAGGTATCTACCACTAAGCCAATACCGCTCTTGTTCCAACTTTTTCTACCTGGCATCTAAACTATTCAAAACAAAGATTTGGGCATCCTCACTCACTATGTCCCATTGAATTTGGTGCATTAGTTTCTCAGCGTTCCCTTATCTTCAAAGCCATGTTTTTGTTCCCAAAGTAATCTTGTAATAAATTACTGTTTTTATGTGGTCCTCATCAATCTATCTCATTTTGTCCTTTATCTACTAGCAGCGCCTGGCTAGCTGTTTCACTCACGTAAGAATATCGGAAACATTTTTTTGAAAATTGAGAGCCTTGAAGTTATTAAACTCTCTTTTAAAATAATATCAATAGGAAAAAAAATATAACTTATTTTCTGAAGTCGGTAAAAAAATATTGAAAACCCTGTTCCACCGAACACCCCTTATACTGTAATTTAAACTCTTGGAAACCATTTTGTATGCTCGATTGAAAACAAAAGTGCCGACACTCGTCTTGTCTAACCTAACCATCTGAGCTAACCATAGTCTGCTGCCGAAACTCAGGACAATGTTCACTTAAAAATATATTTGTAGGTAACGCTTGTGCGTTTCCATACAATATGAAACATTTGTCAAAGTGAATCGAAGTTTAGTATGCATGAAAAATTAGTCGGAAAAATTAGTAGTAATCAAAAATTTGAACATAAGTCAGCTGGATCGGTCCGGATGACATCCGGGGTTTACGGAATTTTAGTAGCTAAGTTGTAAAGAGGGAATTTTTTCATACTACCTATATACCAATATACCGTGGACACGCACGTTACCAGTCTCAATCGACGGAAGTCACCGCGCGACGCGATATTTTGAGCTAGGCGCGTCGTCGGGCGCAGTCAGGTATGCGACTTGAAAGGTATTCATAAAATGTAGGTAAGTACCACCTACAATTACATTAGGTGTTGTAAACTTTAGACCTACTAGGTAGCTGTGGTCTACCTACACAAGAGGATCGTCACCGCCACCAGCGCGACATAATGCTGGTGATGGGTAGGGCGGCGGCGACGACGACATCCTTCGTCCGGATTCGCTGCTATTGCCGAAGAGCCAAGATTGTCCGAAGATGTTTCGATGAGTGTTGTCTTCATCCGATGGAGACTCATGACTGGCTATGGTATGCTGGGGTAGAGATTGTGCCATTTGTGCGTAGGTATAGGTGTATTTTGTTGGGTAGACGTATGTTGATCTCCAAAAATCAAGGAAATATAGGCAACAGCGACATCATATTTTTTTGTCGATCGTCTGTTGTTTGGTCGAAAATGTAGGCAACTTTATGTGTTGCTAGGTTGCTACTACGATTGTCCACTTCTTGCTACATTTGCACGGGCTCTTGTAATCATTATTATTAAGACCGCTACTTGTTTCTTGGGTTCTTGAGCAAGTATGATAAACTATCTCCACCCACATGGATATGGATACTTAACATTCTGAAGTTTCAAGCTTAGGAATGTAGATAAATTAGAAACGAGTTAAGTAATTCAGAGAAATGCGTAATTCCTGTTTAACTGCGACCTACTACTTCCACCCACATACATAATTTGATTGGTTCGAACTCGAGGTCTATTTATTTCTTAGATTTGGTCAACTTGTCTTCTTAGCTGGCTTGCTATTGTGATAGCTTATTGGCAAGGGATTATATAAAGATTAGGTGCTTACTTGCCTCAGAAGCTTTTAATTTAATCCCTAAACTTTTTGTACTATACCTAGATTAGATTTACCCTAATTCCTTTACTTTGTAATTCAAACGTGAGAGTAAGTATTTCGATATTTAACGACCTATATAAATTACACCTGGAATTTCTGGCACCTCTTTTTGGGTCGGGGTTAATAATCTATACTAATCTTTTCAAACACTAATATTATAAAGAGTGTGTTTTTGTTTTATTTGTTTGTAACTAATAGGTTTCGAAACTACGGGACCGATCTTGATGAACTTCGTATGAGGATATATTGATTCATTGGGAATAACAAAGGCTACTTTTTATCCCGATATTCCTACGGGATCGGGCGTAAACAGCGGAGCGCTGCTAGTACTATATAAGTTTTTTCACCTAAAAATATAGTCAATTCATGAGCGGCTTTGACTTTGTATCTTCAATACAATACAATACAATACTTTATTGATAACTCCCTAGTTACATGTCATATGTTATAGTATAAGTATGTTGTCATTCGAAGTCAAGGTTCAATAGTAGCTAGGATCAAAATTGAGTTAAAGTAAGTAGGTAAAGTACCTACCTCCTGTTGGTAGAGTAGGTGGTGAAGATAAGTAGTAAAATATAATTTTATTACCTTAGGTACAACAACATTCACTGAACAATTATTTAAATAGATATTCAGACAACAGCACGACACAGGCATGTTGACAATGAGGTGAAATATTAAACCAACACTAGGCAGGTAACCATTAACATTTATCCTTGGACTAAAATAGAAAGGATATCCGTTTGAACCGTATGACTATAATGTGTAATGGTTATTGAGTAATGAATAGATAATTCAATACATTTATTTGACCCTTTGAGAATCGAATATCGAAGTTAAACTTTGGTCTAATTTGTGCAGTTAACCGCATAAACGGTGGATGCAAGTTTCCGGTTTAAATGGAGCTCTCAAGGACGCACCCATCCCGCATCCGTTCTGTGAATTGGGGTAAAGTATTGTTGGTGTACAAAAACTGGAACAGATGTTCCCTAACTTGATGCTATCTCTAAGCTACCTCTCTGTTCCTCTCGTTCTCGTAACAGGTGAACTTTATGGCTATTTATGTATTTATGTAGGTATGTATACCTAGCATACCTACGTAACAGGGCAGGTTTAATCAGGTACCCAGTAAAATTCCCATAATGTCTACCCTGTTTGCCGGTAGAAAGGAACCAAAAGACTATGATCAAGTTGTCGTAAGTGTCGCATTAACACTTCACTTTCCCAACAACCCAGAATTGAAGGCATTTACTCATCTGCCGGTGAGTGGCTGTAATTACAGGCCGACAGGGGTGGTTGGTTACCAGGCACCGTAATGATAAAGGAGAAAACATTGATAGATCGCCAATGGATTACTTTCTCGAAAATTGCACGAAAGTATGCCGTGCGAAATTGTATTTTTTTAAATATTGTGGTGTGTTATGGTGACTGTAGATTTCGGGTGGAAATAAAGTCCAAACCAAGTAAATACCTTACCAGCTACCATCGGTATTGCGGCATTCTCGGCGCGGCACGTGCTTTGACCAACAAAGCAGCTGCTGGTTTTGTCCTTTTATGAAATGCTGACCAACTTCTCATAAACTTGCTTAAGGGCAGGTACTAATAAAGCTACCAAAATCGACCTTTGTTTTAGGCAACTCTAAGTAACCAAATACTCTTTTTTTGTTATTTGGATATAAATGGATATTGTAGTTTAATAACCATATTTTTGTTTATTGTGGTTGAAAACATGATATGAACAACTTCGTTCGATAAAAAAAATGTTAGAAAACAGAGAATTATTAGATCGTTTATCGGGTTTTATTCAAAAATAGTTAACGTTTGTTTCTAAAAATGAATCAAATGATAGGTTTTGACCTCTAGGAACTATATCTGTGGATAATAATGCTAAAATGTTTTGCATATCGATCAAATATAACAGTTAGCACGCAGCACGCTACGTTTTTGAGAGCGGCGGCTAAGGTAATGTGAATACGCACACGGTACTGGAAGAGCGCCTTAAGTATACATATTTACCTAGTTTCTTGAATGAAATTTGTTTATAAATAATCATATTTAAAAAATAATTCTGCTTTTGCTTGATACTTTCCGAAGAGTGCGAAGTACAAAATAATTAATTCAAAATAAACCGCTCTCAACAATATGATTGAATATCTCTTTTTCAAAGTCGGATAATTTAATTTGATAAAAACGTTCCGATATAAGCACAATTTGTCCCCAACCAAGTTTATGGTACTTTCCTACAATTTAAATGCAGTGGTGCTCTTTGGTTACAGTCTGGTTTACAATTCATTTATAAAAGTAAAAACTAATAGCTTTCTAATTTAATTAATATTACTTACATATTTGTAACAATAAGTGCATCAAACAAAATATAATAAAATAAATGCGTAAAATGAAATGACTTGCGATGCGAGACGAGGAGCGGGAAGGATAGGGGGCGCGGTAGAAGCGGTCGAGACCCCTCCACACCCGCCTTCACGCCCGCAGTCAAGCGAGAGGCAACAGCTAGCCAGCTGCGCGTCTTGTGTTTTTCGGATTTTGCAGTGTGGCCGACGTTTCTTTCTCTAATTATTTGTTATTTTACTCATGTTAAGTTTGTTTACATAAGATAAAGTGTAAAAATATTTATAGTAGTAATCTAGAACTTTTACTATGATACAACGGGGGGGATAAACAGTGTTTCTGAACCGTTTGTGAACCTGAAGTGTTTCACTGCATGGATTCCAGTGCCTTTTGTTAAAAATAGTGGATTTTATTAGCAGGTTGTGTTTGAGTTGGTACTTTACTGTTGGATTTAATGTTTTTAAAGGCAAGAGTGTGACTAGTGATTGTTGTCGTGGCCGGTTTCCACTGTGGAAACTTTCCAAACGTGCATAAAACAGTGGCTAATGCTTTCCTAGCGAATGCGAGCCCTGCCTGCACGCATTCCTCCGAGGAGCAAGTGCCGGCAATAAGCATTTTACGGTGAGTAAAGCGCGTTCAAGTTCATCGTACTTTGACCTAAAATTGTGACATCGCATGACAACGAACCGTCCAGCCCAGAGTCAAATGTCAAATTGTCCTATCGCTGCAAATGGAAAGATGAGAATTTATTGCAATAGCATCAGTAGCATCTTGTAAATACCGTGTGAAATATCCTCGCGATCGTTTCAATTGATTGGTGCAGTCAGGAACTGAATCATATGATTCACAAAGCTGCTTTCTGAATCATATTGTAGGTAACCATAAAGTGCTCAAAAATTCAGTCCCACTGCTGGACAAAACAGTTTTATGACATTTTCTATGCATGTAGAAAGTTATTGATAAAGCATTCTGGTCACTAAGCAACTGATTTCATTAGTTCACCAGATAAGGTAAAAGCACTGATAGTGCATTACTAATTTATTTTCCCACGGTGATATGATAACGTTTTCCTCCATTCGGTATGTCTTGTTTATTGAGAACTTAATTAAATACAGATAGCAAGTTTTTTGAAATTATTTTATATTGTACTACATATTCACTTTATGCTGTCTTAGGGGAACTAAGACAGCATAAAGTGAATAGGTAACATCCAACAATCTAACATCCTCTCTAAGTGCTAATCTAGCTAATACTTTAGGGAACTATGAACTCAGACCTAGCTTTATGCTGTGTATGACTATTTTTCTTTTCTAGTTTTTGATGAAATGATATTAAAATCACTCTATTCTGTCATAGTTCCCTACCCCATAATATTCTAAAATCACCTTTAAGTGCTAATCTAACCAATAACTTTTTCTTTTCTAGTTTTTGATGGAATTGTATTATAGGTAATCAAATCACTCTATTCTGTGCCAACCACATGATAATCTAAAATTCCCTCTAAGTGCTTATCTAGCCTACATTCTTAGAGACTATGAATTCAGTATTAGCTGTAGACTGCGTACCGCTTCTTCCATGCTTCAAAAAATGCAAAATGATTTAGCAATATCTCATGCTTGACACATTCCTTTGGAATGCTCTTGAGAATGGTTCACTATCCACCCAAGCTGGGCTCAGCACAAGGTCTATGTTTAGGGCTTTGTATTATGTAAATTAAAAAAAATACTAAGTTTAATATTAATTTGATTCCTACCTTACACGAATATTTATGCACTAATATTCATAAATTCAAGTAATAACAAATATTTGGTTCTGGTCTAGGTGTTTTTGTATGTTTAATAGGTATTTATTTACAAAAGAAAAGTATACTTATAAATATCCGTTGTCTGGCCACCATAACACAAGCATAATAGCTTAGCTTGGGGCTAGATGGCGCTGTGTGGAATGTCCTACGATATTTATTATCTACAGCTACACTAATATTATTAATAAATAAATAAATAAATTGATAAATATTACATAAACAAGATAGATTTCTTCCTGTTTAGTTTGTTTGTTTGTATTGAATATGCTCCAAAACTACTGGACCGATTTTGATGAAACTTAGTATGAGGATACATTGATTCATTGGGAATAACATAGGCTACTCATTATCCCGATATTCCCACGGGATCGGTAGTTATTATATAAACATACAAAATGCTTTTTATATATATGGCCCAACTGTAAGAAATTGACCCTTCTCTCCGAGGGTTTGGGCAGTAAGATTCAGTTTTAATTGTCCTAACTCATCCTTTTGTTCTCTGATGTGGAATTCCTCATATATCCTATATCATAATAACTATAGTAAGTATAGGATAGATACATAAATAATTGAATAACTCTAAGAATCTGTTGAATAATTCAAGACTCCGCCCATCCCTTCAGGGCCAGCACTGCTTTGTAACTCTACAATTATTTTACCCCTAACATCTACCTACCTATTAATAAATTATAAGGACCACCCATCAAGAAACTTCAGACATGTATCAAATCAACTACATAGCTGTGTTCTGAGGTTTTACTCACTAGTCCCGATATTAAAATATAAAAAAAAAAGATAAATGTTGACAAAAATATAAAAGTTGAAAATTAAGATAAATTTTGGTACTTATAAGTTTTCGCGAAAATGTAAATTTCCATATCTTTTTATCATGTTAACTCAGAACCTTAATTTTTATACACCTAATAGGGACTATAGACCACAATATCTATACTTATATTATAAAGCTGAAGAGTTTGTTTGTTTGTTTGAACGCGCTAATCTCAGGAACTACTGGTTCGAATTGAAAAAATATTTTTGTGTTGGATAGTCCATTTATCGAGGAAGGCTATAGGCTACTTTTTATCCTGATATTCCCATGGGATCGGGAGTTACGCGGGTGAAACCGCAAGGCGCAGCTAGTCTGGTATGAATTTCAATATGCTAGGTCCACCCGTTACTGAAAAAATCGGTGGTGACAGACAGACAGATGGACAAGAAAGTGATCATATAAGGGTTCCTTTTTTACCTTTTAAGGTACAGAACCCTATAAAAAACTTCCAGTTTTCTATCTAAGCTACCTTCCAAGTTTTATTGTTATTCGTTTATTAGTGTTAGTTAACATGACGAGATAACAAATATACCTATTTCCATTCACAATAACAAACTTTCGCCTTCATAATACTACTAGCAGTGCCTCGCGGTTTTACCCGTGTATTTCCTAATTCCGTGAGGATATAAGAATAAAATGTAGCCTAGTTACTCCCAACAATTCAATGTATCCTCATACCAAGTTTGATCAAAACTGGTTTAGTAGTTTCAGAACTTTTCATTAAAAAAACAAATATTTTCTCTTTACAATATAAGTATAGTATTAAGACTAGCTAGCAGTACTTCGTGGACCCGCGTAAGTCCCTATCCCGTGGGAATATGAGAATAAATATTTTCGTTACGGAATTTCTTGAATCGGTCGCCGCGATAAAAGCTATGCAATAGCTTAAAAGTTGCATAAGGTACTCCGAAGAATTCAATATATCCATAAACTTACCAAATTTCATCAAATTCGATGCAGTATTTAAAAAGCAGCACACAAAATGATTTCTCTTTATAATATTAGTTTAGATAAGTGTGGTATTAAATCTCAGTTAAAGTATTGTAACACTCAAAGAGAACTATAATATAAACCACAAACAAATAAAAGTTTCATGTTTTATTTTATTATCTAGCCCACACGGTTTGAACTGTTAAAAGTTGTTTTGAAAAACATTTCTTCTATTTTTGGCTAGTATTGGGGAGTGTGAAGGGATGGACTTATCTTGCATCCATTTGGTTGTGACACTTGAGACATTTTCGGTTTAGGAAAAAAAATAAAGGTGTGCCTTTTTTTGTAACATTTTGGGTTGGGAATTGTTGATAGATTTCTTTTAGAGATAGAATAGAATATTATTTATTTGCAACAAAAATAAATTATAGTTTTACTTACCTACATACTACAAGCTAACAAAGCCTAAGTTCTTTATTCAATTGGAATCATACAATTTGCATGAAATCACATTGAAACGTCTTAAAAACTAAGGATGTGTGCTTTCGAAATGCGCCCACCAATGAGAAGAAGGCACAAGAAACTCATGAACAGCTAAACTAAACTAAAAGATTTTTGCAAAACAGACCCAATCTAAGTAAAATATATCAATAAGTAACAATTTCATTATCTATGAAACTTATGTTTGTGTGTATGTTTGTTAACTTTTCATGCAAAAATTACTGAATGAAATAAGACGAAACTTGGTATTTCAATAGCTAAAACCCTAGAGAAATAAACATGAAGAATGTATGGTATACTTATAGTGGACCGCGGTTACACCCGCGTAAGTCCCTATTCCGTGTGAATATCAAAATAAAAAGAGCCTGATATATAACTTCTAAATACTCCCAAGGATTAAATTTATCTTCATACCAAGTTTCGTCAAAATCGGCCCGGTAGTTTCGGAGCTTTTTAATATTAGTGTAGATAGATCTTCATTATTTGGACTTACCTAAAATAAAAATATCTCGAACAAACTATACAAGTCCTTGCATTCTAGGTAAAATTGTAAAAAATACATTCTATTCATAGATAGCTCAATATACAATATTTTTTATTCAAATTGGCTTAGATAAAAAAAATTACAGGAGCAGAAATATATAATAACACAGGTGCTTAAAATATTGCGTTATCTTCTCTATACATATAAAATGCTTTGTCCTGAATGACTGACTGCCTAAACCGCTGATCATAATGACCTGAAACTTGGAAGGTGTGTTCTTCATATGACGTAGGCATCCGATAAGAAAGGATTCTGGAAAATTCAAACCCTAGAACGAAGTCGCGGGCAACAGCTAGTTCTAATAATAATGTTATGTTTTTGTATTCGTAGGGAAGCAAACGGAACGGGTGGCGTGGCGGGCAGCGGGGGCCTGCTAGCCATGAACGCCACCCAGGTGCAGTGCGAGCCCCACGACTCGGTGGTACTCATTAAATGTAAGTACTTTCATAATTAACACTTCCTCTAAAACTAGGTACTAAGAAGCTCCCATATTACGACCTCTGTAGCGCGGTTGCAACGCAGAAGGTTGCGATTCCGGCCTCAAACAAATATTTATGTACAGATATTTGTTTCTGGTCTGGATGTTTATGTATGTATTTACATAACCAGCGGACCATTGAGACGCTTCTAACGATACCTCATTTGTTAAATTATACCTACAGTGTTTTTCAACCTTGACAGAGCGACCCCTTTACAAGTAAAACAAATATAGCGAACCCCCTAGGGCCCTAATAAAGCTATTTTAAATTATTTTTGAGAGAGTCAAATTTTAAAATTAAGCTGAGGATAAAAAAAAATAGTTTTGAGTATTTCGTTTGTGTTCAAAACACCTTACTTTTTCGTGTTGGACCGACAAACACCTTACTTTTTCATTTAGCCGCAACCCCCCGAGTGAGGCTTTGCGACCCACAGGTTAAAAACACTGAATTATAGTATTTAGTTTTGAAGTTAGGTGGGAACATATGAACAAACATACATACATACAGGTAAAAACCATACCCCTCCATTTTGGCTTCGCCGTAGTTGGCTAAAAAAAAGTGCCATATAGCATTCTATCCGTTGTTTGTTTTGCTTGGGGTTAGATTCCGCTGTTGTGAAAGGTCTTGCAATATTTTAATTATTTATTTCACATAAACTCATTAGGGTATTTATCCAGGAGTCGGTGTATCTGGCGTCCTAAAGCTACCTTAAAATGTCCTATTTTGGCCATTCATTTTGCTACACGAAGTGCTAGAAATGCACTTACCTACTGTTTGCAATCAGCTACAGACTCAGGTCATAGATATCAATGCACTAGTTATAGTATAGAACTTGCCATTGAGTCTTTAAGTATATGGTTTCCAGAGACATAGTCTTACAGTTATTGATTCCGAATCTATTGTTTTACTGCTTGATCAAATATGCCTAGGTACGTAGTAATACGAGTAGGTTAGATATGTACCTACTTGTTGCGTGAAATTTGCTTATTAATAATTATTTCTAATGTCCTTAGCCAAGCTATATACGGACTTGTAGTCAGCATTAAAACTAAATATGTAAGTATTTTAAAAAAAATCTTAAATATAATTTAGCTACATTTTATCTATCACCATTCAGTAAATGTCTACGGCTAGATTAGATTTCTTAGCCTAAAAGTACACGTAATTCTAAATACATGCTATATTTATGTAAGTCATTTACCTAAGAGCACGACACATTAGCATTCAGCATTACTAGGTTAGCTAGGTTAGTTTTCTTACCCTAAAATTACTCCAAATTCTAAATATTTACATGTTTTATGTATCTAAGTCATTTAGTTTACCTACGAGCACGACATATCAGCATTACTATTCAGTCAATATCTATATTAGATTTCTTAGCCTAAAAGTACACCAAATTCTAAATACATGCTCTATTTGTCTAAGTCATTTCATTTACCTAGAGCACGACACATCAGCATTACTATTCAGTCAATATCTACGGCTAGATTAGATTTCTTAGCATAAAAGTACACCTAATTCTAAATACATGCTCTATTTATCTAAGTATCATTTACCCAGTTGGCACAATGGTCACCATGCCGGACTGTCAAACACAGGGTTGCGGGTTCGATTCCCGCCTCAGACAAGTATTTATGCTTAGGTATTTGTCTGTGGTCTGGTTGTTTCTATGTATTATAAGTATATATTTACAAAAGAAAAGTAATATAAGTAGTTTATCCGTTGTCTAGCACCCATAACACAAGTCTAGTTACTTAGCTTGGGGCTAGATGGCGATGTGTAGAATGTCCTGCAATATTTATTTATTTATTATTATTTATTTACCTACGAGAACGACACATCAGCATTACTATTCAGTTAATATCTACGGCTAGATTAGATTTCTTAGCATAAGAGTACACCTAATTCTAAACACATGCTCTATTTATCTAAGTCATTTTGTCTACCTACGAGCACGACATATCAACATTACAATCGCACTGTAAAGTACCTACATCTGTTTTATTTTTGGACGTATGCTCGACATCAATTTGTTTCTGTTTGGTTTCACGCACTATTTGTTTACGAACATACCTACTATAAGAATAACGTTTCAGTATTGTACTCATAAAAATAGAATCCATTACGTTAATTAACGTAAGTTCTATAATAAAAAACCGTAATATATAATTGATTAGTCCTATCTATATCTATTTTGGGTAATTTTGTTAGAGCCCCGTTACAATCGCGCATAAATACTCGAAAACATAGCACGCAATGACACTTAAATTGTATTATTTTACGATGAAACCAAACATCTAAACTAAAGCATCATGAATACTGAAGGCGATTACATTTAATATAGCGAACAGAATAAACTCCATGAGACGTTCGTTGTAGAATATTACATCTGTCTTGAGAATTAATCTTCGAGTAATCTCTTGCTATTTCGAACCTAAGACTCACCAAAACAACTTGTACTATTTCCCTGAACGTAAGTGCTACAGCGAAATGGTTAAGTTCCAGTGTCGATCTCGCCATTTCTAGAAATAGAACCGTATTGTGTTTAAATCCGTCATCAGAAGTTCCCCCGTAGTGCATCGCTCCCAATTGATGCGGGAGCCACGCGCATATTTACAATTAGTTTTGTTTGTGAGCCTTAATTATTGCGGCTGCTGGACATGAGCCAATGCTGGTATTAATTTTTCTACATGGCCACATAGGCTCAGTAATTGAATGACATACATGTGCACTCTGAAATTATGTTAATCCGGCTTAGTTTAACCCCGACTTTGTAGTAAGCAACACGCGAACGATGTATTTGTTAATTTTCAGTGTTCACGTGAGCAAGTTATTTTATATTTGTTGTATTTGTGACAGTGGTGTGGTACGATGCAGTTTACTTTAGTAATTGTCGTAAACAAAGTGAAGTTATGTCCGGTGTCGGAGGAACCGTTAAAGCAAATAGGTAAGAACAATGTGCTAATGAAGTTTACTGTTCATTTAAATTAGTAGACTTAATATTAGATTTCTCTTCAAATATCCATTAGGTATAAACACGATTTTACGTTCTTATTATTAAGTAACGTAAATATTATGACTGCAATTTCATGTTTACGTAGATTGAAGAAATCTTCAATTAAGGTTTAATAATGCTTTAGAAAGTACAAGAGCTGTATCGACGGACAACAAGTGTGGCAAGAGCAATCGCTCCAATATTGTAAGTGACGTTCTTAACCATCTGAATAAACGTAATTGAACAATTTCTATCGACCCATTGCCCTTATCTACTCGAGACGGTGCTGTGCCGCAATTGCCTCCAGCTGCTAATCATTGTTTGAGAACTTTAAATTCAATGAGGCTATGGAAGTTTTGTAATCTTCAAGGAAGAGAACTATACCTAATACATTTTAGATTACTCTGCACTATGGGGACAATGCACATGATTTGAGGTCCTGTCTTCCTCGACAAACAATTATTCATTGCGGTTATTATCTTTTATTTCACTGTAATTACCAGAGAGCCCTCAGTGGCTCGTTCGTTGACGTCAACAGTTTGTGCAAATATGGAATAATATTATGTTCAATATTATTCCATATTTTCTGATTCAATGAACCCATATAATGGCTCCCGCACACAGCGTCGTCGTCGTCGGAATTGTGTCAAGCGCATAACTCCCGATCGAGCCCGATTGTTAGCTTGCAACGGCCTATTTGCTGCATTCTTATCTGAAACTTGTAATATTATGAATCACGAGCTCTAGGCGAGTGAAACAATGGAACCATGAGTGACGGGGTGCGGCGCGGTGCGGCGTCTCAGATCTCGACCCACTCAGATAGGAACAGAGATCACTAGATAGTTACTGACCGTACATAAATCGATTCTTGTTATGGACCTGTTATTTCGATATTTACATTTACCTACAACAGGTTGGTTCCCATCTAACGGGGTTATCTGCACAGGCAAATAACTTATAACTCCATCGATAAGTATCAATTGTAATTTATTTTATTACCATTACCCTTGCGCGGTTTCAAAAGCAATTCCATGTATGACCGACTGAGGCATGTGAATTCGTATTGTGAAATTAGTAAGTTTATTAATGTTACTGGCGCGCATGTTAAATTCGATAACCACGTCGAATGTCTGTTCGTCAGATACTTGAGTTATCTTAGTACATTCCAGAGTTGTTCTTTAACTCTAGCAATTCGTGCTATCTCTTTAGGGCAATATGATTTATGTCCAATGCAGCTCCGCTATCGAGAAAGGAAGGTCAACACTTGAAGATGCTCCATTTGTATTCATTTTCGCAGAATTCAATGGGGTTGCTGTCTTATATCCTCCACACATAATATCAAAATTGAAATTATTTTAGTGTTAAACAATATGAACCAGACTTGTTATATCTATCATTTATCTGTTGTTTACATATTAATTTGTACCCAGATAACTGTTCGCTAATATGTTATTAGCATTAGTACTAATTTAGAGAACAATTAAATTTCGCCTGTGTCAACGTCATCAGCATACATTCGATTGCCATCTGTGTTAATATCGTTAAATAAATCAGGTCATCAACCCGCTTGACCGGTTTTATCTACTGGACCTCGATCATCAGCGAGAAAATTACAATGGAGTTACAGAGATACCATTAGTTAACAGTTCATTCAGAAGTTACGTTAGTGTGGGACTATACATTGCGCAGGCGACACGTGGTCGGTTATAATTATTCTTTTTAACTCCAATTAATCTAATTTATACAGTTCAGTGTTAATTCATTCAGTGATGAACCAGCGGTACAATGTTTATCCAGTGACTTGAAAGTAAAATCAAGTTGAATTGTAAAGAAATAACCTTGATTATCACAAAGTTAAGTTACGCAACTGTGAAATGTGATTTGTTTTGTGATGGATAGACGAACCAGTGACAGTATGAAGCGTGCCAGAAAGGACGATAAAATAACCAAATTCAAGCACAAGTTGATCAAAAAATATAAACTATGTAGGTAATTGATGATTTCAAACATTTTTAATGCCAGTTCAAAACTTCTTTGATGGAATTTGATATGTTCTTTCCACGTATTTCCTAAAGAAGCATATTTTACTGATATTCTAACCTAATAGAAAACGTGCTTCTGCAAAATGGTGTAACCTTACAGACCACCCACACAAACAACTTCAAGGTCTTGTACCAAGTTAATTGACATTTCGTTTTTGCACAGTATTATCACAACCTTCCGATGAGTCTTCTTTAACGCTTACAATAAATTCAAAGGTGTGTTTAAAGATATCTTGAAAATTTTAATCATGTTTATTTCCCACTCGTATTTGGATACCGTGAAATTTGTTTATTTTCATTTCAATGTTCATCTTCCATATCGTAACTTTATTTAGTAAACGTTCCCTTCAATGCGAAATGAAGATAAATGATCGAAAGAGAATTTTCATTTGTCTCTGCCGTCTATTTTCACATTGCTCGATTTATCCTTCGTGTTTATGTCCCCTACATCCAATTGTCGTTGCAACCAATCCTTCAATCAGCACCACTGTTGTCTTGTTCTGTTTAGATTTTATGAGTAGAAATTGCTGTTGCTTACTATCACTTTGTCTTCAGAAACAATGTAGTCACAACATAAATTATAAGTGCGAAAGTCATGTTTGAAAGTCACAGCGGGGCGATGAAAATTTGCCTGAAGTGTGGAATAAGAAATAGTTTGGGTACTTTTCATTCATGTATCGGGTTAGTAGTAATAACGTGGACGAAGACCAGAATAAAAGCTTTTTTAAATTTGTATCTCAACCCCCTGTTTAAAACTTATTTGTTTTTGCAGATGAGCACCGGTCAGCGGGAGGGAGTTGGGAAGAGCCGGTGAGTGCGGTGCGTAACGCACCTCTCAGACGCTCGCAAAGGCTCAACTCCACACTGGACTCCAGGTTAGTACATACTAAGAGGATTAAAAATTTCTAAGTGTCGACTTTAATGCTGTTTCACGAAACTTTTCTGATCTCCACATTGTTTGCGGTCCCGTACAAACATGATTGCGGGAGTGGATTCTTTACTCTTAATCTGAACGTAGTTTCTTACTTGCGCGGCGAATGTCTCTACAATCATCAACGTTTTATTGCTTTTAAAAACGAACGACTAATTGACCCATGATCCCCTTTCTGCTCTTTTCAATTAGATTTTTTATTGTCATAAAGTTAATCTAGATGTTAAATGATTTACTTAGTAGCTTTTGTTGAAATAGTGACTTTAGTTCTAAGCTTTAATAAATTGTGTTATTCAGATTATATGGCGGTTTAAACATGTAGGAAGGAATGGTTCCTTGCTTACTCCAAAAATATAACTAAATCCCAAAGTCATAAATGTCACAGTAAGGGCGTCAACACGTACGTTTCCGGACGGAAAAAACCGTAGACGTCTTGATGTTAACATTTTGTATGCGTCACGGGTGTTCGGTCTGTTTAGTTTTGTTAGAGGAAACTTATGACTTCGTTATTGTGGTTAATATGTTCCCCCCCATTATTTTGGAGAGTCATTCATGTATGATGTATTTTTCTACGTCAAATAACCTAATGTTATTGACTAACATTAGAAAACTATAACCTGCTAAGAATCTCTGTATGAAAGCTACATAATTGACTTAGCTCTGCCTTGAAATAACTGGGAAAGAATGTCGAAGAGATCGGCTCCGATGACAAAATAGGCACATTGAAATACCAACTAGTAATTACGAAAGTAACTGGGTATATAATTTAATGATGCTCTCGGTAGCTACACACGTGTGGTCTTAAGACGAAGTGGTATGACCAGAAGCGCGATAGAGGTGTCTTAGAAACAGTTTTTGGGTATCAACCACTAAAATCCATAGAATGATATTCCTACTGTCGTAAAGGTGAACAAATGCTTTGTATTGTCATACACTTCGAAACACGATTAGAGTGATTTGCCTCGATAGAAAATAATCGTGAAAATTCTAAAAAATCTTTTTTGTGAGCTTTTTAAATTTTACGGCGATTGTAAAGAAATAACAAGTACAAAATCCATATTTTCATAAACTTTACATCAAAGCCCATAAGGTAGTACAGATGATTTTTCACTAAAATAAATATGAGTCTTTTAATTAAATAAAACAGTTAAAATGGCCATTTAGCTGCGCGCGGGGATAGGAATTTTCAGGTCCTACTTCACCTTAAGTTACCTACCTTAAAATTATATTGGAAGTAGTAATGACTAATGCGCAAACGTATATACTACTTACAGGTTTCATTACCTTGTATTTTCGCGTAGGTGTTTACCGAGTAGCCAAATAAATCAACATACGGGAGGCCGACACGCAAAATCTTTTGTTATTGAAACGAAGTTCCTTATCGCAGGTTTGCGACGGGACCTATTTCATAATAATCCAGTTTAATCCAGTTTGAGCGTTACGAAAAATGCAACGGATAACCCTAAGATAAATTAAATCTCACACATAATAGTATATCGATATGTCTGTCAGTCTCTCTGTCCAAAGGAAGTTCTTCCAAACGCGTGTCCCGCGACACGTTTGTTTTTTTATCTCTACTGAACAATTTTTTTGTAAGTAAATAACCAGAATCCAAACCAACATAATGGAAGAATTCTTATTTAAAAAACAATCCGTTTTAGTTAAAGCGAAGCTCCGGTCATTATATTGTTAACATAACAACATAAAATAGTAACAAAAATTCAATTGCCAACGTCGGGAGAGCGACATCACTAATAATGATTGATTGTCTCGACCAAATTAGAACCAATTCTCGCCTTTTAGAGGGTGCCGATCTATAAACAGAAGCTGTTCTCGAATTTCAGTTTAACTGCGACATTAATTACTGACTTACAGCAAGGAAGTCTTAAAAAATACATCATTTTTATCGTAATAAAGTTACTAATTGGTCCAGTGTCATGTCTCGCAGGTCGTAAAATATCAGTTTCTCTTACACTATCTTATCACTACTCATTACCGAGTACAAAGTCTATTATCTCTGGATAGATACGTTGTAATAACTCCGTAACAAAGGGCTTTAACAAACTAGGCTACCACATACATTCTGGTAATAAATTCTTTATCTAACCTACCCTCGAAGAATGTGATAAAATGTGAACTGAAGCAAGCACAATTATTCAGTTGTTCTTATTATAAATGCAGCATACTTAACGTGACCATAATTTTCTGTAGACAGCGGTACAACTGCAGAAATTTATTCTAAATGTTAAGCTAGATTTTGTAACAAAACGAAAGAATATTGTAATATTTGTACCAAATTAATTGCCAGCAATGATGTTACCCAGCCCAGGAAAATGGGTTAAGTTAGGTAAGAACTTCTAGCCTAACTTTCGTAGAACTACGCCAAGTAATTCTGTTCATGTTTCCAACAGTTAAAATTGGTATGGATAGATCTTCGGTTCTGCATTGATTTCCTCGAAAGTCATCACAATATATAGGGACACATTTAAATATGAAAGCGGGACATTTCTTCCCATACTACTGAGACAGTGCAAAAGCTATTACATGATGAAGGATGTAGATAACATCCCACATAATTTATTAGCGGTCAACTGTAATTGTGGCTTAGATTAGGTAACAACATAATACGAGTTTGCAGTTCCCTTGTCAAGTATGAAGTTGACAGTTGGCGTCCGACTTCCCGTCTGAACTCGGTGTGGTCTCGCTGAACAATTAACGGAGTAGCGTTGGTAATTAACACGAATTTCCTGTTGAAACAGTAGGTAGGATACAGGACGATATAGCTGGTGCCGCTGCTGGGACAAATTATCACTTTGTTTGAATGAATGCTAGCTCTTACCGGGTATCTAGTTTATTTGACCGGTTTACATTATTTCAGTCCAGTAATCTAGTACCGCTGAACTGGAATGGACTGGACGGGAGATATCGTCTACGTGTTTCCAGTCATTTAAAAGCTGTCGAATCGTGTATCCTGTAAAATTGTTCTGTTAGCACTAGAGTGGCACTGGATTGGCCGTTTACATTATTCCACTTGCGCTGGAATGGTCGTACTGGATTCAAAAGTAGACCGTCAATCCAGTTACTGGACTGGATTGGTCACTGGATCCAGTGCAATCCAATTACTGGACTGGATTGCTCATTGGATCCAGCGCAATCCAGTGTGGGTTTACATCTTTCCAGTTGCAATACAGCGCTTGATTCGATCGCTGGACTGGAATAATGTAAACCGAGCATTATCTTATTCTAGGTAAAACAAGGCGACATAGTTTGACCGCACTTTGTCCGAGACATGCTCTCTGTAATTATTGTCGTCTAGACAGTGTTTTTCAAAGTCATCTCTTAAATGTCGTCCACTGGGAGCACTGGAGTATCCTCACCATGACGAGCAAAAGGAAGCAGGGCACTACCTACTCTTTCTCGAAACGTCTTGTCGTACTTTTATTTATTTGCTTGTGGTTGTAAGCTTATGACGTTATTACTTCATAAATCTTAGTGTTTTTGTAATGTTTACGTCAATGTAGACAAAACCATAGCTAATTTATTTCCAAATCTGTTTCTGCTTACCTGAATATTAATTGTTTTAACATACACGTGTAAAATTATCGTTAACCAAACTATGTTGTCACAAACATGGCAAGACAGAGATTTATCGTAACACTACGATAGAGAGATCATCTGAAACTTTTCTAACAGTTTTCATAAATTAACCAGCTTTAAACCGCGACTTCGTCCGACTCCGCATAGGAGTTGTGTTTTCCAAAGATCCTTTATTAGCGGATGCCTACGTCTCATACAAAGAACACACCCTCCAAGTTTTAGATCTCTACAATCACGACGTTGATCAGTCAATCAATATGTATAGATATATAAACTAGCTTTAAACCGCGACTTCGTCAGCATAGGAGTTGAGTTTTCCAAAATCCTTTATTAGCGGAGGCCTTCCTCATAATAGCTATCTGTATGCCAAATTTTATCCTGATCTGTTTATTGATTCGAGCTTTGCGTTGATCCGTCAGTCAGTCAGGACCATAAAGCATTTTATATGTATAGACTAGCTATCCCGGCAAACGTTGTTCTCCCATATACAAAAAAAAGGAAAAAAGAGAATAACAAAAAGATGTTGTTCGGTTCGCAGACCTAACGAGTATACAAAAAAATTATACAAATCGGTTCAGCCGTTCAGGTGGACATAGGTAAGTAACACCATGATACGAGAATTTTATGTAAATAACTTCTCGAACCGCGACCAAAATTTTGACGAAAATGTTCATATAATGTTCATTCTATTACACGGTAATTTTAATCTTTTTGTGGCGAAGTAGGTACAGTCAGATAACATTCAAAATAATGTCAAGGTCCAATGAAACTGTACACAATTTGCATTCGCGTTGGCGACAATGTTTGTAGGTAATTATTTATACCCCTATTGTCATTGCTTAAGATGAAATCAGTTGTGTATTTTATTTCTTCGGTGTCTTTGACATATCCACCCACTGACTTGGGAAATTACTCTAAGTACTTACCTACAATATTGTTATTGAAACCTGCGTATGTAATGGCATAATTCTTTTATCGGAGTGAAACAAAGGAACTCTTTTCTTACGATGTTTTATTTAACTTTATTGAATTGAAATATGTAATTCGAGAAGTTCACTTACTCGTACGTAGAAGGTATATAAGCTTTCACGCCTAGCCACAACAAACAGAAATCTAAAAAATGAATATATTAAAGAGTAAATGTTTTTTCCTTTTTATCGAATAGGCTCCGAAACTTCTGGACTGATTTTGATGAAACTTGGTATGAGGATACACTGATTCATTGGGAATAAGATAGGCTACTTTTATCCCGATATTCCCACGGGATCGGGAGTTACGCGGGTGAAACCACGGAGCGCTGCTAGTATTTTATATTTTTTTATTAGCGGTAACAAACCAATCTGTAACTTAATTCATTAACACAAATTGTTTTGCCATTGACTACAGTTTTTATTTTCTCTAATTGAGGTCAAATGCCTGTTAGCTTTACAGCCCATGATGAATGTGATAGAGGAAATTACTTTTTATAACGCGTGAATTATCGCTTAGAGTATACTATAACACGAAAATAATCCAGAAAACGGCACAAGATACAAATTAAAACTGTTTTACGGCCGAATGGCCGAAACCGTGTCCATGTCGATTTATTTCTGAGTTTCCATATACATTTAGGTTGTTTATTGCACTATTTACTATATATTTTCTAAAATTACAGGCGGTCGTTTGGGAAATATACATGTCCCCGATAAATATTTCGTATTAAACTTGGTATTAAAATAATATATAACCTTCGAATTATTAACACTTTTTTTCTATAAAAATTTGCATTATAAGCCAGCTGTGTCAAATTATTATTATAAAATCCTTGTTAAGCAGATAAACTTGTTCTATGACACAGACAGTATGCCGTCTATCGATTCGTCAACAATAACTATTGAGACATCCATAACAAAGTTATTTATTGTGTTCGTACTCGTTTATGATTGTTTCAATTTATTCAATTTGAAATTTCAAAACAGTTCAAAACTGACCTTTCAGTTACAAAGACAGTCAAATAGATCGCAATATTCGCAAACATTTCTAATTAGGAACGTTACCTTATGTGTCACGTTTTGCAAACATTGCTAAACTGACTTGCTTCAGTATGGCTTCAGAGGTCAAGTCATGTCAGAAACATAAAGAAAATTAAATAGTTCATTGTGGGATATTCAAGTTAATTTTATACAATGATAGGTAATATCTAATTGGCTTGATCGTTAACCTTAGTCGTGGTTGGAAAAGTGAGCATCTTTTGACCTGGCTTCGAAGATGGAAAGTTATGATCGCTGCGTCCAATTTGAAGTAAATTTTTAATAATATAATGTCGTACCAAACCAATATTGACTTTCAAATCAAACACTCAGAATAAGATGTCTGTTTGATTGCGTCGCTTATGCTTCTATATGAGCCGTTTCATAAGTATTTAAGTCGTGGCTATCAGTCATTAATTTTATTATTCTCATAAATCAATAGTTTGAACGAATAAAGTTTAATTCCCACATTTTATCGGTCATCTTTACAATATTCGGACAACGATCTAGATTGGCGGAGTAGGTACTTTGAATCAAATTCTACCAGTGACATGGTTATTGAGATCTTGATAGATATCTATTTATACAATGAAGGAACTCGGTCAGTCTATATTAAATTATTGTCTGGCATAACATCAATATTTATATGGCATTATATTATTTATCAATGATGTAAACAGAGAATGTTTTTTTGTCTGTTTATGTGAATATTTCTGCTGGATTTCATCAAATTGTAATTAATAATTACTCCAGAATATATCTAACTTCACTACTGTGTCTCTCTTCTGCGCATTAATTAATCCCATCTAATGTTTGCTTTTCTGGATTTTCTCTCTACTTTGCTTTATCTGATGCATCATCTGGGGAAACTTTGCATCTATTAGGTCTTTTTTGACCACGTATGTCCACTTTAAATTTGCTCTACTCTTTCTTTGTAAACTTGGGATGTTAAACGTGACCATTATATGTTCAGTATTTTCCTGGCGGTCTTCTTTACTACTTTATCGTTCGTTTGCGAATTCCCTTCGTCGATAGCTGATGATCGTGATCATAAAACGTGATTTGTCTACCGGTCGCCTTTTTTCTCACCGATTTGCTACATGAGATGCCATGATAGTACAAATTAAACATATAATTCTATGCAATCAAATATTTAAAAGCACATTACACATAACGCAAATTGATTTTGAAAACAAATTAATATTTAACTTATCTCCTTCAAATATTTATTTGTTCAAACTCGTTAACAATTCTCCAGAATTCTTTCAGTCGTAAGTTCTATAGCTGTGATTTCTTAGAAGCAGCTCTTCCCTTTGTTTTGTTGTTTGGAAACTGCATTAGTATAATGTAAACAGGAAACCCGAAAACACCTTTGCACGAACATAATCCTCTAAACGTAGTAACCGATACCCCGCGGCCGCAATAGAAATTGCATTACGGAGATTGCTTCGCTGACTTCGCTGTGTAGGGTTGAGTGAAGCAACCGCAAAGACAATACTATGAATATTATCTTTCATCACATTACCAAATACGATGTAATGTTATTCACGGTTTCGTTTCGCTATACAAGTCCTTATATCTATGTGACAATCGCTCTGATTCTTTGTTTAGATTCTTCTGCGTCTCATCATTATAATTGCCTTATTGTTATCGATCAATTGCTTTATATTATGTGTCAGTTTAATTATGTAATTTATGATGTTATTTAGTTGTGTCAATGCCAAATTAATGATCAGTAAATAAACGTCGTCGAATTCGGTATGTCAGTAGGCGGGTTCTTAATATGGTAACAGCTTATAGTAAAAAATCAAGATACGCAATAGTTTATTGAAATCAAATTGTTCTCGTTGGACATAGACAAGACTGCATATTTCTAAAAGAGAAGCTTAGCCACTATGCAGATCTTTGATAAATGAATATTTATTCAAAATATTATGGAGATTCTTTAGTGCCTGATCTATCTACATATTTTAGAAACAATGTTAAACAACTCATAATGAAGCTGGATTGTGCTATATAAAATTTCCTTAGGCGCCATATTTACCCTGATTGCTAATATTATTACATCGTTGTTGATTAGAGTATTTCTACATGGGACGGGGTACCTGACCTTAGATCAACCAATAACTATATTTATTTATGGTTTTATGAGTGCTGTTTCAAATTCCATCAAACAATTTTATATTGCTAATTGAACATCTTCCATATCAGCTCGATTGGCTGTATCCTGCCAATTTTACGGCCAATCAAGTAATATAGAGCTGGTAAATTGATAAGTAACTTGCCGATTGCTTAATTGTTAACGTCTAGTACATTCAGCTAACAATTGGGATTATAATATGAAATGTTGTTAAGAGGGTACGCTAGTATTGCATTCTTCATACTTCATTCTCCTATTTATTTCCTGAAAAATGTAGCTAGAACATTTTTTATAATACTTTGGTTTACGGTACCTTCTGAGTCCCTAAAAAATGCCTCTAGATTTTTTTTTATTAACCCTTGGTTATCTGCGTCTTTCTATTTCCGTTCCCGAAGTTCCTTATGGCGCGTTGCGAAAGGGGTCTAGATGAAAAAAATTAAGACTAAAAGATGTAACGACACTTTTTGATTTTATTACAATTCCTTCACTAATTAATCGAAAGAAACTTCGTTCCATCCGGGTGTCCCTTGACACCTCTCAAGTTTTTTTTCTACTAGTAATTAATAAAGTAATTAATAAAGGTAATGTTGTTAGAAAAAAGGAAATTGGCGCAGCAAACCAAAGAATAATAAAAAAATGCTATAGAGGCATTTTTCAGGAAGTAAATAGGGGAATACATTTGTATTTTTTTTTTAAATATTGCAGAACATTCCACACTTCGCCATCTAGCCCCAAGCTAAGTAACTAGACTTATGTTATGGGTGCTAGACAACGGATATACTACTTATAATATACTTTTTTTTTGTAAATATATACTTATAATACATAGAAACAACCAGACCATAGACAAATATCTAAACATAAATACGTGTCTGAGGCGGGAATCGAATCCGCAACACTGTGTTTGGCAGTCCGGCATAGTATTTGTATGTATGAAAAAACAATACCCGCGTATTCTTAACAGTAAATTCAGGGAACAATTACTTACAAATAGTTTCAAGTAATTGCTTACAGTCTCAAGGTGATTGCTTATTCGACCTTTGTCTTAACTATTATGTCATAGCTAGTGATCATAATAACGAGATTTTCTTACATTCAGTTGTGTAATAAAAATGCTAACTAGCTAAGAGATATAATAATATGTTTATGTAGATCACCCAACCGTGGCTACTGTTACCATTTTGAATTTGTAGTCGTAGAACCACAGCATATAAATATTACTAACCCCGCGTAAACCCCGAGGGAATATCGGGATAAAAATATCCTATGTTAATTTCTAGAATGAAATCCTACTAACATTATAAATGTGAAAGTTTGTGTGTGTATGTTTGTTACTCCTTCACGTAAAAACTACTGGACCGATTGCGATGAAAATCGACATCTAGATAACTGGAGACCTGGATAAACATAGGCTACTTTTATCCCAATAGTTCTACGGGATCGGAACTTACGCGGGTGAAACCGCGGGGCAGTTGGTAGATTTATATATTGCTCTAACACCCTATAATACTACAGTCTAATCGAGTTTAGTATAGTTGTATTTGATACTAACAGCGCTCCGCAGTTTCACCCGCGTAACTCCCGATCCCGTGGGAATATCAGGATAAAAAGTAGCCTATAGCCTTCCTCAATAAATGGACTATCCAACACAAAAATAATTTTTCAATTCGAACCAGTAGTTCCCGAGATTAGCGCGTTCAAACAAACAAACTCTTCAGCTTTATAATACAAGTATAGATAAAACTTCGTACAAAAATATTCCTTTATACTCTCATTCAAATATTTCCATTTAGAAATGTGTCGAAAATGAATGTAGATAAAACAAATATAATGTGTAAACTATATGTGAATTTGTTTGTCAAAGGTATGACTGAGCATACAAATTGAGAAAGTAACATTTTCTCAAAAGTAAAGGTAAATGACCAATACATATTTGTATATTAATATGCGTGTATGTCAAGTATCAAAACTACTTTTCTATATTCCTGGCTTGATCTCATGCCTCTGAAAATATGGTCCCATGCCTCCATATATCCATAAATGTATGCCCCTATTTCCTTCCTAAATAATGCCTCTTAGGCATTTCTTTTATACAACCTAGGATTACCCTAATGTCTAGACTTTTTATCTAACATCAATTTCGTACTAAAAAAAATAGACTCTCTAAAAACCTTTAAAAAACACAGAGGCATGTGTGCAGCAAAATTTGGTTTCATCAGAAAATATTATTTGATAAAGAGGCATTGTTCTGGAAATATATTGAAAGGCAATACATTTGTAGAAAGTGCCGCTAGGATACCGTTTTAACTAATTTAAAGATGCCTATCGCTTCCTGGATTATCACATATAGTTTTTTTTATATTTTCACTAAGTAGTTGTTAAGAGTCACCATAAAAAAATCCCACGGTTGTACCTAAACTTTATAGCAGTGCTTAGCCGACTAACTGTACCGCCTACGACTTTAGCAGTAGCCATAGCAGCCAACTAGATTTATTGTATTCCGAATAAATATTTGCTTGGGTACTAAATTCTACGTTTTATGTGCTTGCATCAACGTCAAAGAAAATCCAATCCCTTGACGACTGTAAATGTTTTATGTTTCCCTTTTTCGTCATACTAACGTCATTTGTTTTATAAACAGCATAGAGTTTGCCACGAGGAATATGTGCATCGTTGACCTAGATCATTACAAAGATTTACTGTCAAGGTGCCTGAAGGAGAATAGCTATTATTATTTCTAACATAGACGTAAAATAGGTATAAGTTAAGTCAATGGTATCTAATTAGCATGTAAGGTATATATTATTTTAAGTTTTTGTAGTAAAATTATAAGATTCATGATTCTGTCATTCATCATGCATATTTTACCGCCAAATATGTCAATACTTACGCAGACAATTGAGACATTCAAAGATTTAGTGACAAGTACAATAAAACCTAATATGTATTGTTATTTTTAAAATGAGAGCCAGTTGATACTACTGTTTATTCCATAAGCACATTTGAGATATTCCATGTTTTAGTGATGAGTAAAAATAAAACCCAAGATTTATTGCTATTTTCGACATGAGCCGGTTGATACTTCCGTTTATTCCGCAAGCACAATTGAAACATTCCAAGTTTTAGTGACAAGTAAAAATAAAACCCAAGATGTATTGCCATTTTTGACATGACAGCCAGTTGATACCTACTTCTGTTAATGTAATAAGCTTTTACATAGAAAAAGATTTCCTTCATGCTAACACTATACAATTTTCAGGACGAGCGGTCAATTACGCAACACACTGAGCCGTGCTCGAGAGCTGTGCGAACGATGGCGCAGCGGAGGCGGGAACCCAGCTCCACCCGCGCCTCCACCCGACGACGAAGGCGGGGGGAGGCTCGCCAGGTGGTTCAGCGTCAGGCGAGGTTCCGCGCACCAGTACGACATGCATACACACGAAACGGACAAGATGCCGAAGCTTCCAGAGGTTGGTAAACTAAAAAAGATAAACTGCAGCTATTCTACCAATCACATGAAGCAAGAAGTGGTTGGTATAATACGCTAAAGATCCGCTTCTCTCATTGATATCTCATACAGAGGTAGATACGTCTTTGCGAAATAAATTTGACCACACGAAACTAAGGCAATTGACTCATAATCCCTCGGGTATTTTCGCATATTGCGTGAAGATACGTCAAATTATTGTGCCACAACAAAGGAATGCGAAGTTCTAGTATTATCATCATATTATTGTCAGCCCCGGTATGTCCACTGCCTCAAGAATTCCAGAGCGATCACTCCAGGTCGCATGTACTCCGTCCAACGTCTTCCCGCGACCTTAATTAAGTCGTCTGTCCACCAAGTTGGAGTCCGTCCCGCTCTGCAAATCCAGCATAAGCTTACATAAATCAATTCTTGCAAATCAAGTGTATTTCCAGCTGCTTGATCACGTGCTATGTTGATATTTACAATCTATATGTATTTACGTAGATTGCAAGAATATCCTGTTTCATTTATTAACATACACTAGCGATGCGTACTCTGTCTGTTATATTTGTAGTTGTCAAATGCATTAGAACAATTAATGTCAATGCTTTGCATGCAAGGGACGGCTAGTCGATTGTTTCAATAACGTTCCATTCTGAATGTAGTATAGTTATTAAAGAGAAGGGCTTGATAGTAAATATGTGAAGTACTAGCAGCGCTCTGCGGTTGCACCCGCGTAACTCCCGATCCCGTGGGAATATCACCTATGTTATTCCCAATGCATCAAAGTATCCTCATACCAAGTTTCATCAAAATCGGAGCCTATTCGTTACAAACAAAAAAGGCTTTCCTCTTAATTATATTAGCGAAGATAACAATACAAAGAGATTACAATAAAAATCTAAAACTTGAAATATAATTGTCTAGTATGTCTAGCCTTGAAATTGCAATATTTGCTTTTTCTTGTGACGAAATAACCGTGGATCACAGTAGTTAGCGAGTAAATAAGAAAACATTAGATGCTAGTGAAGTGATACAGCCAACCAGTCTCGGTCCAGTCCAAAATAACAATATATTCTTTGCGTACAATATGTGTACAATGAGAATAATTAACGCGTAAGCCAAATGAAATTAACTCTTTATCTGAGATATGTTTGCATGCAGTTACACACTTTCCCATTACCGTTATCTCAGTATTAATGATTGTGTTCATCATCGCCCATTCAATATAAAGTTATCGACGAAATGAATAGCACTTTAGTTAGAGCATTTCATTGAAGCACAGGACTAATGAAGCGGACGTTGTACGCTGCTAACAATTTGGTCATTGACTCACGAGCCCCGACACACGACGACATTTCTGGAATTATAATGCTCTCTACATTGAACGTTTGGACGTTATCCTTCATATATTTTACACACACTGTTAAATATATAACGTATACTATAGTACCTAACCCAAATGATTCACAATTATAAGTTATATGAATCATAAACCGACCATTGAGTTAGACATTGAATACAAACCGCAGTAACGTGTCGATCTCATCGACGATTCTCGTCTTAACCGAAGCTGGAGGTCTCAACTCAAGTCGCTAAACAAACAATCTATTTTAAACATGTGATATAATGATGTCAGATTGGTATCCAGTCAGCTACCATCGTGGATTTATGTATACGATTGTAATTTTCTTCATTCAGTTTATTTTTAGTGCCGCGTCGTGTACAACGTGCGATACGTAAATGTCAAAAGTTAAATTTTCGTTGTTTCTCACGTGAATCTGCCATGTTTTGCCCGATTTGCGGTCTGAGGTTTCTACACGAAAAGGCAGATTACACTTTATCGAATTATACAGTAAGTCACGTGACCAATCAGATGTGCTTTTGACGTTTGCGTGTTTCAGAGACAGTGTTTCCGATGACGCGATTAGTGACGCTGTTTCTTTGCGGCAAGGCCGTGGTTACGTGACAACATTTCGCGGTGTTTAGAGCGCTAGATATTTAGTAAACGTTCGGAGAATCTGTTGTGATTGTTACGGTGAAGTTTTACAAGTGGAATATGTGTTACAGCTGGAAGAGGATCTGTTCTCGTGCGGCGGCGAGGTACGAGGGGGCCGTGTGGCGGCGCCCTCCCTTGTCGCGCCTCCGGACGCGCTCTCGCCGATGCAACTGCGTCGAAGACATGTCGTCGCCGCCATAATACACAGCGAGAACTCATACGTCGCAACTTTACAGAGGCTTGTTAATGTAAGTATTACTCCATTAGAGGTACCGCTCTACGACTTGACTAATATTCCTAAGATATACCAGCGCAGTTGGATACAATGCCGGGTCAGGTCACGCTCACCGAACCGTTCTCATTAGAAAGCTCTACGGCTTCATCAATTCGCAACATGGAGTGGGTCGGACATTAGTCTTGGGCAAACAGTTGTAATTACCCGAACGAGGCGCGCTTAGCTTGTGGTCCACCGATGGGTACTCTGTCAACAACAGGCCACAATGACACGGGTCCCGCGACCGGTTTAGTTCGAGTCCTCGCTGACATTTCTCATGACTCTAGTGAAATTCGTGATCGGGAAGGAAGCCCTTTAGATTGATAGCGAAACAACCGGCAATTATAATTCAATCATAATAGCGACAGTTCCTCCTATTGCACAACGTAAACAGTGCCGGCGGTGCGGCCACTTTTGTTTTCTATCAGGGAGGTGTGACACTCTGACGGGATACTCATTATAATGTTCATTTTAATATAATCGCGAGTCTCGCAGCGGGCTAAGCGACGGTGACTGAACCGGGTGTTAATTTTAAGGTGAAAGGGTACCGGCGCTCTATCCATTCAAACTTAGTCGACTGTTTCCTCCCTGGATATTGACACTAGCACAAATATTTTTGTGCCACTTTTCGAACAAGTAATCTCATTAAGAGGAAAGGGTACCGGAGGCTCTCTCTATACAAACGTAGTCGACTGTTTCCTCCCTGGATAATGACACTAGCACGAATATTTTTGTGCCATAAAACCTATAACTGCCATGACTATGTCCCATTTTCTAATAATCATAGAAATTAATATTTTTAAAACATAGGGGCATGGTCATGGCAGTTATAAGTTTTAGGCAACAAAAATATTTGCTATAGTGTCATTATCCAGAGAGAAAACAGTCGACTACGTTTGTATGGAGAGAGCCTCCGGTACCCTTTCTTCTTAATGAGATTACTCGTTCGAAAAGTGGTCTGTCGACTCAAGCGATTACTCTACTACTGAATGCCTCTAGTTACGTAACATAGGCATATTAGAACCTGTAATATTAACCACGTTGTTTTTATTGCAAATATGAATATTATCTAGAAACCGGTCGTTTAAATAACAGACCAAGTTTATGTTATCGTTTTGATAAACACACCCCTTTCGACTTGACAGACGGACAGACAGATCCCGCAGAATTCCACGAATCCATTCATTTGTAATTAAGTTTTTTTTAAATGTGGAATAAGAAAAATGTTATATTATCACATGTAACATGTACGGTCGGCTGCATAATTGCAAACCCACCGTAGACCAAAACGGCTGTTATAAGAATGTTTTCAACACTAGCAATATTCTAGACACTTGCTTTACTTGAAGTTTAAAGTCTTCTAACTCATCAATTAATCAAACAAAAATTAATAGAATGTAAACATTCCAATAGTAGTAATTTTCGAACTCTACCGAGGGCTGCAATTATGCAGCCGACTATACGTTAATTAAATGGAAAGAAATAAAACAAAATTAATCATTTAAATAAGTCTCCCTAGGTAGGGTGCCCAAAAGGCTGGCTGCATTGCCTCTTTGGATGATAGCAATGCCGATCCGTAGGCCAAAGTAGCAGCTAGTTCTTTGGCGCTAGTTTAAAGCTAATACTAAAAATTTGCAAATATTTTTGTAAAAGATTTCTTTTGCATTCTGAAATAATAGCGCGTTTGTTTATTTTTATGAATACTGTGAAATAAACTGTCACAATTGATAATCCTTTCTTTTAAGAGACTTTCTTCTCATGAATTTTTATATTGTTTTGGTGTGCGACTATAGCGGCGGTAACAGTGTATTATAGATGTCAAAAAAATTAACTTATGTAAATTTTAACCTGTATATTATGGATGTATATGTATATTTGTATTGTCTCACGTGTCATTTTGCATATTAGGAAGTAGGGCGATTTGAATAGACGATGTATTTGCAAGTGAACGCGAAGTCTGTTTGCACATTTGATATGCCATTTAAATTTGTAAAGGACTTAAATCGTGCCAACCTTTTTAGCCATTTTGCAAATATTCTCTATTCATTCTGTAAAAGTAGGCTACATACTGAATTTCATACATTGTAACTTCTTAGAAGAAATGAGTTTCGCTCCATTAAAATTCCTAAAAATAACAAAAGTTTTAGCAAAATATCTTATTCTTTCTTTATGTTATTATTCTTAAGGTCATGTCGAAGTAACGGCCGGCCAACCTCAATTGATCAAGTTAAGAGGAAAGGGTACCGGGCGCTCTCTCCATACAAACGTAGTCGACTGTTTCCTCCCTGGATAATGAATGACACTAGAGCAAATATTTTTGTTGCATAAAACTTACAACTGCCATGACCATGTCCCTGTTTTTTTTTTTTATATTAATTTCTTTGATAATATTCGCCTTGAAGATTTTTTTATTTTTTTTTTTAATTAAAAAAAAGATTGAAGTTATAAATCGTTTTTTTTAAACGTGCTGTTAGGATTTTATTTTACCAGCTATTGCAAATGGCTTCCTTATACCTTTCAGTTTCTACAACAACATATCCATAAATGGTTGCTTCTAATTTTCCTCCAGCTATTATGCTGAAAACACGTTATTATTTTCCTGGGGTCTTATCGAGTATTTTTTTATTTTATTTTATTTTCCTCGACGTTTTGACTGTTACAACCATGCGAGGAGGCCATATAACTACATACGCTTATCATTTCATAGTGTTAAACAAAGTCACTTTCCGCTGTCTGTCCCTATGTATTCTTAGATCTTTAAAACTACGCAACGGATTTTGATGCGGTTTTTTTTAATAGATAGAGTGATTCAAAAGGAAGGTTCATATGTATAATACATGCATAATATAGCCGTACGAAGCCGAAGCGGGTCGCTAGTTTAGGTATAAGACTATAATAACGTCAATATATTTACGTACTTACCTATAGAAAACCAGATACAAATTATCCTCCTAGTTTTGTTATGGCGACAAGCACGGATAGCAATGACTAATAATATTAAATAAACGTGTATTTAAGAGGAAAGGGCGCTCTCTCCATACAAACGTAGTCGACTGTTTCCTCCCTGGATAATGACACAAGAGCAAATAATTTTGTTTCATAAAACTTATAACTGCCATGACTATGCCCCTATGTTTTGTCTTTTTAATCTTAATTTCTAGTTATGCTTAATCCGGGGTATAGTCATGGCAGTTATAGGTTTCATGCAACAAAAATATTTGCTCTAGTGTCGTTATCCATGGAGGAAACAGTCGACTACGTTTGTATGGACAGAGCGCCGGGTACCCTTTCAACTTAATAGGAAATATTTTTATAAATGTTAGCCCGCTGTGCAAATTAAACTTAAATGTTTTAGAAATTATTGCAAATATAATAAGAATAATTTAATATATAAAACTTTTACAAAATATTATACTAAAAAGCTAAGTCACATTTTAAAAACGATAAATAATACATTTGCCTAAACTAGGCAAATCCTATCTAAATATTTGAATAATAAGGAAATAGGACGATTGTGGGAAATATAAACAGGGGAAACATTATTTATATGTTAAGTTAGCCCACAACACGGCATGGAACTCCTCTCAGAAGGATCTCGGCAGAAAGACGGCCATGGTTTCCTATTCCAGCTTGGCGAAAGTCCCACTCATAGAATCGTCGTGAGTTCTAGGGCTTGTCGATTTCCTTACGATATTTGCCTTCACCCACAGAAAGTGCACATTTTGTCAGCATCGGTTTTCGTTGATATTAAGGTATCACCCACACATCTAAAACAGCCCCATAATTTTTTGAAATTTTAATAATTCTAATAAATATTTAATATTTCTCTCTTTATTATAATGCCATTATAAAGCTTAATCAGTTCTTCTCCATCCAAAGGTTGCCTTTGTGGAGTGAGCCTTCAAACTTTGTGTATTTAGTGTTCTATGATCCTTCCTGTGTCGAACCGAATTCTACCTATTTTTAACCGACTTAAAAAAAGGAGGTTCTCAATTCGGTTGTATGTATTTTTTACTTGGTTAGGGTTTACACATTGACCAGTAGCTACTCTATACAACTCTTAGGAATTGTGTACATTACCTAACTAAAGTATGTAATAGACAATAATATTTAATACAATACCTGCACGCGCCAGGTATTCTATGCATTGCCTAGGTATTTTTAAAAATACCTGATTCATACAGATTGCTGGTAACACAATCTGATGGTGTTACCATATATTATCCATACTAATAATATAAAGCTGAAGAGTTTGTTTGAACGCGCTAATCTCAGGAACTACTAGTTCGAATCGAAAAAATATTTTTGTGTTGGATAGTCCATTGGTCGAGGAAGGCTATAGGGTATTTTTACCCGACTACGGTGAAGCCAAAAGGGAGGGTTATGTGTTTGACCTTTATTTATGTATGTTCATCTGTTCCCACCTAACTTTGAAAACGACTTACTATTCTTTCTATCTATCTATAATTCAACAAATGAGGTATCGTTAGAAGCGTATCAATGGCCCGCTGGTTATTTATTTCGATATTCCCACGGGATCGGGAGTAACGCGGGTGAAACCGCGGAGCGCCTCTAGTCTATTTTTATATTTACTTAGTTTTGATAAAAAAGTCTTTCTAATCGACTAGAACATAAAACATGTTAAACCATTAAAAATAACATTAGATACTATTAATGAAGTTATCATGTAACGCTCACTTGATTTATTCGACTTTCTACGTTGTTGTCTTTGCATGATTTGAATAAATTGCATGTATTTAACTATCTGTGAGATGGACAACGATTTCTAAAAGATTTTTAATACCTATTTCAAAAAATATTAATAAATAAAGATTACAGGGCATTTTACACATCGCCATCTTAGCCCCAAGCTAAGTAACTAGACTTGTGTTATGGGTGCTAGACAACGGATATACTACTTATATACTTTTCTTTTGTAAATATTATACTTACAATACCTAGAAACAATCAGACCACAGACAAATATTTAAGCATAAATACTTGTCTGTGACGGGAATCGAACCTGCAACCCTGAATTATTTGTTTTGATAAGTTATTAGAAGTGACCCGCCCCGCCTTCGCACAGTATACTGGCGTTTCTTTTTTCCATTTCCATAACCGACTTCAAAAATGAAGGTTATCACCTTGACCTATTTGTATACTAACTTGACCTGATGACCTTAGCTAAGTTTCTATATCAGAAAAAGTTAAATAAATAAGAAAATGAAGCTATTATTTAAATTTTATGTCACACGTTTACAATTATGTAGTGTAGGGCCATCTGAAGCTTGTCATTTCATGTTAAATTCAATGATTTAATAGATGAATATATGAATCTAAATCTATAGGAACTAAAAATGCCTTTCCCTTTCGCCTTTACTAAATTTGTAAATTATTGAAAATTGTTGATATTACCGTTTGTAGGTTTTAAGTTCTTATAATTTCTAAGTCAAAAAACGAAGGCATAAGTTTTTTTCGTCTTATAGCATATTCTTAAAAAAATCCGAAGGAGTTTCCGTCTTTAAATTTCTATTTAAACTTTTCCCGGATTCCCACAAATATTTCAAAACCAAAATAAGGCAAATCGGTCCAGCCGTTCTCATATTATGGCGTGACATAGGGAAGTCATTTAAAAAAAAAAACACCTACACTCTTAGTATTGGCGGCGACGCGACGGGCATTTTGGGTTTGGTCCTTAGATCAAACTCTGTTTTTTTTTAGATTTAAGTAAGAATTGATTTGGTTCAGTAATAATTGAACTTAGTGACTCTCGGTCTCATTAAATCTATACTTATATTATAAAGCTGAAAAGTTTGTTTGTTTGTTTGAACGCGCTAATCTCAGGAACTACTGGTTCGAATTGAAAATATATTTTTATGTTGCATAGTCCATTTGTCGAGGAAGGCCTTACGCTATTTTATATTTCGATATTCCCACGGGATCGGGACTTACGCGGGTAAAACCGCGGAGCACTGCTAGTTTATGATATGCGCATACACATTACCTATCCAATAACAAAGATCGAATAACTCAGTTGCAATCGAACAATTTATGTCTCGTTCACAAAGAGAATGCAGTTTTAATTTTGTCTCACATTTTCAGCCTTGACTAATTGATTCAAAGATTGGCACGAACAAAGGAAAAAGTTCAAAGCCCTCCACGCTAATAAACCGACGTAACAACGTTTGTAAATTGGTTAAAATTTAATTAGGGAAAGAATGTTAATTTAGACGTTTCAAAACAATATTATGGTGTGTTATTGTTCGTGAGTAATGGAAATTAGGTCAAAACAACTAGTAAAATGTGCCTTTTTGTAACATACTGACCTAAAACAGTTTTCTTTATTAGTCCACGTTAAAAAGGAATTCCCAAAACATTTAAACATTTTTCACCATAAATAAATTGGCTTCGTGACAGTTTTCCAGTATTTTATTGTTCCACATGTTTATTATAAACTTCTTATCTTTTTCTCCGAAAAAGCGTTAATTAATCTATACTAATATCATAAAGCTGAAAAGTTTGTTTGTTTGCTTGTTTGTTTGTTTGAACGCGCTAATCTCAGGAACTGATTCGAATTGAAAAATAATTTTTGTGTTGTATAGTCCATTTATCGAGGAAGGCTATAGGCTACTTTTTATTTTGATATTCCTATGGGATCGGGACTTACGCGGGTGAAACCGCGGAGCGCAGCTAGTTAAAGATAAGACAAAAACATTTTTCTTGACGTACAGAAACAGTGGATGACGTCACAGCCCGTCTTGAAGGTTCACCCCATGAATGTTTTGTATTTTTTCGAAAATGTACTGCACGTATTGCCTGTTACGACACAGTCATAGACAACGAAGCGTTTATTCATTTTGCATTTTTTTTATTAAAATAGTCTTATTTACTTACAGAAAACGCGAACTCAAAAACGCATTCAGAGAAACGATGTAATGTCCTAGATTCAATTTTCTGCCTTATAAAATTCCCATTATTGTATACAATAATGGAATTATGAAATAAAATAAATTCAATACAAATAAAGCAGTAAAATAATAAGTAATAACAACTCCTGCATTCTACAAGTCCTTGTACGGAATCCAGTATTTTCTTTGTATTGGTCCAAGTTACATATGAGAAGAAACTGAGATTCTGAATATTTAATATGACGCAATCGCGGAAGACCATTGTGGAAATGTCATACGATGAATTAAATATTAGTGTTCTGAGAGTTTAGAATGAATAAAAAAGTAGGAGTAAAGATTTATCACATGCCTATATATTAACGTCTCTAGATCTGGATTATTTTCTAGAGATTTTTATCGCAAAACCCTGACTTGGCACATCCTATAGTACTTTTATTCTTCCTATCCCTACTAGTAGCTTAACGGTAGAGTTAGGTGGAAAAAAAACAATCTTACCCATACCACGGGGGTATATGTTGGTAGGGACTAGTGCACCGGCCCGTGTTAAAGTCGCTGCTCTAGATCTTTGCTAGGCTTTGTCAAATTCCTGGATAGTCTTTCTTGCTTAAAACGAAAACCTCAGTGACTGACGAATAGTTTTTGTATAGCCGAAACCTCAGACCGAATCCATGAAGTCTTGAAACATGAAACAAGAGTTGCGATTATTGTTATTATCACAATAACCAGCAAGTCGAATTTAAAGACATAAAGAAAGAAATCTCCATTTCTCTACATTTCAATTACAAAAGTTTGACATCGATTAATTAAATTAAAATTGGTCAATATTTATCATATATTAATCAATATATTATCAGATGCGTTTTTTTTTATTATCCCGACGACCGGCGCGTCAAACTTACAGGTTGTTAAATGTAAATAATACCTAGACATAAAGAGAGAAATCTCCATTTCTCTACATTTAAATTACAAATTTTTGACATCGATTAATTAAATTAAAATTGGTCAATGTTCTAATAAAAATTCGTTAACAAATACATATATAAATTTCTGCAACAATTTTATAAATAAACATGATAGTTTTACACCGGATATATATGTAAATGTATTTATATATGTACGTCTGTTGGTATTCAGATCAGCAGATGTAACTTCTTAAAATAATTAATAAAATTTAGGTATTTGGACGTGGCAAAATATTAATAAAGTATTCGAATAGTAAACACAGCGCAGTTTTTGAAATGGAATGAAATGTAGAATTTTACATTTAGAAACACTTAGGAATTTTCTTAATCTGTTTACTATTTAGAAAGCATGTTTATGAAGTTTGTAAATGTAGATTATGTGTTTACTATTCGTGGTCTTCGGATTTAAAAGCTGTTTTAGGTCTGATGACTAACTTGGCATCGCACAACCAACGCAAACTGCGTTAGGAAACATGAAATTAACAATGACATTGCTTCTAACAAAAATTACTTGTTTACAAGCAGGTTTGGTTCTTGAAGTTCTTATATATGTAATGGCGTCAGATGCTGATGAAAAAATACAAAATACAGTGACTTTAAATGCTTAAATCTTTTTTTCTCAGCTAGTACACAACTAAAATGATTAATTTATTTGTAATCTAGAAAAATTGAGATTTTTATCACATTATTTCTATTTGCGGATGGTCTTGCCATAGTTCTTTGCGTATTTTAATTTTTAACTTTTTATAGAACACAAATGTGCCAAGTGTGCCCTTATTATCATAACCTAGCGAAAGTAGTTTATTATGACCCAAAACTTATAAGTCTTAATTAAAAAAAAATTAACCATCATGCGTCAATAGATGGGAGCATCAATTTGCTACAGGGTAAGAAAACTTAAAGTTGAAATTACGAAATGTGTAAAGACGAAGCTGTATGGGCTAATAAATCCCTTACCTTCCCAAAAGAAGAGAAAAAACCGGTAAGTTCGGAATCACACACGAAGGGTTTCGTACCATTATATTCTGTTTTTAATGTGTTTATGAAAATTTCAACTGTCTAGTTTACGGTTCATGAGATACAGCCTGGTGACAGACTGGCGGACGGTGGAGTCTTTGTAAAAGGGTCCCCTTTTACAAAGAGTGGTGTTGGCTTAGTGGTAGATACCTCGACTTTCATTCTGAAGGTCGTGGGTTCGAATCCCGGCCGGCCGTGCACCAATGGATTTTTCTTAAGAAAAATTTTTGTGCGCTAATTTACATTGCTCTTACGGTGAAGGAAAACATCGTGATGAAACCCGCGGCTTAGTTGGCTCCAGAAGTATTGACAAGTTCTCTCCTCTGGACATGGTCGACTAAGCTGAGAAGGTAGTAGGTGCTGGGCAAGCCTACTTCAACCTCACGCAAAAAGGACCCAATTAAAAAAGGGTCCAATGGCGGAAAACAGCCTTTATATAAGTACAAGTAAGGGTCCCCTTTTTTACCTTTTGGGTACAGAACCCTAAAGAAGCCTAATCTGAGTGAAGGCTTCGAGTGAAGGTCATTGCGCTACTGCGATTAAAATCATCCTCGAAAAATACTCTTAAAAGTAAATTATTTACTTAACCACACTTAACTAAGTCCACTCTAAGCTATTTTAAGCGATGACGCTAGAATTATGATGAATGTCTTAACATTAATAGATGTTGTATTAAATGAATATTAACTTCTGACTTCTCCATTGTATGACTTTAGTTTAGTCGTTAAAATATTAAGTTAATACCTAATAAGAGTTCAATTATCAATTAACTTAAGTAAAAGTTAGTATTGCATACTTTAGTATATTCTAGAGAAATGGAAAACTTTGAAATAAATTTCTCTTTAAACGTACTTTAAACATTATTGCTGTGGAAACTGCTTGTAACTTAGTTGGAATTGATGTTAAGATTGTAGTGTTCATAGGAACCCTCTTTTCTCTCTGTTTTCTATTGGTACGGGATCCCTTTAAGAACGATGAAAAGTAGTAATATCAAATTAAACAGGTCAATAATTATATTGCAAATGGTTGCCTAAAAATTTTCAGTACAGAATAATTAATTTACAATTAACCCATTTTGATGACCCAGTTGGCACAATGTTAATGGTCACCATGACGGACTGCCAAACACAGGGTTGCGGGTTCAATTTCCGCCTCAGACAAGTTTATATGCTTAGATATTTGTCTGTGGTCTGGTTTTTTCTATGTATTATAAGCATATATTTACAAAATAAAAGTATATAAGTAGTATAACTGTTGTCTAGCACCATAACACAAGTCTAGTTACTTAGCTTGGGGCTAGATGGCGATGTGTGAAATGTCCTGCAATATTTTTTTTTAATTAAATATATGTATCTTTTATTAATTAATCGACCTCTTTGGCTTGGCGAACATCCGCCAATAACCCAGAAGGTTGCGGGTTCAATTCCCGCCGCCTAACAGATTCTGATCTATGTGTTTTTTATGCATAACTAGCTGCGTCCCGCGGTTTTACCCGCGTAAGTCCCGATCCCGTGGGCATATTGGGATAAAAAGTATCCTATGTCCGTCTCCTGGCTCTAAGCTACCTCCCTACCAATTTTCACCCAAATCTGTTCTGCCGTTCTTGAGTTATAAGTGGTGTAACTAACACGACTTTCTTTTATATATATAGATATGTATGTATTTACAAAAGAAAAGTATATAAGTATTCTAGCAAGGGCTAGATGGCGCTGTGTATATTGATGTATTTGTTTGATCATTAAAACTATAATTCTGTGAATTGCGTTACTTCTTTTGAAGTCTATTGATACGTAAAAACCAGAAGTAATAAAACAAACACCAATCTAATCAATTTTATATTGAACTCTGATCTCATATTTGTATCTTATTTTAAATTAATGTTTGAACATCGATAATTACTTTATTATTGCCAAACCTAAATAAATACCTATTCGATAAGGATTTCATTTTTTGCTTTAATTATTTCTTATTAATTTTTATAAAAAATAACCACTGCGTATAAACTCAATTATCTACGTTTATTTTATGTAAACTTTGAAGATATAAATAAAATTTACTAACTCAAGCTCAAATATGAGCTTAAAGCATATTGCTTTTCGCTTAAAATTAATAGGCATTTAAAAAAAAACGTTTTTAAGTATTGTCGCGTGTTATGATTTGTAGGTGAAATCTTTTTCTACATTTTGGTAAAACTTAAAGACGAAAATTACTTGCCATTTCTTAGCTTATAATAAAAACTTGAGAGATGTCAAGGGACACCCGGGTGTAACGAAGTTTCTTTCGATTAATAATTAATAAATAATGAAGGAATTGTAATAAAATCAAAAAGTGTCGTTACAACTTTTGGTCTTAATTTTTTCCGTCTAGCCACCTTTCGCAACGCGCCATAAGGAACTTCGTTCCAATATCCAAACTAAAATCGTAAAAAGATATGTGTTTTTTGGCTTAAATTTAAAATGGTGTCCGACCTAGTATATAACGCCCTACTTTATCGTTGACCGGGCTATATGATGTTGAATTTATAAGTAATTTTCTTTATCAACAGGACTATAAGAAGCCCCTGGAGGAGAGCAGCCCAGCTATCTTGAACGCGAGCAAGATTCAGACGCTGTTCCATAGGCTACCAGATATATTGCAATGTCACCTGCATTTCCGCACCGCTTTGGCCGACTGCGCGCGGACGTGGGACCGCGATGAAAAAATAGGTATGTATATGATAATACACAGTGTTGTTTGGAAACTTTAAAATATCAGAATAATGATTCGGAAGTAAGTCGGCTGCATAATTACAGCCCTCGGTAGAGTTCGAAAATGACTATTATTGGAATGTTTGCATTCTTATAATTTTTGTTTGAATAATTGATGAGTTAGAAGATTTTAAACTTCACCTAAAGCCAGTGTCTAGAATCTTGCTTGTGTTGAAATAATTCTTATAACAACCGTTTCGGAGCTCCACGGTGAGTCTGCAATTATGCAGCCGGCCGTACATGTATAGGAAGCGTTCGATGTAGTAGGCATGCGACCGATCGCTCTGAATGTCTTTGGGGTAGGCCTATGTTCAGCAGTGGTCGTCCTGTGACTGATATTCTCCTTCTAGTCAGTACCGCCTCTTTAATTACAATCCTCTTCTCCTCATCTCTCCTGGGGACCTTTGTTCTTGCCTCTGGCGCTCGGTGTGTATATGAAATTATTGACAAAAAGGAACTTATAGCTCCTTACCTTCTCCTACCTAAAGCACAGAAGAGGTGATAATCCGAAACAGAGTGCCCCAGGTCTACTCGGTTGCCATGGTTAATATAGTTGTCAATTCTGATTCATTCTACAGGTGTGGTAGATTCACTGGCTCAGTCACCCAAAAGTAACGGAAACTATGCCCAAAATTGTTTGATTTACTGTAATGAACACTTTCATCGTAACCATGTCTGAGTCACGGTGCAATTTAGAAGATAAACACAGATGTTTCTAAATTGACAACATCCAAATATGATATCTTCACTTGCTGCGCCACGCGGTTTTACCCACAAATGTAAATAATCCAGAAAGAATATGTGAGTGGTTGACCAAAAAGGGACCTCAAGGGAAAATAATTGATTTCGAGTAAATCGCGTTTGAAGTTTCGTGTAGAAACAAGTTTCGACTCGTGCGCGGGCGACAGTAAGCGACACCTTGGCTCACAAAAAAAATCATAAAATAGAAACTAAGGCGCCTAAAAATATTCTGGTTAGACCAAAACAAAGCTAAAAGACCACAGATAAAAAAAAAAGAATAACGGTTTCCAATCCCTCCATGTCCCTTTTTGGTCAACCACTCACATATAATTGTGTTATTCCTATCTACATGGCGAAATTTCATCACTATGGATTCAGTACCCCCCTTTCCTAATATAACCAGACAATCTGATCGTCATTGATTTATGGTGGAAATCCCAGATTTGGATTGGAATCAGTTGCCTGCGTCTGTCTTTCCTGAAGAACGATTTGAGGATGTTCAAGTCGTGAGTGAACTGGTATCTTCTAGGAAAGCGTGCTACATCTTACACCGCGTCGTCACCTACCATCAGGCAGATGTGCTCGTGGTTAAACGCCGACCTATAATTTGTAAAAAAAACATATTTTGCGCGTGATTGAGCAACAGACAAATATACTTTTGCATTTATGACATTAATGATTTCTTTATATGAGTCACAAATCTGCGTGTAGGTACCATTAAATTCTATCTGCAAGTGGGCCTCGACACGAATTTATTATTACAGTCTGTGTAGCGCCAATAACTATCATATAAATGGCTTTCAACAACGTTTTTTAAACTCGCGTGTCCCATTAAGATGTCTGGAAACTATGTTGGATAAAAAAATGTCGGGCAAAAAAACAAATCTTGGATGTTCCCACACTTGTTATGTTCCGTCAGATAGTTCAGTGAATTATTAATAATAACAAAATATTCCCTATTGACTAAAATAACTACGTATACCCTAAAACACTGAGACCAGAAACATGAAAATTTGCGCGGAAGTTCTTTCTTATCAAAAACTTCTTCCGGCTTTGGTGCCATTTTGATTTAGGGTGGGCTAGCTATTCTTATTGTCCCTTAGGAGATGACGGGTTTAGATTTCTTTGAGTCAATAATCACTAAGAAGACATTTATTTAAATCATAGGATTTATAGAACTACCACACTGAAAAAAAGGCTTTTTGAAGTTATACTTCCTTAGGCGCGTTATGAAAAAATTATGACCGTGAAATTTTAAGATGCCAGCGCATCAGGATGAAGTTTTTTTTGAAGCAAGAAATACTCATCTCCCTATTAGATAATTTATTTTTATTGAAAAATCAACATTATAGCAGTATTCTTAATTTAAAAGCAATATTCAAGAATAATGTTTATTATTTTTAAGAACATTAACTAAAAACAATATTTTTTTCTAGCGTCTTTAAAGAGTGGATTTTTTCTTGCTTCTCCGACCTTAATTAGAAAATTGTCATATCTAAGCACTACTAAGCAGTAAACGTAGCATACGTAAGAGCTAGACTTTTTTACATAAATGATAATTGATCAATTATATCAAAATTTTACAACCTCGTATCATTTCTCACACAATCTAGGTATCTAGAACAAATCAACGAAATTCCAACGTAATTTATTATTATGTAAAACTGATGCCTACATGTTTTTTAGTTATACAAAATCACGTTACCGGAACCAAAAGAATTAATTTCCTGTTGTATATTATTTACAATCTTTTATAATTGTTTAATGTTTCAAGTCTGAACAATTACATTTACATAATAAACGATATAACATGAAGAGTTTATGCGTAAAGCTTGAATGCTGCAATGTGCGGCAATCAAATTTTCTGCCTGTTTATCTATACTTATATTATAAAGTTGAAGAGTTTGTTTGTTTGAACGCGCTAATCCCAGGAACTACTGGTTCGGATTGGAAAATTATTTTTGTGTTGGATAGTCCATTTATCGAGGAAGGCTATAGGCTACTTTTTATCCCGATATTCCCACGGGATCGGAAGTTACGCGGTCGTAACCGTGGAGCGCTGCTAGTATTCAATATATACCATGATTCTATGTATGTATACTTAAAAAACAATAAACAATGTTGTATCGGGGAGAGAGAACGTACGGGGACTCGGCTTGATGTGCGCATGGGGCGTAGTCGTCTAAGGAATATTGTGAAAAATATTAATAAACTAGCTGCGCCCCGCGGTTTTAACCGCGTTATTCATGATCCCGTGGGAATATCAAAATAAGAAGTAGCCTATAACCTTCTTCGGTAAATGGACTATCCAACACAAAAATATTTTTTCTATTCGAACCAGTAGTTCCTGAGATTAGCGCGGTCAAACAAACTCTTCAGCTTTATAATATTAGTATAGATGTATTACTGAAGATCTATCTATTGTTTTACTTCTGAGCTGTGTCGTCGTCTTCAGCTCAGATTATTATACTAGCTGCGTATAATAATAATTCCTAATCCCGTCGAAAAATCGGGATGAAAATATAGCCTATGTTATTTCCAATAAATCAATGTATCCTCATTCCAAGTTTCATCAAAATCGGTCTAGTATTTTCCAGGTCTCTAGTTGTCTACATACCGAGTTTCATCGCAATCGGCCCAGTAGTTTTAGCGTTAAAGAGGAACAAACATATACTAACCCACAAAGAATAATGACAAAACTTCAAACGTTGGGTCGGGTTCTTGAAGTTGATATTATAGGAATTTGTAATGGCTTCAGATGATGATGAAGTAAATAAAAAAACATGTGACTTTAAATGCTTATACTCTTTTTTCCCACACCTAGTTCACGAATACTATCAAATCAATTTCATTGAGGAGGCTCACAGCTAAGCAGCTCGCTGATCGTTTATGGGTCGTGCAGGTTAAGCGACGCCTGGCGCGGTCATTACTTTGATGGGTGGCAAAAATGTGTTTTCTTGAGCCCCTCCGTGCTTCGGAAGGCACGTTAAGCCGTTGGTCCCGTTTGCTACCTCTAGTAGCAGTCGTTAGGTTAAGTTATACGCCTTAAGGCGATCTGAAAACTATAACAATAGGTGAGCCACACCACTCACACTATACGAGAAGAAAAATAAGAATTTCATTGTTATCTAGCAAAACAGAGAATTTTATCATTTTTTTTGTGTATATGCCTAAGTATTGCCATTATTTTTTCACATTTTAGTAAGTTTTACATTTTACAGTCGAACTAAGTTGTTAAATATTGTTGCAGGCGAGGTCTTCCTAAACGCGTTCTCCAAGGCAGTGGTGCTGGATGTGTACTCTGATTTCATCAATAACTTCTCCGTGGCAATGGAGCTAGCTAAAATGGAGTCGAAACGCAAGTCTGCGCTCGCTGATTTCTTTAAAGTGAAGCAGATCAGTGCACATGATCGGCTATCATTCTTTGGACTAATGGTGAAACCAGTGCAGAGGTTTCCACAGTTCATTATGTTTCTACAGGTTTGTTTAAGATTTAGATTTATATTGACTACTAACTTTTTCTCGCGACTTCGTCCGCGTAGAAGTTGAAATTCACCAAGGAATCACGTTGTCCCATACAAACTTTGCCGCCCTTTTTCACCCCCATAGGAGTAGAATTTCAGAAAATCCTTTCTTATCGGATACCTACGTCACACAAAGAACACATCCTCAGGTCTCTACGATGAGCGGTTTAGGCTGTGCGTTGATCCGTCAGTCAGTCATTCAGGATAAAGAATTTTATATGTATAGAAGATTAGCACTCCGCGGTTTCACCCGCGTAACTCCCGATCCCGTGAGAATATCGGGATAAAAAGCCTATGTTATTCCCAATGAATCGATGTATCCTCATTCCAAGTTTCATCAAAATCGGTCTAGTAGTTTCGGAGCCTATTCATTACAAACAAACAAAATCTTTCCTCTTTATAATATTATTTAGGAATACTATCCTGATCTCACCAATATACTATTTTTCCATCATCAGAGAAATAAACTGCGGATCCCACTTCTGAAATATACGTAATTAAAAAAAAAACGATTTAAAGCATTTACTGCACACAGTTTTACAGCGGCCAAACGAATGCTTATACTAAGCTAAAAACACTCATGGAATGCAACTTTCAGATTTAAATAATGATGTAGTAGTTTCGGATTAAAGATGCCCACATAAAGAGACTAGGAGGTCAAACTTAAAGCCTTTTTTCGTTCGATTGTTAAAAGACACCAAAATAGAACTTGTCCTGACCTGATGTAAAGTTATTGTTGTTTGAATGTTTACAGGATCTATTAAAACACACGCCCCACGGTCACGCGGACCGCGTCGCTTTACAACGCGCTCTGACGCGACTTGAGGCTTTGGCGGAGGCTCTGAATGAGAGGAAACGGGACGCTGAACGGACTCAGGTATGTTCGATTACTATAACACTGGAAAGAGATAACAAACATAGCCCATACATTCAAATATTAGTAGGACTTTCTTCGTTACATTACATTATTTTACTTTTGACGTGATACATTGATGAACACCGGCAGCACTCACAAAAATGTGTGACGTCATCACGTTCCGGGAACGTGAGTGGTATCTACTTACTAGCTGTCCAGGCAAACGTTGTCGTGCCATTTACAAAAAAATATATATAAAGGAAAAACAAAAAAAACCTAGAATGTTGTTCGATTCTCAGACCAAACGAATATACACAAAAAAATTCATAGAAATTGGTGCAGCCGTTTTGGTGAAGACCGTTGCTATAGTTACCATCAATGTTTTCTTATGACGTTGTCAAGTAAAATTGTCGTCCGTAAACCGACTTTACAGACAACCATTTTTTTACAAGAGTCGAAGGTGTGAATCAAACTTAACTGCTCTGAAGATTTTTAGCGCGGCTTTTTAATATTTTGCTTCTGTTTATCGAATTTGATTCCTTATGATCTAAGTACGGACATATTTAGTTATGTTGGGATTTCTAAACTTTTAATTTTTGATTATCAGGCATTCAGAGCAGCTCTGAGAAGGTTAACACGCGGCGGTGTAGCGGGCGCGGGCGGCGCCGGTACCGCGGCTCGGTTCGGCGCCGCGCGGTTGCTCGCTTCCAGGGCTGACAAACGACATCTGTTGAGGCAGGATGATTTGGTGCAATTGGTGAGTGAAAAACATACATTACTAGCTGTCCTAGCAAACGCTGTTTAGCCATTCACAAAAAAAGGAAAGAAATAGATGTTCGATACTCAGAATATACTTACACAAAAAATTTCATGCAAATCGGTTCAGCCGTTTAAATGGAGATTGGTAACATACACCGCGACACGAGATTTTTATATAATATAGGGATGTGTGTAATTGATTGGCCTGCAAATGTGGTCGCAGTAATCAAAAATGGGTGCAATTTCAGACTGATATTTTTCTTCATATTTGCCTTTGTATGTGGATGGCTAATAAGCGCATTAGACCGTTAACAACGAGGTAACGTCCTTGTTGTTAACGGTCTAATGCGCTTATTTTAATTTTTTTGTAGGTTTTTTTTACCTATTAAAATGTGCTCCAAAGAGCCCGAATCTTGACGCACAATATATAGATTCAAAGCTATAGTTAGCCCATTACTATGTCACACTGCTGAGCGCAAGGGTCTCCTCTTGGGTTTCGCTAACAAGACGGCCATGGTGTCCTATTACGGATTGGCAAATGCTAGATTCTAGGGCATAAAATATAGATACCTTGATCTTATTAAAGGTCGCTGTATACGTGACGGGATAAAACTTTGGCTGGGACGGGGACGTAACGTGCATAGTTCATAAAGTGTTCGTGGTCTTTAAACATACGTAACGTGATTTTTCTCGTGCCGCACGGGACATGACGATTTCTTAACATCGTTTTACTTAAAAATACTAGCTGTCCCGGCAAACGTTGTTTACAATAAAAATAAAAAAATAATTTGTGAATCTAAACCAAATGCATTTTATTTAATTTATTATTTTATAAACCATCCAGGGCGCCACCCAAACGCATACAAAAAATTCATTCAAATCGGTCTAGCCGTTTTAAAGAAAAATGTGATAAATGAAGAACCGCTCGACCGATTTTGTGCAAACTTCACATAAACCATCTACTAAATAGGCCGAACAAAGCTTGGTTTCATTTGGTTGGGATAGGTGAGCCCGTTCTTGAGTGATAAAATTACAATGAAAAGTGGCATTGATTTTTATAGATATAGATATTACGTATGCAGCGACGTTTATATTTATGACTAGCTGTGCCCCGCAGTTTCACCAGCGTAAGTCCCGATCCTGTGGGAATATCGGGATAAAAAGTAGCCTATATGTTAATCCAGGCCTCCAGCTGAATTTCATTGCAATTGGTTCAGTAGTTTTAGCGTGAAGGAGTAACAAACACACACACACAAACTTTCACATTTATAATATTAGTAGGATAACGTTTAGCTTCTCTAGTCTTACCTAATCATACGTCTTTCAGGAATTCAACCAATCAGGCGGTATATCAAAATGCAAGCCCCGTAGACTACTACTACTAAACGACCTAGTAGTATGTGTGTCTGTCGGTTCTACTGGGGAAGATGCGGAGAGGCTCAGCCTGAAGTGGGCGCATGCAGTGCAGGATGTTGATGTTATTGATACTGGGACATCGCCTACACTAAGCAGGGTGCTCGCTCAAGGTAAACTACTTTTTATTTTATTAGCCCACTTGCATCGCTCTGCAGTTTTACCCGCGTAAGTCTCGATCCCGTGAGAAAAAGTAGCCTATGTTACACCCAATTAATCAATGTATCCTCGTACCAAGTTTCATCAAAATCGATCCAGTAGTTTTGGAGTCTATTCAATTCAAACAAACAATCAAGTCTTTCCTCTGTATAATATTAGTATAGAAGTATAGATTGTTGCCGTTTCACTAAGCAAACGTATACCTAGTAAAACAGCACCAATTTCTAACCTATAACAGTCCTGTTCTATGGCTTTTCCGTGAAGAAATCCAGGTCACCCAGCTTTCGTCTTCTGGGCCTACCTCGGAGTCGTTTCTAGGGTTCTAGCATGTCGTTTGACATACAGCAGTCATGACCAGCCTAGTTTAACAAGCCCAGTTCACAATTTAATACAGTTGGAAAAAGTAAGAAACGTAATCTTTTCTAGCGAATCCTAATAGCAAACAATGTCTGAAAAGGTTGTAAACTAGATATTTTGAACATTTTTCTCAAGTTACTTTAATTTGTAGGTACAAACCGCAGCGGCAGCCTCCGTTCGAACAGCACCCAAGACACGATGACGTCATCGTCGGGCGACTCGCTCTGCAGTGAGATGTCTGCGTTGATGCACGACTATGAAACCGTATCACGGATCGCTGATCTAGCGGCTTCATTGAAGACACCTTACACGGAGTTAGCGCCTGATATGTTTAGAACGTTGCTGCAGAATATACAGAAGAGTATACAGGTTTGTTTTGTTAAAAAAAACCATTTGGCTGTAAAGTCTGTTTACGGACGATAAATTTACGAGACAACGTCATAAGAAAATCTTTATTAAAATAGGTTGCTATGGTTACCCATCACGTCAACGGAACGTGACACTTTTTATGAGTCCATATGGTGTTCATCAATTTATAAAACGTTATCACGTCAAAAATAAAGAGTTTAAACTAGGTTTCAAGATCTTCTTTATGCTTCATAAGTGATGACACCATTTGGCCCTACTATACCAGTTCTTAAATCTTGTAATAACTGTTAAGTATTAGCATATCAGTGTATTTTTCTCATCTATTAATAACCAGAAGTAGTGAAAATTGTCCCCTTTAAACACATTATTTTCTCTTACAGAAAAAAGATGACGAAATGGCCTGGGTAGACTCCTGTTGTCTTCAACTAAAGATCCGAGGCCGCGAAGAGCCAATCACCTTCCGAGCCAGTGAGCCAGGCGCCAGACTCGCCTGGGCCACTGAACTCCGCCTGGCTCAGCTGGCCCAGGCGTCTGCAAACTCGCCTGCGTGGAGATTGCCGGGACCACAACACGCACCTGCGTATAAAATGCCGCTGTTTGTTGCCGCTACGCCTGTGTATTCTTCTAAGCAGCTGACTGAGGTGTGTATTAGGACACCGGCCAAGTGGCTAAATTCCGACTAAAAAGCCGGTTATTTTTTTTTCTGTTTTTAGTATTTGTTGTTATAGCGGCAACAGAAATACATAAAAATTTCAACTGTCTAGCTATCACGGTTCATGAGATACAGCCTGGTGACAGACAAACGGACGGACAGTGAAGTCTTAGTGTAATAGAGGTTCTCGTTTTTACTTTTTGTGTACGGAACCCTAAAAAAGCCACTTCAAACTGCTTTGCATATGAGTTTGACTAGAGCCTTTACCATTGTGTATTCCCCTCAGGTCCGTTGCGGTTGTTTCTACACATCGAGTGGCAGCCGGGGGTCGCGCGCGGGTGCGGGCACGCGGCGCGCGCGCTCTCTTGTGTGGGTGTGCGCCGGCGCACAGGACAGCCATGTGGCCGTACTCACACATAGAGCTACCAAGCTGAAGACACTCGTTACATTGGACCTGCCTGATACTAAGGTATGTTGTTCTTTTTTTTTTTAATTTGCTGAGTTATTATATTATATAGTATACCTACGTGATTCTGACATAAGATGACCGAGATCCATCTCAGATCTAATATAAAATATTATTTCAGGTATCAGCAATGGAATACGCCAAAGGTTTAAGACAAGTGACCACACTGTGCGGTGACACAGTGTGGCTCGGCACTGAAGACAAGAAAATTATCATATTCTCCGGTGTCGAACCGGAGAAACAAGAAAAACTAGTCGAAGTCGCAACTATTGCAGCGGTGACACAGATCAAATATCATTGTGACTGTATGTTCGTAGGGCTTTCTAACGGCAGGGTCTCGGTCTACAGACGAAGTCACGACGACTCCTGGGCCCTAAACGAACCTCTAGCTATAGAATTAGGAGATAAACCCGTCCACTGCGTCCTACCGGTCGACGGCATCGTGTACGCTACTTGCGCGCGACGGGTCTTCGCGGTGAACGCGCTCACAGCCGAAATCATGCGCATATTAGAACTGAAAGGCGAAGGCGACAAATCTGTAAAATATTTAGCTCATTCCGGGGTCGGACTCTGGACGGCGTTCTCTGACTCGACCTACGTGAGCCTGTATCACGCGGAAACGTTCGAACATTTGCAAAATATTGACATCGCCGCTGACGTGGCGAAGACGATAGGCGCGAGGGAGGGAAGCAAGCCCGCTCATGTGTCCGCTCTCATTGCTGGACAGGGCTTGTTGTGGGTCGGCACTACGGCCGGCGTCAGTGTCACCGTACCTTTACCTAAGTTAGAAGGGTTACCGCTTATAGGAGGGCATTTAGGTGTGTCCTACCACGCTCATGCGGGCCCTGTCACCTTCCTTCTCCCCCTCATGCCCGAACCGAGAGATGTAGACGTGAACGTTGTCCGACGGAATTTGTCGAACGCTCGCGCCCTCGCCGACCCGGCGACACTCCACGAGTTCAAAGAGGAGGAGAGTAAAAACGACGACAAACCGAAACTGGAGAGGAGAATATCTGAGGAATCACCATACCGACCGCAACGGGTACAGTCAGCCGTCGTCCGCCGAAAGAAACCCGGCGACGTTCGCCTAAGCAAGACGTTACCGAAGTGCGCTAATCTGAACGCGTGTGACGTTTATGGCCTTTTCGGTGACCTGATGTTCGTGAAGGATTGCGATGGAGAAGGCGACGTGAGCGGGTCTGGCGGGGAATCCCTCCGTCGCAGCGACCCGGAACTCGCCGCTATACCTTTCCGAGTGAGCACTCTAGATAGACGGTTGAGAATGCGGGCCGGGCGCCCTAGAAGTCTCGACCTATCGAGCTGGTCGGTAGATTCCCGAGCTTCCAGTTTATGCACGTCCTCGGGTAGCGAGGAGTCGATGGCACTTCGAGGCGTATCGAGAACTAGCTCGGGAGCTTCCGGCGCGGCGAGTCTCGCTCCCATAGCCGTCTCGACACCGGACTCCTCCTCTAGTAAATCGACGTCTTCCGCTTCCGATAGATCGATATCACGAAGCGATTCGTCGACGGCTCCCGAGTCGAGGAATGCTAATAAAAGTGCGGCCCGGAGTCTCCGCGGGGCCGATTACGTCGTAGGTGAGAGTACAGCGAGACGATCGGTCGTTATTATAATGGGAGGACGTGGTTACGTCGACTGGCGACAGACAGCGGACGCGGCGGAGAGGCCTGCCGTCGCCGCCGACCCTAACCCTAAAGACGCCCATCTCATACTTTGGGAGATGCGGTTGTGACTACACCGACGTTAACTTCTAGTTAGTATAACGCGCGTCTCGCACGCAAGTGCAAGCTCCAGATCGATAGATCTGCATTCTGTGTCATATTAGGTCGACTGGCTTGTAAATATAATTAGCTGTCGACTGTAAATTCTGTATTTCAATGGGCTATTAACATGTTATGTTAGTTAGTTTATATTTGTGCTATTTACTAATGTTCTCGGTTATTCCTTCGGTTTGTTATTGAGATGTGGGACGAGATATTTACATACATATGTGATAAGCTTTAAATTATTTTTCGATGTTTGGGCTATAGCTATTGATCGCCCAAAATTTACATTGTTTTATTGTATGTTATATATACCTATAGTTAAAAATAAAATAAGCGTTGGTGCGTTACTTGTGATTTTTACTAATATTTTAAATTGGGAACAGTAAAGGTTAACTAAATAAACTAATGTACCTACCTCTATTACCTATATATTTTAAACAATCATATTTCATTTACAATTTTCGCTTTGCTAATAAATATAATATTTATTGAAATTTATTAACTGCCTTGTCTATTTGAAATTAATTCATTTGTAAAATGTAATTCTAAAAGATATCGTTTAAAATTGTACAGTTATTGTTATCGAAATTAAATTGATATAAATATTAAATTAGTGGCCTTATCCTTGAAAATTTCCAGTGTGTAATTGTTTAAGCTTTATTGTTAGAAATTAAGGTAACTGTTCACTACACTCGACACGTTTGACGAATAGTTGGTCACATGTGTCGAAAGTCGTGGATGGATATCTTAATAGAATGTCGCTTTAAGAATTAGACTGATTTAGCTTAAGCATTGTATACTTAGTTGAATTTTAGATATTAAGTAAGATGGCCTATCAGATGTTTCAACCATGTTTTATCTTGGAAAATTGTTTTTGCTCATTTCTACACCTCCATTGCCCAGGAACATAGTATATTGTTCAATCCTGTTACATTTTTTGTCGATTCTATGTACTTGTTAGTTGTTGCATAAGCATGTTGATTTTGGTCAGTAAATGTTTTACGTCGTATTTTTTGCTCAGTCCAAAGATGATTACTTGATTCTGGCATTAAAATCATTGCACAGGAAGTTTTCAATCGTGCCAAATTGTAAAATATAAACTGATGTATTATTTGTGTATAGGTGTTCTTTCCAGGGCATAATTTGCGCGTTATTTTTTTTAAGTTAATATTGTGAGAAGCGCAATAGTTCTGATTTATTTATAAATTATTTTTCATTGAAAACGAAACGAAATATCTCGAATGTTATGTACAATCTCGAATTTATGTTTATTATGTCGAATAGTAAATTGATCTTTATTTATGCTGCAAACGTCACAACTGTATGTAGGTGTAAATAAATTAAGTTTATATGTATACACCTGTAAATTATGTAGTTTTATTTCTAACAAAAAAACTAAATTAAAATCGGTTCATCCGTTCGGGATTTACGATGCTACAGACAGACACACACACACAGACACGTCAAAAATAGGGGGTTAAAAATAGGAAAAAGGGGAAAAAAGTTTAAATATTATTAATCCCGGTTTATTTCAATGTATTATAATATTCGGTTACATTATTTTGGTAAGTATGGTGTCTTTGGAAGGAAGCAAGGTTTTCACTCAACTACGGCAATCCTGGGAAGAAAAAAAGTTTTATTGAGTACAAAATTACATAGCAATATTAAATTAATTTTGTCTAAACATGCCAAGTTAGAAATCCTAGGGCTGTGATAGGCTACTTTTTACCCGACTACGGCGAATCCAAAAGGTTATGTTTTTGGCCATTAAGTATGTAGGTATATTCATCATCCGCATAATTGACGACCCAGTTGCCACAATGGTCACCATGCCGGACTGCCAAACACGGTTCCGGGTTTGATTCCCGCCTCAGACAAGTATTTATGCTTGGATATTTGTCTGTGGTCTGGTTGTTTCTATTAAGTGTATATTTACAAAAGCAAAATATATAAGTAGTATATCCGTTGTCTAGCACCCATAACACAAGTCTAGTTACTTAGTTTGGAGCTAGATGGTGATGTGTGGAATGTCCTGCAATATTTATTAATTTTTAATCGCATCTTAAATATACTATTAAATACTTACGATTACGTTTTTTGCACTCCCTCAGCGCCTCATTAAACTGAGCACATTCGTTCAAGTTCTCGTTATTAGTTGCACATTGAAGGAACTGCGATATTTCAAAGGCGCAGGGACCGCTAGGTTCTTGACCGATGCTGAAGTCTTGTGGTAACGCTCGCTCGACCTCTTGACGTCGGCGCCCGGTGAATAGGCTGCTGATGGCTTCCCCCGCTAAGTGACCCTGGTAAAGGTATCATCATGATAATGTAAAGTGTCTTAAGCTTTTTCATGACGCGCATTTGCGTTAGTGGCACTGGGGAAGGTACATTTTTATCGGGCCCTAGACGAAGTAGGCTGGCATCCGATGCTTTAAACTGGGACCTTTAATTATTAAAAGCTTTTATATTGCACGCAAGCAAAGCCAGATAATATGGTATCAGATAATAATAATTGATAGGTATAACACTTTTTAGTATCTAAGTAACTAGGCACTTTCCTTTTGTATAAATATGATAAGTTTATGCAGAAATAAACACCCAGACCAGAAATACTGTAGATCATAAAAATATCGCCTTCTTATCTATACAATTTCGTTGCAAAAAGTCGCTTCCGTTCCCTTCCGCGGCGGTGTAAATTGTGAGCCGTAGTCATAGCCAGGTTTTAAATTGAAGCAGAAAAAAAAACAAATAAAAAGGTAGGTAGCTAATTGAAAGACCTAAGAATTTGTAAACAGAGGGGTAATGAACTGACTATGTTCGTTTTGGTCAACAAATATCTACCTATCAGTAACCCGTTTTAGCAGACAGCATATTGCGCGAGACTTTATAGAATCTAAATTAGATCATTGCCTTACGACGAAAAATGTTTTGTGGGACTTTTTTATGCTATACCTACTAGATTTGCATTGTGCACCTTACCTACACCAAACCAAGTGCTAGTGCTAGCCAGTCGGGATTCGAACCCACGACCCACCCCTGAGCGGTGTTCGCCTTGTAATAGTCATAAGGGAATTGAAGTCAAGGTATCCTTGACTGACTGTTGATGTTTTTTTCTGCATCAATTAAAATCCTGGCCAGTATTTAGAAATTTCAAAGACTACGTCTCAGTGTGTGAACACTGGGGTTCAGTTTCATTCCCGCCTAATTTATCTTAAGAATAATCGGTCCTATGTGCTCGGCCAGCCATTAACGGTGTTGGCCTTGTAAGTAATAATCACCTTGACTTTAATTTCCTTGTGAGCACACTCTGAAAAAGGTAGTTTTCCTCTAAAAACAGGAAAAGCAAACACACGAAACATGATAACATTTGGGTAAAATAATAATATCTTTTTTTAAAGATATTATGTACTATTAGTATTGTTTATTTACCATAGTTGTACCGACGGTGACACCTCCGGCAACCGCAGCCGCATCTCTAAAGATAGATCTTCTTGGAGTGGGTGTGACGAAGATGGTAGGCGGACGCGCTGGTGCTGAGCGTTCCGCGGGGGAGTAGCGGGATCTAATAATTTGGTAAATAAAAAAATCGATATTGCACACTGATATGTTGCTAGAAATCCTATACTTATTAAAAATATAAAAGTTTGTATGAAACTTGATATCAAATAGGTTGGAATAACATTACGTTCTTTTCTTTTTGATCACGATATTACCATGGGATCGGGACTTATGCGGGAAAAACCCGGGCGGCAGCTAAGATAACACCACTATCGTAATTCGTAAGAAAATTCAACCAAACTCACTATAGGTACCTTATAATAGTACAACCAAAGCTAAGGTTAGGTGTTATCCAATTAGTTAAAAAGTAACAAAAGTACCTAAATAATTTAGCTTATTAATTATGTTTAGGTTTATTACTGAAAATAATTAGAATAAAAAAACAATTTTGGGTTTTATATTTTTTTATTTGTTTGCTAAAAATTACGTAAAATAATTGGATAAATTGATGGTCTACATCACAATTCTTCAAAATAATATAATTACTAAAAATTTGCTAGAAAATAAGTAAAAGTTTCTATTAATTAACTAATAGATCTGACTAATGCAATATTAGAGAATGTCAGCGATAACAAGATGGAAATTGCAACAGAATTGTTGAATAACAGCTAGACTAAGCCGCTAGTTGCAGTTGCTTTCCATTTCGATACTAATTACCAAATAAATTGGTATTATTAATTACCAACTAATGGAACATAACAGAGGATGAACTCAGATATACCATAATTTATTATGAAAAAGTTAAATCTTTTTCATTGGTGTCAGCGAACACGAAAGTAATTAAAATGGAAAACAACTGCAGTTCTTGTAGCTGCTAAGTGTAATAATGTTTTTTTATGAATTAACTTTGGCACCGCATATTGATTTAAAGGTGGTTGTTAATTTTGCACTGACGCAGGGCTTCATTAAATCCTTCGCAGAGTGAAAGGTCATGTTGCTGTTGGGCACACTCGATGAACTGTTTGATCTCCCAAGCACAGGGTCCCTGTGGCTGCTGGCCTGAGTTCTGGATCTGATCATAGGTTTGAGCAGCAGGTTGTGCTTGCTGTTGTTGTGCAGGCTCACTGCTGCCACCACCAAACATTCCCGACAGTGCACTACCTGCCACATGGCCCTGAAATCAACAAAATAATGAATGAAATTTGGACTATTTTTTCATGAAACACTCAGTTTAGGAGTACCTAGCAGTTGTTTAAAAATAAGCAAGGCTTTATATTTCAAACACAAACCAATTTGTGCTATCTATATTTTGTGAAAGAAAATGTTCAGATTTCTAGAACATTATAGAAGACATCATGAAAATTTTAAATTCATTGTGCAAAACAAAGTGTATTGACATGAAAACAACGCATCACGATAACGTCATAAGATAACATGTGACCACCTTCATTTGGCTTATGTCCAAGGTTGAAATGAATAAAACTAATAAAGTAACAATTTCACACCATTATGCAAGGGGAAATATTCCATAAATAATGAGTTATTATAAGGGGCAAAGGTAGAAAACACAATGTTTACGTTACGTAACGAAATTACGTACCACGGCGGATCCGACTGCGACACCTCCAGCTGTAGCTGCCATTTGACCGAAGAGAGAAGGTTGTTGTGGCTGTGCCGCCGCCGCTGTGGTCGGGGCAGGGCTTGATGGAGGAGCACGAGCAGGGAGCCGGCTTGGTGGCGGTGCAGCCCTGGAAATTAAGTCATAGGTTATGTACCTCTACTCCACATGATGAAACTTACAGAAATCATTTCATTGCAAGTCTCTTGACTTACCTTCGCTGAGGAGCAGGTGGAGGACTTGCAGATCGACCTCTTCGTGGCATGTTTTCTGATTTAGCACTTCACAATAATTCACAAAACCCTTTAGCTAAATCCAAATGTATTACTTGCTTGCTTACTATTCGCTTGTCAACTAACAAATGTCATGGTTTTAAAACGTCAAATGGTTTGTTCTAGATTTTTTTATATTTAGAACTTTATCTTTCTCTTTCTGATGAATCAAACGTGGATACTGTAGAAAGAGACAAAGTGTAAGCTACGTCACAGTTTTCGTTCAAAAATCATATTGGCACATCATTGGGCAAATCATGGCCACAGACTGTAATGCCATTATGCCAACAAAGCTCAAAGGAATAAAATATTTTAGTAAACACAACTTATGTTTTTCATAGGTGCGTTAGCATCTGTATTTAGTTCTTCTTAAGTAGGAATCCTTGACACAGTCAATTTTGTTAGCTTAATGTGCTGTAAACTGCTGTAGTACCTAAGTAGGTACCTTCTATTCTAGCACAGCTAATAGAGTGCGTGCCAGATAAGTTAGTGCGTAGTCAAAAATCAGAACTCTTTTTTTGTTCTGTTAAACGTTAAACCTGTGGTGGTTTAACGCTAAGTGATGAATTTATGCGAGGTGTTCATTCGTTTTCATGCTAAAGTGTCAAAAGTAATGCAACTCTTATCTTACCTGCTTCTGCGGGCCGGCATGATGTTGTTTAAACTGTTAATTTATTTTACTTTGAGTTAAACCTTCATTTTTACTTCTTCCCTGTCTAATATTAAATAAAAAGATCACTTTTCTTCATAAAAAAATAATTCCAGTGGAGAAAAAAAAGAAAATGAAATAATATCTGACGGTGACAAATTAAAAAATGTTTTTTGTTTTGCTTTAGAAAACGGCCAGTATTTTATTATTGAAACCAATGTTTTTGAACGAAAAATTATAGTGCTGCCCCATGCAATCGCATTCATATCATATTCATATCGATAAGGATAGAAATTTCAAATTATTTTATAGATATTTTTAGACTACTCATAGTGTAACAAATAATTTCGATATCTTTTGTACATTTTGCAGAAAAAAAGAAAAATAATTTAGAGAATCAGGTAAAAATACACTAGCTTTTTTCAGAGATATATTACATTTGAAATGTACCTACCTAAATTATGTGAGACTTATTGAGGTCGGTTTTGAATATTTTTAATTTTATTTAGGTAAGCAAAAGAAATTTAAGTAATATGAGTAATTTATGAGCTTATAAAATAGTACGTTTATAATATTTTGTAACATTAATAGATATCGATATCTAGAATTCATTTAATTGCCCGTCTCTAGTCACAATTTGAATGGTTTGTGTAGCCTGTGCTTGTCAATGAAATAAAATCTATTCTGTGGATTGTCATTCAGTCAGTCAGTTTCTGAAACCGCGTGATTATTGCTGTCTCGTGCATCTATTTGAAGACAATTTACGGTTTCGTAAAGATTTTTAAGTGAAAATGGGCGATAACGAAGCCGGTATGAATGCCAACTTATTCCTAATGGCAGGAATCACCATTGTGTCTTGTGTTATAATACACTTTTTATACAAGACGATCTTCGGTGCGAAGAAAAAGGAAGCGGTAAAAGATGAAGCAGAATGCGATTCTAGTAAGTATTGAATTTTTGTAGTTAAATATGTACTATAATGTTAGGAAATTAGTGGTTAAAGAGAATGTGATAGACACGACCATGTGTTGATGTTTTACCGCGTAAAATCTAGCGTGGGTTCGTAACTTCACAACTTTGTGGGTACACATCGCTGTGGTTTTTGTGTATAACGAGCGAATACTTAACTGTATCCGAAGAATGTAGCTGACACACATAACATAATGTTCTCGAGATCGCACAAATACAGTTGGAATTACTTTGAATGTTTGTGGATGCTATTTCGAGTCAACGACCTACCTACATGCCTACTTAATGCTTTTTTAGCAGTCAAGGAAGCCAGGCAAAACAAGAAGCTAAGTATTATCTAGCTACCTTGCTAGATTTTAATATAAGTACCTATAATATATCTAGAACTACCCCCTTTTATTTGGGAAATATTTAAAAACAAAGACCTGCTTTTAATGTTTTGTTTTGTCAAATAAAACTTGTATTATTATTTTCTTATCAAATTATCACATTATTTACACCAATTTAATTTAATTATTGCACAAATGCATGAATGTGTATTTGTTCAAATATTTTTTTTTAAAAAGAGTTTTGCTCCTAGAGAATAAAAATCAATTAAAACAAAATTGTAGTCTCACACCACCTATTTTCTATAATTACTCTATTAGTAGCGCCCTGTGGTTTTACCCACGTAACTCCCAAAACCTGGTGGATATCAGGATTAAAAGTTAAAAAAGTAACTCATAATGAATCAATGTATCCTCATACCAAGTTTCATCAAAATCAGTCCAGTAGGTTTGAAACAAATTAAAAAAAAAGTCCTCATTATAATAGTGTAGATTTTAAGAAAAAAATGGAAACATTCATCTGGCTAGCCCCTGTTTTATTCTTATAAGCAACACTTATATTTTAATTGATTTGTAAAATTAATTAATAGACAGCCAATGGATAAGGGTCTCCTCATCATCACAGGGTATATGATTATAATTTACTATAAACATTTTATTATTACTAATTAAAGTGTTTTTAATTTTGAAGTAATTATATTTTTTAATTATAAGTTTTATTTTTAAATACAAACTATATGTTTGCACATATTATTGTAATGACCTGAAATAAATTATTATTATGATCATTTATTTTTCTTAGATTTAGATTTTTACAAAAACAAACTAAATTAATAAATAATTTATTACAAAAATATTTACATCAAATATCCACCAAACTTTAAAAAAGTTTGTAAAAATACTTTATACAATAATTAGAAACAAAATTAAAGATAATTTTAATTTAAGATACCTAGTAGCTTACATAATTAAAATTCAATTCAGGTTTAATTCAAAGAGCGAAACCTATTTAAAACATGCAACTCCTTTGTGCTCATTTTTGCATGTAAGTTTAATATTTTAGTTGAGAGTTTAATCATTTTTGTTTTTTTAATCAGTATTTTTGCTAAGGCTATTTTTTTGGGTATTTTTAATTATTTTTTTTAGATACCCATTTTACAGCTTTTGAATTGGGTTTTCAATTTTTAATAAAATATAGGTGCTACAGACAGACGAAACTTGATTAAAGTTTTGTAATTTATTTTTATAGCAATGTTAACAACTGTACAAATATTGTTATATCTGGCATTTCAGTCAAAACAATATGTATTGTGAATCATAAGTAAAAATATAACATAATGTTATATTAAGGTCAATTATTGTATATTTTGAAAAAAGGTTTTATAGAGGATGTCTTTGTTAGAGGTTATTTGATTACAACTATCTAGTGGGAAGTAAGTAAATATTGGCACCAGAAATGGGTACAGATGGTCTCTCAGATGTGAGCTATTGGTTGGTTAGTTAAAACTAGCTGCGCCCCGCGGTTTTACCCGCGTAAGACCCAGTCCTGTTGAAATTCCTGCATAAACATAGCCTTTGACACTCAGCTACCCCCAAACTATCTCTATGCAAAATGATTTTCAAATCGGTCCTCTGGTTTCGGAGATTACAGCTTCACAAACTTTACCTCTTTATAATATTAGTATAGAAGATCTTGATCAAATTCAATCTACATTTTGTATGCTACGTAAAATAAAAGTTATTGAAAACTGTTCAAAATACTACCAATTTTACTTGTATATTTTTTACTGAAATTCTTTTATAAATTGAACAAAATAATGTTTAATATGCGAAAAATCCAGAACAAATATCTAACGACTATTTTACAAATATTTGTTTCTCTACGGAAATCGAACCCACGATTTTCGCTTCACAGACGGGTTTGCCCGCAGTACAAAGGTGAAATTGGCACTGATTGGTGCATTTCGTTCCTGATCACGTTAACCGCGTGGCCGCTGCGTGTTTATTCGCTATCTTAAATAGCGCCACGTAATCATTGTTTTAAAATGATTTAAAGTTATCAATAACAAATCTTATGATTTTTGGACTTTATCATTTTGTTATCTATCATTGATTGTAAGGAGCTTTGTCTGCATAAGTTGCTTGGTAACTAGTAGCCTTAGTAGCGTAGATGATTGATAAATACAAAGTACAAATTGAGGAATTCCCTACCCATTGGATGGATGGTTTTTCTTATCACAGTCTTTGGCGACCAATTCGAGTAATATTATAACTTAGTTTTTCACTCTTTTCTGAGTTTTCGAGAAGGAATGATATAAGTGCTTTTTCGAGCTACAGCTGCGCTTCCTACTGTCTGCTGTGCCTGTGATCTTGACTGTTTGTAGTATAATCTTTTTAATTTGTTATCGTCAAAGATATTTAAAGAATTATTAACATTTTAGCGCCGCCCCGAGTTGATAAGTTTAATAGCTAAGCCAAATAATTAGGAATTAGTCAGTATGTATAAATGGAAAAATACCAAATTCAGCTTCGAGATTATTCGAAGTATGTTTACGCTGGAAACTTATTGCCTAATAACGATAACCGATTTAAAAAAATATTTGGCCGGTGGGCGAACACCCGCCCGCGCCGGCCGCTGGCTAAACCACAGAAGGTCGCGGATTCGATTCCCACCTCAAACAGATATTTGTTTCTGATCTAGTAGGCACTTGTATAAAAACATATCAGCTTATCCAGATGGCGTTGTGTGAAACGTCTTACAATATTTATTTGTGTTATGGACGAATGTTGCATATTGTCCTCAATGAAAGTACTCATTCAACTTTATGACATGAAATAGATATGATACCAAACCACATTTCTGCGATTTTTTTATAAGAATCGTGTGTAACTAAGTATTGAGTCATACGTTTTTATTACGTAGTATTTGTAGGCATGCGAAGTGTGTTATGTAGGTGTTTAGGTTCCTATTTCTTAAGATGTTTTGTAATACTTTTCTAAGGCACGTCAAGTCGTCACTATGAGACTTTAGTTAGATATTGTTAGAATCTTTTAGAGCCTACTACTCCATCCAGTAGCGTACCTAGGTGGACAAGGGCCCCGGTGCATAGGGAAAGAATCGGGCCCTCATCCCCTTTTTTCGCGTAGATTGATTTATATTGGTCTTTAAAGGGGTCTGGAAGTTTAGTATGGGAGCTTGGCATAGTGTTTTTTTTTTGTGCTATGCATGTCGAGTTCCATAGCAATCGATAGACGGCATTACCAAATGATGCCTTCACAGCGAACCTCTAAAGAGTCTCGGAAACGGGATATTTAAAAAAACGTACCTAGTGTCTTATGATTTTCCAAAAATACGCTGTGCATTTTGAGACCCAACGTATTGATAGAGGGCATTAAGGCGAAAAAATCTTGTGAGCAGGGTCAAGACTCGAGTCTTGACCCTGCTCGCATAAGATTTTTTTTCTTTTTTTATGCTCCTCTCTTAGAAGATGAAATAAATTATATTAATGAAATTACGGTCAATCTATTTGAAGTGTTTGGATCATGCAGGATTCATGAATATTAAATAAATAGGTATTCGAATAGGAATTAGAATAATAAATCATTATTTTTGGTTTTATAAATGTGCAATAAGAACTAACGAATTTTATCATGTACCAGTGAGTGCTAGGCCTACTTAAAGTTATCAAATATAAATTGTACAAAAAATAAGTAATAGAAATAAAATAAAAAACCCACCTAAATATAAAAACTGAGGACAAATTAAAAACGGAAATATATTTCCGCCTCTATCTCTATCTCCGCCTACTAAAATGTATTTATTAGTCATTATTTGTATTTATTTATTGTATAAAACTAGAATTATTTTTCGAAGGATAGATAGTGCAATAAGAAAAACTTATAAATGAATAAATAATATTCTTCTTCAGCAGCATAATATGGTAGCAGGGTTTGTGTAATGTGAAAGTTTGTGTGTGTATGTTTGTTGCTCCTTTACGCTAAAACTGCTGAACCGATTGCAATGAAATTCTATATGTAGATGGCTAGAGGCCTGGATTAACACAGAGGCTAGTTTTTATCCCGATATTCCCACGGGATCAGGACTTACACGGGTGAAACAGCGGGGCGCAGCTAGAAAATAATATTTTACTGACTTATAATATCTAATATTAAAAATCCTAGATAGAGCTCCTGAAAACAATAATAATGTATTAAATAATAAGATTGTAAACAAATTGTTCTCGATTGCTTATCGATTTGAAACGTGCAATAAGAAAATGATAAGGCACGAAGTTTTAACTTAAACAGAATTAATATCTACTGCAGGTAGTTAAATTAATTAGTCATTAACAATCGCTTGTTCAATTAATATTAGAATAAAAAGATTATAATTTTATATACATTTAAAATTATTTTTTAATGGGAATCTTTGTGTCAGGTGATTAAGGTTTTAATAAATCGTAATAATTCTTCACTTACGTTGCGATTATTAAATTGTTTTATTAGGGTTATCGCTATAAAACAACTATTTATTTTAGCATCAGAAAACAACGCAAATATTAAATTCAGATATATCTGATATTCGTTCATTGATATTTAGAAAGTTTGCTTTCAGATATATTTCTCGCTTTTTATGTACTTCGTGCCTCAATTTTATTAATTTGAGTATAGAAGGAGTCCGAGAGATTCCACTTTGGTTGAACAGATAGCTGATTCTGTGACGGGTGTTATAAGTTTGACGTGTCTATCTGTGGCGTCGTAGCCCCCGAACGGCTGAACCGATTATGATTTCGTTTTTTTTGTTTGGTCCAGATGCTCCCGTCGAAGAGACGACATCGGAAACTGCTTCCACTGAAGCAAGACCGTCGGGAAAGAGCAAAAAACGTGCACAATGGAAAGGAAAATCGGAGTTCAGTCATCCATGGCTACTGAAGAATCTCAAGGGCCATCCAGGCACAGTACTGCTGGTTGATTTCTCAGCGAACGGCAAATTCATGGCCGCTACCTGTGATGGTAAGTCTCTAGTTTATTTCAATAGTAATAGATTTAGTTAAATTGATTTGAATTCCACAAGCTAATTCCAGTAAACTTTTTCGTTAGACAAGCATTTGATCTCAAACTCCCATCTGATAATAAAGTGAAGTTCCAGTCTAAAATGTTGCAAGTTTGCTGGAAGTATTCTTTGGAATTCACGTCAGTATAAGTATACGTGTTGCTTTGCGATTTGGGGAAGAGCTACCAAGACTTTGTTAGAATAAACTAATATATTGTTCTACTAGACTGTTCTTCCTTATATATTTTTCCCTGTTATCATTATAAACTGATGAGTAATTCGTTTTGCGAATACCTTATTGGTAAGGTTCTAATAAAGTCACAGTAGCGTCAGCCAAGTGTTACATACATTTAACAAGTTACGAGATTTCTGATAACACTGATGATATCAATCAGGATATTTGGGAATGACTTAATCAGATATTAAATCATGGCCGATTTTTATCCGTGTAATCGTAAGTTCTTATCGTAACGATAAATGTTTTATATCTTGTTTAGTTCGGATATGTACGATTGAATTTATATTCAAAGGTGTTATCAGGAAACTGACTAGCAGGAAAACTGGAGTTTTTAATAATTGAATCATCGTTGTCATATTCAACTCCGGAAGTTTCCTCCTACGTCATTAATAGAGAGATATTCAATTAAATTTGAATACAGAGACTATCTGAACTTCTTCGAAATACGTGTAATTTTAACACACGTGTTTTCAGATATTCTCTCTGATATTGGATGCATGTAATTGAAATGTTCCATTAGAGAATTCTTCTGATTTCTATTAGTTGATTATCTTTCTCGATTTTTGGTAACCATGACTTTTGTGACGGTATTTTTTTTCAAGTTCTAAACTCATGTTTTTCCAAAAGCTGTGGTTACTATGCTTTCATCCGGTTTTCATTATTTAGTATTTTTAGAAATGAACAGGTTGCTTGATATTTAATACTATAGTATTTGTTTTTAATTAATTTATTTGGAGTTCTAGTATTACATTTGTGTGCAATTTGTTCGTTTCTTTAAAAACTTCTGCGGCCATTGCATTAGTTATTCCTAATTTATTTACGACAAATTTTACTATTGTCTTTAATTAAGTTTTTTAATAATTTAAATTACTTACCATCGCCTTAAAGAAAGTAATAAATTATATAAATTCAATGGCCGCAGAGAAATATCTCTTCCGAGATGAGACCTTGTGCTTTTTTCCAATTGCTACGCCAATGTTATGTGTAATTTGGAGGTCCGCCGGTCGTCGCCATCGAGGTTGACTATTTTAACTACCTACCATCGAATATCCAGAAAATTATACACGAATTTCAACTTGACGTAATATTTATGACGTCTTTGCATATCTTTGATATTCGCTTCTTATTAAATCAGAGGAAAATATACGTGACGTTTACAATCTAAATTTATACCAACAACAACTTCTTACAACTTTTGTTATTATATATTTTATCAAATTCAAGTGCAAAAAAACATAATTTAAGTTATGTTTATATTTTACTAGCAGTGCTCCGGGATGTCACCCGCGTAACTCCCGATCCCGTGGAAATATCGGGATAAACAGAAGCCTGTATTTCCAATGAATGAATGTATCCTCATACCAAGTTTCATTAAAATCGGTCCAGTAGTTTCAGACCTTATTCGTTAAAACAAAAAACAGAAAAATCTTTCCTTTTTATAATATTAGTATAGATTTACTAATCGGTTCCACAAAACGTTTGGGTTTCTAACTCAATAAGCAGTTTCCTAATTTCACACTTGATTTATTCGGTAACATGAAATGAACATCTAAATCTATTCGGTTTTTTGTTTCAACATTACGTAGGTAAATAGTTAAAATTCTAGTGAAAGGCGTTACAATCCTATGTAATCGATTAGGTTCAGTATGAATAAATTCAATCTGAAAACCGTATTTGATTGACTATTGACCTATATTTTCTGTAGTGACATTATTTGCATAAAAACTTACCTAATTGAGTTAGTTTTTAGTCTAGAAGAAGATAGGGTGTCGGATTACTGTAGGTAGACTGAAGTGCCCAACAATGCGTGACACTGTTTTTATTAATCTAATTAATATTATAAATAGAAAAGTTTGATTTTTCCCTCTTCACTAACAAATGACTCGACCGTGTTGGGTAACAATCTATATAGGGAGTATTCAAAGTGTGGATAAGGACATTAGGCTACTTTTACATCAGTGTCCCCACGGTGGTAATGCGGCGGCTGTAAGAGCAAGTCAAATCTAACTATTTACATATTCGTAACTGTTTATCAAATATATGTTGTAGTTTCATTGATTATTAAATACAAAAATTACATCAAATTAAATTACTTACAAAATAAAAAACGTAAGTTTCATTGATGATTATTTAATAAAACTAAGTGTTTGTTATTAAACCGGCTTGCTCAAGTGACTGCGGTAATGTTTCGCTTCCTAGAACGCATCGCTTACTTTCATCGTAGAAAACCATCTATGCAAACCACTTCCGACTACCATCACTTTTAAATAAATGTATATGTATTAAAATATATTGATGTTAGTTTGTTCGGTGTCACAATAGCCTCGGGTGAACTTAATAGTTCCTAAGATGGTAGTGATTTTATAGATTTTTTATATAGGCCAGCGTTTCATGGTTATTTCTTAACTTAGGGTAGTAAGTGACGATAAAGTTTGAGACGCTTGCCTGTGTCACAGTCAGAAGATCTTTGTATGTGCATCAGAAAATAGAATCAAGTAACTGATTAAATTTCTTGCGTCTTTTACAAATGAAATCAATAATATTGCTGTCTCTTCTACAATGATTTCAAACCTTTTAATCTTTATCTCTGAAGAATCGTCAGTAATCGTGATATGTTTTTTTCTATATTTATTTACACAAATGACGTTTTTCGTAAGAACTATACGTAATACAGCGCAGATCTTAATCAGGTGATGATCCAGCTGATAATAACCCAAGCGAAATTTGAGTCATTGGACAAATAGAAGGATTATTTGTATGACTGACTAGACTACTACGAAAAAAGTTGTGCAATAACTTCTTTATAACATACCTTCGTATTATTTCTCCTACATTGGCCGTGAAGTAACTCTCAGAGAAATTATCGGATTTTTTCTGCTCTTTTTACTAAACTTAGCTCAAGACCGTGAAAAAACAGTATGAGCTGCGAAGTTGCGTTTTGCTATATATTTTTACTATAAAATAGCCATTAATGTTGTAGTAACTAGTATTTCACGCATAGCGTAACTAAAGGATTACCGTGGAAGAACATTTTAAGAAATCATTACGTGGATTGTACTAGTTGGACGCTGAACTTTATAGTCTGCTATTTTCAGATGGAGAAAACTGTTTTCATTCTATACTATTTCGTTAAGAATTAATAAATTGTTTTGAAACTCTTCGAGTTCAATGTTTGCTCCCAAATTTTGTAGTTGTTTATTATTAATGGTATTTACTTTAACTAATTTAAATGCTGGAGGATAATGTCAATGGCTTTCATGTCAGTCAGTGCTCTTTTAACGACCTTTGTCTCATATTGGGGTAACTTGATCATAAATAATTGGCGATTGCCGCTGCGTAGCAATGACGTGTTGGATGGAAGCGATAAGTAACCGGAATAATCGCGATACAGGGGTCGGTCACCTCGGCGAGTCTACGACCCTGTTCGAACAGGCTTTGTTTATTGGTTGTACTTGTAAGTAGGTCGGTGTAGTCTTAAAGCACTAATAGACGATCGAACCCGGTGCGGTCCGCACAGCGAACTTGGGACGCTCCGTACCATATTCGATCGTGTGTAGAGCGGCAGACTGCTCTACACACGAGCACATTAAGAGGAAAGGGTACCGAGCGCTCTCTTCATACAAACTTAGTCGATTGTTTCCTCCCTGAATAATGACACTAGAGCAAATATTATTGTTGTATAAAACTTATAACTACCATGACTAGGTTTTTTAAATCTTAATTTCTATGATAATTAGAAAATGATAAAAACTACGACATAGGGGCATAGTCATGGCAGTTATAGGTTTTATGCGACAAAAATATTTGCTCCAGTGTCATTATCCAGGGAGGAAACAGTCAACTACGTTGGTATGGAAACAGCAGCGGTACCCTTTCGGAGCGTACCAAGTGCGCGGTGCGGACCGCATCGGGTTCGATCGTCTATTAGTGCTTTTATGTCTCGCGTGCTGTGTGGTCACTCCTTTAATTGCAGCTGTTGTCGACTCTTCGTTCCGATCGACTTCTGAATTAGATGCCTGCTTACAAATGGCTTATTAACACCTGCAACAACTGCAGATTATTTACATTTAAACGATCAACACGTATTTTAATAGACACAGTTGTTTCATACGCTATTATGTCATTCGTTATGGCATAGAGTTGTTTTTCAATTAATTGTTTTAGTTAGCTAGGTAAGATTTCTTTTCCCACGTTTATATTTTCTGATGTTATTAATCGTAGAGGTTTCTCTATCACAGATTTTAAATGATTTCCCTATTTTGGTTGAGATTTATTAATTAATATTGATATTTTTACAAAACTTGTAGTTGTCCGGCCTTGACCAATAAGCAAATGTGTGACATACTGATGGCATCAGCTTGTGTTTCGAGATTTTGTTAGTATTGTATACTTAAATGTATAGTTTTGCAAATATCGTCGACATTCTCAGGCTCTAAAAGAATAGAAAATATTTGATTGTTAAGCATCCATTTTCATAATAATTATGCCATAAAATAAGTCAACCATACACACTTTGCTATTGTATCTTTCTTAATACGAAATGCGTGAGAACTTGAAACTGTAATTTATGTTAATTATTACGGTTTTCCATTTTGAAATAGGTATGTTAATTACTTTTTTTAAATAACCCTCCCGCAGTCGGGTAAAAATGCGATTCTATACATACATAAATCTCATTTTTTACGCTTGTTTGCCATTTTGCATGAGTGTCTTTACTATGGTTAAGACTCAGGTTGAAAGCGACACCTTGAGGGTGTAAGTACAAGTTAAGAGTACTGGGGTACTTAGAGGGTACTGGGGGTTCTCTCCATACAAACGTAGTCGACTGTTTTCTCCTTGAAAAATGACACTAGAGATAATATTTTTGTTGCATAAAACTTATAACTGCCATGACCATGCCCCTATGTTTTGTTTTTTAAATCTTAATTTCTATGATAATTACAAAATGAAAAAAACCAAAACATAGGGGCATAGTCATGGCAGTTATAGGTTTATAGGTTTTATGGCACAAAAATGTTTGTGCTAGAGTCATTATCCAGGGAGGAGACAGTCGATTGTATGAAGAGAGCGTCGGTACCCTTAATCGATTAAATCATTGATTACATTAGTGATGAAACAGCTGACCTTTAAAAACAAAATTTTGTCACATTGTCTTTTCTATTACGTCTTCATATAAATTATTTACCGGAACAAAGTAATGTTTTGTGACTATCGCTATGGTCGGTTACTGTTTGCGAGGACGCGCGCCCTAGGTCACTACACGGCCATCGGCCATGTTTCATGCTTCATCGCACCTATACAACTACAATGTGATTGCTTATTTAAAAATACTATCTACCATAATTAATAAATAGTTTTTACCCGCGACTTTGTCCAAAATGATTTTCCAAAATCCTTTCTTGACGACGACCCAGTTGGCACCATGGTCAACATGACTGCCAAACACAGGGTTGCGGGTTCGATTCCCGCCTCAGACAAGTATTTATGCTTAGATATTTGTCTGTGGTCTGGTTGTTTCCATGTATTATAAGTATAAAGTTACAATCACCTTTCAAACAAAAAAAAACTAAATCAAAATCGGTTTATCCGTTCGGGAGCTACGATGCCACAGACACACACACACACACATGTCAAACTTATAACACCCCGTTGTTTTTGCGTCGGGTGTTAAAAAAGAAAAGTATATAAGTAGTAAATCTGTTATCTAGCACCCATAACAGAAGTCTAGTTACTTAGCTTGGGGCTAGATGGCGATGTGTGGAATGTCCTGCAATAATTATTATTTCTTAGCAGCTAGATGCCTACGACGTCATAACAGCTATCTTTTACTATACACGATAGTGTATGTTGCTGGTATTATCAAAGATTGCGCTGTTTTCAAACTATTTATTTCACTAAACTATAACACACTATTCAACTATACGGTGGACTGTAATACTATAAAATGTTCGCACTATTTACTATTCGCACTTGATCGATTCTCTAACAGAACTCAAACTGAACTGAAACAGAACTAAGCACGAAAGCTCGTCGCCGCCCTTTTATATTAATTTAAAAGTTTTCTACAAAGTTCGGGAAAATCCGCGAAAATACCTAACAAACTTCTAAATATGAATGTTCTGGACGTCGAACTTTCGTTGCCTTCAAAGTCGGTGCCGCCATCTGGTGGCGAATAGCGACAACTATGCACAGAGGTATTATCCATTGACAATCTGTCACTGTCACTATCGATTGTCAGTTTCCTCTCAATCACTATTGTTTTCTTCTATCTTTGGCGCGAATTTTAAACTCCGAATTTATTCCTGTCCTGCACCTTTTTTTTCACTTTTTGGGATGTTATGGTTTAGCACTAAGTTCCTGAAAATTTCACTCCTTTGATCTCATTTTCCGTCGATAATAATTTGTCACCCGGAAGACAGAGGGGTGTCTCCCGCTATCTCCTGGTGATTTCTACTCTAAGGAACAAGTGTTGCCGAGTCTTGTGGTTCAATGTTAGAAATATTCAGTGCACATATTAACTCTACTATTGGGAATTAATTGGAACTTAATTATAATAGGTGATAGAAGGTTGTGGAGAGACGTTGAAGAGGCATATATATTCTAGTACATTCTGCTGAAGAAGCATAAATTACTATAATTAATATTTTGTATAATAACTCGCATGCGACCGATGGCTCTCGAAGTCTTTGGCCTATGTTCAGCAGTGGACGTCTTGTGGCTGATATGTTGATGATGACGGATAACTCCAGCCAGTCTCGAATAAAACTGTTAAACTTAACAAATACAATACGAGGGAAACGTTATAAAATGTTACATTGACGTCTTTACTCAAGGATATTCGCATTTTTTTTATATACTTATTTAAATTTTGAAAATAAGTCTACGTGAGTATTTTTTTGTTAATTTGATTAACTCGGAGCAATTCGTAATTTAAAACAAACATAAATACCTATGTATATGTCATGACAAGTAGGTTGGAATAAGGGAGCAATTATTGCACAAGCTTTGAGGTATACCCTTTCCAAATAAAAAAGAATCATCAAAATCGGCCCATAAACAACGAAGTTATGCCCTACAGTCATTAAAATTATACAATTGAATTTAGAACCTCCTTTTTTTGATGTCGTTTAAAAAGGGTTAGGTAGGTACTAAGTTTTTATGGGTCATTAACAATAATTATAAAGACTTACGTAGTTATGTTTATAATTTCTTTTCATCGTGACGTTAACCACGTTATGGTCATGATTTTGCTTTTGTAATTCAGTACATTTTTCACAACCATTTAGGTACATAACGTAAAACGCGATAAGAATTATCTCCGAGTCGCATCGAAGTAACCTTGGGAACCACTTCCTAGTTTGAGATTCGCGTTTATTACAAACTTGTTGATTCTCCTAATGATACACGAGTTCAAATGATGTTCGAATACATTGTACATTTTCCAGATGGATCTAAAAACAAATTTGTGGAAGTGGTTCGAATGGCTATAGACTGGAATAAGTGGAGGACCCTTACAAACCGTTGGGTGAGGAACGATGGTGGTCGTGATCTTCAGGCATGAAGAATCGACTTAAGAGAAAATAAGTTTCTTAAGAAAATAAGTTAATGTGTATAGGAGTTCCTGATAGAGAAAAAACCCCTTGTATTTGATAATTTCAACGGATTTTAGATTTCTACGCGGATAACTATGGAGCAAACATAAAGCTAGTTTTCTTGCAGTGGAAAGGGGATATAAGCTGAAATAAGTTCTCTTTCTGAAATAGATTATTCATGCCTGAAGAATCGCGATCGGCATTCTTCACCCAGCAGTTTGGGAGGGTCCTCCACTTATTCTAGAGCATTTCTGTTTCAGTTGATTAGTATATACAGACGTAAAAACAAATACTACGATTTGTAGGTATAGAAAATAAACTTACAAAAAGTACTAACACACAGTCATATACTGTGAAATGAAAACATAAGCTCTTGAAACTTTTAATGTTATTCTGAAGCTGCGCGATGTTTGGGCGATAAGGAAGGCGTTGTTGCTAATTAAAGTTATGTAGGTGCCCACTTAATTACGCATACAAATCTATTGTTACCTGTTGAGATTGAAAACTTGATAGACCTATATACTAGAATCAATCATTCATTTGATCAAAGATGGATAAGAGCAACTGCGACGACAGTCATTGAAAATTTCGTGTTATTTTCCGGAAAACTGAGATTACTTGAGGGTCTTGTTCCGGGAGAATCCCGAAATTCCAGGAGTAACCCTAGCATGTAACCATCAAATAATTGTCTACATAGAGCCTGATACGTTTTAACTAACATCCACTGTGTCTTGATCCTTCCTTATTAGTTAAAGGTATAAAATTGTTTAATGTTTGTTTAAACAAGGAATTTCCTATTTGAAAAATTACGTATGACTTACGTTCAAATGTTTGTTTGTTTTCTCATTGTTTGATATGATTTTTTATCTGATAACACTTAATTATGTTTTGAATATCGCTCAATGAAACTTCTCTGTATAATACAGTGTTCATATGGATTCTACTGTTATAATATTTAATTTTGTTGGCAAGCAGTAACCGCTGCCGTATTACGATTATTAAAGGGCCTATGCCTGTGAAAATTACTTTCCTTTTTAATATTTCAGGCTGAGGGATGCAAAGCGGTATTGCTTTTACTATAGGCAAAGGTTACATCTTAACTTCAGGTAAACTAAGTGGTCTATCATGACTTAAATAATTCGCAAGTACCACCAATGAAACTGTCACATGGCTTATTTGGTTCTAGGACATGCCGGCTTCCTCACAATGATTGAATTGAATGTATGAAACACAATAGACTATTAAATGAAACGACTTGGATCGTCAACGTCATGATGAACTGATCAGACACGGTTGTCGCTATGTCGCTCGTCATGACCTCAAACCCTGATTTGTTTAATCAAGAGAGACCATTTCTAATCGAGACGATGCTGTCAGATGGTTTTCTATATTTTTTAATCGACTTTAATAAATCAGGTCATCAATTCGGATGTAATATTTTCGGTATTGCAATGCATTCTTTTTACTAATGGTATCTTACTAATGGTAGTTACGATGCGACCTAAGATGTAGCAGGCTTCAATACCTAGAAGATACCCGTTCACTCGTGACTTAAAGACCTCTAACTGGTACACGTCAGGAAAGACGCTGGTAAGTGATTCCATTCCCTTGCAGTACGAATAAGGAGTGACAGAGCAAAATAAGGTTTCTTACTGACCCAGTAGCTGCTATAAGGGAGTATCGTGATGAAAGAAGTAGCCTTACTTCTTAGTCCTATACTCCCTTATAATATATAGCCTATATCCACCCCCACACTTTGGAAATATTACATTTATTTATCGAGTCAGTCGAACCGTTTAATCGTAAAAAGAGAACAAATACAAATAAATAAGCTTTAGCATAAACTTGGTTGTGTGTGCATGAAAAATTATTGCAAAATCACGATTTTATTTAATAGTTTTATTTTATTATTCGGTTAATAGTTTTAAGGTAGCTGTAGGTCAATAAGGACATGTTGTATCTACATCATTTACACAGGAATATTTTCAGTCCCTTACTGAAAGTATGTGTAACTATGCATCCCTCTATAGGAATTAGCTTCCGTTTTCAGAATGCCTGAAGAATGTATAAACAAAAATGAATTATGCAATACACTGTAAAGTCTGTATAAATATGCCCTTTTATCATCGCTGTTTATTGCACCTTTTCATAGTTTTAATTAACGCAGCGCAATTTATGGGAATTAGCAATTAATGGGTACCTTGGCTCATCTGAACTGGACGGACTGCCTTGGCACAGTTTTAGATATTCTGTTGACAAGTTTTTTATGGGATTGTATTGACAGATCGTTGACGTCTTAGTTGCCTGTTGTTTAATGACGGTCATTAGATTTGATCATTATCATTAGAGATGACTGAAAGTGCAAATTACTGCCACTTTGATTTTGTTTATATTTTTTATGATTATAAAATAAGCTAGAGGCTTCGAATAATTGAGTGATCCTCTTGAGGTACAAAACTCTGAAAATAAGTAGCGCATATGAATATTCGAATTGCCTACATTCTTCAATGTATATTTTGAGGCGATATTAAAACATTGAACATTCGTTTACAATTCGAATACCATACATAAAATTAAGATGCGTCATGCGGAAACATTTTCAAAACTTTACGTGAAGTTCACCCAATATGGTTAAAGTTATCACTTAGCATTATCACAAAAAAAAACATTCCATGAGCATGAGAATAAGTTACGTAATTGTGAAGTAATAAATTATCATTTGAGAAGGAAATCAGTAAAGTAATGACATGACGAGTCACGTTTTTTGCAGACGATAGAGACATTCGTTTTGTATTATCGCGTTTTCATATCTTAGGAGAAAAAATTACATTCTATTATGCAATTAGATTTATGTGTGGGATAGTGGTAAACAAAGAAACATTAATTAAAAATTATAATAAAATCATCTTGGTTCTTCGGTCTCACTCGACCTTCAACAATTAGAAAGACCCATCCGTCCCGTAATTAAACACAAAAATTAAATGTCGTTAAGTCTCGTCTCGTCTGCAATTATTAAAAGACGCATTTTCCTATTAAATATTTTAAGTAAACCTATTTTTAATTATCAGAAAATTCCTTCAGCCTCTTGACATCTCCATTCTTTCGTCATACAACCAGGCAGACTGGTGTGCGGCACCGATTTATGGTGGACAATCTGAACATACTTGCGCTTGAACATACGTTCGCACTAAGCGCTTTGCTTCGTCATTCCTCATTCGTACTGCAAGGGAATGGAATCGGTTGCCTACGTCTGACTTTCCCGACGTGTACACTTTGGGGGCCTTGTAGAAGGTATCTTCTAGGAAGGCGTGGCACATATTAGGACGCATCGTCACCTACCATCAAGCAGGTGTGATAGTGGTCAAACGCCATATGTAAAAAAAAACTAGTTTTGTTTGTTTATAAATAAAAAATAGGCAATTTTCTTGTGAGAACTATCCAGAACTAAAAATTTAATTTTTCATAACAATTTAAACAAGCTTCTTCAAATTCAAGGTTTCTTACGACAATATTTAGTTAAACTTTTTTGGCATAAGAATTAACATATCTAATAATAGTTGTTTGTTTCATAGGCGTTGCGAATAGTTGGTTATATTACATAATTGTTGGATTAATTTGGTTATAAGTTTCTTTTTTCATGTACCGATGACCTAATAACCTATATCTAGTATTTTTTATCATATTTGTTACGGAATATACCATAATAGTCGACCATTTTATTACAGTAGCGATATTTAATTTTATCTATTACGTATTTTGTACTGATGATGCGGAACGCTTGTTCTTTCTTTTATTGCAGTTTACAGGGGTCTTTAAAATGTATCGCATATTGGCTAGTTCAAGTTTAGAAAAAAAATATTGCATAAAATAATTTTATTTCAAAATCAAATTATCACCTGCGTACTTCGACCATATTCCTTTATGCCTGCGTACTTCTTAAAAACTGAGTTTGGATGTGTGGCTTCGGAACGCAAAACTCAAGGAGGCTTATTTTTTGTGGTAATTTTCACAATTGTTTTTTACAAATTCGTTAATATCCTCGTCCTACGAATGCATTTTAATAAGATTATTAAAGTTTTAAATTAAAGCATTGCTCTGAAATTGCATTCCCACGGTCGCTTTATAATTTCTAAATTCGTATTCGAAATCAATTTGACTTGCCACAAAATGAAATCTGATATTAATTTTATTATACCTACAAAAGAGATTGACTGCAATAGTACCTTAAGCTCTATCCACTTGTAGAGATTACTGAACAAACAAATATTTAAATACTTCCTTTATTAGTATACCTAAGTCTCCTTTTATGTGTTAGAGAACGGTTTATGAAAGATAAGTAGGTATCATGAACATCGTAAAAGAATTTAATTTCCAAGCTGTATTGAAATGGAAAACATCTCTATACTTTGTTTGTACTTATTTCATAATACCATTTTACAAAGGTACCGAATACTTAGAATAAGCATTTAGGTACAGTTGACTGCACAATTACAGCCCTCGGTAGAGTTCGAAAATTACTATTATTGGAATGTTTGCATTCTAATAATTTATGTTTGATTATTTGATGAGTTAGAAGACTTTAAACTTCATCTAAAGCAGGTGCCTAGAATCTTGCTCGTGTTGAAAACATTCTTATAACAGCCGTTTTGGAGCACTACGGTGGGTCTGCAATTATGCAGCCGACCGTACGTACCTATTTTTATAAATTCGAAAATAAACTCTATAATTTTATAGTTATAGTACTAAGAATCAAAGATTCTTTATTAAAATTATAAACTAGAATACACAATTTAAAAATTGAAGAAAAAATTATATTTACATATTACTGCAAGGCAATAAACGATAAATTTTATTAAATGTTGTTTTTGTAACTAAAGTTAGATAAAACGAGATATTTACCATGTTTTTTGTTTCAATAACATTAATAATGAAAATTACCATGTTAGTTTAAAATTCAATATTGTTTTTGTTGTCTCTACTTATCTCTATTTTTTTGTTTAATCTGTTTATTTATTAAAATATTGTAATCCAGCTAATGCAGTCTCTGCAGTGCTGGGCAAAGGTGTCCCTCAGAATATTTATGAAATTTAAATTAAAATTAAAATTCTTTTATTTTGAGCTTTGGCTCATATGTGTTAGTAACAAACAACTTACAAAAACTAGTGTTAGTAATACAGTTTGCAATAAATCAAGAAAAAAAATCAACAAAGATAGAAAGCTTACAGCGGAGATAGAGGAACCTCCGCTAACCCTTCTCACTAACGACTGCCATAACGGTTCGGTTGTGTTCATCTATCTTTTCTGACCACAATTTTCTGTGTCAGTTTCCTAGAGGTTTTTAGTGATCGATAGAAACCTTGATAAACCCATTTAACATGGTTTCCTAAATCCTTATCATAACCCTGGAAAATGTTTAGTTAATTAGTCTTCATTATTCTGTAAAACAGGTAAACCATTGCAACAAATAAATGCATGTTTAACGCATGCTTATCAGCGAACAATTAATTGTGCTAACTGAAGTCACCGAGGCCTATATTTGTATCTGACCTTACTGCCTCCGTCATCGCTGATCTCAACAATACAATCATTGTAGTGTTGACGTAGTTACGAATATTGCTGTTCGTTTTTTTGTTCGTATTATCTTGACTAGCATAGTCGTCATATTTTAATGAGTGTCAAAGTTTCGATAGTATTCGGTCTTTGTGTTACATTACATTTTTAATCTTCTCCATTACATACTCGTCACTTTCTGCTGTCTGTCCCTATGTATGCTTAGAGATCATTAAAACTACGCAACGAATATTGATGCGGTTTTTTTTAATAGATAGAGTGATTCAAGAGGAAGTTTATATGTATAATACATGCATAATATAGCTGTGCGAAGCCGGGCGGGTCGCTAGTTATTTCAAATAGAAAAAGACTCGTCAAGAAAGCTCTAAAACTACAAGAGCTACAAATCTAAGATTCCTTTTACAACGTAGGCGAGCAATAATAAATGATTTTTGGAAACTCCGTCTCTACAGGGGTAAAGAGGCCTGATTAAATTTGTGGTTTATAGTAACTATTGTGTATTCTGTGTTTGTAAGAAATCAATAAAATCACTTTGAGGCACTAACGCGGGTAAAACCGTAAAGCTCAGCTAGTAAATTTTAAATTACTCTTAAAGTTACAGTCCTCTATTGGGAAGTTTGTTGAATATTTAATTGTGTTTTCTACAGTTTTGTGTCTATTTTATAAATCGATGAGACTCTGAAATATTTATAGTATTTTATGACTTCCTGTAGGTTAAATTGGTGTTTAATTGTGCGATTAGTTTAATTAAAATTACCTTTAAATACTTATTTAAAATTTAAAACAAGTATATTTACGTTTGTATTACCATGGATAATGCACGATTGAAGTTTCTATTATCTTTATTCGCTTGCATTTTTACGAGTATGGAAATTTGTTACTTATACGATGCATATGTTTATTTGTAGAATTGTAACCTTGACATTGTTGTTATCAATACATAAACATTTATCGAGCGTTTCTTTTTAATTTCATAACGTTTTATTATTAGTAAAGATTTACTGACACAATGACACAATTCAAACCCCTTTAGTCGATGAGTACCTAATACGCAGTCTGCCAATTTCGCGGTATGCCTAGACCTAATGAGAGATTGGCATATTTATATTTAGACCCATTCCCCCTTATTCCAAAACGAGGTTTAAGGATAGTCCGAGATGACCTTAGATTTAGACACAGATCTTCTTGTGAACGTCTGAACACTATCTCTATAGATTATATAGGGAACTATAGTCTAAACACTATCCCTATAGATTATATAGGGGTAGTTTTACGACTATAGTTCACGAGTAAATCTGTGTCTAAATCTACATCTCGGACTATCCTTAAACCTCGTTTTGGAATAAGGGAATCGTATTAGTTCATGGGCGAAGTAGGCGAAACGAAATCCTACCTTTTTTGTGGGATTCAAGTAACAATAAAATGGCTATACAATTGGGACTTTTTTGAGTTTAACACATCTATAATTCTCATCTCGTTCTTTTTGAAATAGATAAACTACCAAAGCCCCACAAATGTCACAACTTTTTAGAATTACACATACAAAACACTTCTCTCATTTGTATGTACGCACGCACTACCCGATTATGACCTTCTATTGTTAGTTTCTTTGGTTTCTGTAAATAGATGGTGTTTGAAAACGAGCACTCGCTAATTTGACGTGCACGAGAATTTCGTAGGCGGGTACTGTGCACTAGCCAATCAACAATATGAAAGCGAAAGGTGATATTTCCGAACAAAAGATTCACTTGGCGAAACGGATACGATAGAACTGTTCCGCTTGGCAACAATTATAGGCCAAAATCATACCGGTAGACCCCGTTATGTGCTGGTATGGTACATTTAATTTGTAACGAAATCGAAACTGTTCGTATGTTTATTTGTAAACATAAATCTCGATTGTGATATAATCCTCGGATCGGATAAAATGATATAATGTATGCGAGCAGCGCTCCGGACTACTTTCTCTCGAATTCGGTCGCGAAAGTTGTCTCAGACTCAATGCGCACTTTCTACAGTTTAGCGCGAACAATTGCTTCGAATAAACTTATAACAAAAATATTTTAATACCTAAATAAATAAATATATCAGGACATTCCACACATCGTCATCTAGCCCCAAGCTAAGTAACTAGACTTGTGTTATGGGTGTTAGACAACGGATATACTACCTAAATACTTTTGTTTTGTAAATATATGCTTATAATACATAGAAACAACTAGACCAAAGACAAATATCTCAGCATAAATACATGTCTGAGGCGGGAATCAATCCCGCAACCCTGTGTTGGCAGTCCGGCATGGTGACCATTGTGCCAACTGGGTTGTCGAATAATAGTGGTATATGAAATCATACCCCGCCCTAAAACTACGTTATATAATTTTGATGAATTGTCTTATCAATTATCATTATCGCAGTGGTTGTTAAATGATAATTTGATTAAACTTATGATATAATTTTTATCGTACGTAAAATTATGCGTAGTTTTCATATTCGTGTAGTAATGTACCGTTTTAATCATATCTACCGTGTATTAATGGCTTAGAAGCATGCTAAATCTGGATAATTTATAAAACTAGTTAGATATTTTTTCATGATGATGATGTCTCCATGACCGATTTCGGCAAACAGTAACTGCTTCAGATCAAAGGAGATTTGCTATCTTTTGATTTTAATAGCGTACCCGCGGTCGCCACTTTTCACACATTTGTATCTGCACACAACCTTAATTATTATCTCAATAGCGCAGGGGCATAGTCATGGCAGTTATAGGTTTTATGCGACAAAAATACTTGCTCTAGTGTCATTATCCAGGGAGGAAACATTCGACTACGTTTGTATGGAGAGAACGCCGATACCCTTTCCTCTTAATATGAACGTGATTCCTCAAAACATACGCAATCAACGAAATAGTTATTTCAAATTCACCATGATTTAATTTATTTATCGTATTTGGAAAGTAGTGTGAAATGCGTAGACTACGCCTAGTGCAGCTGCAAACGTGAATAACCACTTTCACTATCAATGCATTTAGCTGCCAACCTAATAACCTAACGATATTGTTTCATTATATATTACAGTAATATTCAATATTATCTAGCCCCATGCTAAGCAACTGGGCTTGTGTTATGGTAACCAGATAACGAATAGAATACTCAAATACCCTTCTTTTGTAAATGCAAAAATATTATATCATACAGACACCCAGATCAGAAGCAACTATCTCAACATAAATACGTGTTTGAGGCGGGAATCGAACCCGCAACCTTCTGTTTCGCAGAGGTCGTAAAATTTTACGTCATTCATTTTTGCATTAAAAAAAAATATCCGCGTCGAAAAATGCATTACCGGACAGTAATGCATTTTTGGTGAGATGGTGTTTGTTTGTGCATAAATGTTCCCATTGATTCCAAAACGATTGAACCGATTTTAACATTATTTTTTTCTGTTACTGATTGACAGGCAACCCACAGCCTGAACCATTGGATTCAGAAATATTAAATATTGCCAGGATCGTTGATTACGAAGCAGAGATTTTTGAGAATTTCCCTCAATAGATATCAGCTAATGTCGATATATTTCCTTTCATAATTATAGTAAATTATATTTCGCGTTTTGATTTACTATTTGAACATGTTTTCTGTTTCCTCGAATATGCAATACCGTAACTCATTTATAAATAGACGTGTTACGTACGGCATGCTTTACATTAATTTTATCCTCCACTAGTAGCGGGATGCGGTTTCTCCCACGTAAGTCCCAATCCCCTGGGAATATCAGGATAAAAAGTAGCCTATATTATTCCCAATGAATCGATTTATCCTCACACTAAGTTTCATCAAAATCGAACCAGACGTTTCATAGCCTTACAAACAAAACGAGCTACATGGTAGGCAGAGTGGGGGGTGTTAGGTTTTATTTTCGTTGCGGAATTTCTTGATTCGGTCGCCGCGCTCAAAGCCCGCGATAAAAGCTATCATCATCATCCGAGCGATGTTCCCGGTTGCATCCCTCTCGGGAGCCCAGGGTCCGCTTTCCTAGTTTAACGCCTCCACTTCGCACGATCTTCAGCATCCTGGTTTGTAAAGCCATTTGCACGCATATCACCCTTTACGACGTCATAATAAAAGCTATGCAATAGCTTAAAAATACTTCCTGTTAATAGTATTAATATTAAGTGTAGATTAGATTCTAAAACTACCTGTGTGCCTGGAAATTTAATAAAGTAAATATTTTGGATTTTAATCTATTTACTTTTAAAACTTGAAAGTAAAAAAATAAATATATAGCCAGCATCTGAATTGAATGTGGGCAGATTTTATGAATGTGTATTAAAATAACCCTAGATGATTCAAGGTAGAACCATGCGAATGAACTCCTATGAATGTTAGTCACCTAAAGATGAATCATTTTTATGTACTTATGGATGGTCATCACGATTGATTAGGTATAAATAATATACGTAGGAAGGTGAATAATGCATTCGTATTCTGTTGACTGAATATTTGTATAGTAATAGGCTAATTTTGGATACCTATAAATCTAATATAGGTACAATTTTTTATTAATGTAATTCTAAAGATAAATTACAGGTTTTCCTTTCGTTAAATATGTAATATTGTTTATAAATATTGTTATCAAACACGCTAGTGGAATCACTTGACCAATTAACATTAAAGTAGGTAATAAATAAACACACGCGGTGAATTATTGCGAACGCGTCATTTCCAACCACGTGTTCACTATGTAGTACTATACCTGTCACACGATTTGTATCGTTTCATTTTTTATTACTTATCTAACATCTAATGGTACGATGTAAACAGTGTTGTCAGGTCAAGATTGTGAAATATCGGGACATGTGATTAAAATATGCTGAATTTTGGATTTCCAAGCGGGACATCTTTATGGGTAAAAAAACACCCAAACCATACTTTTATTTGGGGTTTTAGCGGCTTTAGCCTTTTTATGTCTTAATATGATAGGGGAGTGTTTTTAAAATTTTAGACAATTTTTTATACAAAATTGAAAGATGGCATTTTTAAGCAATATTGGAGCTTAGTGCTGTATTGTTGATATTGTAGTTACTATGAATAGTTTCACTATACAGTACATTTCATGGAGGTTGGTGAAAAAGCGTTCCATTTGGCGCCCCGATTATGGTTAAATAGGAACGCGTCACTAGACCCCTGACAATCGGGATATCCCGCGTAAATCGGGACACCTGGCAACACTAGATGTAAAGTAGAAATAGCAAATATTTAGATGGAATGCGTTACGTTTTATTTAGTTTCAAATTATACTTAAATAATAATAATTTCGTTAATCTGTAGAAAATCGTGTCTAGGTATTTTAATTTATTCCTGCATATATTTTTATGTTTTTCAAGTATAGTAGTGACATCTAGTACGGTGTTGAGTAACCTTTTCCTGTCGGACTGGTTTGGTAATTCAACGTTCTGTTACGAGATGGCGCTACGGTTACAATTATGTTTTATTTAGTTCAGCCAAACGCAAATGTTTATTTTTATTAGGTGTTGAATTGAAAATAAGTGTGTAAACAAAAGGCATGAGATGAATAAAACAATATAAAGTGTTACAATGCAAAATCATGTGAACGAATTAAAAAAAAATCTTTAAATATTCTAATAAAAACTCTTTGTAACTTCTAAGGTTAAGGGGATGAGGAAGTGTGGCATAAAATTTGTTGGTAAATCTTATTTTTAAATGTAAGGTTATATTTTGTCTTACACCCGTAAAATATTTTATTATACCTATTTTGCAACTTTTTAAGGCTTCATTAAGTTTAGAAACCAACGCAAAATTAAATAGGGCAATTTATTAAATAAAATTTTAATTCTAAACTTGCTACTTTTTTATACTTATAATAAAGGAAGAGAATACTTACAAAAGTCTGTAAATGTCTAAGACTAGCTAAAAGGTAGTCTTTACTTAAGCTAGTAAAGGACATAGTAGTACTCTAAAGAGATACAAGAAACAGATAGAAAGGGTCAGGCTGAAAACCAGCGCTGCGAAGCTGCGTATTACAGCATATGCTGAGCCTGCTACTTTTGCCATACTTATTATTAGTTTATTTACTGTATAAAAATTGTAATTTTATGGCAATAAACGATTATTTATTAAGTTTTATAGTGTTGCCAGATCAAGATTGTGAAAAATATGCGAAATTTTGGGTTTCCAATTGGGACATCTTTACGGGTAACAAAACACCCCACATTTTATTGGGGGGTTTTAGCAGCATAAGATAGGGGAACGCTTTTAGAACTTCAGACATTTTCTATCTAATACGTAACTGACATAATATAGTAGGTATATAACCATTCAAGGCACCTTACTCTCACTTCCCCGTTAGCCAAAAAATAAACGTTTTAAGTAAATAGGTAAATCTTGTTCAAGGGCGTCACAGTAACAGAGACTAGGAAAAGAAACGAGGCCTCCAAATACCACGGAAGGTCCCATAGCCAGCAACCTTGGATGATTCTAAATGTTTACACAATTTACTTTGATATCTAGCTTTTAGGAGTCCTTTGACATTTAAGTAAAGTTATGTTACCTATATGTTGAGTTCTAAGCTATTTAGTATCTTTTGCCGTATGTTATTTTTCTGATAAAAAATGTGGAATACCAGCCTTAGCTGAAATTTGAGCCGCACGTGATACTTAAAGGTTATTAATATATTTTTAAAGACTTACAAAAGCTTTACAAATTTTAATGAGATATCCATAATGCATTGTTATTTATTTTCTAAAAATGAAAAAGAAATAAGCCATGTTATCGTGCAAGTACATTGAAAATGTCAATAAAAAATAAAAATAAATAAATAAACAAAACAAACGTGGCGGCGACAGCCATATCTTACTTCCGTAGATATTAATTACTAGCTGCGCCCCGCAGTTTCACCCACGTAAGTCCCGATCCCGTGGGAATATCAAAATAAAAAGTAGCATATAGCCATCCTCGATATATACAACACAACAATCATTTTTCAATTCGAACCAGTAGTTCCTGAGATTAGCGCGTTCAAACAAACAAACTCTTCAGCTTTATATAATATTAAATATAGATTCGATGGTATTGATTTTTTATTTCAATGCAGTCTACAAAATTCATCACCGTAACATTCACATCGCGGGGAAAGTTCGTCGGGTGACTCTAATAAAGAGTCATAATTCCTTCGTATTTAATTATGATCATAATCATCATTTAATTTAATTTAATGTAAGTACTTGCTTCATTGAATAAGTATCGGCATGTATTCAGACAATGAATATACCTCTTTATCTAATTAATTGATACTTAGTTAGATCGGAAATGAGATTTCTACGTCATTAAATATCATTGTTGTTAATTTATCGCCACTTAACTAAGTAGGTACTTTTCAAATTAGGTAGGTACACACTTAAAACTATGATTAATAAATATGAATTTCCTTTAAATGTATTTTGGACTTTACACTTTTTAAAATTACACGATTTTTATTCATAGTCATTATTTTCTCGGGTTTTAATTGCGTATTTCTTATTTCTCTTACCTCGACGTTTCGGCTATGTTAGGTTGCAAGGAGATCACTTCTTGCGACCATGATTAACTAAGATATAAGACATACGAATTATGTGTGCAAACTTTACGAACCCTGCGAAATATTGTTAAGTTACTTACTACAATAAGATATTCTCATTTAAATATAACTCTCCATCGTCTATTTTATTTTTATTTACGAGATAAAATTATAAATATTGCAGGACCTTCCTTTATTTACATTAACATTTTTATATGTTACAATTTACAATTTTTACATTTTACAAGTACATTTTTTTAATACATTTTTGAAGCCGTGAAATTGTTTATTAATATTTCGATGATATTCGTTCATGCATTTTTTTAAATCAAGATTTCATGTTCTATTGCTTTTTCTAAGTTTTCTAGAATCATTTATTTTTATTTACATTATTACTTCGCTTTTCTTCCTTTATTATAAGTATAGATTTCTATTTTTTATTTTTAAAGCGACCGTTTGGACCATCGAATTTGCACATGACAGACTAATTCGTGTATTAACAACTTTATACGCTTAAATATTAACATTTAATACTGGTGATGGATTTAATTAAGAATTTAATTGTAAGAAACAAATGGTTTGTGTATTCAAAGAGTCGAGAACACTTTTGATGAAATTTATTGATGCGTGCTGCTGTACTAACTATTAGCAATGTTATAATGTAGGTAGGTAGGTAAATATGTCTTTTTACTGTTTATTACCTTTTTGGAGTTCCGTATCTCAAAAGGTAAAAAATGGAACCCTTATAAGATCACTTTTTTTAATTACAAATCGACGCTCGACACGAAATTAAAACATTGTAAGTCAATTCGGTATGGTTTTCAATAGAGCCATTTTAAACAACTTTAAGTTTTCTTCCTTGTTTTTATTTATTTTTGTCTAGTAAGAACCTATATTAAAGCTCTTTTTTCAAATAATCAAAAACGTGAATAGGTAATTACATATGTAACTTAATAATTAAACACAATAAAAACTTGTTTGTAATTTTATCATTATCTTTAATTTAAAAAAAAAACCAGTCTTATAAGGCGCCCGCATCCCCCAAGCAACCTGGCAAGGGGAAACGTTTCAACGCTCTGGTCCTCAGCCATTTTTTTTTCTTTTCACACCTTCAGCCAATTTTATTTCTTTTAAAGCCTCAGATTTCAGCAATCATATTATTGTCAATCGATTTACGTGAAACATAACCCTACTGTCGCCGTAGTCGGGTAAAAAAATATCTTATTTAAAAAAAATATCTAATATCCTTTTTCTATTGTGTTTTTCTATAAAAGGGTAAAAGGCAGGTACCACGAAAAATAGAGAGGGTATGATTAGTAATTTTTAGAAAATCATTGTTCCAACAATCTTTAAAGTAAGAAACATTAAAAATCAAGTTTTACAAAAGTCAGCTTATTTATGTTCTTTGAATCTTAATGAATGGCAAAGTCGAAAAAATAGCCCAATTGTTGACTTTAAAAACAGATGTTGGAACTGGACAAATGGGCACCCCAAAACATTAATTAATTAAGTATCATAATCTTTACGGGACGAGAGTACTTTGGAATAATTTTTATGGCTTTACGGGGTCTTGGGTTGAGATTTTAAGGGTCGAGTGGGGTCAGACACTGAAATTTTAAATATTTAAGTTTTAAAACTAAAATGGTTGATGATGTACCGTTACGCGGGACACGAATTTGTTTGAAACCGGTCTATGTATTTTTACGAATATGTTTTGATTGCTACTTTTGTAGGTATGAAAAACAATATTAACATTTTCTCTTAAAATAGTACCTAAACTCGTATATAATTTGATGTACAAAGCGTGCTGTCAAGTATATTAGGAAACAAAGCCTTTTGAACTAAGTACTATATTATATGATACTTAATAGTCGCCAAAAAAATACCCAATTTATAAAACAAAACGATAGGATCCATAAAAAAATCTGTTTCTATGCTTGATTATCTATATTGATAATAAACGGATAGAGGAAAAAAAGTCTGTAGGTGGAATTTAAAAAGAAATAGAAAAAACATGAGTTTGCGTAGGCCTTTGACGTTGTTTTGGAGACCGGAGGCTAGGTATCGCCAAAGACATGAATCTTAGTTTTAGAGTGAGGCTATCCTTTTCTCCAAAACGGCCTGTGTAATTGTAAAGAAGTAGGAACAATCCCAACGATTCCGTACAAAACATACTGTCTAGATAAAACAAATTCAAGTAAGAATTTACTGAGCAAAAAGTACACTTGGCATTACTGTTAGCTGTTGTGTGAGCATTTTCATCTATTCATACCATTGTTGGTTGTTAGCTCTCTGAGAAATCAATAGCACAATTATGGAAGCTCATTTACGAGTACAATATAGAAATCGTTGACAGGGTCGGTATAGTCACGATCGCATGTGTAATAGGTGAAATAGATAATAAAGAATATGATGAATCCACTATGACCTTTTAAACTATCCCTCCACGACTTTACTACATAAAAAATATGTAAAACCACTTTTGGCAGTAAGTAACTGTTTTCTAATTTTGCATTGACTGAAAGTAATGTTATTTTATGCATTCTAGTAGATGCCAAATGTGAAATTCCTAGCTAAAACTTAGCTGATTTCACTATCTTTGCGAATTTCTAATGCTTGTCGATTTCTCGAGTTTGTGCCTTTTTAAAATGGGGGCTAGTTTTGTCACATCAAAGTTTGCATAAGGCCACGGCCGAAATATCGTTGTTCGGCCGGTTTCAATATTACCCAGTAAAAGATCGAGCAACCTTATTTCCACACAAATTGCGTGCGTTTGATTGAATCAAATACGACCTACAACGTCTACTGACTACTGTTATTTAACCTAGCTATTTTATTTTTAAAGAATATCATTGATTAGAAATAAACACTTAAAATTGATTTCTGGAACAGTTCCAAGAAGTAACTAAATACATAATAAGAATTAATCAATAATTTTAATAGCAATAAAACTCAAGTTACTTTAAAGTAAAAATGGAACGTATTTGAAAGAAGGCTTAGTATGTGAGACTGATATGGAGGGCTGATCTTCTGTCTACTTTCACATAGTAATGCAAAATTGGATTAAACAATTATAAAGCCGTTAAAGTTTGCGTGACTACTAGTGTTAACTTACATACAATGAAACGTTATGTAATCTAGCCGGTAAGATTAATTCTAGTGCACCGAATGGCTACATACTCAAACAAAATGACTTTATTACCCTTAAGGCGATGAGGAAGTGGTGTGCCGTGAAATTTAGTATTTTTACGTTAGGCTGCGAAATTAACCCAGATTTCAATATTGGTACCAAGAGTCAAACCATTTCATAACATCATTTATTTTTCGATGACCCAGTTGGCACAATGATCACCATGCCGGACTGCCAAACACAGGGTTGCGGGTTCGATTCCCGCCTCAGACAAGTATTTATGCTTAGATATTTGTCTGTGGTCTGGTTGTCTCTATGGATTATAAGTATATATTAACAAAAGAAAATATATAAGTAGTATATATAGTATATACGTTGTCTAGCACCTATAACACAAGTCTAGTTACTTAACTTGGGACTAGATGGCGATGTGTGGAATATCCTGCAATATCTATTTATTTAAATATGGGTCTGATTCATAGCCTGATTTTGACGTAAAATAATATAGGAGCGCAAAAAACTGGATATTTTTACAAATCTACATTTTTTACGCCACAAAGGAGCACACTCCCTTATAAAATCAACCTACGAAAACTAGAACCTAGAAATAAACGACTTTATTTAATTCGATTACAGTTACATAAAAGCCATTCAGTAAAGTTATCTGTCATTAACAGTAATAAAACAGAAACACAGAGACCTACATTCGGAATAACACATAACGGTTAGGTTACATTAATTTCAGAGTCTGTATGTTTTAGTTTGTTGACATTTATGTATAGAATGAAAATGATCACACCTAACATTTTCAATATTAAAGATTTATATCAGACACTTAACAAGAACTGGAGCTTTATATTTACCTCCTTCCATAAAACTATTTTTGGTACGCACTTTGTTCTTACTGGAAAAAATCGTATTTTTAGCCTGTTTTCGTTTTGTTTATCTTTATAATCTTCTATAGATCTTCAGATTCTAATAATTCTTTACTGATTTAGATAAGATAACAGTTCACTAAATTGAATGAACAAAGAAAAAGAAGGATGAGTATAAAGTTTTGCAATACACTTGTGACATACAAACGAATAGGAAACGGCTGCAAAATCGTCACTAATCGTAATTCATGAGTTGATGGCACAAAAATTAACAGAACAAAGGAACCAACCAGACCCGTTATTTCCGTTCACGTCACTTGGATGCTGAATAAAACAGTGGATCATAGTGATACTGTGACCTAAATACTAATTTGGATAATTGAATACTCGACAGTTCACACCTACCACTATGAATAGTTAGAAATACCAGACCACTGTTATTTGTAATGCTATTTTTGTTTATGGTTATAATCAAAATGTTATAAATAAAATTGGCCGCTACACAAACTTAGAGCTTCGCAGTTCGCATTCGCATTATGCATTGGAAACTAATAATATAATTCAGAGGTAGCAATTTATTGACAGAATATTGGGAAATTCAGTTTATCTAAATTGTTTTATCTAAAATTTTATTGCGAATTCGCGTGAAAATATTTTTAATAAGTAATTCAATATTAGTATGTAAAGAGTTTAGAAAATTAGGGTTGCCTTGATAACTTCATTTTACAGGAATTAAATCGTATAAAGATTTATTTTTCGTTCCATATTTAGACTTATGTTAGACTTTATAATATCCTACTAATATTATATGTGAAAGTTTGTGCGTGTGTGTGTGTGTGTGTGTGCGTGCGTGTGTATGTATGTTTGTTACTCCTTCACGCAAAAACTACTGGACCGATTACGATGAAATTCGGCAAATAGATAGCTGGAGACGAGGATTAACACAGGCTACTTTTTATCCCGATAAACCCTCGGGTTCGGGACTTAGGCGGGTAAACCGCGGGGCGCAGCTAGTGAGTAATATTATTACACTAGCCTGGTATTTTAGCGCCAGTCATTTACATAAATCCTATTAGGATAACAACAGACAAGTATAAAACGCCTCGCCCACAATAATTGTATAAGACCTTCAATTAAATGGATGGCGGGTTGCTTAACTCATCGGCACAGACTCTTACATACAAACGTACTACGGTTTCCGTTTAGAAACCAACTGTTTAGGCGGTTAAGCAATATTTGACGTCTGTACTCGACTATTCATATACTATATGACAGCTCTATCCAAGGATAGTTGATGACCCAGTTGACATAATGGTCAACACAGGGTTGCGGGTTCGATTCCCGCCACAGACTAGTATTTATGGTGAGATATTTGTCTGTGGTCTGGTTGTTTCTATGTATTATATGTATATATTTAAAAAAGAAAAGTTTATAAGTAGTATATCCGTTGTCTAGCACCCATAACACAAGTCTAGTTACTTAGCTTGGGGCTGGATGGTGATGTGTGGAATATCTTACAATATTTATTATTTATTTATTATAGTTTAGTATTGACGACCTACCTTTAGGAATCTGGTCAATAGCTTACAAATTACTCATAGAGGTTAATTGATAATCAATATTTCGCCTACTTATAATACTTTTGTTTAGATGTATTTATTATTTTAAGCTTAGATTAGGGACATCAGTGATAACATTGTTTTGGACGATAAGATAACAGAAAAATAATATAGCAGTGTTAATAGTTGCCATGAGTTTATCAAAATAAAGAAAACTATAAAAATGAGCTATTTCCTGTGTGATTTGCCATACTACCTTTATCAGTCAAATTATCGATTGTTTTCAAAAATATAGGATATTTTTTTAGCAAATTAACGTGCTCGATTCCTAGCTAGGATATTGACATTTCTAAAAATCGAATTATGTAGTTTTAGATCTCCTCTTGTTTAATTAGGAACTCGCCCTGAAGGCCTATTTAAAAATTAGCCCCGTGTAGCCCTAATCAAAGATGAAAAGGTGTATCTCTCCACCTATTTCGAAATTATCTCTGCTCTTTGGAGAAGAAGCTTTCAACATGCTTTCAACAGTCGTTTCAGACAAAAGACAACCTTTATAAGCAACTGAACTTGAATACCGTGGCGCTTAAATATTTTATTAATACCAATAAAATAGTAGGTATATGGCTAAAAATATCTGATTCGTATTTATTGATATAGAATATCTAATCGAGGATACTACGCGTCTAAAAGATGATATGTAACTCATGAATAATTTCCCTGAACCGAAATCTGGTATGTCCTAGGACTATGAGCAAATATTTTAATAAATAAATAAATATTGCATGACATTCCACATTTCGCCATCTAGCCCCAAGCTAAGTAACTAGACTATTATGGGTGCTAGACAACGGATATACTACATAAATACTTTTCTTTTGTAAATATATACTTATAATACATAGAAACAACCAGACCACACACAAATATCTAAGCATAAATACATGTCGGAGGCGGGTATCGATCCCGTAACCCTGTGTTTGGCAGTCCGGCATGATGACCATTGTGCCAACTGGGTCGTCCAATAATAACAAATTAAATGCAATCCGGAAAATATAAGGATGCAACCTCTTGACGTCATTAGACTTACGTAGTGCACGTATTGATTAAAAATGACATCCTTGTGTTTATTGAAGGTAAAACGGTTCACGCATTTATCGTTTTATTTATCACTTTGAGATAAAACTTAACTAATATGTTATAACGATATTTCTGTTCAGGTTCATAATGTCCCTTTCCCAAAATGTCCCCTTTCGAAAATCTCTCTTTTTCAAAATTATTTCTTTTGTTGTTTTTTGGTTTGGTATTGTACCTACTAGCAGTGGTCCGCAGTTTCACCCGCTTAAATCCCATTCCTGTGGGAATATGACGATAAAATGTCTACATTACTCCCAAGAAGTTAATGTATCTTCAAACTAAGTTTCATCAAAATCAGTCAAGTAGTTTCGGAGCATATTTTTTACAATAAAAGACTTTCCTTTTTGTGATATTAGTTTTGTCTGGATAAAGTTGATAGAGACAAAGAATATAGTACTCATTTTTAAATTCTAAGTTCACTTTAGTTATGTACGATAAGTATCAAGTGAGATAATCAAGATACTTCTGTAAATAATAACAAATAATCCTATATTTATCCCGTATTGCGATAAAATCAGTTATTAATAAATTCCGATTTGTAAAGTACGTCAATCTAAATCTTCCATCTGTTCGTAAGTTTACCTGGCTGTTATTTCAGACTTTAACCTATCGGACGTTTCTGATTTCGTTATGTTTTCTGTATACATTGTATGGTAGAGTTTAAAAATACAGTGGAAATATTTAATAATATATGTGTACTACGCTCCTTCACCAGCGTTCGATTTTATTTTTATATCTTTTATACAAACGAGGTTCTGACAATAACGAACACAAAGAAGAAGAATTATCTAATTCGATGTAGTATTTCGGAAGTTATGCGCGTACACACATATCGGCGAATCATTATTTTTTTGAATTATTGATATATTTTTACATACAGATTATATATATTCGAACTTCGTTAAAATGAAAACCAAACAGTAAGTATGATTAAGTAAACTACCGAGTTCAAAAAGATTGTTGTGATACTACGCTTTATTACAGTTCATTGACTCAGTTTTATTATATCTAAGAACCTGACTTTTACTGAAGTATAGAAACTATTTCATTGTTACAGTCTATCACCTGCTTAATATTTAAGACACCTTTGGTATCATTGTACTTGTCAATGAATTAGTGCAAAGAAATTTGCATATAACGACGACTCATGTACCTGCTTGTGAACAAACAAGGCCGTTGACCGCAATGTTAAACGGTTAGTCCAGCCGTAAAGCATAAAATCACACCGAACTTACATATTTACCTTAGCAACCTGTTATTGTCAACGAGAATCCATATTTTTATAAAGCAGTGAACGTAAAACGTTAAGTCCAATAAATTAATAAATATCAATCAGTGATTGTTTAGGACATTAAAAAGCGGCATCTTCTAAAATTGATACAATTAAAATGCGTCTTTTATTAGGTTTACCGCAGCTCTTACGATATTGAAATCTAAGACGCAGTGGATATTTTTAGTTTCCATTCACTACAGTACAGGCAGGCAAAAGTGCAAGTTAAATTGATAAACACTACTACGTCCATGTCATCTTATAATTAGATACTTTCAACACTTTGCATGCACTGTCGGAAGTCGTACTAATTACAAATTACTGACGTAACCACCAGTTGGCATCACACCAAAGATGCCCCACCATCGTCGGTTGAATCCGTAGAATGTCTTGCTGCATCATTCTCTCTACCTTGAGAATTTTCTTAATCATCGACAATAATACGAAACACATTTATAATTTTATCATGTTCATGCTATGCTTTGCTACGGTCGCGACACATTTTTAAACCATTTTGTTTTTAATCCTTAAAGGAATTCAAAGAATTAGATAATGTCTCAGTTAAAAGTGACAATGTAACTTTAAAATAACTCGAATCAAATTTTTCAATGTTATTTAATTTTGTAATCATCTGTATTTACTTTTATATGTAAACATTACAATACTGGGAAAAAGGTGCAAGTTCTCCAACTGCGCAGTACCATTCAGATAAGCGGTCAATGTAGGAAGCTACTTCGTAATCATACAATACCAGACGGGTCGCTCAATGTCTACACACGCCACTCGTTATTGATTATTAAACATTCTATATTAATAAACGTGTAATTATCATACTTATTATCGTCATAGACAGTTATAATTATGTTCGTCCTCGTTTGCTTTAACGAATGGCACAGATAAAAATTATGATCCCTTTTATGTTAACCAATTTGTCGACCATGATTATTTTAGCTTCAATCATTCCCACTTATCTTTAGCTTTGATGGTTGTAAGATAAAGATAATTATTGCGAGGATCAAACACCTTAAATAGGTAGATTTGTGAAGGCTAAGCGTAGGTTTTGCATTAAATGAAAATGGTAATAAAATTTTAAGATGTTGGCATATGTTTACATAATGCCTTTAAGAGCTCTCGAGAATCTTAAAATTTCGTTCACGAAGTTCTTACATTTCTCCAAAAGTAGAAAATATATACACCTAGTGTCCTTAAGTCTTTAAACACAATTTGTATTTGACGTTTCTTCACTCGTTAGAAGAAATCATAGAGATATCATAAACTCCTTATCACAATTATTCACAATATTTAATGAATTTACAATATTAGACAAACTTCGTTTAAGTACTTTTTATTTAGCGAATTATCCAGTAACGGATTATTGTGGATTTTAGTGGATTCATGATAAAAAAATAGCACGTTCTTGAAAGAACTCGCGTTTTTAAACGTGTTTTGTTCCTAATTTTACCTAAAAATAAAAAATTTGCTATATAGCACTAAACAGAAATACGTTTCTTTGAAGGCAATTTAATCATCAGAGTATATTTACTCTTAAAACGTTTATCTTGAATTTCCTACTTTTACAAATATTACATTAAAAGAGCCCGGTCGATGCTACGTGTTCCGAAACGTTATTTTTCCGGTTTACCTAAAACTAAACCAACTAGTTTTATGTGGTTAGAGTGACCGTTATCTTTAATGACCCTACTGTCATCTTTGCTGATAATGTAATTATTATACGCGAATAATTTTGGTTCAATATCGATATCTTGAAGCATTTTAATGTCAACCTTCCCAAAATTCATATAAAGTTTACAAATTCGTATGTTTGGTTTCTTTTGAAGTTGAAGCTCGATCGTTTATTTGTTGTGGTTTATGCACGTTAGTCACTGGCCGAGGCCTCCTTGACCCACATTCGGTAAGCATCGTGACGGTGGTCAGCATTACGCTTGCTGACTGCGTTGATGATGGACAACTTTCACCGAAACAGAACGCGTCACACTTACAAACATTTACTATGCAAATGCCCTTTGAAAACGTATCTTTTGTAACTCAAGCGAATGGCGCTTTGAGATTTTAGTGCGTCTTCTTTTATAGAGTAACCTTTTACCAAGTAATTTGGCATTAGAAACTGTTTTTCACTTCTAAGCACTAATTGATTAAATTAATTATTATTGTACTATCTGCGCGGGTTTCACCCGCGTAAGTCCTAGACCCGTAGGAATATCAGGATAAAAAGTAGCCTATGTGTTAATCCAGGTCTCCAGCTATCTACATACCGAGTTTCATCTTCGTCGTCGGTCTAGTGGTTTTAGCGTGAAGGAGTAACAAACACACACACAAACTTTCACATTTATAATATTTATAATTTTAAGCAGTTAACTAACTATAAAAATACAAAACTACAATAGGTACTTTCATAAAGTTATCTACCTATATATCTTCTATTAAATGACGTTGACGATTAGCAATAGTTGTCATTAAAAGGCCAATTTAAAATTTATGAAGAGCCGCGACCGCGACCATGATAGTTGATGTCACATTAGATTTCACAATTGATTTTTTTGGTGATTAACAAATTAGTTCGCCTAAATATATATTAGCAAGTATTTAACGAGAATTCGATATTCATATTTCAGTGTAAAGTCTAAACACTCAATGCCAATATTATTTAATTGGCAATACTGTAGTTTATTGCCAAGGTCTTTGGTACTTCTGAAAACGTATGTTCCGCTTACCGTGGCCCACTGACCGCATTTGAGAGTAGAACGCAAGATGTAGGCGTCAACTTTACCAGTCAAATGGACCCATGTTTGATTGTTTAAAAACCTGATGGTTTATTATGAAACCAGTTTGCTTTGTTCAGGTACCTGTGAACTGAGACTACTCACAAACTAAATAAGTAAACAAACATTGCGCACAAGGCCAGTATTTTCCACCTATTATCGAGATTTTCCTGTCATGGACTTGCGTTGCGTTCATGGAAAGAACGGTGCTTGCTATTTGGCCGCTATGTCGATCCGGTTGAAAACCTTATCCTCATTGTCACAGTTACTTCGTTGCGCTCCCACGGATCCACATTTATTTACCAACTAGTCTTTCTGGTTAAACACATTCCTTCCTTATCCTTTCCTTAGTTTATCTTTGCTTTATATCGTTTTATTTTCGTATTTAGTACTTCATTGTTATTATTACTTATAGATAGATAGATAAATTCTTTATTGTAAACACCAATTTCAAACAATATTAATAATAAAAAAAACAATGCTTAAGTCTAAGTGTTACAAAGGGCGCCTTATCGCTCAAAGCGATCTCTTCCAGGCAACTTATCTAATTGGAAAGTAGTTTTAACGGATTTCAGTTATCTATCACCTTAAAGGAGTAGATTGTAATCTTAGTAGAATAATGCAACTTCCTTAGAACTTTCTAAACGATCACCTATCTATTAGTGTCTGAAGGAAATGAACGCATTTGCATACGGGAAGTCGACGGAACCAATCATGATGGTAAATGGTGTAACTGCAGTAGGTATATGGGTTACGTAAACTGTAGATTAGTTTGTGTGTAAAGTATTACTTTAGATGGGTTTTTATCTTGTTATTGACCGAATCTCCTTATTCATCATTTTTCTTGATACAGTTTTAATTTAGATATTTGTGCATGACTCACGATAATCATCGTAACTTTCTTATTATCAACGACAATGAACACCTATGTAGAAGAATAATTAATTAGTCACTCATTATATTTTGTTGATGAATATCCTTACTTAACTAATTCATAATTAAGGATGACATCATTGCTTAAGTAATCATTATAAAGAAAAGACATTGAACTAATGTTATTATGACTAGTACATGATTTTACAAAATGTATGTGTAAATTTAGTTTTACGAATCATTAATCAAATATTTAGTCAGTAATCCTTCAGTCCGACTGTTCCCTTCCCTTCATATTATTATAACAGTCACGATGAATAGGATAAAGAACCTCAATCTTAAACAAGTGACTTTGTCCGACCCACTACAGAGTACGCAGATTGCAGACGTCCTATTTATGACCTAGAGTCTAAACCCCATCTATCCAAGCCTCGGAGCTTTAGAAGAAGATAAATTCGGTGTAATTTTCGGTAACGTTCGGCCGCCCGGCCGTAGAGAGGTTGACATCGAAGGTTATCGTCGGTGTCAGCGACCAGCAGCGGGCTACGCGACGCGCGCCGCGCCCACACGCGCTTCTGTATACAAACAACGAACACGCTCGCATGTACGAACGAATACGTGCTATGCTGCTATCTAATCGATGTTCAGACGATTTTCTAAATGCCCGTTTTGGGCAGCCGATAGATTAAATTCGGAATGTCTCACAATGGTATTAAGGTCACAGACATATTCTTCTGCGCGGAATTTTATGTTATGTTAGTTATTTTGTTTTCGTACATCTAGACTTCGTTTCATTTTTAATAACTCGTAATGTAGGGATAAAGATAAAATTGAAATGAATGAAGTTATGTCCGTCTCAAAAGTTGTGGCAAATCTCTGGACTCTAGCTAGAGTATGCATTAGAAAGAAACTTTAGGAAAGCATCAGTATTCTATTCATGGCTATGTAGCAATATTTTACAACTTGAATGAAAATGTATTTCATTGGAAATGTAGAGTTAGATGTATGACAAGACGGTATTAAAGCTTATCGAAATGGCCACACCAGGTGCGATTGCATAAAAAACTGACTCCGGGTATATGAGTAATGTAACATTTGTTAGGTACTTTGTAACTGAACAAATATTTTTATCATGTCGATATCAGTAGGATCCGTAGGTTTTTGTGTCGACAAGCTGTCTAGACGGCTACGGCTTCGTGACATTGGAATTGGCAGTTTGACAGGGGTCTCCAGAAAATGGTATTTTTATAAATTTACCTATTTTTAAGATGTGGCTGCTACATTACATCGCGTTAACGTGAGCAACATACATCGCACGGTCAAATGAACTAAAGCATTCGGACACGATCTTGTACCTACTCTTGGATTCGATAGTGAAGTTCATTACAGATTATTGATCCTAAAATATCTTACGACAGATAGACGTCAGCATGATATAATACAAAATAAATAATAATATTATCGTGTATTTTGTTCAGATTAACATTTTGTTATTGCTATTAATGAATATCTAATTAATCTCGAGCTTAGACTGGAAAAATATTGTTGTGATAGATGACGTGGTGATTCTCTTTTATCATAACATCGACTAATATTAATTGGAAAGACAGATAGACGTAATAAAATGAAAATAGTAGGTAATTCCTTAAAAAAATTTGGACGCACGTCAATACAATAAAAAACATTTTGTTGATTCACATGCTTAAGCAGTAAAGATTCTTTGGTTTATTATTTTCCTTGTCGTCGTGTCTAGATTATGGGAAACCGTGATCACGTCACTGCGATACAAAATACAGTCTCAGTGGAATTGTAATGCGAAAAATCCCTTGGACGGACGTTTATAAAACTGGTTTCGATAAAATATCGCGTTTATGCTTTATCTCCACCTTTGTGGAACGAGTTCCCTCGCGCAATCAATGAAAGTTTATTTTTAAATGATGGCCAGACGACATCAGAGCAACGCCCGTCCTTACTTCCTATGCACCCCGCCTCTCGCTTCCTACTCAATACATTAAACAAAAACAACTGCAACATGCTCGCTATTACCGTTCTATCTACATATTTACTAAGCTAACTTCATATTCCAACTAGTTTTTGACTCTAAAATATTTTCATTTATAATCTTTATCATAAACTACCAATAAAACGTTTACTTTAACATAATATGATAACGAAATTGTAACAATGAGGTCTTTCAGATAAGTAACACATTAAATATGACATTATTACTCCATTAAATGATAGCATGGTATTTTTGGCGACATATAAATAAATACCACGCGTACGAGTACATCAGCTGTTCTAAGTAAACAAACAAACCGGGCGTGCGGGACTTTCTCCGCAAAATTAGGAGCGATCTTTATATGTAGGAGATGTAATTTCAACAGTTAGAGTTCGTACAAGTGGCATATCACTTTGTGTTTTTATGTAAGTAAAGAAGAAATGTTTTGTTATTGTTTAGAAAAATGAGAATAGGCCGGTCGATTGGCGTGTCCCGTTAACGAGCGCTCTACCTACGTCACGACATATAAAGCGTGGGCTGCCCCACCAGCGCGCCATTAGTACAGCGCCCGCGCGCGCGATAGCACGTATCTGCTCCGCGTTTACTATTTCGACTCTGATGAGTACACAAACCAATCAGGAAAAATGCATTTTTGTATACAACTCCATGATTGGTTTTATCAAGAGGCCGTTGCGACGGCTGAGGCCAGCGCTGCAGCACGCCGGCGCAAGCCCCGTGATCGACGCCGCTCCCCGCCCTCGCCGCCGACGCCGTCGACGCCGCAAAGGCTCTCCACTGAAGAACTAGCAGAAGCGCTCCGCCCGCATCTGCTTTCACCGAAGCGTATGTGGGAGTTGGGATATCCTTTGGAAATAGAGCCCAATTCATCGAAAGCTGTGGCTTACATAAACCCGCCGCCTCGACCTAGGCCACTACACACAATGTGGGACGTGAACGCACCCGAGTTCGTGCCCGGATCTCAGGGTGACAGCGGTCGCGGCTCTTTAGGATCGACACCGCGATCTGACAGTGACGAAGAAGGAGATACAGTGGAACATTTGTGTGTGCGTTGTGATAAAATGTTTCGCATGACTCGCGATGGTGAATACTCCATTGAGGAACAGTGCATGTATCATTGGGGAAGACCAAGTGGAGAATCTTTTTCTTGCTGTAAAATGCCTCTGGGCACTCGAGGTTGCAGCACTGCCCGCTTCCACGTGTGGAGCGGAACTCGTCCTGGCATGAATGGACCTCTTGATGGCTACGTGCGTGCGCGCTCTCCTAGAGGCGGCGTATACGCCATCGATGCGGAGATGTGCTACACCACAGCTGGACTCGAACTAGCTAGTATTGCGGTCATAGCACTTGATGGCCGACAAGTTTACAGAACGCTAGTGAAACCGAGTTCACCTGTCGTCGATCCTAATACCCGTTTCTCCGGCATCAGGCCGCGCGACTTGGCGCGCGCGACCAAGACGCTGCGAGATGTGCAAAATGATATACTTGGATTCGTCGGTACAGATACGATATTGATTGGACATGCACTGGATAACGATCTCCGTGCTCTGAAGTTATTGCATTATGCAGTTGTGGACACTTGCGCTCTGTTTCCACATCCTAGAGGATTTCCTTTGCGGCGATCTCTGCGCGCCTTGTCCGAGGACTACCTGGGGCGCATCGTGCAGCGCGGTGGCGCCGGTCACTCGCCCCTGGAAGATGCGCGAGCCGCTATGGACTTAGTGTTGTTTAAAGTGAATCAGGAGCGAGCAGCCCGCTCTCGTGTGTGCAACCAGTTGCCGATATTGCAACCTTACGATCCACTTATTAGTGCCGCCTAAAATGTGAATGATACGATAAAATGTAAGACGAATGTTATATGGACATGAAATGTTAACGAATTTGATGATTTAAAAGTTCGATTGTGAGTGACAAATTAGTCACGTTGACGGAGCGCGCGTACTGAATACGGTATGTGCCTTCGAATTGCAATTAAGGCAATAAACGTGATATTTTTTTTTCTCTAAGCTTTGTTTTGTTTTACCTTGTATGTAAAGTAGTTTTTAAATAACATGATCTCAAAGAATAGATTAGGGATTAATTTGTAACATTTGCCTATAATATTAAGTTATAACTTGTATCTATTTCGGTGTCACAGTAGAGCCATAAAAACTTTCACTGTACCAGGTTTCTCTGCCACGTAACAAGTGGTTGTTAACTGTGGCACGTAACCTACCTAAGTGCTAACTTAGCTTGGATATCACAATATTAAACTTTGTTAAATCTTGATGTATGTGTGTTGAGGTAAATCATTCATAATTTGTACAGTTCGCATTCGTCTGACGTAAGGGATTCCCATTACGACAAACGCTTATTTCTGATTCATTAATTCATTGAATGTGTGTAAACAAGATTGTTCCGTTTTATATATATTTGGAGATTCCAGACACTTGCTGTAATATGTTATCACGAAATTCTGATAGCACAGCAAGCTGGATGATTAATAAATTGTTTGTTGTTATTGTATTATTCTTATGAATTGAGTCAGGTATTTCTGCTAATATTTTCATTAATATTATAGCGCTTTGTAGAACTTGATGTGAGTCATGATTCATGGCAGTACTGTTCCTAATAAACATGGATTGATTCACCATTTTGTTGTTCGTTGTAAAAATGTAACGTGTTAAGACAAATAAATATTTTAAGATTTGTGCTCTCTAAATTGGTTTATATAATTTGGTTACATCATATAATGATGAAACTTTGAACATCATCTAACCTAACAACTTCCACCTCTCATCTACTAAATAAATATCTCACTACTTAGGCTACAGAATTGCAATAGGCTCTATCGCAATTCTCAAGCTATTTTCAAGATTTAACGAAGGCAAATAAATACCTATCTAAGTAAGTTTAGAAATAAAAAACTGGCTTTTGCCTTGTTTTTGTTAAAATGCTAAATACGACGTGTATCAGAAGAGGATCAATGCCCTCTCGCCCGGTCGTCTTACAGAACGGTCTGTTTACGTTTTGCATCACCAAAATAAAGTAAGTAGTAATTCACACACTGCTACTTAAACATTCTAAAAGTACCTAAAAAATTTGTCTATTACCTAAATAATAAATGCACTGAACTAAAAGATACAGTTGTAGATACGGTAGGTCTGGTCTAGGTATATTGCAATCTAATAAGGACGCGTTATCTCTTCAAATTGAGGACGCATGTTCTCAGTTCCTCAATTGATACGATACATGGTCTCAGTGACCCGTTCGTCGCTCAGATCGTGATGCCCCTTTTGATTATCTTATCTGTAAATAGCTTAACGATTCTAAAATTGCTTTTAATTTCAGTAAGTAGGTTTCTGTTATTATCGGTCAACGTATTTGTATATTTATTTACCTTAAGTGTAGGTAATTGTTTGGTATCAGTTGTTGTTTATGAATGAATTATTCAAAATGTGACACTTCTTGAACGCTCATACTCACATCCGCTGATATGAAGTTAGCGGTGTGACGTTCCATTTCTACGAATGAGAGCAGACGACACAGCCGCCCCTTCCCAACGGATCGAATGAGACGCCGAAAATAGACGTAAAGCGTAAGTACTTACCTACACAAGCAATGATATCATAAAACCAATAAAGATCATTTATCACATCAGCACGTTAGATGCAAAAGGTACACAATGCTACGTGCAAAGTGCATGTCGGAAGACACGAATCGTGATTCTTTAGAATAACAACTTGATAATTTTAGTTTAATAAGTCTAGTTTTTGCTATATATACTTATTCAATTTAGATTTTTAGTCTGAGGTGCAGTTTACTAATACTCATAGCATGCTACGTTCGTTGCGAGACATACGTAAGCGTAAAGGAAGGCGATCTGACCTGCCTTTTTTGTAAAACTTTTTGCTCTGAATGGACTATCTTTTTGTTTGTTTTAATCTTCATCGGTGGTCTCATGTATTCTTACAATAACAGCGGTAGTTACAAGAACAAAATTTACGTTTGTTTTGTTTTTTTTTTTCTGTATTTATCTCATATAGTAACGAAATTATTAATAATCGGTGTGATAAAATGTAAGTAAGCAGAAATCTACTAAAATTATAGTGTAAAATTTATGATTAATGTTGTCGAATTTATATTTAAATGTCTTTTTACGAGTGTAATCAGTATTGATTAAACTATAGTTTGGTTGGTATCTTCCTATTCTAACCAATTAATAACTTTCATTACCTAGAAAATCTTTAAACGCATGTAACTTATTCGCTTAGACATAAAATATCAAATCTAAAAAGAAATCTGGTTATAAATAAATGTAAACAGAACTGTTTAGCGTCAATCGTCGTTGCGACCTCTACGGCGCCGACCACCTCCGCGTCAGTCCCTCTTTCACAAGGCTTGCACGAAATGAGGTGCTGTTTCGTCATCTCACTTCGACACACCTACTTGGGTCCCCACCATATGATCCGTTATATGTTATGCTACAAAGCTACGTCATCTACGTATTCATCGAGAGTTACTTACGCGAATTCCCCGAGATCGAAGTACTCGTGCGCGAATGATCCGAGAACGAAGTATAAGAGCGCGAATACCTTTCACGGGAGGCTGCCCCGGCCGTCTGGCGACTGCGCAAATCTTGAATGCACGAACGATCATTATTGTTAATATGATACCTCGTAAAATCCTGTAGGTACAATGTACCCTTTTTTGTAATTTATCTGTTTTCGTTTCGGGAGTACTGAATACGATACCAGAATTCATTTTTGGATCAACAAAATTTACAGTTGCCAATTTCCTTTGATTGTTCGCTATTCAAGATTCGCGCGACAGCCATTCGCGTTCCTGCTCATTCATGTTCGGACCAAACTCGTTCATAGCAAGTTAGAGATTGAGAATCAAAAGAGTTTTTGATAAATAAGCGTGACGACCGATTTTGTAGAGCCATAAAGTTACTTACATATTTGTTTCTATTCCACTTAAATTAAGACTTTCCTTATCAAGAACATGCTATGAATCTAATCTTAAAGTAATCAACTAAACATGTACTTTGAAATAGGTACACCAAACCGCATATTTAGTAAGTTTTCGAGTCTATTAGCAAGTAACGAATTCAACAATTTACACATTTTACACCAATATCGTACTGGAATGTCACTGAACTTGTTTCATTTCAATGAACCGCACCAGATGTTTCTGATTTGTTGCTGTTGAAGCAACGCATTATTATGTTAATCAAAGTAATTTTTCTGTCCGTTTTAACACTAAACCTATTTGAGATGTGTTTGTTTTTCTAATCGTGAAATATGAACAACTTTCTCAAACCGTTCTCGTTCGAATTATTGCTATATTAGGTTATAGAAGTATTTGGTATGATAGAGTTGTTATCCTATAGCCTATAAGTGATGCAATTATTCACATCCCTGCTATCCTGTACGAGAATGAGGGCAACATCTGTCTCTGTCACGCACGTGTATCGATTGCTCCCGGGACCTGGACTACATCAGACGGATCAATGCAACTGCATATGCATACATCTATTTGCCGGATTTGTATGCAAACGAATGCCGCCTACCTCTATGTTAATTAAACGATTCAGTCAGGATAATAGGTTCGCTAATCGACTCTTTAGAACTACGGTTGGTAATTGATTCTAGTGAGCATAATTGTTGATTAGGTAAGTAGGTAGGTATCTGCTAATAAAAATTCGTAAAAGTATGTTCTTCATTTCAGTTGTAGGTATAGGAAGTAGATTTTCACCTTTCATTTGTGTAGATAACAAACGATTAGATACATTAACCTAATGTAAACAATAGTTAATAGAGGTTTAAACCTTGCTTACTTATAATTTGTTTTCAGACGGTTGTCGCGTTAAAAAATAATATTAAAACGTAGCCTCAGAAGTTGCGATGGTGTTAATTGATCAATTAATTAATGGTGTGAATATTCGCGGAAACATCCACCTCTTAGCTATTGTCTTGTGTAAACTTGTAAACCGTAATTGGTTTGGTGGATGGTTAATTTTGAAAGAGTTGGCAACAAAGGTTAGAGTAACTGAGTAGTTAAGTACTTATCTGGCCAGTGCCGTGTCTAAATGGGCGATGTTTCGCGGCCTCCGCACCAACAATGCTCAGGAGACCTTGAGTTCGCCGGTACAACCAAGTCTCCGATATAGACGAGTTTTTGTCTTGTCAGAAGTTTGGATAAGAATCGCAGACTTCATTAACTATGTATGAAGTTGAAGCTTGAACCGGCGGCGGTCGTGATTATTTTAAATTATTTTAAATAAACACACGTGCACATTATGTTGCGATGATGATGACTTTTATTTTTTTACGTTTCTGTATAATATTAAAGCGGAATACTTCCTTGTGCCCTTGAACGGACGCTTTACGACAAGTTAAAGTTAACTCTACAGTTCACACTCAAACGTATTGTTATAATATAGCAGTGTTTTTAAATTTTATAATTTTATCCAACCAAGTATTTAAGAAAATGAGCATTAAATAATTTTTAAACGATGTGTTCATAGATCTATTTTAACACAATTGCAGTAAAATTGATAATAGGGTCGACAATAAATAAAAAATCTAATAAAAGAATTCAACGCGCGTTATTGTTAGAAATCTTTAATTTCAATTCCTGTGGTTATCACGTGAAATTTTCAAACCAATTGTTTTAAAACATTATTTATGATAGATAATTATGAAATCAACGAGTTACTCGATTATTAGTTACTAACTGTTGCCTGCGACCTCGTTCGCGTGGTGGTTTTGAAGTTATTAGAAGGAAAATATTTTTTAATCAATCAATAAAAACATTTTTTTCAGACTACGGTCTATGGCTACCGGGGGTTAAAATGGAACTTTTCCCATACCAAAACAGTCCTAAAAAAATACATACAACTCAATTGAGAACCTCCTCCTTTTTTTGAAGTTTGTGGCATCGTAGCTCCCGAATTGATGAACCGATTTTGTTTCAGTTTTATTTTATTAGAACTTATTTAAGAAAAATATTAATGTACCGACACGAATTCGTTACTGCTTTATTATAATGTAATAGATACCGTTCAACATCAACCTACCTACTCCAGATTTAAGTTGCTGAAATCGACAGACCTTGGTTTAGTGACTCAGTTTGGATACAAGTGCTACGTTGACCTTTTACCGCTGTATTGTTGCATGCTTAATTCAATTTACTTAACCACGTTTTGTTTGACATTAGTTAAAACATTTAGCTTGCTCTAAAACCAGAGTAAAATCGCCCTATAAGCGTTTGGAGAATTTAATTGTGGAACGATCTTAGCCATGTAGAATAGAAGCAGAGAAAAATGCAGACCTACCGTAGAATTCTAAGAATGCTATTATTAAATAAAATATTTTAAACTCTCACAACCGGGGAAGCTACCAAACCTTCGGCCCGGTCAGACCTGAGGCCTGGAACGTGATCAGCACCCCAGACGCCACTATGCCGCCACACGAACACAGGATTGACGAACGAGGAGAGGGCCGATTAGTGTTTTTCGCTACTTACCCCAACGCCAAGCCGTGCAAATCTTATGTAGGCAAATACATGTATTAAACTTCCTTTGTTTAATTATATTTACCCACGCCCTATCTAGTTTATCTCCTGCTCTTTTATCCCTTATCTTTTGTCCCTTAACTTCTATTTTGAAACCGACTTTTCCATACCCCTTCTAAATTCACCGTCGTAAATTCAAAACGTTTCAATGGGGCATGATCGATCCATGTTATTCATTCAATTCATTGCGGCTGCATGGCTTCCGAGCAAACCATGTTGCACCTCTTGACCTGTCTCTACACCTCTAATATCTGTATGGCTGACCTAAAATCAGCTGATAGCAACGCCAAAGACCTGGTAGCATGTTGGACTGGGCGGATCTGACCCTACCTAATCAATTCTCCTTTATTTGTGCTGTCGATACGAAGCAAAAGACCTTCATACTTGAGTTTAGTAGGAAAGGGTATCGGGGGCTCTCTCCATACAAACGTAGTCGACTGTTTTCTCCCTGGTTAATGACAATAGAGCGAATATTTTTTTGCATAAAACATAAAACCGGCATAACCATGCTCCTATATTTTTTGTTTTTAAAGCTTAATTTCTTTTTTTTTAATTTAAAACCAAAACATAGGGGCATAGTCTAAAGTTTTAAAGCTTAATTTATTTTTTTTCAATTTAAAACAAAACCATAGGGGCATAGTCATGGCAGTTATAGATTTTATGGCATAAATATTTGTGCTATTGTCATTATCCAGGGAGGAAATAGTCGATTACGTTTGTATGGAGAGAGCGCCGCGCCGTATACCCTTTCACCTTAAGTCCTTCAATTCAAGCATGTATTTAAGACTTGGTTGAGTTGAAAACATTCCAATAATAACAATTTTAGAACTACAGAGGGTCTGCATTTTTGTTATACTGCGTTTTATTATACGTAAACTGAAGCATTTCAATCAACACTAAAATATCAGTCGGTTTCACCTCTATTGTTTTAGTGGCTAGATTTCAAAACCAAATCAATATTTGTAATATAAATAATGGCGTTATGACTTACAAGTCTCAGTCCCGTGACCTCTATTCATTATTGAACAATAATATTTGAGGAATAAACACGACGAAATTGTTTTGGGAAACAGAAACGTTTCACTTACCTTGAGTTATGTTTGTATAATAGACGAGCTCGAATTAGTCCTAAGATGAAATGATGCGATTTATTTCGTTCAGAAATTCTGTATACCCTTACTATAGGTTATTTTTAATGTAACCTAGCAAGGGATGCAGACCACGAACCATAAATTGGTATTTGATGGCTAACCTAAATACCCACGTTCTTATAGCGTATACGTTTTAAATATATTTTTTTAATTACTGCCTACCCACTTTCTCTAATTGCATAATTTTAAGAAACCTGTGAACATATTTTAATAATAAATTGTATTTATTGAAAAAAAGTTACGACGAAAAAATTTCGCATCATCCTCGTATGGATTAGAGTTGCTGACGCTCTATCTATATCTATACTAATATTATAAAACTGAAGAGTTTGTTTGTTTGTTTGAACGCGCTAATCTCAGGAACTACTGGTTCGAATTGAAAAAATATTGTGTTGGATAGTCCATTTATCGAGAAAGGCTATAGGCTGCATTTTATCCCGCTATTCCCACAGGATCGGGAGTTATGCGGGTGAAACCGCGGATCGCTGCTAGTACTATTATAAAGCTGAAAAGTATGTTTGTTTGTTGCTTTAAACGCGCTCATCTTAGAAACTACTAGTTCGAATTGAAAAATTCAATTTGTGTTGGATAGTCCATTTATGGAGGAAGGTTATGGGCTACTTTTTATTTTGATATTCCCACGGGATCGGGATTTACGCGGATGAAACCGCATAGCGCAGGTAGTCTAGAATAAATAGATGTTGAGATATGTGTCCATTACCTATCTATAGTGTCAATAAATAATTACATTGGCATAAAATTAAATAAAAAAAGTTTTAGGTCGGTCTTCCGTGTCTGGAACCTGGAGTACATTTTAAATTGATTCATCTTATGGGACTCGAGTTATGCTAAATATTAGTAAGTATTATAGTTTAGTAGTTATTGTTATTGTAACAATAAGCCGGCCTGCAGTCCCACGGTAACAATTAATTATACAATGAGAATAACAGAGATTGTCTGAACATACGAAAATGACAAGCAAAACTAATAATAAATTATAATTTTCAAGGATTAGTTGCAATTAGGCATTAACGAGTCAACTAAAGTGATTGGATTACTTAGTATCGTAAGTAAATAAGTTTCAAAACTTTTATTTAATTTAGGTATTACCTTGTGCCTAAAACAATAGTTATTATCAATTGATACCGTGAATCTATACTAATATTATAAAACTGAAGAGTTTGTTTGTTTGTTGGAGCGCGCTAATCTCAGGAACTACTGGTTCGAATAGAAAAAATATTTTTGTGTTGGATAGTCCATTTATCGAGGAAGGCTATAGGCTTTTTATTTGGACATTCATACGGGATCGGCACTTACGTGGGAGCAGCTAGTAAGATATAAAAGGATTGTAGGGCTTATTTTCACAATATTATATAATAGTAAATAATGACAAAATATTACCTACACTACGCACAATCACATCCAAAGGTCTGATTCGCAAGAAACCATACAAGCTTTTATTGCATTATCACGCGATTTACACATGTTTGCAAAAAATTTTGCTCAATCGGTAACCGAGAAGTGGCTCAAATTTTATTTGTTAGATTCCATGACAATAAAGATTTTTAGAAATTAGACCTCTAAGGGGACGATATTAACTTAAAATAAGCTTTTGCCCGCGACTTCGTCCTCGTAAAAGTCCAAAATGAACCAAGGAATCACGTTGTCCCATACAAACTTTGGCCCCCTTTTTCACCCACTAAGGGGTAGAATTTCAGAAAATCCTTTCTTATCGGATGCCTACGTCACACAAAGAGCAAATCCTCCAAGTATCAGGTCTCTACGATCAGCGGTTTAGGCTGTGCGTTGATCCGTCAGTCAGTCAGGACAAAGAATTTTAAATGTATAGAAGATACAGCACAAAGCGGTCGAATTAAGGTCATTTCTTGTAGTACCATAAATCAGGTACCTATTTTTTTATGTATTCACTTGCTGTTGGTGTTTTTATGAGCTTTCTTCTGCACTTTTAGCGATTATAACGGGGGATACCTCAAATCTACCTGCTCATGTGCCTTTCTTACATCCTTCAATAGTACTACAATCTCAAGTCTCTTTCAATATTATTTAAGGGAGCCTTTAAGTTGTAAAACAGTCTCTCTAGAAGGATCTTTAGGCAGTAAAGCGCTTTAAATACAAATTGTAGATAAATGTCGGCAAATAAACAATACTTGTATTGTTTCTATTTTCTGTGAACTACCTCGTTAATCCTTTAAGGTTAAGTAATCAAAATTTGAAATTCTCGTGATTTAGTATCGAATTGCTTTTAATTTCGTACGTAGGTAGTATGTAGGTACTAGTTATTTTATATTCTGTAAAATTTGCTAATATACTTAGGTAATCAATAGACTATGTAGTTACTACAACAATGACCGAATTTATAATACTCTAAGTAGTCAAATTGCTTGTAAAGCCGATGAAACTTCATTGAAACTTCGCGATGAAACTTTAAAGCAAAGGAACAAAGTTGTAAAGCCCATGAACTGAAAAATATTTAACTATGTTTTCTAAATGCATATAATTATAAAAGTACTTAAGTGACGTGATTCTGAGTTTCAATGAAGAACAACGTAGTAATTGCCTATTACCTATTTGTTAAATTTAAAAATTATTAAAATCTAAAGTTAAATAAAAATAATAAACACAGTTTAGTCGATGTTCGAGGTAGTTAGATATATTGACAGATGAAATAAAACGCAATAGGTATATAAATCTTAGGGCATGGTCATGGCAGTTATAAGTTTTATGGAACAAAAATATTTGCTCTAGTGTCATTATCCAGGCAGAAAACAGTCGACTACGTTTGTATGGAGAGAGCTCCCGGTACCCTTTCCTCTTAACGATGGCGATTTGACCGGTCCTCTAGCTAGAGTACGTGCTAGAATTTAGCAGTCAATCTTATTAAATCCTTTGATCAGTTAAAATTATCTCTCACCCTGAGACGGGGCCTGCTTCGTGCAAAAAGCTTTGAAACAAAAACCAGTTTGTTAAATTTATAGCAAAATATCGTAAAGTTTTAATTGGAGTTCTCGCTCGTACAGATGGTTCGGTCATCCTCTGGGACATAAGGGATCTCAACCAGAAGGAGCACAAGACGCTTCGTGTTAACATCGAGTTCGACCACGCGTCCCACGTTGCCTGGAGTCCCGACTCAAAGGCTTTCATTGTCCACACAGTGAGAGAGAACAACATCGTAGTCTACAAAATAGAGAAGAAAAAGGACGGCGGTATAGGCTCCGCGGTGCCCGTCATCACGTACGATAAGGTAGGTAAATGTTCTATCTTTTGTGTTGAACCTTTTTTGCTACAATAAAAGTTTTGGAATGTAGAAAGAATAATGGGGACTGCCCTATCCCAGGGGTCGGCAACCCGCGGCTCGCGAGCCACATGCAACTCTTTGGATGTGAAGCTGTGGCTCTTTAGTTCCATATGCAAATCTATACTAATATTATAAAGCTGAAGAGTTTGTTTGTTTGAACGCTCTCAGGAACTACTGGTTCGAATTGAAAAATTCGTTTTGTGTTGGATAGGCCATTTATCGAGGAAGGCTATAGACTACTTTTTATCCCGATATTCCCACGGGATCGGGAGTTACGCGGGTAAAACCGCGGAGCGCTATAACCTTCCTCGATAAATTGACTATGCAATACAAGAATATTTTTTCGAACTAGTAGTTCCTGAGATAGCGCGTTCAATTTAACAAACAAACAAATTCTTCAGCTTTATAATATTAATATAGATTTCAAAGAAATCTCGCGAGTTGAGGTACTTATATTCGGCGCATGGATTAGTCTTCCCGGGTTAAGCAGTTGGCATTTGGAGTGCTGACTATCTTAAAAAACTTTATTAACCAAGTACTATTTATTGTTGGCAAAAAAATTATGGCTCATTAAAAACTTTGAAGTTTAATTTTTGACTCCTCCGACTCAAAATGTTGCGAACCCCTGCCCTATCCTTATGATGCACCTTGTTACAAATATGTACTACTTATTATTAAAGTTTCGTTTTTCGCAAATATAATTTCATTTAACCATCCATAAAATCTCTGGATTTGAAGAAAGTTGTAATATTCTAAACAATAGGTATTTGTTCGGTTAAATATTTTAAATTAGTAAGTGAAATGGGTCGTTTTTTTGCATTTACTCTTTATGGTAGCCGGGATTTCCATTGATAAACGAAAAAAAATGTTGTAATTAGTTAGTTAGATCCCTTTTTAAAATTCCTTACAGTGTTACAAAACTTTTAACGATTAAAATTTTTTACAGCACTTAATGACTAACAAATGTTTTGTACATAATACATCACGCATTAACTAACTCCCTAACTTTACTAGCTACGTCCTATGGTTTGACCGGCACAAGTCCCGATCTCGTGGTAATTTTGGGATAAGAAATAGTCTCTAACCTTCCTCGAGAATTGGGCTATTAAGAGGAATGGGTATCGGGGGCTCTCTTCATACAAACGTAGTCGACTGTTTTCTCCCTGGATAATGAGACTAGGTCTGAGGAGACTAGAGCAAATATTTTTGTTGCATAAAACTTATAACTGCAATGACCATGCCCCTATGTATTTTTTTTTATTATTTTTGTTTTTACATCTTAATTTCTATGATAAATAAAAAATGAAAAAAACCAAAACATATGGGCATAGTCATTGCAGTTATAGGTTTTATGGCACCAAAATATTTGTTATCCAGGATCCAGGAAGGAAACAGTCGGCTACGTTTGTATGGAGAGAGCGCCGGTACCCTTTCACCGTAAGTGCAAAAAGATTTTTTCAAATTACTTAATTCTAAAGATTGGCGCAGCCAAACAATAAAAAAACAAAAAACTTCATCGTTATTATAAACCTAGAGAAAATAAAGAAAATGTATTGTGTACTTAAAACAATTTCCCTGTTGTCTTCTTTCAAATTTAATTTAGTTTTTTTAATTTTAGGGTTGTTTCAGGGTTATTTTAAGGTTGTTTCAATCTATTATAAGTATATATTAATAAAAGAAAAAAAAAGTAAGTAGTATAGCCGTTGTCTAGTACCCATAACACAAGTCTAGTTACTTAGCTTGGGGCTAGATGGCGATGTGTGGAATGTCCTGCAATATTTATTTAATTTTAATTTAATCACATTTGTTTTATGTAACATTTTCTTAGCTCACCCCAGCCAGTTTCACTGTTATTGCCTATTCCTTCGTTTATAGTTATTAGTCACGCAAGTTATAGTCGATTAGATACCTATTATAATAAATAAACATTGCGCCATCTACCTCCAAACTAAGCAACTAGGCTTGTGTTATGGTAGCTAGATAACTTAGCTAGCTAAAATACATTTTTTTGGATATAATTTCTTGTTAACTTATTATACTTATAGAAATACCCAGAACAAAAACAAATACTGTAAGTATTTACATAAATATTTTTAGAGGCGGGAATCGAACCCGTTAGTGTCGCTGGCGGTTGTTCGCTCGCCATAAAGGTCGTCAATATTATACTTATTGGTATCAACTAATTTAGATACCTAAAGAAATTAGAGAACACATTATTAAACTAGCTGCGCCACGCGGTTTCATCCGTGTAAGTCCCGATCTCGTAAGGATATCAGGATAAAAAGTAGCCTATGTGTTAATCCAGGTCTCCATTTATCAAGATACCAAGTTTCATCGCAATCGGTCCAGTTTTTGCTCGAAGAAGTATCTAACAAACATACACACACACACACAAACTTTCACATTTATAATATTAATAGGACTAGCTACGCCCGGCGGTTTCACCCGCGTTAGTCCCGATCCCGTGAGAATATCGGGATAAAAGTAGCCTATTAACACATAGGCTACTTTTATCCCGATATTCTCACGGTTTCCAGTTCATCCAGGTCTCCAGTTATCAAGATATCAAGTTTCATCGCAATCGGTCCAATAGTTTTTGCGTGAAGAAGTAGTAGTTTTTGACGACCCAGTTGGCACAATGGTCACCATGCCGGACTGCCAAACACAGGGTTGCGGGTTCGATTCCCGCTTCAGACAAGTATTTATGCTTAGATATTTGTCTGTGGTCTGGTTATTTCTATGTATTATAAGTATATATTTACAAAAGAAAAGTATATAAGTAATCCTTTATCTAGCACCCATAACACAAGTCTAGTTACTTAGCTTGGGGCTAGATGGCGATGTGTGGAATCTCCTGCAATATTTATTATATTTATTTATGTAAGTAACAAACATAGACACACCCACACAAACTTTCATATTTATAATATTAGTAGTAATAGTAGGATTACGCTTTGAAATACGTCAAAGTCAGCCATTATAGTATTCTCCAAATCTCGTGTCACGCGAACTAACACGTAAAACGTGGGCGCAGCACGGAATATTACCATCTCTTTGATCTTACTGGAGCGGTTGCACGTGCGAATACACGCATCACCTACCTCTACCCACCCCCACGAGCTGACTTTGTTGGCGTTATGTGGCGTTACAGTCAAATCGTAATCAAATTTTCCTGAAGAAAAGGTATGGACTTTGTGTTTATTCAATTGTGATTAAAATCTCTTTGGTACAGGCCGCAAAGGACTGAGGGTAGCAAGTGCATATTTTAAAGTTTTAATTTTTAAATAACTGTTCAGTAATTCTTAATTTTTCTGCTTGATATCACCAAAGCTTTTTTTCATGCAGAATAATCAAAAATTCATCACACGGTATTAAAAAAACAAAAAACTTTCTCAGTCCTTTGCTGAATGTACTCCTACCTATTTGACCAAGCGAACGGAGCGTCTCTGCTTTAAGTCTGGCAGAATTTGTTTTCCTCTCTCAGTATGTGTATGTTGATGGTACTCCTCTACAGGTCTTACCTATTTAAAAACCGATCTGGGCGATGCCTAGAATATATGTTTTACGATTTTATAGACTTTTTTGTAGTCGGGGATTTTTGATTGGATAAATACTTCCTTCAAAAAAACTAAATTAAAATTTAGGTCCATCCGTTCGGGAGCTACGATGCCACAGACAGACACACACACACTTCTATTGGATATTTCCGTATATGATTTGATAGGTAGAACTTTAAAGCTGGTCTCATTTTGGTAAAGATCTGATGATGATCATCATCTCATCATAAAACTCCTCAATTTTATGCTCGCAAGGTCAACTGTTCGCAGAACTACTAGTAGATAATATTGTAAAGAGGATGAGGAAGATTTGATTGTTTGTTTACATTGATTAGACTCCGAAACTACTGGACCGACGTTGATGAAACTTAATATGAGGATACTATGATTCATTGGGAATGTTATCGGCTACTTTATATCCCGATTTTTCTACGGGATCGGGAGTTACGCCGGTGAAACTACGGAGCGCTGTCAGTATTACGTAGGCCAAGTCCATGCAGAGTATGTCTAAGATACTCGTTATCTCCGGTTTATCGTAGTGTGAATACAAACACACATAGATACAAGAGCTACTGCGTTTGCACATGCAATATATCAGGTCAAGCGTTCACCTATATTGGATCGTTGTAAACTGGGTCAATAGTTAATACGTTAGTATTTTAGTTACATAAAAGCAACAGTTTCGAAATTATCTTGAATTATTTAACCTGGCTTATCGAATTGTTACCAATTAAGTGTATTGAAATTGTAAATACATATAAATATTTCCATTATAGTGAAATGGTTGGTCACTAGCTAGCGTAATCTTGAATTTATAAATAATACTTACACTACATAGATTGCAGACTGATTAGATTTGTAAATCACTAAAGCCTGAAACAATAAAGGGATAAGCTTCTTCCTTAATTATGTTATCTTTTGTAGTCTTAGAGTAAGTTATCTTTAATAGATCTGCGATCTGTAATAGATTTCTAGTACTATAGGAACTAGTACTAAAGTACTAATATTTCTAGTACTTAACTAGTTAAATGGTAGGTAACAAGTGCAATCCTAAATATATAAGGCTTACACTACATAGATTACAGACTGATTAGGTTTGTAAATCACTTAAGCCTAAAACAATAAAGGGATAAGCTTCTTCCTAAAGTATGTTATCTTTTATAGTCTTAGAGTAAGTTATCTTTAATAGACCTGTGATCTGTTCTGTGTGAAAGTATAATACCTACTGGTATAATTTATGGCGCTTCTCACGCACCGGAAGGAAAATTGATGAAAAAATAACTTAATAAAGGATTAATATTAATATAAGTATGTAATATATTATCGGTATCGTATAAATTAGGCGCCTGTGACCGCTTAGAACTAGTTTTTTTTGTTATAGGAAAATTCCTCATTATTAATTAAAACATTGCTGTTAGATTGTGAGACAAAACACGAGACCCGTAAACATTTACAAAAACGACGATACTGGGCTTGGATTCATTACGACTATTTGTTGATGGTTAGAGTGAACTACGATTAAAAAAAAATAGCGTTTGTTTAAGAAAAATATAAGTTAACTAAATATATTATATATAAAGATATAGAAACCACTAGAGAAAAATATTTCTTAAAGTGAAATAATCCTCTCCTTACAAAACGCTAGAGAATAATTTCTTGTTTCTAGTAAATGTTCTTGAAAATAAAAAGCAGTAATCTCAATTTAAGAACATTGCTTTAAAATTAAGAATACTGCTTATCATTTAAAGATTTACTAAACCCAAGAAATTATTGTCTCGCATTTATAAGAAGAGAAATTATGTCTCACTTCGAGTAATCCTTTTTTCAGTGTATGTTTGTCGATAGTTTGTTTTCATTTCTTAGTAATTCAAGAAATATATATGAGAATATTAATGGTAAAATATTGTCATAAACATTTATTGTCACACTTAGGTAGAGAATTATGTTTCTCTTCGAGAAATCTTTTTTTCAGCGTATGTTTATCGATAGTTTGTTTTAATTTCTTAGTACTTCAAGAAATATTTATGACAATATGAATGGTAAAATATTGTCATAAATATTTATTGTCACACTCAAATGGGCTTACATAAGGAAGGAGAACATAAAGTAGATTACATCTACGAACAAATAATTTGATACTTTTTAAATTTCCGAATCATTCATCTCTTGATTTTATAGTTGTAATAATGAATCGTTTTTAATTGACACAAGTAGTAGTAGTACCTTTTGTTCTCGTCTATGAAATATGAAGCAATTGTTATGTCAGTCTATGCTCTGATTGCGATACGTTTTCCTCTTAAATATTTTTAAGAAAATGTTCCATTTGGTTTGCCCTCTAAATGCGACTTTAGTACAAAGTCACTTTAGATTTGACCTATAGGATAGTGCAACTATTTCGACGTTGTAAAGCAATAGGATAAACATATTTATTTACAAAATGATATAGTCAACAACATAATAAATGTCTCACTTAAATCTTTTCTTTTAAAATTTTGTTTCTAAGAAAAAAACTAATTGTGTTTAATAAAACACAAATAGATACAAACAAAATTTTAAAAGAAAAACCCCATACTCCAAGCCTTCCCCCCGACCCAAAGTCCCAAGCAAGCTGGCATACGCTCATACCCTGACACTTAGAGCGGTGTTGGCTTAGTGGTAGATACCTCGACTTTCATTCTGAAGGTCGTGGGTTCGAAACCCGGCCTGCTGTGCACCAATGTAGTTTTTTCAAGAAAAAATTATGTGCGCTAATTGTCATTGCTCTTACGGTGAAGGAAAACATCGGGATGAAACCCACAACAACAAGTAATGACAAGTTCTCTCCTCTGGAAATGGTAGACTAAGCAGAGAGGGTAGTAGGTGCTCGGCAAGCCTATTCCATCCTCACGCAAAAAAGGACCCAATTAAAAAGGGTCTAATTGCGGAAAACAGTCCGTACAAGTACAAGTACCCTGACACTTAGCAACATGACTTTATAACATTAAAAGTTACTTTAGATGTGTCCGACCCAGGATTGTAGAAATACATATTTTGACGCTGCGCAATTCTATGAACGACCATTGAATAGTGAATAGTTGCTACGTAGAGTACGAAAATAGGTGGGCGGCGTGTGAAAGAGCATTGCCCTGAAACTGAAAACTGAGTTACCTTGAAATCGATTAAAAGGTCAGATATAGCTGATACAGCGTCGCTTGTTTTTCATGTCGATGTCATTCACATCATCTGACGTAAATCAAAGTGTAACTATTCCTGTCTACATCATGATGTCATTTTGTTTGGGGCCTCTGTTTACTAACACTCTTATTTCTAATTAAAATTAATAAAATATACTTTAACATTAAAAGAATAAATTCTGTTTTGTTTTATATTTAATTTCTGGGTGGGGGTATTATTGGCGTAATTTTAGTTTACTCTGTATTATTTTTTTTAGATATTTCATTTGATGTTTATATTTTGATTCGTGTTTATATTGAATAAATGAAGTATTAGATATTTGCAGCAAAAAAAGAACTTATCACAGACTAAACTAATTTTTTCTATTGAGTTCTGTTTTCAAAACATTATAATATAGTGTAGGTAGGTTTTAACATTATATTTAAGTAATGTGCGATCTTCTTTTTCGTCTTGAATAACAGTATTTGTACGACTCACCAGAGTTACAGTTATCAGGATGTCCATATTATAAAATCGACCTTTTTTTAGTAGGTAAGTTAGTTTAGCAGCCGCGATCCTCAGCTAAAGGTCTCTTTTAAGCACCAGAACTCAAGAATTATGAATTTGGGATATTAATTAAAACAAGCATTTAAAACTAACATACCGTTTTACTATTAAAGTTATTTAAAACGGGACTTACATTATTAAATTTTACATTTTGTAGTGCTCGATAAGCTCTACAAAATAAAAACAAAACATGGTAAATACCCCGTATTAAATTTAAGAAATTAGAACATTCAGAAAAATATCCGTTTTATATTTCATTTATATCTTGCCAGAGTCGGAAAGGTGAAAATTGCTAAGTCACGGCATGTAGATATTCGTATGTATTTAAAAAAAAACAAAACCTACATTATAAACTCTTGGATGTCAATGCATTTACTGGTTTACTTACTTGAATTATCTATTTTAGATTATATTCCTATCAGGTAAATTTCATCAACATTTTAAGGCCAATTACCCGCTTAAGACAACAATCAGTAGTGGTATTTCAGACTTAGTTATCAGATGCTTACTTTATCTCAAAGTGAAAACAATAAAAATATACTTCTTCATAAGTTTTATCCCTAAAATTAGTTTGTTTTTTAAAAGCTTTTATTTTATAATGAAAAATATTTAAATTACAGTGGAATAGAGATAGCATCATTTAAAACTTTGAATGGTAGTTAGTATTTTGCAAAAATAATTTATATTAATGTCTACTTTTTGTAACTCCCTTAGACTCTTTTTTTTAATTTGCTTCCAAGTACAGAGTTTCTTTATGAAAGACGTTAAGATGTTCTTTCTATTTAATTTTGATGTTATATCTTTTAATAAACAATTAAAAGTATCTGTTGAAAGATTATATTTATTATCATTTCCTTTGTTAGTCGGTTTTAATTGTCAGCAGCATCAATTGATAACCTTGTCCTGGAGTCATTGTTTCACTCGTCTGATAGTACCTTTTATCTACTGATTACGAAAGTCTGCAATCAATGCATTGTCACTGTCTTCAATATATTGATAAAAGTGATTATTATTTAATCCCATAAATTGAGCTGTTTATATTATTTAATCCCTAAACTGATCTACAGTTAATTTATTGTTATATTGGTATACCTTTTGAGATATATATACTGATACATTTTTCATTTCACTTTGTGTATTTGGATCAATAAATGATTCCGCAATCAATGCACTAAAAACACTGATTTTTTATTATGTTTCTGTATAGCGATATTATTTACATACGTTTTATTATGTATATTTTATGATCTAAAAACTGATAGCATTGCTCCTACTAATTAGGCTTAGCAAATGTATTATATTGCCAAAAAGTCACGTTGTGGTTCTATGTATGGAAAGATGACGGTTGTCAATAAAAAAAAACTACAAGGTTACTTGTGGTAAACCTCTATCTATCTGTACCTATCTTATTTAAATTATCTTAGTGTTGCGCAATGACATGTATCAGTCAGATAATCTAGAAGATACATCTGTGTTTATGTCTTTCTCATTAAAACCTTTCTTTGTGTTCGTGACTTTTGAATATTTTCGACATATCTGATACAGATGATTTACTAATTGATTAAGAACAAAAGAATTATGTTCTTCTAAATAAAAAAATAACATTCTACAACTTTTGGAGAAGGTGCTTAGTGCTTCGTCGCATTCCATTATGTTCTCCTTCTAGGCGTGCCGATTACATTTTTCATCACATCATCGCTTTCCACCAGTAGAGATGAGTTCAAATGCAGACCTATACTAATGCGAAAAAAATGGAATATACGGTTATATGTGAAAGGGGTGGAAGGGGACTGATAAATTTCAATCTATTTATAATCCATCGGACAAATAGTCCCTGAAACTGAGAAGAACCTTGTAGAGAGATGTCTATATTTATACGAAAAGATACAGAGGAAAACAAGCAGTATCACTTATTGTGTAGGATATGTATCCTTAGAGTTATTTAATCCCGATCTTCACATTTCTAATATCTGATCAATTCTGATCAAACCTGACCTATCAACTTTTTGTGAACGAAATCAAAACCCACGTCTGATTCGATTACAAAAAAAATATTTGTCATGTTTCTATGTGAACTACATACAAGGAATTATGTCCATTTTCTATTTGGTAAACCGCCATTGTTCTTTCGAAATCCTTTGTTTCGGTCGAGCGACGCGACGTCGCAAGTTATGCACTGCCTACATAACGTAGCGTATACGTTGAAAGTTATGTAGCCGTCGTGTTGAGAAGCCTTTTCTAAGTTCTATACATTGAAAATTACCTGTACACTTTTTTACTGACATCGTTGTTCGACGAGGGTGTTGTAGTACGAAAGGGGTGATTCTAGACGTCTAGCGTACAAATTAAACAAAAGTTGTATAGCTTCAGAACAATTTTTGTTTTATTTTGTGGTTGTTTAAGAAAAATCAGCACAGTTTTCTATATATAAAACACACTAACGTTTAAAATAGAAGTAAATCAATAAAGCCCTAAGACCTCTGACCTTTAACTCTAAGAAACAGACGATTTTACTCAACATTTTTGAAATATTAAAAAATGTAGAGCTAAAATTATTCGCCTAGACGTCTAGAATAAGCTTCTTTTTTATACTATATCCCCATCGAAACGATGTATATTATTCCATAAAAGTTCCATTCTGTCGTGACCAAAATAGAACTTTTACGTGATGTAAAATGCTTTTGCACTGGCATAAATGCTTCGGTTAGTGTGATTTTTCGACCATTTTGGTATTTCCGGCATAATGTACTGAAAGCAAACCAATATCCAAATGAAAGAGAGAGCATTTACTGTTACTCAACCAGTTAAAATAAAGCCTTTACGATTTTTAATATGTCTGGCTGCGGAATTGCGATTACGACTTACGAAGTCCATTTCAAAGAAGACTTGTATGTGTTCAATATTGTATATCCTAAAATACACACCAATTAACATTTAAATGTTACTTATATTATCCGTTTAATGTTAATTATGAATATTCTTTGTATAGTTAATAGAGATGTTTTATTATGATTAATAACAATTAATTGCTTGAACAAAAGGAAGTCTGAATGCGTCTAGATTCTAGATTTAGTAATACAATTTGTACATTTATGTTAGCTTTGATTATTTTGCAACTTGTGCCTTGTTCTGTAGAATAAAAACGAGTAATCGGTGAAAATACATTGTTTAAAAATATATAGCGTTATTGGTAATAATTTAAGAAAACGGTTTAGGGCTACTTCTTTTAATACCTAGTACCTGGCTTTACTAGGTTACTTCGCCCCCGAACTCATACAAAATTTTATTGAAATCGTTGGAGTTGTTTCCGTGATCCTGATTATATATACAAGAATTGCTCGTTTAATTAAATACATTAGAAAACCTCAAAATTAAAAAATGTTCGAATTTCCAATGTCGTAGAACAAAATTGATTGTTTTCTTATATTAATCCTGTATATACGCGACGAATTGAGACCTCTTCCTTTTTTACAGTCTGTTAATAAACCTTACGTTCATCGCGATCACTTAAGGTGAAAGGGTACCGGCGCTCTCTCCATACAAACGTAGTAGACTGTTTCCTCCCTGGATAATGACACTAGCACAAATATTTTTGTGCCATAAAACCTATAACTGCCATGACTACGCCCCTGTTTTGGTTTTTTTCATTTTCTAATTATCATAGTAGGTAATTAAAATATAAAAAACAAAAAAAAACATAGTGGCATGGTCATGGCAGTTATAAGTTTTATGCAACAAAAATATTTGCTCTAGTGTCATTATCCAGGGAGAAAAAAAACTGTTTTACCTTTACTCTTAAAACTAAAGTTACTTACCTTAATTATTAATTCAAGTTCAGCAAAACAATATTTTTTTATCAACTAATAACTATGTGTCATACGTAGTAGATTCATGGTTACTCATGCATTGTTGTGATTGAATATGTAAGAATACCTACATAACTGTTCTTACGAGCAACGAGTAATTGTGTCAACGTTATAGCCCTAAAACTGTATCAGATTAGTCATCGCTTTACTACAGATGTTTTCTATGAGTAAGCCTTCATTACTTAGTAAACAAAGCCTATTCCTTGAACAATACTCCCGTACTAGTTTAACAAAGAGTAAATGATCGCTTAGTGATTAGACAATAGTTTAAAGAAAAGATATTTCAAAAGCTTATAGGTTCAATAATAAAGTTAATGACCTCATAAAGTACGTTTTTAGATTTTAGCAAAAATTTACCTTTTTTTGGAATTGTTTTATTATGGAAGGTCTTCCAGGATTTCTTAAGCTGAGCCGAAGATTAGGGTTTTTGTCTAGAGCAGGTAAAGGTTTACCTTCATTTAGCTTTCTCTCCGTTCTTTGTACTAATCCATTAATATAATCTTCTACACATATAAAATTCTTTGTCCTGACTGACTGGCGGATCAACGCACAGACTGAACCGGTGATCGTAGAGACCTGAAACCTTGAGGGTGTGTTATTTGTGTGACATAGGCATCCGATAAGAAAGGATTTATCAAAATTTTACTCCTAAGGGAGTGAAAAAGGGGGGCAAAGTTTGTATGGGACAACGTGATTCCTTGGTCCATTTTCGACTTTTAGGACGAAGTCGCGGGCAAAAGCTAATCTATTAATAAAATTCAAAGTGCTGACTGACTAATATATATAACTAGCGACCCACCCCGGCTTTGCACGGCTATATTATGCATATATTTTACATAAAAACCTTCCTCTTGAATCACTCTATCTATAAAAAAAACTGCATCAAAATCCGTTGCGTAGTTTTAAAGATCTAAGCATAGATAGGGACAGACAGAAAAGTGACTTTGTTTTATACTATGTATTACACAGCTCAAACCAATGAACGGATCAGGCAAAAAATTTGATAGTTTCTATAACGCCGATTTTGGAAAATGTAACTATTAAAATTAAAGCAAAGGTAAAAGTTAGTATCTCGTCAAAATGTGCGTCGTTAAAAGTAGGATTTTAATATGGTTACAATAATATTACCTATGAACGTCCTATTGCTATTGCAATTTATGCTGGGTGAGGTTGGAGGGGCGGGGTCTACAGCGGTGCCTTCTGTATCGCTGCCCTGGGCCTGGCCGGAAGATCAGCGCTGTAGCATGCTGTAGCATTTCAGCTGAGGTCGGTCCTTGTAGGTTAGCACACGGCATCCCGCAATTTTGCCTATTAATTCTTTCTTTTTGTAATTCTATCTGTTTTATTCTCATTCTTTTTTGTTTTGTAATTATGTACTTACCTATTTTATGTTTATTTACTCTTTTCTTGTCCGTGTACTCTTCTAATAAATGTCAATTCTATTCTATTTTATTCAAGAAGTTTATTTAGCCTTTTCCATTAAGTAAAAATAACCTTAGGACTTTTACAATTTTTCACCTAAATCGGTTTATTTTCTTTAGCCTTTTCCATTTAGTAAAAATAACCTTAGGACTTGTACAATTTTTCACCTAAATCGGTGAAGCTGTTTAACCGATAAACAAAAAAAAAATCGCATTTACAATATTAAGTTGGAGTTCCCACCAAATCTGTACTTACATATACCTACTGCAATTTACATAAAGAAAGATGTAAGCCTGATGTAAGCAATGTTTATTAAAACGGAACTTATTAACATGTTATTGTAAAACAATTATTGCGATATTAAATCAGGTAACTTGGTATACTTTCGCAATGTTGTTTGAAATTTGCCTGTTTCGTAATGTCGTTAAGGAGTGGTATTTTTGAATCGATCTTCAATTCGTATACGACAGTGTGAGTTTCTCCTACGAATCCCTAAAATCAATATCTTGAAAATTCGTTTCCATGGATTCTGCAACGAGTGGTTTAACCATTTGTTTTTAGGGTCCCGTATCCAAAGGTAAAAACGGAAACCTGTTACCGCTGTCTGTATGTCACCAGGCTGTGTCTCATAAACCGTGGTAGCTAGACAGTTGGAATTTTTACAGATGATGTATTTCGGTTGCTGCTATATAATAACACTAAAAACAGAATATAATGGGACTGAATCCTTTGTGCACGTTTCGACTCGCACATATTTGATTTAGATTACTCGAAATGGACATAATTTACCGAATCTATCCCTACATTTGATACAATCTACGGACGCCTTCAACAATTGAAATTAGAAGTTTTTAATAACGTACCAATTTCCCTACGGTTCTTCAAATCATTGATTTTTTTCTGCGTAAAACATAACAGTCAAAGAATTTGTATTAAATGGCAACATCAAACGGATTTAAAATTTCACAAAATAAGGTGCAATTAGAAACCAATACCGTACACCACTTGTTTTCGTATACGAAATTAGAATTAATTTCGAACGGATCACAAATACCGCTCCTGTTTCTTGTTTTCACAATAGTTATATTCGAAAATTCGAAACAATATTTCAAAGGCTTCCATTCAAACAAATTGAAGTCTCTGAAATAATGTTTCGAAGTTGAAGAAATTTTCTTTTGTAAATAAAATCATCTAGAGTTTCTAGAGCTTCAGTTCTTAAAGTAGGTATCAATGAGAAATTTCCAATGGAAAATATAAGTGTTTGTTTGTACAAGAATTGGGAAATTTTCACAAGTAAATATAAGCACAAGTAAAATTACTTACCTACCTAGTTTTATTTGTCGTAAGTCAATCATTTTAAACTGATTTCATCAAGTTTTCTTTGAACAAACCAATTCAATATATAGTTATTTGAAAGATCCGAATCAATTTTAGGTTTTTTTTTATACTAACATAATATATAAACTCTACATAAATGAATTGTAGAATAATTTGGTTTATATTAGGGTATTTGGTTTAATAATTTCAATAATTTGGTTTATTTAAGTTATTTCAAATGACTGAAAAACGGGATATAGTTAAAGAATATAAGTGGTCCCTAAAGGTTAGGCCATTTCGTAATTGAAAGTCCTCGTAAAACCAAGTGAATTAACAAGTCAAACCAGTGAAAGTGGAGTCATATACTTATTACTAGCTGCGTCTCGTGGTTTTACCCGCGTTATTGTCGATTTCGTGTAAAAATAGGGATATAAAGAGTTAGCGGACGGCCGCAGTTTTTTATTGACAACCTGCTTAGTAGATCTTCATGTAATACAATTACTTAACAAAAAATATAAATGTTTTAAATTTGTTTGCAACAAAAAATTTTAAGAAACAGAATTAGAGGTCGAATTTCCAAAAATCCTTTTTTAGTGCTCGCCTACGTCTTTAAAGAAAATCCCATGCGAAGATTTAGACTCTTAGCTATTGTAGTTTCATAGATTTCCTGTCGAGTGTTCTCTTCAATATATTTTATATAGACTAGCTGCATATACATAGCATAGCATATACAAAAAAATGTTGGTCGATTCCCAGACGTAACGAATATACACGAAAAATTTCATACAAATCGGTTCAGCTAGTTTGGTAACTAACACCGCGACACGTAAATTTCATAAATAAAGATCTACAATATGTTAATTCATTACATGACCATTAAAGGGTGATTGTAATTTAATTACTTAATAGCCTATTAGTTAATTGAAATTACAAAATGGCTAAGGTGATTGCAATTATGAATTCTAAATGAACTAGCATAATTGATACTTCCTAATGAGACCTAACTAGGTCTCATACGTTTTCAAAATCAATAACAATAACTTATGGTTAATTGAGAAAGTTTTTAAGCTTTAAAAGCTCTTTAACGATCGGACTTATGCAAGCACGTATTAAAAAGTTTCACAATGCCCTCTAAATGTGTGAATTTCGAATTAATGCTATGTGTGTTGTATCCATTGAATATAGGCAAACGACTTTCAGAGCGATTGATTAGAAAAATGAAAAATATTTATTAACCTAAACCTAATGTTAACATGATACATCGACTGTGGCCCAATCTTAACAATGTTTGTATCGTGGGGTTCAAGAAAAAACGATTACCTAGAGTTTGGAGTTAGGCATTCGGTTCAAACATACAAAAACTACTCAAAAAAAAACTTGAGAGGTGTCAAGGGACATAATTAGTGAAGGAATTGTAATAAAATCAAAAAGTGTCGTTACTACTTTTGGTCTAAATTTTTCCGTCTAGCCGCCACGCGCCATAAGGAACTTCGCTCCAATATATTAATACTTATTTAAAAATAAAACTACTCCAACGGATATAATTCCGAAAACTTTAGAATTAAATTAAGAATTTGATTGTGACTTTGATTGGTCGCATGCTTTCTGCGTTCAACAGCTTCCTGCGACCTTTAGTTTGTGGGGAAAGCCTATGTTCGGCAGTGGACGTCCTGTCACTGATATAATGATGATTCAATCCGCCAAAATACGTTGATAACTTATCTCTTAGACTGAAATTGAATTATCCATAGAGTTAAATATGTAGTTTAAGGCGAAAGGGTACCGGCGCTCACTCCATACAAACGTAGTCGACTGTTTCCTCCCTGGATAATGACACTAGCACAAATATTTTTGTGCCACTAAGCCTATGACTGCCAAGACTATGCCCCTATGTTTTTTTTGCGTTATCTAATTATCATAGAAATTAAGATTTAGAAACCAAAAAAAAAGCAAAATATAGGGGCATGGTTATAGCAGCTCTATGTTTTATGCAAAGAAAATATTTGCTCTAGTATCATTATCCAGGGAGAAAACAGTCAACTACGTTTGTATGGAGAGAGCCCCCAAAGTCAAAGTCAAAATTCTTTATTTTCTTTGGATACTTAATACCTAGGAACAAGATCCCATGGCCACGTTTTAAAAAAAAACCCTGTACCCTTTCCTCTTAACATAGCCTTTCAACACGATACGGGTTTCCATATCAAAAAAGTCTTAGCCAAATTGATGTCACTCGGAAATCCGAAAATAGCGTTTTTGATAACACTTTAGGGTAGGTTAGGTTTTGGATTGTTGTTGTACTGTGTTCGGTGATTCACTCAGGATATTTAATATCTGATACTGATCTTGTCTAGTTTAGTTACTAAGAATAACATAAAGCAATCAAGGTGTCCGTTGTTAAGAGGAAAGGGTACCGGGGGCTCTCTCCATACAAACGTTGTCGACTGTTTTCTCCCTGGATAATGACACTAGAGCAAATATTTTTGTGCCATAAAAACTATAACTGCCATGACTATGCCCCTATGTATCTTTTTTGTTTTTTAATCTTAATTTCGTGTTTTGGTTTTTTCATTTTCTTATAATCATAGAAATTAAGAGGTAGACCCCGCCAAACGTGGATAGCCACCATTAATAAAGATATGAAAAATTCCGACATATCGACAAAGACGACCCAGGACCGTGTCCTGGCGAAGAGTAACTAGGAGAGCCGACCCCAAGTAATGGGATAAGGCTAGGAGAAAGAAGAAGAACATTATCATAGAAATTAAGATTTAAAAATAAAAAAGAAACACATGGACATGGTCATGGCAGTTATAATTTTTACGAAAATATTTGCTCTAGTGTCATTATCCAGGGAGAAAAGTCGACTACGTTTGTATGGAGAGAGCCCGGTACCCTTTCACCTTATGCAAGAAGGCGGTATACGAGAAGCTGCTAAAAGTTCCCGTGGTTCTGGCAATCGCACAGCAAAGGTAACTCAAAAGAAAATGCATTCAATAATAACAACACAAATCATTAATATTAAATCTCCGTGACGCCAAGAAAACAATTTTTATATGAGATGAGAACTGGCGGGTTCTATGAAGCTTTCTACGGAAATTGGTTGCCTCGATAAACTGATAGATTTTCCAATAACATTACTTCCGTGCCACATTCTGTCATAGTTTCTTTAAAGTTAGTAACAGCGGGGGTAATCTAAAATATTAACAGAGTCTTTTTATTTTACAAATATCTTCTAAACTATTCAAAGTAAAGTTTGTTTCTGTTTGTGATTACTTATTTCTTGAATTTTAATGAAATTTCCGATGCTTTTACTCCGATATTTTTCTTCGGAAATTACACGGTCAAACAAAACAGTTCTACATTGCTAATTGCATGTATTGTCAATTTGTATGTATTCGTAGTATTGTAAATTTTAATACCTACACTAAGGTTTTTTTCGCGGAAATAGTAGCTTGACTCTATTATGCGAATCCTAATCTAACAAATTAGACAATTAAGCCAGCATTGTTACAAAAATAGAACAAAATAAAGGCAACAAGTACTTATATACTGATAAGACAATAATAATGAATTCAAGTCTAGTTTACCTAATAATCGTCGTTTATTTTCAAAACCTAGGCTTAGCCCACACAACACAATAGAATAAGGAACTGTGAAATGCAAATAGAGTTTAATGTCCTCTCGACTTTGACTCATCAAGGCTAAGTGTCGGTTCGAGAATTACGATACGGATGCGTATTTACTATAAAACATTTTATTTATTTGGAAGGTCGAACAGTATCAGTATTTACACGCCAATTAGCAATCAAATCATCATATTGGTAAAATATTTTCAACATCAGGCGACGAACCTAAAGAGCATGATATAATTACCTACAATTTTCTGATTTTATCTGAATATTTCAGGTACCACTAACTTATAAATATTTGGTGTCAAAGAAAAAAAATCAAAATGTAGAGTTGTAAAGTGCAATGGAACATTGTGCCACTAAATACTTCAAATATAGAAAATCAATTTGTTTTTCACTCAAGAAACATAGCACTTTTCGTCGTACGAGATTTTTTATGATTTTACACATCGGGTACAGTACGTACAAATACCAAAACGTACAAATTGTTTGTTTGTCCAATTGTCAAAATGTACAAAAGTTAAAAAGTACAGAAACATATGAAATTGAATGGCTGTAATGTAATGCCACAGCCTCGTTTATTAATGACCATTTTGAATGATCTAAGCATACTTAATTTTTATTCATTTATATTTCAGGAAGCCTAGTCGATATTTTGTTGACCAATATAGTCCGAAAGTAGTATCCTGCGAAAGTAGTGGGCGGAAAACTTCTACCAACTAACTAACACATTGTTATGTTAATTTATTACGTAACCATTTAAAGGAAGTCTTAGACAAAATAATTTATTATAGATTGATTGACGTGAAATCAATCACGTATTTATCGTATAAAGTTCAACAGTTTGAACAAAGATTTTGCTCCTTTGTTTAGTAATGATGCGATGATGATTCAAATGGCTCAGATAATTTGCACTTTGTTCGTGCTACTTAATTCATTTTGATGCAATGTCACTGAAAGTGTATCAATTTAATTGAAATTTGTATAGGTATTTGTAACCGCGCATATTGATATCTCATTTTAGTCATATTAACCTATAAACGTTGTTTTTGACATAATATCATAATGTATTTCCGCTTATTTACAACATTGAACCGAAAGTGTTAGTCACAACTGATGGTCCGAGTCCAATGCCGTTTACGCCAGTCTGATGAACGTTTCGTCATTTCGAAGTGAACAACCTTGTAGTGTCGGCAATGAACCCCCGCAAAAATCATACACTATCATACAATAACGATTGTTTCGTACTTTTATAACTACCTACAATATGTAGAATGTACCGTCTCTTGCGTTTTCATGTCTCAATGTTTTTGTCCGATTACTTGCCATTGTTGCGACGCCGATTACAAGATTTCGCCGAACGCAGCTCTAGATGTAAGATTTTCCAACTAACTTTCTGCTTTGTGAACTATTCGCTCTCCTATTTTTTCTGCGATGGAAGTCATTAAAAATAATAAAGTGAACTTGTTAAATTGAATCATGATCGTGTTTAAAATTATAATAAAGTACTTAAGTATTCTCATTGAATAAACAAGTATATAGGTACCTATTTAATTAGAATTATTGACACTCAATATGTATAGGATGTTGTCAATCTTTATTCTCCTAATTAAGAAAATGAACGTGACAATTTAAAAAGAACAAGCGAGACATCTTTGAAAGACTGACGCAATGCTTCTCGTTTCGTAAGAAATATCGAGCAAGATACCACGGGTGGTATTTGGTTCTTAACTTTACAAAGAAAAGTTTTACCAACATCATACCGTGGTAGCTATTGCTACTGACTTCTGACACCAAACAAATTGGATTGGATTGTTTATTGTGGTTTTAATAAACCGTTAATTATTCCGAACACGTTTAGGCTCTAAAACACAAAGTTGTAAAGTTTCTTTCAAATTGTAATATATTAATAGTAAATGTCGCGTTGAATTATATGTTGACCAGAGATATATTTACGGGATATTGTTTTGCTAGTAGTCTAGTACTTGACATGCCCACTGTAATTGCTTAAATATTGGAATACGAAGTTAACATGAACTGGAGCCCAACCGCGCTTATTGCGTCGGCTTCAAGCCGACGTCGATATTCCAACCCGCGCTTCACACTGGGCGGAATTTTGAGCCTGCCTTTTATAAAAAGTTTGAAAAATTAGGTTGTCTTTTCGTGTGTTTTAAGTATGTAGGATTTTTGGGAACATCAAACCATTCAAAAATTAGTGATTCCGGTTGGTTTGAAGCCGACGCACTTATCGCGGTAGGGCCCCTGGTGAAATAACGTGAAAGATTTGCGTCATTTAGGTTGCGAAGTTGCGAGTTCGCGACACAGCTTTATCTAGATCACTTAACCTTTATCTTAGGTAAAAACCCAAAAGTCGAAAGTTACGGCATACCATTTCTGGAAAACCATATTATTGTAAATCACCTTCTCCATAATAAGTCAGTAATGCCTGCAGATTGTTTTGTTACAGGACCCACGAGACTTGGCTTAGAATGATTTGATGTCGTGACCATACGCGACTTTGTTTTTTATTAAAATCTTTAGCTAATACTCCTTATAAATCTCCTTTGTAGAAAGATCATTTATTTCCGGTGTTTCAATAACCTAGCTATGAGTATCTTGGAACAATTTATTCAAATCTGTATTATTTTTTATCTCTACGTTTATCATACCTACGTAACATGAAATATTGCGCAGAAACAGGTCAATTACAGTACGACCTACATTTGTATGATACCTATTTATTTTTAGTTTTAAGCCAAAAAATATCTTAGATAGGCGTATCTTTTACCTACTCCTGTTCGACTTCCTAAATAAATAATCAACCAAACAGTCACAATTCCTATCGAAGAAAATAGACTTGATTGTACGATTAATCAACGTTCAAAAGTCCTGTGAAGCACTATTTGAACATTTTAACAACGTAGCCTGTAAATCGAACCCACGTCCGTTGGTATAGCGGGTGGCGGCTTATACCACTCGGCCAACTATATACATAGCTAACATGTCAAAAATAATAATCACACTGAGTACTTTTAATTCAAGTATCTAAGTTTGTGTGTAACGTCTATTAGAAGAAGGTCGTAAGTCCAGTACTTGTTGATAGTATTATGGTAGCAAACTGCTAGTGTACTTTTTACGCATACTGTATAATCCGCCACAGTAAATAGCGTGTTTTTTTAAGTAATAAATAGGTGACCACTATCTCACACGATGGTAAGTGACGATGTGGTATAAGTGCAGCACGCTTTCCTAGAAGATACCTATACGCTCGTGATAATACCCCCAAATAAACTGAGGTCTTAGCTGCGAGTGAAGGTAGGAAGACGGCATGCGGCAGTGGAACAAAAACTTTTTGACCCTCTTTATGTGGCTGCACCGGCCCACTTATCGGAACTCGGACAAGTCCGCTTGGAAATACGGTTTAGTGCAATGACAAGTCACCGGTAAATTCCAACTTCGTTCAAATTTTCGTCAGCTATTATATAAGTTCTTAGAAATGACTCTATTCCAATTTGTGGATTAGTAGTAGGTCGTCATAAACGCAAACTCGTCACACTAGCGCAACTCGTCATTTTCGTAACTTGTCATTTTCGTATCTCGTCATTTTCGCAACTGGTCATTTTCGCAGTTCGTCACACTAACCTTAAGCATTACAATAATAACAAAGATTAGTAGAAAATATAGACTATCGTGCAGGGTGATTAAATATAAGGGCAGCTGTAAAATGAGAGAAATGTAATGCTTTAGGTTCGTGTTACGAATTGCGAAAATGACCAGTTGCGTTTATGACGACCTACTACTAATCCCAATTTGTAATATCAGTTAACGTATGCAACATTAAGGGAAGTGTATTTACGTAGATGATATAAAATTTATAACCCTGTTGATTTCATCTGTAATTCTAAAGTTTTTATTGCGTAATATAATAAAGTAGTTATTTATCAATTGCAGTATACACACTTGATTTAAATTAATCAAACGTCTAATTTACTTCGCAGTTTATTAAATAAGATAATTTTATATTGGAGTCATTGAAGTTGTTTAAGGACTTATTCATGATATGCCTCTTTCTGAGAATGCCTTATTCTATTTTGAACTCATTCGCGAAAATACTTTTTCTTAAAAATACCTATTTTCGTTATGTCCTATTTTAGTGGGATCATCTTGTGTTAACGGATTCTGAAATAACCTTACGACTGTTAGAAATATTTAAAAATCGCCTGAGAGGTTGATTTGAGTGGGTCAGTCCTTAGTGAACCTATGTAGTCCTAGTTCCCTACCTAGGACTACTGTAGCTACGATAGTAGACCTTGCGTCATTTATAAAACAATTAAAATCTACTTTTTTTTAAATTGCATACAGAAAAGTGAATTGAAGTGTTAAATGGATACATGCATAATTTATTGATTAAGGTTTTTATGTAACGGGTTACTGTTTAAATTAATTGAAACTGTCATCACTTTTCAAAGATAATATATTCCAGTCTAGCACCCATAACACAAGTCTAGTTAGCTTGGGGCTAGATTGCGATGTGTGGAATGTCCTGCAATGTTTTTTTTTAGGGTTCTGTACCTAAAGGGTAAAAGGGACCCTATTACTAAGGCTTCACTGTCCGTTCTTCCGTCCGTCCGTCCGTCCATCCGTCCGTCCGTCCGTCCATCCATCCGGTTGTCTGTCACCAGACTGTATTTCATGAACCGTGATAGGTAGACAGTTGAAATTTTCACAGATTATGTATTTATGTTGCCGCTATAACAAGAAATACTAAAAACATAAAAATAATAATATTTAAGTGGGGTTCTCATACAACATGGGACGGAACCCTTCGTGCGTGAGTCTAACACGCACTTGGCCGGTTTTTTATTTATTTATTTAATTATATATAGCTAAGTACCTTCTTTTGCTATAGGGGTTGCGTTAGGAAGGATAATATGGGGGAACGGGGAGTAAACGCAGACTTGGCGGGGAATACAGTGTGAAGGAAGAAGAAGACCTAGCTTTTTAATATTTTTTGTTTTATTAAGAGAAAAGGGTACCGACGCTCTCCATACAAACGTAGTCGACTGTTTCTTCCCTGGATAATGACACTTTAGAAAATATTTTTGTTGCATAAAACTTATATCTGCCATGACCATGCCCATACGTCTTCTTTTTTTATATAATTTGTTTTTTCTAACTCTTACATTTTATAATAATTAGAAATTGAAAAAAAAACCAAGACATAGGGGCATTGTCGTAGCAGTTATATGTTTTATGCAACAAAAATATTTTTGCTAGTGTCATTATCCAGGGAGGAAACAGTCGACTACGTTTGTATGGAGAGAGCGCCGGTACCCTTTCCTCTTAACTGTGTATATTTGTCATTTTTTCCGATTGATCGTCATATACTAGATTTTTATAAAAAGGGTCGCGATCGCGTTACAGTACTAGTTATTTTAATATTTAATTGACGTATCGATTGAGTTGTACCGATCATGGTCACGGTCAGAAAGGAGAATGAATGTCTATTATCAAGTAAAATATAAGTATCAGAAGATATACAAGTTGATTGTACAATATTGAAGTAGGCATGGTTTATTGTCCGATCGTCGCACGCGTAGCCTCGAAAATATTATTTTTAGCCACAGGAAGGTTCTCAGGTCGTTTTCCTCGGTAGGTATAATCAACGGTCAAAAGTCTCCGACACCGTAACGTTTACATTCCTGTGCAGCACTCATCATCGTCATCCGAGCGATGTTCCCGGTCGCATCCCTATCGGGAGCCCGGGATCCGCTTTCCTGCTTTTACGCCTCCACTTCGCACGATCTTCTTCCTGTGCAGCACTATTTGAATATTATAACAACGTAACCTGTGGATCGAACCCCGTCGGTTGGTCTAGCGGGTGACGGCTAACTTAAAACATAGCTAACATGTTGAAAATAATAATCACGCTGAGTACTTTCAATTAGTATATAAAAAAGTATATAAGTAGTATATCCAGCACCCTACCTTGACCCATAACACAAGTCTAGTTACTTAGCTTGGGGCTAGATGGCGATGTGTAGAATGTCCTGCAATGTTTATTTTATTTGATTCAAGTATTTATGTTTATGTGTAACGTCTATCAGAAGAAGGTCGTCAGTCCAATACTAGCTTATAGTATTATTGTAGCAAACTGATAGTGTTCTTATGACGCATACTGTACCTATTATCTACATAAAACACGATGCGTCTGTTTGTCTGAATATTCAATACTAAATGTTCCGTGTTAGGTATGAGGGCGCCTTAAGTATTTCGTCATACCTTTGTTAGTTTATATGTAGTTTACCTACCTGTATAAGGATATTTGTTCTGAATACTTCCGCTGTTTATTTTAACACCTTGCTGTTGTTTGCTGAATTTATTGACTTTATTTTTATCATTAACTAGCGGCTATATCATGCATGTACCATACATATAAACCTTCCTCTTGAATCTATTAAAAAACGCATCAAAATCCGTTGCGTTGTTCTAGAGATCATGCATAGGGACAGATAGCGGGAAGCGACTTTGTTTTATATGTAGTGATGACTAGCGTGCGTCGCGATCTCGCGGGAATTTCAGGATCAAAGTAGGTATCTATATTTTTCTCCATCACCTAAACTATCACTATGCCGATATTCATCCAAATCGGTCTAGTTGTTTGACCATGAAGAGAACAAATAGACGAACAAACTTTCGGATTTATAATATCAGTTTACCAAGTAGTTAAAGGACCGATTTCTGGACCGACACTCTGGTTGAAATCTGAAAGTGATTGACTGCAATTTTAAGACCAATTCTGCTTATCACTCCGAAGATTTTCATCAGATCTTTATCAAATAGTTATTAGCCCAACTTGAAGTTAGTAAATTTGAAATAAAAAATAATCATTAAAATCTAATTTTGAATGATGGAGAAACCCAATTTTTTTTTTGCCTTTTTTTGGCGTGAAGCAGCAAAGCTAGCAATGTAAAGCGCTATAACATACCAACAAATGCTAAAACTGCGCGTGTCCGACTCGCACTTAGCCGGTTTTTTGAAGTTGAAAAAGCTTTGCCTGATTTGAAGCGTGCTTCAAGTCTGGCGAATCGTCTCTGCAGAGAGGATTCGCTCGCTCTAAGTGAAACAAAAAAATTTAATTAGTAGGTATAGATTCAATTGTGATAATCATTTGTCCTCACAATTTAAAAGTTATATTATGCTTTTATGATCATTGTTACTAGAAATACAAGTAACATAATGCCTTGAAATGCAAATAGTTTAAAAAGACACACATTTTTATATATGTTTATATTGCGGATTGCCATTGAAGTCTTTTATTGCACCTTGTTTATTTTATTATGCGGATCAGATTTAATTATAGGCATATTACGATATTGAATACTTCAGTTAATTTTATTTATTTGGTTGCTGAGACACGATCTTACTATTGTTTGTTGGGTACGTAATTGGAACGAGAAATTGAAAAAATAAATATTCAGAGCTGTTATGATTAGGGAATTAAAAAAAATTGTTTTTTGTACGATGTGGGCATGTTGATTTTGAAATGAGAAACATACGTAGTTAAAACTAGGTACCTATGTGTTTTGTTATTGAATCATTTTATTTCGTGTATCAATATAATTAATTTTTAATTTACTAAAAATTCGAGGACTAATCAGATAGATAGATAACTTTATTTGTCCAATACAGAAAGAAACAGAACACGATAAACACAAAGAAAAGTAATAGCTATAAAGTATAAGTTTCACAAATGGGCGGCCTTATCGCTGAAAGCGATTTCTTCCAGGCAATCAGATGTGGTAAGAGTGGTAACAACATGGCTATTTTTAACCGACTTCAAAAAAAGGAGGAGGTTCTCGATTCGGCTGTATGTATATTTTTTTGAGATAATAGTGTTGTAACAAACCTAAACTCTGTGGTTAAATTAGGATAATTATTCCAAATTAAAAAAACACCTATCTTCTTTATTTTCCCTTTTTCGGTAAGGTCCAGAGTATTCTTTGCTCAATGAATATCAATAATCTATACTTTATATTATAAAGCTAAAGAGTTTGTTTGTCTGAACGCGCTAATCTCAAGAACAACTGGTTCGAATTGAAAAAATATTTTTGTGTTGGATAGTCCATTTATCGAGGAAGGTTATAGGCTACTTTTCATTTTGATATTCCCCTCGAGATGGGGCCTTGGGCAGGTGAAACCGCAGAGCGTTGCTAGTAATAAATAACTATAGTAAGTAATAAACTTACATGGTTGTTTTCATTACCAAATTTATTTGAAAAGGGAATATTTTGCATATTTTTTGTTTTTACTGCATTGAGCTCGATATTTCGATACTGTTGTACTTGTACATGTAAACGGGCTGTTTTCCGGAATTTGACACTTTTTAATTGGGTTATTTTTACGTGAGGATGGAGTAGGCTTGCCCAGCACCTATTACCCTCTCAGCCTAGTCGACCATTTCTAGAGGAGAGAACTTGTCAATACTTCTGGGGCCAACTAAGTCGCGGGTTTCATCACGATGTACCTTTGTGAGCGTGACATAACCTGTGGATCACATGAAAAAAAAAACCCACTGGGTTTCTTGTGCCTTCTTTTCATTGGTGGGCGCGTTCCGAAGGCACACATCCTAACTTCGTTTTTAAGACGTCGCTAAGTGATCTTGTACCTACCTTGTATTAAGTATCCAAAAGAAATAAAGAATTTTGATTTGATTTGATGTTTTCCTTCACCGTAAGAACAATGTCAATTAGCGCACATATTTTTTTCTTAAGAAAAATACATTAGTGCACTGCCGGCCGGGATTCGAATCCACGACCTTCAGAATGAAAGTCGAGGTTTCAACCACTAAGCCAACACCGTTCTTTTTTTTCGATACTGTTAAAAGCACCATTTTCACGAAACAGAATAAAAACAATACACACGGTAAATGTACATTCGTAGACCTTCCGTATATTCGATTTTGACCTTTTCTCCTGTCTCAGCTCAGAGCTAGAGGAGACCGTGTCCCTGCAAAGCGAACGTGTAATTATGCCCGTAAACGTGAAATAACATAACTGTTTGCCGGCCGGTGCGTGCCTAACCTTATGTCGTAAATAATATGACAAATTAATTACTGATAATACTTTTCCTCCTAACAATGACACTTAGTCAGTAGTCCTGGCTTATCAGTAGGTCTTTTAGCAAATATGTAGTATAAATGTGATTATTAAGACGAGGTGGTAAGACCAGAAGCGCGATAGAGGTGTCTTAGAAACTGTTTTTGGGTATCAACCACTAAAATCCATAGAATAATATTCCTACTGTCGTAAAGGTGAAGAAATGCATTATATACACTTCGAAACACGATTAGAGTGATTTACCTCGATAGAAAAAATCGGCATTTTTTTTAAAATTTTCTATTTTACGGCGATTGTAAAGAAAAAACAAGTACAAAATTTATATTTTTATAAACCTAACATCAAATCCCATAAGGTTGTACAGATGGTTTTTCACTAAAATAGATGTTAGTCTTTTAATTACGTAAAACAATTAAAACGCGCGGCGCGCGGTTAAAAGGGATAGATTCATAGCGCGGCACGCGCGTGGAAAAGGGATAGGGGTTTTCAGGTCCATTTGCAGTTCCGTGTGGTCCCGCTATTTTGATGTCAAAGTGGCGGGACCAAAGTTTAATTCTTATATATAATATCAAGAACGAAAGAGGTAGCAAATTTTTAACTTAAGGTATCAAATAGTATACACATAAGTGTATGAAGCTTTGCGATCGGTGTGTACTTCCTACCTACTTAACCTTCCTATTGGAGTGTCAGGTACTAACACAAACCTCATTATGTTTGGTTTTCTAGTACTTTTTTAGTTATAAGATGTTTTTGTTAATATTTAAGTAATAAAAAAAAAAAAGTAGTGATTCATTAGTATAACTACCAATATTAAGTTTTAAATTCAGAGAGTGGTACCGCCATTTTGACGCTAATTCTGAATGAGTATTTCGATAGCGATAGGGATAAGTAGGTAAATAGACATTTGTTTATAATAATTAGTTTTAGGTACCAATTTCTTTTTTAAATAGAATTATGTCAAACACTATTTATTTGATTATAAAAGATGGTTATTCTTCTGAAATTTGATTTTAGTACTTTTAATAAGTACTTATTGCATGCCCGCAATGGTAAAATTGTTGTAACTTAATTTTAAAACTACTCACCATCCTTTGTACACAGTTTATGCAATAAACATTCTTATTCTTGTCCGCAGGTACACGACAGTGACGTCATAGGCTTCGGTATCTCCAGCAATGGGAAGTACATGATGTCATGTTCATGTAAAACTGACATGGTTATATGGGATCTGAAGGGACAACAGCTGGAGAAGCTGGACACATACTTAATGAGCACACATTCTGCTAAGATATCGCCTTGCGGTAGATTCGTGGTGGCTACAGGATTTTCTCCAGACGTGAAAGTAATGGAGGTGTGCTTCAATAAGAATGGAGATTTTAAACAAGTGATGAAGGCTTTCGAACTAAGCGGGCATTCGTCTGGGATATACGACGTAGCCTTCGATGTGGATACGTCACATATCGCTACTATATCTAAGGATGGCACGTGGAAGCTATATCACACAAAGAGTAAGTGCTAATTTTATTGTATTGTTCTAATGCGCATTACCTAGGTGTTTTAAAACTACGTAATTATCGTATTTTAGGTTTTACATAGCCCCGTACGTGCCTTGGATTAAATAAATACATGTTTTGTTTACTGTAATATGTACATTATGACGTATTTTTAGTACGATGAAATCGAAGCATGTATTTTTTGTTTTGGCTCCGTTAAAATTTATGAACGAAAATATTTGGCAAGTTTGCAATAATAATGCTCGTATTGGTCTCGAAACGTATGAAAAATTAATATGCATTTGGTTCATACTGAGATTTTTATATCCACTTACAAATTCTGGCAGGGAAAATAGAATCAAACACGGTCTGTGTGATATTAATAATGGGTCTTCAAGTCGCCAAAGTACTACTTGTATTTGAACTCCGCAATTAGACCCTTTTTAATTTGGTTCTCTCTGCGTGAGGATGGAGTAGGCTTGCCGTGCTGGGCAAGCCTACTTCATCTACTTCTACTACCCTCTAAGCTTAGTCGACCATTTCCAGAGGAGAGAACTTGTCAATACTTCTGGAGCCAACTAAGCCGCGGGTTTTATCACGATTTTTTCTTTCACCGTAAGAACAATGTCAATTAGCGCGCATATTTAATTCTTAAGATAAATACATTGATGCACTGCCGGGATTCGAACCCACGACCTTCAGAAAGAAAGTCGAGGTATCTACCACTAAGCCAAAACCGCTCTGTCGCCAAAGTATTATTGAGGCAAGCGGGTTACATCAGCAGATAGCGGTCAAACGCTGGCCTTTAACCGTTTGCGTGTTGCAAAAAAAATAATAGCGGAGGATTTGTGATAAGGATACGGACATCCACAGATAACGAGTTAAATTATTCAAAGCATCTGTGACAGTTTTTTTATATTCAATCTCTGGCATCTATCTATCTATACATACAAAATATTTGTTCTGACTGACGGATCAACGTACAGCCTAAACCGCTGATCGTAGAGATCTGAAACTTGGAGGGTGTGTTCTTTGTGTGACGTAGGCATCCGATAAGAATAACGATTTTCCGAAAAAAAATCCTTAGGGGGTGAAAAAGGGGGCAAATTTTGTATCCCCCCCCCCGCGGTTTCACCCGCGTAAGTCCCTATCCGTAGGAATATTTTTCAATTCGATCTAGTAGTTCCTGAGATCAGCGCGTTCAAACAAAAAACGGAAACCCTCAAAGATGAATAATTTTCCCCGTTTTTTCAACATTTCCCACCGATCCTTCGCTCCTATTGATCGCAGCGTGATGTTATATAGCCTAAAGGTTTCTGCGATAAATGGACTATCCAAACAAAAATAATTTTATAATTCGAACCAGTAGTTCCTGAGATTAGCGCATTCAAACAAACAAACTCTTCAGCTTTATAATATTACTAGCTTTTGCCCGCGACTTCGTCCGCGTTAAAGTCGAAAATGGACCAAAGAGTCCACATAGTTCCACACAAACTTTGCCCCCCTTTTTCACCCCCTAAGGGGTAGATTTTCGGAAAATCCTTTCTTATCGGATGCCCACGTCATATAAAGAACACACCCTCCATGTTTCAGGTCACTACGATCAGCGGTTTAGGCTGTGCGTTGATCCGTCAGTCAGTCAGTCATTCAGGACAAAGCATTTTATATGTATAGAGTATAGATTTTGTATCCCGATTCCTAAGTTACTACGAACTACGCAACAAATGTTAGGTAGGTACCTAGTAATTAATATAGATTTAAACAATAACTAGCTGAATTGTTATGATTGGCATCGCAGTACTAAATACGACGCATGTGGATAGTTCTACATTATTGTAGATAATATTATGAAGAACATGTTATTATGTTATTGTTTGTAATTGTTTATATGTTTGACCAATTGTACCTATATGGGTACCGGTAATTATATAAGGAAGCGGTTAAGGGCTACTTTTCTAAGATGCCCAGAACTAATAGTCAACCGCTTTTAACAACTTTTGTACTACGACTTTTGCCCGCGACTTCGTCCGCGCATGAGTCGAAAATAGTTCTAATATTATTTTTTTGACTTAAAATTGGATTGAGTTTCAAACACGAGTCAAAATAAAATGTACTTAATTAATTTATATGAAAAGCACTAAGGAGTTCAAGTCGTAGGAAATCCCCCTAACAGATCTGTACGATCAGCGGTTTAGGCTGTGCGTTGATCCTTCAGTCAGTCAGTCGTTCAAGATAAAGCATTTTATATGTATAGATTTTTGGATTTTCAAATATCTTTGGTTTTTATCTTTGGTTATGTTTTCCTGAAAATCACCTGTACACAGAATTACACCTAAAGGTTTACCTAAACCCGATAATAGGTTAACCTTAAAAAAATTAACCTATTATCGATTATTCTAACTCTAAATTATCTTTATGCAGCACGTTTATAAGTTAACTAGCAGCGCTCCGCGGTTTCAGCCGCGTAACTCCCGATCCTGTGGGAATATCGGGATAAAAAGTAGCCTATAGCCTTCCTCGATAAATGGACTATCCAACGTAAAAAGAATTTTTCAATTCGAACCAGTAGTTCCTGAGATTAGCGCGTTCAAACAAACAAACGTAAGTTACAAATAAACATAAGTATAGATTTATGAAGACCACGTGACCACGACAAATATAATCGGTGAGCATAGGTACGGTCGGAGTCAAAATTACACCCACCGTAGAGTTCTAAAATTACTATAATTTGAATGTTTTAATTCTAATAATATTAACTTAATTAATAAATTCATGAGTTAAAAGACTTTAAACTTTAAACTCGAGTAGGATCTTAGAATCTGGCTTGAGTTGAAAACATTCCAATAATAGTAGTTTTGGAGCTCTACGGTGGGTCTGGAATTCTGACTCCGACCGTACATAAAATAAAACGCGACTAATTGAAGCCTTCCTTTGAAGTCGGTTAAGAAATAGAAACAAACCCATTCCAAAAACGTATAAGTTTCGCTAACGGATGATAAGCTTTGATACAGAATATATTATGTAGTATTCTATTGAACGTTCATAGCTTTCTTTTGAGTAAAACCCTCAATGGAAATATTTTTAATGATTCAAGAATGCGTCATTAAATAACAATGTTAAGTCATATAGGATTATGGAAAATACACGTGTTTAGGTAGAAATACGTCACACATAATAAACAAGTTTTTGTCAAATATAATTATTATAGAGAACACCATAAAAAGCTTATACGTAAGAATCTAAGAAGTAATAAAATACATAGAGACACCTACTAAGAGTGGAAAATCCTATATTAATATTAATATTTTATATTAAAATTCTCTTTAAAACACCTTTTTGGAACAAAGTTCCTAGCCGAGAAAAAATGTAACGCGTTACGAAAAACCTTAAGAGGAAGAGAGAATGAAGGAGACCGATAACTAATCACCCATACATTTTTACGTGGGACTTCAGGGGTATATCCTAAACTATAAGAGATAGATAAAAATGCTAAAAGGAGTTGCGTGCCCGATTTTGACAAAAACTTTAATTTAAACCATTTAAACCATTTATTTTCCAGAGCACAACACATACACAAATAGATTATAACACATAAACATTCAATAACATTATATGTGCGTGCTATGGAGGGTGCAGTCTCAGCAATATGCTGTGAGCTGTGTGACCATCTCACTGCTACTGATTTTCAGCCTGCCCCTCACAAAAGCTCTACATAGCGTGTAGCCGGCATAAATTTATTAATTTAAATTTATTAAATTATGTAATTTAAAAATGGTGTTTGCAACAAAGAATTTATCTATCTCTCTATGAATTTACATATTATATTAATTTGATCAATTTACATTAATTTTTTTAAGCCATTTCTATGTGATCCCGTACAAACTGCATGAATTCAATTTTTATATTTTATTTTTACTTTTTCTTATATAAACTGCAAAAGAAAAACACTCCTAAACTGACCTAAACTTTTGGAAGCTTCTCCTTATCCGTACACAATTCTTCCCACTTTTGCCTTGCACTTTAATTGCATCATTAGATTTTTTTAAAGTCATCACCCTCGCCAGGAATGGTTCTTACGGAGAGAAAAATTTAAAAAAGTTGCCTGAAAATGTCTAAAAACAACACTTTTCTATACTCCCAATTCCCGTACAAACGAATCGTAATAATACTTAAAAGCCAATTTGAACTGTAATACCATAACATAAAGTTCAAGTTTTTATGGAGAGGTTCCGGAAAGGCAGAACAATTGAGTGACGTTAGTTGTATCGTATAAATATTGATGTCAATCGTGTCGCGGTGTTAGTTGCCAAACTCCACCTGAACGGCTGAACCGATTGGTATGAAATCGAACATCTTTTTTTTGTAACAACGTTTGCCGGGACAGCTTTTAAAAGAAAGGTATAAAAGTATTCAATCCGTTGCCTGCTCACTTAACACAAGCCTAGTTACTTAGCTTGAGGCTAGATGGTGCTGCAAGGAAAGTCACACAATAATTATAAATTTGTTTTTTTTTTTTATCGAAGACCTTGGACTGTATATTTAAAAGTACTTAACAAAAATAGTATGCTACTTTCAATAAAAAATACCAATTAATGATTGAACTAAATAAATATTTAACTAGGTAGGTGATTTTCGTAACGCTTTGTTTCCGATACATACGATTTAATTTACCGTGGCATTGAGGTGTTTTAGGTATCTACGTAGTAATTTAGACAACTAAAAATACCTATTGTCACGGTAAGAGCAACGTCTGTCTAAGGGTTATCTTATATGTATAAATGAGCAATTCTTGTATGTATATATATATATATAAATATATATAATTGGAATCTCGGAATCGGCTCCAACAATTTTCATGAAATTTGGTATATAGGGGGCTTCGGGGGCGATAAATCGATCTAGCTAGGAATCATTTTTAGAAAATGTCATTTTATTCGTGTTTTATCGTAACTTACTTTTTTTTTATCTGAAAAATATGACTCTTCCTGACATCTATTGGCGAACTACTAATACTATTTTTTGTGAGCAATAAAGTTATTCCAGCAGATGGCGTTGTTAAGTAACACGAAGTCAATGAGTGTTTGCTTTGAGGTTAGACTAAGTTAAAAAAAATTAAAAATACCGAGCAAAGCTCGGTCATCCAGGTATTGGTAATTATATAAGAAAGCGGTTGAGGGCTATGCTTCTGTTCACCTTTTTGTTCTACACCTTTTAGAAATTAGAACATTTTCTGATTTTTTGTGGTCATATTATTTCGAATAACAGCTGATTTGCGGATAAACATAACCTCAAATTTTTAAACAATATTCGAATTTCCAAAAGTGGTAGAAATGATGATTGTACAGGTGCACAGAAATAGCCCTTTACCGCTTTCTTATATACCAACTAGTAGTTCTCCGCGGTTTCACCCAAGTAACTCCCGATCATGTGAAATATCGGGATAAAATGTAGCCTATGTTACTCTCAATGAATCAATGTATCCTCATACTAAGTTTCAGCAAAATCGGTCCAATAGTTTCGGAGTATATTCGTTACAAACAACTTCGTATATTAATACCTAGAACCAATTTTAATATACTTCCGAAGAAATGAATCGACTGAAATTTCATTTGTGCCTCTAAGTCCTTGAAGGTGAAGTAGGAACTGAAAACCCCTATCCCGCGCGCCGTGCTATGACTCTATCCCTTTCCTGTTTTATGTAATTAAAAGACTAACATCTATTTTAGTGAAAAACCATCTTTACTATCTTATGGGATTTGATGTAAGGTTTATGAAAATATAAATTTTGTACACGTTTTTTCTTTACAATCGCCGTAAAATTGAAAATGCTTAAAAAAATGACGAGTTTTTTAGGATTTTCACCATTTTTTTTTTATCGAGGCAAATCACTCTAATCGTGTTTCGAAGTGTATGACAATAAAAAGCATTTCTTCACCTTTACGACGGTAGGAATATCATTCTATGGATTTTAGTGGTTGATACCCATAAACTGTTTCTAAGACACCTCTATCGCGCTTCTGGTCTTACCACCTCGTCTCAAGGAAACTTTTAATCAATTCACCTGCTGCACGCGAGTGTGGCAGTAGATGTCTTAATTTATTCATTGAACAACTTCATGACAGCCAGCCAATGAATGAATTAAAAGTTCATCCTAATTACTTTTTACACGATATTTTTAACAATGCACCTTGTTCTATTTAGAACTATTGCATTTGAATGTCTAAGCAAGAATAAATAAGTAGGTATTATTCTAGTTCGGTGATTTCTTGGTCAATCCTTTTTTTCCGTACCCAAAGGGTAAAAACGGGACCCTATTACCAAGGCTTCACTGTCCGTCCGTCTGTCTGTCACCAGGCTGTATCTCATGAACCGAATAGCTTTCCATACAACATGGTCCGACTCACAGATTTTTTTCAAATGACAGGTCTACGTTTGACCGCAGTCACACCAGGGCCAGGGCCTTAATTATCTAAGCCTACTTGACTTATCTTACGTGGATATTTTCATGAATATTTCTTCAATTACCTACTAAAATAAATTTTAACTTGCTAGGTCCACCCCTCAGATCACATCAAACAAGGGAGATTTGTTATAGCACCTCGGCACGGGTGAACGCGTTTGGCTTAAAATGCACTTGATACAGACTTCCGTCTTCAGTCGACAGTAACTACGCGCTCGCGTCACTATCTCTCGATTTTTGCCAAAATTCCGAGTTGTTCATGGGTTGTTTGCAAAAATACAAGCAGAAAAGTGAACTACGTGAAAGATGGAATCTCATTTCATGTCTAAGTATTACATATACATATTTATTCTTTAAAACCGCAAAAATAGAAATTAATTATTAACGTTATGAATGAAGTGACAATTTCATTCATAATGTACTAATAAAATACATTGCCTACTAAGTAAGAATAATTATATGAATCGGTTTGCTCGATGGCGCAATGAATCCGTGCGTCACAATGTAATAACAGCGCGTGGTACCGCCGCTGTCACCGGCCGTAAATTGGAGAAGTGAATTTGTCTGAGATAACAGAAACAATGGTATAGTTGTGTTTGGAGCAAATCACGTCGACTTTTGTGTTTCTGTGTGCGCTATTGACATAATAATTAAGATTGTGTGCAAATACAAATGTGTGAAAAGTGGCGACCGCCGGTACGCTAGTAAAATCAAAAGATAGCAAATCTCCCATGATCTGAGGTCCACCTGTTTCTGAGAAAATCGGTGGTGCCACACGGACAGACTGACGGACAAGAGAGTGATTTTATAATGCATTTTGAAAATGATTTCAGAGAGGTTGGATTGCCCTTACATGAATCGGTGCGACCTTATTCATGTGGAGTACATCCAGTAACTGGATATAGGTTAACTAACATTAGTTTTTGAGGTTTATTGTTTTACTAACCTATGTGGATCTTTGGTCTAAAATATATTTATATTTATTTTTTAGGGTTTTTGTACGTTTTGAGGTATTCAATGCACCAATGGATTTTCCTAAATGTGCGCTAATTAATTACCTTATTGCTAGAAGGAAAATATAGTAATATAACCCACGGCTTTGTTCTGGCCTCTAGAAACGGTCGACTAAGCTAAGAGGCACTACAGCAGCGCCCTAAAAAGTATGAATTGAAAGTATGTTTTATAATTTATTAACACTATTATAATCTTGTAGAAATGAATTTTAAATAAATAAATGACATAAATTCTATAAACATCCGTGCAACTCAGCTGATACGCAATGCAATCACTAGAAATACAAAAAAATACAGTGACATAATACAGTAGCGACTACATTTGTTCGTTTTATCTCATCAGAACCGACGATCTTGCGACAAAATCTGATACGACGCGAATTAAATAATATTTTATCAACTTGAAATATAAATATACGATAGGTATCAACAAGTAAAATATTGTACTTGTACTTGTACACAGGCTGTTTTCCGCCATTGGACCCTTTTAATTGGGTCATTTTTGCGTGAGGATGGAGTAGGCTTGCCCAGCACCTACTATCCTCTCAGCTTAGTCGACCATGTCTAGAGGAGAGAACTTGTCAATACTTTAGCCAACCAAGCCGCGGGTTTCATCACGATGTTTTCCTTCACCGTAAGAGCAATGTCAATTAGCGCAATAAAATACATCATACTATCCTACTTCCTATCCTACTAATATTATAAATGTGAAAGTTTGTGTGTGTGTGTGTGTGTGTGTATGTATGTGTGTTTGTTACTTCTTCACGCAAAAACTACTGGACCGATTGCGTTCAAACTTGGTATGTAGATAGCTGGAGACCTGGATTAACACATAGGCATTTTTATCCCGATATTCCCACGGGATCGGGACTTACGCGGGTGAAACCGCGGGGCGCAGCTAGTGTAAAATATACTTCTACACAGACCAAAAACACATGCAGACAAACATCACTCTCTCCTCGACGCAAAGTCGAGGAGAGAGTGATGTTATAAGACAGTCAGTTATTTTATAAGGGTTCCTCTTTTTACCTTTTGAAGTGCTGAACCCTAAAAGCAGACATATTTTTTTACCATTTCTTTTATTTGTTTTTCAGTTGAATACACCCTCGGCGAGTCACCCCACGTGTTAGAGACGGGCTCGTATACCCAGACCGCGAACCCTCCGCGCATCGCTCTCTCGCCCAACGCAGAGGTGCTTGCCGTATCCGTAGACACCAACATTGAGTTCTACGATACTTATACGGGCAAGATCTATGACACGGTGGAACATGTATATTCAGGTATGTCATTGAGTTGTCCTTACCCAAAGGGTAAAACGGGACCCTATTACTAAGACTCCACTGTCTGTCTGGCTGTCACTAAGCTTAATCTCATGAGACAGAGCTAGACGGTTAAAATTTTCACAGATATTTCTGTTACCGCTATAACAACAAATAAAAACAGAATATAATGCTGCGGAATCCTTCGTGCGCGTTTTTTGCGTAAAATAGGCCTCATCTCACTTGATGGCTAGCATCGATGAGGTCGAGCATGTAGCATGTTTACATAGAAGGTACCTATTTACTCGTAGACTTGAAGTTTTTAAGAGGGTACCGGGGGCTTTCTCTATACAAACGTAGTCGACTGTTTCCTCCCTGGATAATGACACTAGAACAAATATTTTTGTTGCATAACACTTATAACTGCCATGACTATCCCTCTATGTTTTTTTTAAGCTATTGAATAGCGTTTATCACGGGCTTTGAGCGCGGCGACCGAATCAAGAAATTCCGTGACGAAAATATAACCTAACACCCCCCACTCCGCCTACCATGTAGCTAGGCCGAGCGTTGGCTTAACGTGTATGTATATGGTACTACTGTAGGAAGCTCGCACGATGCAATAGCTTTACCGCGGCAGTGCCCAAATGCCACACGTTTTTTTTTTGTTTTTTAATTCATAATTTCTATGATAGTTAGAAAATGAAAAAAAAAAAAAGGAAAACATAGGTGCATGGTCATGGCAATTATAAGTTTTATGCAATAAAAATATTTGCTCTAGTGTCAACTTTTAAAACAGTTTATAAGTCGTGTTTCTCATAATTCGGTTATTTTATTAAAATTCAAAAATATCAGTAAATTCTGTCGTAATTTTTATTTTCGCTTTAAAATGAACCATAAGAATGTCATTGTCTTACGATGGCTAGACAACGTAAAATAATTATAATTACGTAAATTGTCATTTGGTAACCTTCAAAATAAATTGTCTATTATGTATGGTCCAATTCCATGACTGTAGACATATTATCACTTTAGAAATTATGTTATTAAATAATAATAAATAAATATCTAGCCCCAAGTTAAGTAACTAGACTTGTGTTATGGGTGCTAAACAACGGATATACTACTTATGTACTTTTCTTTTGTAAATATATACTTAAAATATATAGAAACAACCAGACCCCAGACAAATATGTAAGCAAAAATACTTGTCTGAGGCGGGAATCGAACCCGCAACCCTGTGTTTGGCAGTCCGGCAAGGTGACCATTGTGCCAACAGGGTCGTCGAAATTTATTAGATTCGTTGTAGAGAAAAGAAAGAAAGAAAATATTTAATTGGACAATCACACGACACGAGACATTTAGAAAAGCTGTGTTTTTCTCAATTTATGATAACATCCTATACGACGTGACGATCCGGTTGGCTCAATGGTCACTATGCCGGATTGCCAAACACAGGGTTGCTGGTTCAAATCCCGCCTCAGACAAGTTTTTATGCTTAGATATTTTTCTGTGCTCTGGGTTGTATCTATTATAAGTATATTTACAAAAGAAAAGTATATAAGTAGTATATCCGTTGTCTAGCACCCATAACACAAGTCTAGTTATTAAGTTGGGGGCTAGATGGCGATGTGTGGAATGTCCTTCAATATTTATCAATCGATGAACACCTGCACTCACAAAAAAGTGTGTCGTCATCGCTCACGTTCCCGTCGTGCGTCATGTTATTCTTTGTTGACGATATCACGTAAAATTATCGTCCGTTAACCGACTTTACAGACACCATTTTTTTTGTTTATTTTTTTTTAGTTGTCATGGTGCACGCATTTGCTATCTATAAATAGTACATTCTAGATAATAAATATTTTATTTACGCGAAAAGGATGTAAAATGCCAAAATAAAATATAAATCTGGTATGAAACAAGATTTTCCTGCGTGACAAGAGCCGTTTATATAAATATATACAATTTTACGTACATTATTGTACATATTAGCCTTGACCTAATGAGTTTTGAGTCGTACAGCCAACCGCGGAACAGCGACACAGTTAATATGAAACAAGTTACTAGCTGGTATATGAGTTGTTTCGCGAGTTGTACACTGTATTATGTAAGTTTATGAGCTTGTTGTATAACTATGCTCCATGGATGTGTGATTTCAACGAATAAGTCATTCATTTCGCGTTTAAGAATCATTATGACCCGGTTCGCATTGAGCGTATAATTTTAAATATTTCGTCTAATGGAAATCACATTTGCTTAATCTTCCGGGTTTCCCCTAAGTTTTGATAGTACCACGTCATTGTTTTCGATAAGAATTTTTATTTGTGGGAATATAAAATAATAAATATTGTAAATATATACTGATAATACATAGAAACAACCAGACCACAGACAAATATCTAAGCATAAATACATGTCTGTGGCGGGAATCGAACCCGCAACCCTGTGTTTGACAGTCCAGCATGGTGACCATTGTGCCAACTGGGTCGTCAAATAAAACGCAAAGTAAATCAAAGTTTTATAACGATATCTCATTTGTCAAATTATGATAATAAATAAATATTGCAGGACATTCCACACATCGCCATCTAGCCCCAAGCTAAGTAACTAGACTTGCGGTATGGGTGCTAGACAACGGTTATACTAATTATATACTTCTTCTTTTGTAAATTTATACTTATAATACATAGAAACAACCAGACCACAGACAAATATACAAGCATAAATACTTGTCTGAGGCGGGAATTGAACCCGCAACCCTGTGTTTGGCAGTCCGGCATGGGACCATTGTGGAATCACTTATAAATCAACACTTTATTAAATAAATAAAATTAATTTATTGCGGACTGTAAACATTCCATAGGTAACACAATATTATTTATTTATTATAGAAATTAAAATTGAAATTAAATTATTAAATTCAATGTTCCTACCATTTTGAGGAGTCCGTATCCAAAGGGTGAAAACAGGATCCTATTACAAAGACTTCACTGTCCGTCCGTCTGGCTGTCACCAGGCCGTAGGTACCTATCTCATGAGCCCTGATAGCTGAACAGTTTTTAACTTTTTTACCCGATGACGGCCAAGCCAAAAGGGAGGGTTATGTTTTATTCTCATAACTTCTAAACTACTTCTACTAGGCGACCCAGTTGGTACAATGGTCACCATGCCGGACTGCCAAACACAGGGTTGCGGGTTCGATTCTCGCCTCAAACAAGTATTTATGCTTAGATATTTGTCTGTGGTCTGGTTGTGTCTATGTATTATAAGTATATATTTACAAAAGAAAAGTATATAAGTAGTATATCCGTTGTCTAGCACCCATAACACAAGTCTAGTTACTTAGCTTGGGATTAGATGGCGATGTGTGGAATGTCCTGCAATATTTATTTATTTACTTATCATAATTTGACAAATGAGATATCGTTATAAAACTTTGATTTACTTTGCGTTTTATTTAACAGACTTAGTGCAATAATAAACAGTATCTTTTACCTTTTATTTGATATCGTTAAGCGACAATATTATGGCTGTCGTTTAAATGACACTGTAACCTTGGTACGAGACGTGTACCTATCGATATTTTTTGATAAAGTCCCCTATATTTTAGGGCTGTCTATTAAGGTCATGTTATTGCGTAAGTAAGTACTCCATTCATAAATACCCCCGTTCTTTGATATAAAGAGAGTCATAACGTAACATACCGACCAAACATATTTTTTTCTAAACACAGTAGTGGAAACATCGTTAATGAATCAATAGGCCAACTAAAGTTAGGGTTACCAGATCCAAAATTGTTTTTTTTTTTGGACAAAATTCCTGTCTGCATTATTTTTCCTGACATTTTTAACAGACTTCAAGAAAGGAGGAGGTTCTCAATTCGTCGCGTATATATATTTTTTTTATGTATATACGCCGATTACTAGAAAACGCCTGGGCCGATTTTGAATATTATTTTTTTGATTGAGAGGATAACTCACAGGTGGTCCCATAAAAAATGTCTTTTTACACATACACGTGTGCCAATATCAAACGCGCTCTGACGATTTTTACAGGATTGTTATAAAGGACCAGCAATTGTTTATAGCGATATGGAGCAATAAAGACGAATCTTCAAATTAAAAACGATTTATTCAAAGTTAAACGATTCACCTTTTTAACCCGCGACGCAAAAACGATGTGGTGTTATAAGTTTGACGTGTCTGTGTGTGTGTCTGTGGCATCGTAGCTCCCAAACGGATGAACCGATTTTGATTTTAATTTTTTCTTCCCTAAATTTATACCGTACTTACTATACTAACTTTACATTCGTTTTTGTCATCGTTTAAATTTAGGAAATATTTTATCATTTTAGCTCGTTGAATTACTCTTTTTACCTAAAAAATCCTGACAATTTCAAATTTTCCCAGTTTTCCTGATAGCTAAAATTCCGAACTTGTCCGGAAAATTCCTGTCGTCTGGTATGACCCTAGCTAAAGTTATCTCCTACGCATAACATACAATTTGGGCAACTGACGCAAATAAATACAGTAGGCGTCGTCGATAAATGTTAACCGAAATAAGGGTTTTAATGTTTCACAGCCCTAGTTACCTACTTATTTACCTAAAGATTATGGAACATGTAAATCTGTGTTTTGTTTACACAGACTGTCACAGACTAAACTTATATAAATAAAGGTATTACAAGTTATACGCAAATAGAAGAGGATAACAACTCTTTATGCACATAATCTTTTGTGTATTAAGTACTAGCAGCGCTGTACGGTTTCACCCACGTAACTCCCGATCCCGTGGAAATATCGGGATAAAAAGTAGCCTATGTTATTCTCAATGAATCAATGTATTCTCATACTAAGTTTCATTAAAATCGTCCAGTAGTTTCGGAGCCTATTGGTTACAAACAATAACAAACAAATAAAATCTTTCCTCTTTATAATATTCGTTAGTGTAGACTGATGTAACATGTAGTTCCGGTTTTGTGTTGATAGATACATCTACGTTCATTACGAAGATCGTGGGTTCGAATCCCGTCCGGCCGTGAACCAAAAGATTTTTCTTACGAAAAATTTGTGTGCGCTATTTGACATTGCTCTAACAGTGAAGAAAAAGATCGTAATGAAACGAGACCTAGAGCCTAGATTTATAAATTACTAGCTGCGCCCTGCGGTTTCACCCCCGTAAGTCCCGATCCCGTGGGAATATCAAAATGAAAAGTAGCCTAAAGTCTTCCTCGATAAATGGACTATCCAACACAAAAATATTTCTTGCAATTCGAACCAGTAGTTCCTGAGATTAGCACGTTAAAACAAACAAACTCTGCAGCTTTATAATATTAGTATAGATTGATGATTGAGGTTAAAAAAATTAAAGAGATTTCGAAGTTTTAACCCGTACACTTGCTTTTTAAAAGGACACGTCATTGCAACATGCTGAATTCTCACTCAAAGTAATCGAATACCGATTCTAGTTGAATTATTAAAACGTTCAAGGTGCTTATCGATTGAATTGAGCTATTTTAGTGAGGGACACATCGATTCCCTTGTGTCCTCCATTAGTTATCCATGCATCCTTCAAATCGATTCGATTGTCGTAATCATTTGAACAACCTTGGAAAAAAAGAATGCATGTTAACATAAAAAATATTAGTCATTAACTTACTAAAAAATACATACAACCGAATTGATAACCTTCTCCTATTTTGAAGTCGGCTAAAAAGGACTATAGTTCTAAATACCTAGATAAATGGCAGACTCGGTTTGCTAGGTTTTTTTATAAGATGTCTGTGGCTAGTAAAAATCGATGAAGCTATTAATTATTATTAGCCCATACAGCTTCGTTATACACTTCTTCTAGGCGAGCATGCTACGAGACCTCATCTTCTTTCCCATCAATGCCTCGATCTACTAAGGATTAAGTAAAAAAAATCCTAGCAAATACTCACTCAAAATAATTGAATACCGATTTTAGTTGAATTATTAAAAAGTTCAAGGTGCTTATTGATTATGTTGAGCTCTTTTAGTGAGGGACACATCGATTCCCTTGCGTCCTCGATTATTTATCCATGCACCTTTCGAATCCATACGATTGTCGTAATCATTTTAACAACTTTGGAAAAAAGAATGCATGTTGACATAAAAAATATTAGTAACTAAGGCTTACTAAATATAACTATAGTTCTAGATGCTTAGATAAATGGCAGAGTCGGTTTGCTAGGATTTTTTTAAAGATGTCTGTGGCTAGTAAAAATCGACGAAGCTATTAATTATCAGCCCATACAGCTTCGTTATACACTTCGTCATTCAAAGTTCTTCTTGGCGAGCATGCGACGAGACCTCATCGTCGTTTCCCATCAATGCCTCAATTAATTATGGATTAAGTAAAAAAAAAATTTTTCCGGTTCCGGTCGTCGATCAGTCAATACGCACGTCACAAAGCTCCGCAGAAAATTAAAAATAAACAGTGTAAAAAGTGCCAACAAAGTGTGTCATACGAACTATTGAGTACAACAAAGAACAAAATACGTGATCAGCGAAAAAACCACCCAAAAAGTGTTAATTTGCGAGAATAAATCAACCGCAATTGTAAACATATAACCTACAAAATACTGTCAAGTGTCAAATTGCAAATTAATGTACCATAGATTATAGAGTGGAAACTACAGTACCAACATAACAAACAGCAAAACAAGTGTTGCCACAGCGAAACAAGTGTTGTCATAGCAATATAAAAAAAAAATACCAAAGATGGAAAAAAGTATGGAAATCCTACTGGCAAAATTAGACGAAAAGTTAGACCAACAAACTAAACTTATAACAACCTCCGTAACACAAAATGTCATGGCAGCACTAGACGAAAAGCTTAAAGTGGTCACCGAAGAAAACGCCCAACTCAAAAATAAAATAAATGAGCTAGAGTTAAAACTCAAATTCGTTGATAAGGATAAGCGCAAAAATAACCTTGTCTTTTTTGGCATTGAGGAAGGAAAAGCAACAACAGAAACGGAGCTAGTAGACTACATAAAAGATATTATAATAGAAATGGGAGTACATTTTGAAGTCTTCGAAATTAATAATGTTTACAGAATCGGTAAAAAAGAGCTCAATAAAAATCGCCCTGTTGTAGTCTCACTCACAACTACATGGAAAAAACATATGATTTTGCGAAACAGATCTAACCTGCAAGAAGGTGTAAATATCAAAGAGGATTACCCTAAAGAAATAATAGAAAAACGTAAACAACTGCAGTTGCAAGTTGAAGAGGAAAAGAAAAAAGGAAATATAGCGTTCATAAAATACGACAAACTGATAATAAAGAAAACACATGAAAACATCGGAGAAAAGAGGAAAAGAGAGACTTCAGGATCACCGAGAATGCCATCACAAAAGAAGGTCAATGCAGATAATAGCCAAAGTACAATTACCACCTCGAACAACGCCCCCTCTAAAATTGCGACAAAGGAAATAATCAGACCAAATATACTGAACTATGTAGAGCGCGGGAGATCAGCTTCATTACCAAATCACTCAAAAAACTAATATGCGACACCCGGATCCAAACAACCCCAACAACCACATTACCAAACACAACAAACACAAATTGCACCCCAAGCCGGCTTGTCACCGTGGGGGAAGAAGACAAATACCCTCCATCTAAATCAAAACATTATAATTCGAAACACCCTAAAGCAAATCTATATAAAGAAAATATTCACAAAGAGAAAACAATACAGATAAAACAAGATAAAAAGATCAATGAACAAATACATGTCTGCACACTGAATACTCGAACACTAAGAACAGAAGAGAGCCTAAAAGAACTAGAAATAGCCATATCCAACATAAAATGGGACATATTGGGCATCAGCGAGATGAGAAGGCCAGGGGAAGGGATAGAAGAGAGGAATGACTATATCATGTTTCACAAAGGAGAATACACAGGACAAAAAGGAGTAGGTTTCCTTATCAAGTCTAAACTGAAGAAGAACATTATGGGATTTCAAGGAATTTCTGAAAGAATTGCGGTAGTTCATTTAAAATTTCCGGGTTACAAGAAAAACTGGGCCGTCTTTCAAATATACGCCCCAACAGAACAAGCGGGGAAATCGAGGAAAGCAGACATAGAACATTTCTATGAGAGTATCTCAGAAGCAATAAAACCGCACTACAACAACAACATAATAATCATGGGCGACTTTAACGCACAAGTTGGAGAAAGGCAAACTGGAGAAGAATCCTCAATCGGGAAGTTTGGGCATGGCAAAAGAAGCCAAAATGGACAGAAATTAGTAGAATTTATGTTAGAAAATAACCTTACTTTAATGAACTCACGTTTCTACAAAAAAACTAAAAGCAAATGGACGTGGTCCTCCCCAGGTGCGAAATTCAGAACTGAAATTGACTATATTATAACCAACAAAGCAAGCGCGTTCACAGATACCAACATAGTTAAAAACCTTAACTTCAACACAGACCACCGTATGGTAAGAAGCTGTCTAAGCCTAAACCAACCCAAAAGATCCAGAAAAAACCTAATAAATAATAATACGCTGTATCAAATACCAGAACATAGCCATTCCACCAATTCCCGCACAACAGAATCACTCAATGAAATTATCCTCTCCGACGCAGAAACTGGGATTAAATACAGGAGATTACAAAACAAATTGAAAGAGATGCTAGTCAGCAAACCCAGAGGCAAAGAAAGCTATTTAAGCAAAAAGACACTAGAACTATTAGACAAAAGAAAAACACTAATATCAAATAAAGGGGACAAGGAAAGACGCCAAAAAATTGCAAACCTTAGCAAGGAAATTAAGGAGAACATGAGGAAAGACCGTAAAGAGAAAAGAAATAGAGTTTTGGAAGAAAACATAGAAAGAACAGGAGGAACAAAAAAGGCTATGAAACAACTAAGCGAACATGGGAAAGAATGGATATCGAAACTAAAGCAACGCGAATCTTCCCTAACTAATCGACTCTCAATACAGAAACTAGCTACGGACTATTACCGCCTATTGTATTCTGATAAATTCGATTCGGGTTTGGCCATAATACCGGAAACAAACGAAGCAAAAGAAAACAAAGCAGACGAAGTGCCAGAAATCCTTGCCTCAGAGGTAATCAAGGCTATAAAATCCCAAAAACTCGAGAAAGCCCCAGGGCCGGACAAGATACCTAACGAAATGCTCAAGGGAACCTTAGAGGAAATCAGTCCCGTGCTGGCTAAACTTTTCAATGAAATCTTACAAACAAGGCAAATTCCAGAAGAATGGACCGAGTGTCACATAATCCTACTACATAAAAAAGGCCCTAGAGACGAGATTGGGAACTATAGGCCAATTTCTCTAATATCAAACATATATAAAGTTTTTGCTAAAGTGATCCTAGAAAGAATATCATTAACTTTAAACGAAAGCCAACCAGTAGAGCAGGCAGGATTTAGAAAGAACTTTAGCACAATAGATCACATCCACACAATAAAACAGTTGATACAGAAATATAACGAATACAATAAACAAATCTACTTGGCCTTTATAGACTACTCAAAGGCATTTGACAGCCTCAGGCACCAATACATATGGCGGAGCCTAGAACAACAAGGGGTCCAGAGCAATTATATAGAAATACTTAAGAGTATATACAAATCTAGCAAGGCCAGTATTAAACTAGAATCAATAGGAGAACCATTTCCTATCAAAAAGGGCGTACGCCAAGGCGATCCTCTCTCCCCTACGCTATTTAACGCCGTACTCGAGCACATCTTTAGGCAGCTAAACTGGGACAACTTAGGCCTGAACATTAACGGAGCTCGCCTAAATCACCTAAGATTTGCCGATGATCTGGTGCTTCTAGAAGAGAATCCAGCAGCAATAGAACAAATGATGCAGAGCCTAGCAAATATAAGTAGAGAAGTTGGTCTGGAAATCAATGCCAGTAAAACAAAACTGATGACAAACTCAAGTGAAATAGACGTTACGGTAGATGGCAACAAGATCGAATATGTCAAAGAATATATTTACTTAGGACAGATAATATCCCCTTCAGATGAAATGACAAAGGAAATAAACAGGCGAATAGCCCAAGGATGGCGAAAATACTGGTCACTGAAAGAAATAGTGAAAAGTAAGGATCTAGGCAACCACATAAAAAAGAAAACATTCGAGACCTGTATTCTACCAGTTCTTACTTATGGCTGTGAAACTTGGTCAACAACACTTTACCACAGGGAAAGGCTAACAAAATGCCAACGTGCCATGGAAAGAAGCATGCTAGGGTTAAAAATCAAAGACAGGGCCAGGAACGTAGACATAAGAACAAGAACAAAACTCACAGACATTCTTACCCGGATAGACGTACAAAAATGGAGATGGGCTGGACATATGCTACGCCACCCCATTAACAAATGGAGCAAGCAAGTCACCCTCTGGCAACCAAGGGACAGCAAAAGAGATAGGGGTCGTCAAGTCAGGAGGTGGGAAGATGACATGAAACAGACAGCGGGACCATTCTGGTTGAGAGTAGCAAGGGACAGAATCCATTGGAAGGAATTGGAGGAGGCCTATGCCAAAAGGCACACCGAACTTAGGGACCTCTTGTAACCCTATGTTTAGGAATAAAAGGCTTATTATTATTATTATTTGTTTTTATGAATTTTTCATCTCGGCTCAAACACCGGTTTAATTCTGTCTGACCACGGGCCTAAGCCAAGTCATCAGACAATTGACGCTGTTGAGTTTGATTTATAGAGTTAGGATGCAATTCCCTCTCTGACTCTGTCTGTAAAAATTTTCGTACGATTCTACAAGTGTTTAAAATAACTGCTTTTTGTAAATTAATGAATATGTAATCCGGTAAACTTAACTTTTTTATTGACTTATGTAGTTGTATAGGAATAACTCCTGTTGTAGAAAGAACTATTGGGACTATGGATACAGCTTTGAGGTGCCACATACGCATGATTTCTTCTTTCAATTCGACATATTTTGTTAATTTTTCTGTAATTGTACTTTGTAGGTTATGGGTGTTAGGGATGGCTATGTCAATGATAACGGCAGTTTTCTTAATTTTATCAATAAGTAACAAATCTGGTCTATTAAAATGTATAGTTCTATCTGTCAATATTCCCCTATCAAAATATAGTTTGTAGTTAGTATTTTCAAGTATGGTGTCTGGTGTGTATTTGTAGTATGGGACTTTGGGTGCTAAGGGTATGAGGTTATATTTTAGTGCCAGGTTTTGGTGAATTATGCTAGCTACTTGGTCGTGTCTATGTTTGTAGTCTGTTTGAACAATTGCCCTACAGGCTCCGGTAATATGTTGGATGGTTTCGGATGCACTATTACAACGTCTACATAAATCTGTGGGAAGGTTAGGTATTTTAATGATGTATTTCTGATAGTTCCTGGTCTCTATTATTTGGTCCTGTATAGCTAGCATAAATCCTTCGGTCTCAGGGAAGAGTTCACCTCGAGTGAGCCAGGCGTTCGACGCATCTTTGTCGACATGAGTTTGGCACAAATCTTGGCGATGTCTTCCATGTAGAGACTTCCGGGTCCATTCTTCTATTTTTGTCAGTCTGTCTGTCTGTTCTTCGTTTTTTTGTACATTGTTGTCACTCAGATTGAGAGGCGTAAGTTTGTTATCATTTTGAACTATTGCCGAATGAAGACTTGATGTCTCTGTTTTTTTATGGAAATATGCTCTTAAGTTACTAATTTGTTTATTGTGTAAATTTTGAATATCTATTATTCCTCTACCCCCTTCGATTCTAGGTAACGTCTGTCTCTGTACACACGCTCTTGGGTGATGCTTTCTGTTTTTTGTCATTGTTGTATTTATATTGCGTTGTAGTTGTTTGAGTTCGGTTTTGTTCCACTTTATTATTCCAAAAGAGTATGTTAAAATAGGTATTGCATAGGTATTAATGGCTTTAACTGTATTTTTCGCATGTAGTTCGGTTTTTAATATACTATTTAATCTATGTTTGAATTTAGTACGGAGATTGGCTTTTACATCCTTATCTAAAATTTGACTATTCTGCCTGTAACCTAAATATTTGTACGTTTCATGTTCTTCTAACGGGTCTATTGTTTCTCCAGAGTCTAATTGATATGACATCGAATAGTTTTGCCCTGCCTTAACTGCATTAATTTTGCATTTATCAATGCCAAAATTCATCCTAATGTCTTGGGAAAATTTATCCGTAATTTTTAACAGCATTTGTAAATCATTATTACTAGATCCAAATAGTTTTATATCATCCATGTAAAGCAAATGAGTAAAATTAAACTTATTATCTGTACTATTAACATTTAAATTATTTATAGGTTGAGTCGTTTTGTAATTTATTGGGTATCCTTTATTAGAAGCATTTAATAGATTTGACAAAGGGTTCAAGGCAAGGCAAAACCATAATGGGCTTAGGGTGTCACCTTGGAAGATGCCACGTTTTATCTTGATTTCGTCTGTTTCTATATTTTCTGTTTGTGTACGTAATATAAGTTTGGTAGTCCACGTGTTCATTAGGTATTGTAAAAACGTTATTAATTGAGGGTGAATTTTATAAATTTCAAGTATTTGAATCAACCAAGAGTGCGGGACAGAATCATACGCTTTTTTGTAGTCTATGTAAGCTGTATACAGATCTTTTTTGTATTGCTGAATTTGTTTTAGTATAACTGTATCTATTGTAAGTTGTTCTTTACATCCCTGACTATTTTTTCTAGCTCCTTTCTGTTGTTCATTTAGAATATGATTGGTTTCTGTATGTTTGTATATTAACTGTGCAAGGCACGCTGTGATGATCTTATATATTGTTTGAAGGCAGGTTATTGGTCTATATTTTGCAGGGTTCGTTGTGTCATTGTAATCTTTGGGTATCATGAATGTAGTGCCAATTGTAATGTAAGTTGGAATTAACTCAGGGTTTTGTATGAAATTATTAATGTGTTTATATAGGTAAGGTTGTAAAAAAGTAAATTTCTTGTACCAGTAGTTTTGAATATGATCGGGTCCCGGTGCTTTCCAGTTATGTAGGTTTTTAAGGACGTTATTGAAAATGTCCACAGGTATGCGTTCATAATTCATCGGTTCAGTAGTTTCATGTTTATTTCTCTCTTCTTCAATCCACTGCGCTTCATTATTGTGATCAACTGAATTCTCCCATATGTTAGACCAGAATTCTTTTAGCTCATTAGATGGTGGCAATGGTGGATTTGTTCTGTTTTCTGAAGTATTATCATTATGATTCGAAGTTTGCTGACTTATGGTTCTATAGAAGGATTTTTCATTGTTTTGGAATTGTTTGTTCTGTGTTTTCCGAAGGGTACAAGCTACATAACGCTTAAGACGGCTACTGTAAACAGCAAGTTTTTGCTTTAGAGTGTCTAAAAATTGTGGAAGTTGAGTATTTGGATCTTCATGCACTGTATGTAATCTAAGCTGTTGTAAAATATTATCTACGCGACTTTGCATGGCTCTACTTCTATTGCCGTTAGTAAAATGTGTCAATAAACCAATATTTTTGCGTAACTTACTTATTCTACGTTCTAATCTTTTTTGCCAGTTGGGTTTGTGACGTTTGTATTGTTCTCTGTTATTTACTAAAATAGGAATACTTAGCTTAGCACCGTTAAGTTTAGCTGCTGTCCATGCTGCAGAATAAATAATAGCTTGTAACATTTCAAATGATGTATCCATATCTATATAATTTTTAAATACATTTTTATCTAAATAACCTACTATTTTCGCTAATCGTTTAGAAGTTTTTTGTCTCGGTATGAATGGTCTTTTTATCGGATCAGTTGTTTTAAAATATTCTAATGCATTTTGGAAAGTGGTTTCAATTTCAATATTATTTTCGTCTTGTTCTTGTTCAATGTCTAGGTTATTTTCTTGGTTGTCTGTATCCGTAAATATTGTTGAATCTATCCTATTGAAATCATTTGTTTCATCTTCGTTGTTGTGTAAACTAATCTCATTGACGTTACTCAAACTAGGTTCGTTGGTCGTTCTTAATTCATCAGCTACTTCTTGTTTTATTCGATCTAGTTCAGCAGTATTGAATATCCTATTATTTATTATTATTCTTCTTTGGTCAGCTACTCTTTGCTCTGTAATATGTGCTAAATATGGGAATATATTGATAAAATGTTGGTGTAGTAATTTTCGATAAGATGTCCTATTTGTATCTAGTAGTGTTATTTTATAATATGCTCTAATAATTTCTTCATTAAGCTCACGACTCCAGCGCATTCTTTGACCAGGTTGTTGTTGTTGTGAATTTGTATGAGATATTGCTATTGTGTTTGGTTGACTACGGCTACTAGAACTGGGGTTATTGACAGATATACTATTTAGATATGTTGTTGCGTCGTTACGTATGTCATTGACTTCCTGTACTGTTAACAATTTTCTTCTAATTATTGCTCTGCGTTGATCACCTATACGCTGTCTACTAACTTGTACTTCAGGGAATTGCTCTAAAAATTTGATGTGTAGTTCCGGTAAATAAGAAGTGGTGTCGTTTTCTATTGATGTTAGAATATAATATGTGCGGAGGATGAACTTATTCATTTCTTTACTCCATTTTATGCGCACACGTTTAGCCTCGCCGGGTGCAGCATCATCGACAGCAAGTGTCGCCTGCACAACGTCTTCGGCATTAGATGTCGAAATAGAAATAGTAGATAAAGACGAAGGATTAGCAATAGGGTTCAAGTATGAGGGAGGAGAGGAAGGAAGTGAAGGAAAAAGGGAGGAAGGTGAAGAGGAAAGAGGAAATTGTGTTCGGCTGTCATCTTGTTCGGGTGACCCGGCAGGGGCCCGCCTGCTCAACCCACTGCCACTGACGGTCCGTATACTGAGGCACTCAGCGTCAGCTCCAAGTGCGCCCCGGCGATCGCCCCCGGGAAGCGACCCTATACGTAACTTCTTTCTCGCTCTAGTCTCCATTGTGATTGGGTTACCAGAGCCACGTTAGCCATCCAGTAGAATAACATTATGTTGCCCGCCCCCCACGATGATCTGGTGTTCGATCAGGGCGTGTGGTTGGATTTTAGGGGGCTTATTATTATTATTATTAAGTAAAAAAAAAATCCTAGCAAATTCTCACTCAAAGTCAAAGTCAAAACTTTTTATTCGTTTGGATGCTTAATTCATTTGTACATAGATCACATAGAAACGTCTTAAAAACTAAGTTAGGATGTGTGCCTTCGGAACGTGCTCACCAATGAGAAGCAGGCACAAGAAACTCATGGGGTTTTTTTTTATAAGTAATCGAATACCGATTCTAGTTGAATTATTAAAACGTTCATGGTGCTTATCGATTGCGTTGAGCTATTTTAGTGCGGGACACATCGATTCCTTTGGGTCCTCGATTATTAATCCATGCATCTTTTGAATCGATTCGATTGTCGTAATAATTTGAACAACCATCGAAAAAAAGAATGCAGGTTGACATTAAAAATTTTGGTTACTAAGGCTTACTAAATAGATCTATAGTTTTAGATGCCTAGATAAATGGCAGACTTGGATTGCTAGGTTTTTTTAAAGATATCTGTAACTAGTAAAAATCGACGAAGCTATTAATTATTAGGCCATACAGCTTCGTTATACACTTCTTCTAGGCGAGCATGCTACGAAACCTCACCGTCGTTTCCCATCAATGCCTCGATCTACTAAGGATTAAGTAAAAAAATATCCTAGCAAATTGTCACTCAAAGTAATCGAATATCGATTCTAGTTGAATTATTAAAACGTTCAAGGTGCTTATCGTTTGAGTTGAACTATTTTAGTGAGGGACACATCGTTTCCTTGCGTCCTCGATTATTTATCCATGCGTCTTTCGAATCGATACGATTGACGTAAGCATTTGAGGCATAGGTGGTGGTCAATGCAAGCCTTTAGCGTAAAAACAAAAGAAACAGTATTTATTTTCTTCTAAGGGCTCGCGATGGGGGGCGATTGCTGAGATTGATTCCCGGGGTAAAATTTTTTTTACCCCGGGAATCAAAAAAAATGCAATAATTATATATATTTATATATAATTATTGCATTTTTTTAAGATTCATTGTAATTAATTTTTGCTTGATCTGAAAAGCGATTTGGTGGAACTCGTTAAAAAAATCGAATTGCAAAAGCGAATATGAAAAAAAGCGCATATGAGTAAATCATATTCGCTTTTTTTTTTTAAATGAGTTGGACCGGAAATCATTCGTTATAATTTTTTCTGTACGCTTACTTTACTATTTGCTTATACATTGTTTCTTTTTACAGGTTTAATAAACTATATGCAGTTCGACGCTAGCGGGAAATATCTGTTCGTTTGCGGCGACCGAGCGGTAAGAATCCTCCACAATGTCTGCGGTTACTACACGACCATCCAAAGCTGCACGCGAATGTTGAGCACTAAGCAAACTTCCGCCACTGTGGAACGCCTCAAAAAGACTATACAGGAATGTAAGGAGACCCTTGCTAAATTCGGCAAGTAGGGATTAAAGGCTGCGAGTATGATCACGTGATTATATCAACCAATCAGAGCCGGGGCGCTTCTGCTGCTGCACGCTGATTGGTTCGCGTGGTTATCTACGTAGGAATAGTCTACTGCATTTATTTTTGTGTTAGTTTTAAGGAATTGTATTTTTTTAAAGTCTTTAAAAAATGAAAATTTATTAATATTGAGATCTCGGTACTAATTGATATTTTTAAAAGGATGATTTAGTTTCTATTAATATAAAAATACGTAAACGACTGCCATAGGTAAGTTAATTTTGAGTATAATACAAAATGTTTGGTTTACAAAAAAAACTACTTTTATTGATTTCAAGCGTAATACGAGTTAATGCATTTTTATAAAAATATTTTAAAACTTATCAATTTATATACCTATAATATTAAAACTTAAGTATTTTTTAATTAATAAACATAACAAACAATTGTCCTTGTCAGCTCCAACCCGCCTCTAAAGTTTACTGTACAGAATAATACCTACATGTGCTGCCATCTATTATCAGATGTATTAAAACATAACGCATTTTGTAAACGTTCAATTATACAATCCCTTAGAAATCAATTCTAAAAGAGTAAACTCTAATAAATTCCAAATATATACATTCTCAAAAAACCAGAGGTGTTATGTAATGCCGAGTTTGTTTATCTGTCTGTGTACAATTAGGCAATAAAAGTGCAGACCCACCGTAGAGTTCCAAAATTGCTATTATTATAAGTAATGTATTCAAATTTCGAGTTAAGCAGTTTCCCTAGCTAAGTCATAATGACAAGTTTGTAAAGGTTAGGAACTGCACTGCACTAAACTTAGTTTTTGTGAAGAAACACTGGCCATGAATAAAAACTCTACAGTGGACCTTCACTTTTGTTGCCGACATAATAAGTAAATTGAGTTTTTGAATATAAATAAATTGCTCAAAAAATAATTGAGTAGGTAAGTCCTTAAAATCACAGTCTATTTACCTTTGATTAAGTAAAATATAGCTGTTTTACTTTAATCAAAGTACCCTGCAGAATAACAGTTTTTAATGAAAACATATCCTAACCTAGGGGGTAATTACCTACACGGGGTAATTATTCTCTAGCTAGGTTATTAGTAATCACCCCTAGGTTAGGATGTGTTTCCATTGACGCAGAGCGGAGCGGACCGTGAATTGGCTAATTACAGTGCTCACTGATGCGGAGTGTAGAGATTTCATCCACTCTCTTTCTCTCCACCCCGTGCAGCTCCTGCGTCAGTAGAAACACACCCTAACGTAGGGGTAATTACCTACAAGGGGATTAAACAGCTATTCCACAGGGGTAAATTGACTTTGGTTAAAGTAAAATAGCGGTAATTTACTTTAATCATAGACTGATTTTAAGAACTTACCTTAGGAACCGTGGGTTGAGAGTGTCTCTATCTATAAACACTAAATTCAAAGTCCTGACTGTTCTCTACTCTGTAATGTAAAGACCGTTTGTGAAGGTATCCACTAAGGGGTTTTTTTGAAATGGCGAGAGGAGCCGCAGGCAAGCAAATTTTTGATAAGTAAGTTTAATGCTCAAAGGTTCCTGTTAAATTAAGTTTTGCATTAAGTATTCATTTATAGGAACTTCAGGCCATATTTTCTAAATTAAGCTGCTTTTAGATCGTATAATTTCATTATGTTTACCTTAATTTCATGTTTTTTGACTGTATTTAATTGAAGTTATTTTAAATTTTATGAATCTATGAAATTGTGACTTCGTCCATGTTAATTTTTAATCAATGTCAGACCAATTGATGTATTTTTAGTATGTATTGAACTGAGCTCTCGTGTATTTTTATGAATAAATGATTTTTCTAAAGTACATGCTTTTTATTCTCTTAGATAGCTAATGAAATTAAAAATAAGGTGGGTAGTCTTTGAATGAAAGGGTTGGCTATGGGGCGGTAACCTGTATAAAAACGTTTTGCAAAAAGAAAAATGGCTACTTGACGATTAGCTGCGCAAAAATTAGCCTGGTACAAATGGTTGAATTGTTTTTTTGAAGTGTAAACTTCTTTAAGCGCGGTACGCATATTTTTAGATGGCACGTGGCTTGAGATTACTATTACCAAAATTTGCAGATAGTAGGTTTGTACCAGGGTGTAAGAACTCTGTAGGAGGTATACTGATTCGTGTGAGAGCAAGCCCTAACCACCACCACTTTCTGTTACCTACTGTGTGAATTGTATGATAGTAATTGGTTTGTGAGTACTAGGCTATCAGAACTTAGTAGAAGGTAAGTAGATAAATCATGCTCGGAAATCATTCAAGGCCACAGACACATACAAAAAAAAATTGAAGAGAGAGGGATAATGTAATAAGAGTGATTTATATCTACCTTCTACTGACTTCTGATTGCCTAGTACTTTTTACAGACTAATGGCTATTTAGTAGAAGGTAAGTGGAGAAATCATGCTTGATATAATATTTGAATACCTTTAAGGCCACAGACACATACAGAAACAATATTGAAGAGAGAGAGATAATGTAATAAGTGTAATTTATATCTACCTTCTACTGACTTCTGATTGCCTAGTACTTTTTACAGGCTAATGGCTATTTAGTAGAAGGTAAGTGGAGAAATCATGCTTGATATAATATTTGAATACCTTTAAGGCCACAGACACATACAGAAACAATATTGAAGAGAGAGAGAGATAATGTAATAAGTGTAATTTATATCTACCTTCTACTGACTTCTGATTGCCTAGTACTTTTTATAGGCTAATGGCTATTTAGTAGAAGGTAAGTGGAGAAATCATGCTTGATATAATATTTGAATACCTTTAAGGCCAGACACATACAGAAAAAAATAGACGAGAGAGAGATAATGTAATAAGTGTGACCTTCTACTGACTTCTGATTGCCTAGTACTTTTTACAGCAAGTAAAAGTGATGTTAGGATTTGTGGCTGATTAATGTAATTATGTTTATTTGTATGATTTTTTGTGTATAATCGTTAGGTGAGACCCGAATGAAATAACACAAGGGTTATTAAATTGGTAAGAATAATGTCAACTGTCCCCAAGCATTATCAGTGTTATATGCCAGGTGTCTTTAATTGAAGACCATCTTGGTAATCTAAACGGGTTTATAATGATTAAATGAAAACAAACTCAATTCAATATTAAACTTTATTGTGTTCGCACAAAAGTGACTTTACATGAGATATCTGTGATTATAATTTAAGTACAATTTTCACAGCGTTTGTGATAAATAATTTAACCTCCTCTTTTATAGCAGTACCACGTTAAATTTTTCGAGAATATACTTGAAAAACTGTTCAGCATCCAACTGTCTCATATATTTTTGAAATTCATTAAGGAAAATAAAACTTTATCGTGAAGAAATTAACGTGGTTATAGTATTAATTTTCCGATCAATTCCAGTCAAATACGCAACGTCAAAATAGATTCTACATAGATTTTTTTTCTTAGGAAAACATTCTACGTCTAATAATATTTTGAACTTATGAAAATTATATAGTTTTAAAATATTCATTAAACATTTTGTACCGAGTGTTGTCAAGTTATATTTATAAAAATATTACTTTATTCAATTTTCGATAGGATCCGTGGTTTACAAAAATACATGTGAAATAGAAAATATATAACTTTAAAGCAAAATAATCTGTGTTTATTACGTGAAAATGACTCAATGTCGCTCAACGACGAGGCTTCTAACTTGCAGTTATGAGTTTTGTCCCTAAATGCAATATAATTGAGAGGCCATATGGTCGAAGTTGAGAGGCAATGAAATTTGTGACAATTTTAAGGTGGGTTTAGAGAATTTACCTACTACTAACAGAAAATCCAGCATTTTCTGGTTTCAAATTTACTCAATCCAGACTTTCAACATTTGCCTGTACATATACAATTCTCGAAGAAATGCTCGATGAAATTCTCTAGTCTAAACTCACCGTTACGGAAAATTTGTAGACCTGCCTTTTCGGGCTCAAATCGAGCAAAAGATAAAGTCGCGGGCGCGCGTGTGTTAAGAATTAATACTAAAAAGCTACGAGTGAAATAATAATGAACTGCGGCGGCTTAAACAGTTAAACCTAGAAGAATAAAACTACTTACTCTTTGTGAAAGTCTGCAGTAAACTATCAAAGCATTTTTTCCATATTTTTCCGACTTTAATTTTTTTACTTAAAGACAATCTTTCTAATTCCAAAGACTCCCTTTAGACGATTAACTTTCTATTTTACTATTTTGAAATCTAATAATGTACTATACAATGTGTTTCAGCGAAGAGGTTTTAATAAAAAGGGGGTTGTTCTAGAAGTCTAGGTGAATAACTTTAGGAAATTCAAACATTTTTCGATAATTCTGAGAGAATTTTTACTTGAAAATCAGCTGTTTCATACAAAAACTTCAAACGAAATGTTCGATTTTCCAAAAGTCGTAGAACAAAAGTTTTTCACCTAGACGTCTAGAACAACCTATTGTAGTATTAAAACATGTTCGCTGAAACAAATTGTTTACACTGACGGACACATAAACTGCATAATACTGTAAGACGACTTTGAAATAAAGTTGGAGTTTTGAGTTTTGTTACAATAATATTCATTTTAAAGCATGAATAGTTTGCATAGTTTATTAAAATATTAACTAGAAAGTAATCCTGAACTTAAGGCGCTCTTCCAGTACCGTGTGTAGGTATTCACATTACCTTAGTCCCCGCTCTCAAAGACGTAGCGTGCTGCGTGCTAACTGTTATATTTGATCGATATGCAAAACATTTTAGCATTATTATCCACAAATATAGGTCCTAGTGCTCAAAACCTATCATTTGATTCATTTTTAGAAACAAACGTTAACTATTTTTGAATAAAACCCGATAAACGATCTAATAATTCTCTGTTTTCTAACATTTTTTTTTAATCGAACGAAGTTGTTCATATCATGTTTTCAACCACAATAAACAAAAATATGGTTATTAAACTACAATATCCATTTATATCCAAATAACAAAAAAAGAGTATTTGATTACTTAGAGTTGCTTAAAACAAAGGTCGATTTTCGATATTAGCACCTGGCCTTAATGCAGTTTATGTGTCTGTCAGTATATATGATATTATGTATCTGGCGGACAAAAGTTCGTCGTATGTAGCAGGCTTTATTTTCCAAAACCGACATCTAACTTTACAGAAGTAACTGGTAACCTTAACAGCATTTAACAGAAGGTTATTAACGGAGGGAAGCTAAACAATTATTAGTTTTATCTATGTATTTTATCCTAATATTATAAATGCGAAAGTTTGTATGTCAAAACCCGTAGTGCGAGTTTTTTTCGTATAGCTAACGTTACTATCACGAATGCGTAACGAGAAAATTGTATGGGAAGGTAAAGCTTAGTAATACATTCGTTCGGCGCTTTTCAATTTTCCATACAATTTTCTCTTTTACACTAGCGTTTGCTATACGAAATAAATATAAATAAAAATTGCAGGACATTCCACACATCGCCATCTAGCCCAAAGCTAAGTTACTAGACTTGTGTTATGGGTGCTAGACAACGGATATACTACTTATATACTTTTCTTTTTGTAAATATAAACTTATAATACATAGAAACGAATAAACACGCACTACGGGCACTGTTTGTAATGTTTCACTTTTATCCATTATATCTGTAGTTAAGCGGGCAAAACAGCAGGGCGTAGCTATAGTTTAACAATTATATTTATCTGATCAATGAGTTAATTGTAACAGGAACATAAACACTTATTATATTAAACATCGCGACTCTTCTCGCGCGAGAAATCGAGAGGGAAACCCGAGGGGGAATCTCAATTTGTCGCGCAAATTTGGCGGCTTATTTCCTTATTTATCGATAACAATAATTATAATGCTGATTCTGTAATACACAGATATTATTTTTAGTAAAACGGATCGCGATCTATTTGAAAATTACCTTGACGTTTCGGCAGAGTTACAACTGCCGTGGTCGCGAGTAGAGTGCAGGGTGGCGTCGTTTAAAACAACCTCAGTCATCAGGGCTGCTTTGACAATATCCGATAATACGTTAGTGGTCCTTTTTTAGGGTTCCGTAATCAAAGAGTAAAAACGGGACTCTATTACTAAGACTCCGCTGTCCGTCTGTCTGTCACCAGGCTGTAGCTTATGAACCGTGATAGCTTAAGAGTTGAAATGTTTACAGGTGATGTATTTCTGTTGCCGCTATAACAACAAATAATAACAGAATAAATATTTTAGTACATGGTACAGAACCCTTCGTGCGGAAGTCCGACTCGCACTTGGCCGGTATTTTTCTTAACTATCCCTAACACAAGAACCCCTAACATCAGTTATTATTTTCTTAATTTTTAAGACAATTATCTGAAATGCGATTGCGACTCGTTTTATTAAAAATAATGAATATTATGTGAGTTCAAAAAGTGTAATACACAGATACAAGTTTTATAACATATACAAATTTTAATCTGATTTTCAAACACTTTTTACTTATAAATAAATCCTACTAAACTAACGCCCTCTATTCAAACATTTCAATCCTAGAGTTTGTTTGTTTACTACTACGACAAGAATCTTATGTTGAAACAAGTATAGATTCGTTCTTTATAAGTATAGATTAGTCTTTTATAAGTATAGATTAGTTCTTTATAAGTATAGACTAGCTTTTGCCTGCGACTTCGTCCGCGTAGAAGTCGGAAATGGGCCGAGGAGTCACCTTTTTCACCCTCTTAGGAGTAAATTTACGGAAAATCTTTTCTTATCGGATGCCTACGTCACGCAAAGAATACACCCTCCAAGTTTTAGGTCTCTACGATCAGCTGTTTAGGCTGTACGTTGATCCGTCAGTCAGTCATTCTGGACAAAGAATTTTATATGTATAGATTAGTCATTTATAAGTATAGATTAGTCCTTTATAAGTATAGATTGGGTTAGATTATTTAATAAGTCAGGGATTATCATTTTAAGAGAATCATTTTTCTATGGAATTCTCGTTCCGGGTATGCCTGTTTATATATCTTAAATTGCAACAAAATATTACGTCATTGATGTCAATCGCTTGAATAGTTTGTATTCCAGGTTTACATGTGTTATTTTATATTTAAAAGTATAACTTTAACTTATAACTTTTAAGGGCGGCTTACACGAGATAGATAATCAAAAAAAAAAATCTAAATTTCTTGGGCTACATCGCATTTAACGGGTAATCTAAAATTAAATTATATTTTATTAATCACAAGGTTCATATTATTTAATCAGTTCGACACTTGGCAGTTGGTTATTTATGTTGTAAGGACTTAAACGAATTTATCTTTTGTTGGACAAGTCAACCTAATAAAAAAAGGGTGCGTGTATTTTGCATGCAGCTTCAACCTTTTACTTTAGTGTTACAGGGATGCGTGCGCATCTTAAAATTTCACTCTCGCAGTTTCGACTTGGTTTAACTTTGGGTTACGCAGCTGCAACATGTGACTTATGCGTGTCAGATGCGCGCGCATCTTACAATATTAAAAGAAGAAAAGAGCTATTTTTTCTTACCCGACTCCAAGGAAAGGGTTATTGTATGGAGAAGTACGCGGCTTGTTACCCTGTTAAGATTCTTGTCGCAATGTAAACTTCAAATGTACAGTTCTTGTTCCCTATACCAGACTAGTTCCCTCGAATCATCAGTCAATATTTATTATGATCAGTTCATTTTTGACTTAGTTTAAAAAAAATATTTATAAGTAGTGTGAACAATTTCGAAAACAGTTGTCTAACCATGCGTGCTTAGGTGGGTAGAAAATGAATGTACGGTCGGTGTCAGAATTGCAGACCCACCATAGAGCAGCTTTACAATGTTTTCAACTCAAGCAAGATTCTAAGGTCATGCTCGAATTCAAGTTTAAAGTTTTTCAACTCATGAATTTATTAGATAAATATTCTAAGAATAAAAACATTCCAATAATAGTAATTTTAGAACTCGTTTGGCCTGCAATTCTGACTCCGACCGTACTTTTTCCGCGCTGAATAACGCCCGTGATTGAATAAGATCGGGCGTTATTTGGCGCGGAAAGTATATTTTTCACCCCATCAGTAGAAAGTATTACATTCCATTAGGCTAATGCGGGTTGAAAGCGACCTTTTACGAGTAAGTGTGACGAAAACATACCTTTTTAGATAACAGTGCAAGGTGTTTCAACTTTTAAGTATATTAGGGCGTATACCTATACAGGTTTATTGGTAATTATACAAGAAAGCGGTTGAGGGCTACTTCTGTCCACAATCAAATTTTGGTTTCACGACTTTTGAAATTGGGAAAAAATGGTATTACTGGATAGGTCATTAACCTTTAGATTACAATATTTTTTTTTTGAGTTTTATCGACTGAAGTAAGTCTGAATGACCTAAACTAAAAATACAACTGACTTTAGAACGAACATAACCTGAGTTGGTGCACAAAAGTAGCTCTAAACTATCTTATATATTTACCAATAGCCCTGTAGGAATAAATGATCAATGATTTATTAATATTTCACTGAACATAACTTATTAACTGTAATCATACATTATTTTTATATACTTTAATTAGACCTTTAAAATTAGTTGAAACATTATTCTCATATTGAACGGAGACCACAATGTTGGTCAAAAGGCAAACATCTACATTCTTACTAAATAAGCTCGGATATTTTTAGTTTCCAATTTTAATATTGGCTGATCTAAAGGCCAAATATCGTAAATAAAAAAATCTAATTAAATTGCAATATCATTTCGAATACAAAAAATACTCTCAAAGTAGCTCAAATTACCCTCAAAGTCAGTTTTTGATGTAATCAAAAATATTTTATGAGCGACCCGCCCCGGCTTCGCACATCTATATTATGCATGTATTATACATATAAACCTTCCTCTTGAATCACCCTATCTATTAAAAAATCGCATCAAAATCCTTTGCGTAGTTTTAAAGATCTAAGAATACTGGCTCAAAATACCTTCAAAGTCAACTTTTGATATCATCAAAAATATTTTATGAACGACTAGCGACCCGCTCCGGCTTTGCACGGCTATAATATGCATGAATTATACATAGTACCTGGATGACCGAGCTTTGCTCGGTATTTTTTTTTACTTAGTCTAACCTCAAAGCAAACACTCATTGAATTCGTGTTACTTAACAACGCCATCTGCTGGAATAACTTTATTGCTCACAAAAAATAGTATTAGTAGTTCGCCAATAGATGTCAGGAAGAGTCATATTTTTCAGATAAAAATAAAGTAAGTTTCGATAAAACACGAATAAAATAACATTTTCTAAAAATGATTCCTAGCTAGATCGATTTATCGCCCCCGAAACCCCCTATATACCAAATTTCATGAAAATCGTTGGAGCCGATTCCGAGATTACAATTATATATTATATATATATATATACAAGAATTGCTCATTTAAAGATATAAGATAAACCTTCCTCTTGAATCACTCTATCTATTAAAAAAAACGGCATCAAAATCCGTTCCGTAGATTTAAAGATCTAAGCATACATAGGGACAGACGGCGGAAAGTGACTTTGTTTTATACTATGTAATGAAGTTCCCGGGTTTGCGACGGGCCCTATTTCATAAAAAATCCAGTTCAATCCAGTTTGAGCGTTACGAAAATATGTGAAACGAAAAACTGTAACCCCCTTATTTACTCGTGAACTATCGAGTCTAAACACTTTCTCTATATAATCTATAGAGATAGTGTTTAGACTATAGTTCACGAGTAAATCTGTGTGTGAAATGATATTACAATATAATTTGTTATTTACGATAATTTGCCTTCTAAACAAAGGTTGGAGTTTTCTATTCGATATATTTATGTCTTTTCACACAGCGCCATCTAGCTTCAATCACATTAAACTTATGTGAATTGAATAAACGTTCCTAAAAAATAAGTAAGAGCAAAAACATTGTATAACTAAAGTTTCACTTCGAAACAAACAAGTTTTACTGAGCCCGTTAGATTCAATTCTTATGGTAATACATCTTAACTAATATTTAAAAAAAAAAAAGAATATTTTGGATGTAGCTAATCTCCGGAACTACTAAACCAATTTTAATAAAACTTATCAGAATCGAGACTAAGCAAGTGAAAATGCGGGGCGTTTTTAGTACCAAATAAGTATATATCTTATACACAAATGCACATGAAAAGAGCACAAAACGAGTCTAGCAAAGTTTTTTTTTAAATAATCAAAAACATTAAGGTGAAAGGGTACCGTCGCTCTCTCCATACAAACGTAGTCGCCTGTTTCCTCCCTGGATAATGATACTAGCACAAATATTTTTGTGCCATAAAACCTATAACTGCCATGACTATGCTTTGTTTTTATCATTTTCTAATTATCATAGAAATTCAGATTTGAAAAACAAAAAAAGACATGGTCATGGCAGTTATAAGTTTTATGCAACTAAAATATTTGCTCTAGTGTCATTATTCAGGGAGAAAACAGTCGACTGCGTTTGTATGGAGAGAGGCCCCCTTTCCTCTTAAGAAAAAGGAATCAAAATTACCTATAAAGTATTAATTTCTCACTATTTATACTGAGATTCGTTCAGATTAAAAATGCAACGAAAAATAGATAAATTCGGTTGAAAACTAATGTTCTAAAAAGGCGGTTTTAAAAGATTTATTTAGTAAGAAAAATATTCTTTATAAATTATAATACAGGGTTGTTGTTAATTATGTGAGAAAGCTGTTGATGGCTACTTATATGCACCTTAGCAAACAAATTGGGGAAAATCCGATTTTTTCGAAAATTTTGAAGTTAATCAGCTGAAACACGAAGAGGTCATTAGCCTTATGATTAAATTTATTTTTCAAGTTTTATTGTCTGTTGTTAAACTCCGTAAATTTTGGGGATATGATTAATCGAAAATCAGCTGTTGTTTACACCGAGAGGTCATTAACCTTATGATTAAACTATTTTTAAATGTTATTGACTATTCTAAGTCTGAATAACCTTTATTTAAAACAGCAGCTGATTTTCTAAATAACTTTCCTTTCAAAAATTTCAAATTTTGTTAGAATTTCCAAAAGTTGTAGTTCAAAAGTTGATTGTTAAGGTGCACAGAAGTAGCCCTCAACCACTTTTTTATATAACAATTAACCAATCCTGTACTATATATGTTATTTTAATTGTATAAGAGCCTCCGCAGACCACAGATTCGGTAAATGGTTTGATATTACGACAGAAAATCTATCGTCTGCAGATCTAGTAATGATTAAGCATCTGATGTTTTTAAATGCTAAACGATTTATATCAACATCTAATCGAAATTTTAAGAATTCTAGCAAATAATGGAAGCTGATTTTCCGTGATATGGTGTTTTTTGATTGAGCAATGTCAATTGATAGTTAAATATAATATTAAAAACTATGGTTATTTTCACTATCATAGTTATTGACGGGTTATTAATCGTGTTTTTAGAGTTCCGTTTTTCAATAAATAATAAATAAATAAAATAAATACTGCAGGACATTCCACACATCGCCATCTAGCCCCAAGCTAAGTAACTAGACTTGTATTATGGGTGCTAGACAACGGATATACTACTTATATACCTTTTGTAAATATATACTTATAATACATAGAAACAACCAGACCACAGCCAAATATCTAAGCATAAATACTTGTCTGAGGCGGGTTTTTCAATAGGTAAAAAGGAACCCTAAGATCACTTTCTTGTCTGTCTGTCTATTTGTTTTTATATCGATCACAAAATAAGAACAATAAACATGGTAATTGGTAAAACCTGGAAAAAGTCGTTTGAAACGTCAAAGTTGCCTATTTGTACAATAAAAGTTATACCTATAAGATCATTTTCTTGTCTGTATGTCTGTTTGTTTTTATATCGATCACAAAATAAGAACAATAAACATGGTAATTGGTAAAACCTGGAAAAAGTCATTTGAAACGTCAAAGTTGCCTATTTGTACAGTAAAAGTTATACCTATAAGATCACTTTCTTGTCTGTATGTCTGTTTGTTTTTATATCGATCACAAAATAAGAACAATAAACATGGTAATTGGTAAAACCTGGAAAAATAGTTTGAAACGTCAAGGTTGCCTATTTGTACAATAAAAGTTATACCTATAAGATCACTTTATTGTCTGTCTGTCTGTTTTTATATCGATCACAAAATAAAAACAATAAACATGGTAATTGCTAAATTTACCTAAAAAAAAAAATCGTTTGAAGCGTCAAAGTTGCCTATTTGAACAATAAAAGTTATCTATCTAAATATTTCGTCATAACTTTAATAGTGATAATTCATAGTTTTTGATTTTCAATTATATCAAATATATGAGCTTTTTTGCATAAGTGAAAATAGTGTAAAAAAAGCCAAAAATATCGTTTCTGTTATAAGTCAAGAAAATACCTTCGAACTTAGCTATAAAGGACAGATTTTCACTGTCTAATGTAGTTTATGTTTTTTTAGATAACTTTAAATTTATTTAATTTAAATATTGTCACCGAATCTTAATCATTCAAGAAATCATTTTAAATAAATGCAATTGCCATACAAGACTAGTTAAAGCGTTATTAATACGCAAAAAAAAAACAATAACAGTGATCCGAGTACGACAAATTAGCGCAAAAAAAACAATCAAAACCGACACGGTCGGTGTTGCCAACATACAAAAAACAGTGTGGCCAATGAAAAAAAAATCAGTCACGATTGTCAATGCCGAAATAAAAATCGGCGCTGAAAACATTAAAAAATAACATAGCCTAATTAAACTTAATACAAAATAAATACTGTTAAGTACTAAGCGATTTCTTATGATTATAAAAAAATAGTGGGCGCGTTGAGGCCGACTACAAAGACTTTGGTGCAAGTTTACCTCCCTCGCAGTATATGGCCGAGTGTTCGTTCATTCGTTATGATAATAGACTAGCATGTTATTCGATTACGCGATGCGTATTCATTTCTTCTTCAATCTTTATTCCCTCCATTTTTATAGCGATCTGGAAAAATACCATGGGAACTTTTAAAAAATCATTATTTTAACTGTTTGTAAATTAATTTGCATTAAATGTGGGCATGCAACCGATCGTTATGGAAATCTTTGGGGGAGGATTATGTGGACGTCCTGTGGCTGGTGTGATAATGAATTTAATTTGAGCTAAATTTTTTTGAAGGAGTAACAAACATACATACACACGAACTTTCACATCTATACTATAATATTATAAAGCTGAAGGTTTGTTTGTTTGAACGCGCTAATCACAGGAACTACTGGTGCGAATTGAAAAATCTTTTTGTGTTGGAGTCCATTTGTCGAGAAGGAAGGATCCTACTAATATTATAAATGTGAAAGTTTGTGTGTGTGTGTGTGTGTATGTTTGTTACTCCTTAAAAACGCTAAAACTACTGAACCTATTACAGTGAAATTCGGTATGAAGATAGCTGGAGGCCTGGTTTAACACATAGGCTACTTTTATCCCGATATTCTCACGGGTCGGGACTTACGCGGGAAGGATTATTAGTAGGTAATTAAGATAGATACTTACAATTCACCAATATGTATGGAGTCTAAGACAATCCCCAGCAAGGTCAGCGAGTAGCACCCTATTCTTGGGTAACAGAGCGATCCCAGCCACTCGCCTCGGCTTCTTGTCCGCCAGCTCGCAGGCAGAGAGGATCCGGCCAGAGTTCTCGGCCTCTAGCACGACGAGCGCGGGCCGGCCGCGGACTGTTCGCGCACAGATTATGCGGTTACCGTCGGCGCTGGTCTCTAGGGCTATACCGCCGTAGCCGCCACGACCTGAGATTAAAATTGGGCAGGGTGAATACAATCCTGGCCTCCTTCATCAATATCCAGGGATATTCGTATACTTTAAATAAATAGTATCATAAATACATATTAATATATAGGTATTTAAGAATAATTTATCCCTACGGTGAAGGAAAATATCGTGATGAAATACCACAGCATAAGTTATATTGACAAATTATTTCCTCAGGACACGGTCAACTAAGCTGAGAGGATAGTATAGACGCTAAGCAAGCCTACTCCATCCCCGCGCAAAAGGGACTAAAGAGAATCTAGTTGTTTACAGCCTGAAAACAGGTACAGGTTGTAAAATAAATAATTATTGCAGGACATATTTATTCATTAACAGCGCAATCTAACCTTGGACATATTCTTATATCTTTAAATGAGAAATTCTTGTATGTATATATATATATATATATATATAATTGGAATCTCGGAATCGGCTCCAACGATTTTCATGAAATTTGGTATATAGGGGGTTTCGGGGGCGATAAATCGATCTAGCTAGGAATCATTTTTAGAAAATGTCATTTTATTATCGAAACTTACTTTATTTTTATCTGAAAAATATGACTCTTCCTGACATCTATTGGCGAACTACTAATACTATTTTTTGTGAGCAATAAAGTTATTCCAGCAGATGGCGTTGTTAAGTAACACGAAGTCAGTGAGTGTTTGCTTTGAGGTTAGACTAAGTAAAAAAAAAAAAAACTGAGCAAAGCTTGGTCATCCAGGTACTTATTCATTAACAGCGCAATCTAACCTTGTTCAGCAACTAGGCTTGTGTTATGGTGGCGAGACAAAGCATAGAATACTTATATACTTTTTTGTGAACATACCTACTTATCATCCATACAGAAATACTAGGACCATAACAAATATTTGTTTGGCAACGGAAATCAAAACCATAACCTTCTGCGTCGCAAGCGGATATTCGTTCACCGCGCCAAAGAGGTTGTCAAATGGCCTATGCGTAAATCCAGGTAATCCATAAAAAAATTCATCGCAATCCGGTTTTGTAGTTTTTGCGTAAAGGAGTAATATTAATGGGGATTCCTTAATAGCTTAACGGCTTGAATAATTGAAGAAAATTGTTATATAGTTAACTAGCTTTTGCCCGCGACTTCGTCCGCGTAGAAGTCGAAAATGGTTCTAACAGGATTTTGAATTGGTTTTTACTGATACAAACTTTGACCACCTTTTTCACCCTAAATTTTGGACAATCCTTTCTAATCGGATACGTACGTCATTCAAAGAACACACCCTCTCAAGTTTCAGGTCTTTATGATCAGCGCTTTAGGCTGTGCGTTGATCCGTCAGTCAGTCAGGACAAAGCATTCATATGTATAGACTATCTTTTGCCCGGGACTTCATCCGCGTAGATGTCGAAAATGGACCAAGAAATCACGTTGTGTCATACAAACTTTGCCCCCCTTTTTCACCTCTTTAGGAGTAGAATTTTGGAAAATCCTTTCTTATCAGGTGTCTACAAAGAACACACCCTCCAAGTTTCAGGTTTCTACGATCAGCGGTTTAGGATGTTGATCCGTCAGTCAGTCAGTACTACAGGACAAAGTTTTTTATATTTATAGATATAGATTACCTTTAGGTATCGGTGCGAGGGTGGTTTGTAAATTACCCTCAGAGTCGTATATCCGTACTGCCACATCAGCTATTATGATTAGATCTTCAGATAACGCCAGACCACCAACCATACCGAGGTTACCGTTGCCTATCTGTAAGCACCAATTTAAAAAGGCATAAATATTAAAAAACTTGAGGTGTCAAGGGACACCCGGATGAAACGAAGATTCTTTCGATTAATTAGTGAAGGAATTGTAATAAAATCAAACAGTGTCGTTACAACTTTTGGTCTTAATTTTTTCCGTCTAGCCCCGTTACGCAACGCGCCATAAGGAACTTCGTTCCAATAACCATTTGTTTTTGTTTTGATCGTCTTATGTTTCTGTTTTGAAAATAGTTGGACCACCACCCCACACTTGGGCCTTCAACTAAGGGGTCGTGGTCCAACTTTTTTAATAGTTGACCCACCGCACTGCACTCATAAAATTAACGATATGAGCGTTAATATGGATATCGCTCTACTGAGGCTGGGTCTTGTTTAATATTTTTTAGATATTTTTGTTGGAAAATCAATAAGTTCGATTTTTGCCGAAGGTAATGACTTTTTCAAAAATCTAATGAAGCCGTTTTAGTTTTTGTCAAAATCGGGCACGCAACTCTTGGTATTTTTAGCTATCTCTTATAGTTCAGGATATAATTCCTGAAGGCCCATGTAAAAATTCACACTGTAGGTATTTACATTTTTTAATTTTAAAGAACAGATTTGTTTGAAATTTTTTGTGTATATTAAGTCTGAGTATCGAAAAACCTTCTTTTTTGGAACGAAGTTCCTTATCGCGCGTTGCGAAAGGGGGCTAGACGGAAAAAATTAAGACCAAAAGTTGTAACGACACTTTTTGCTATAGTTGTAAGCCGTGCGGCGTGCACGTGTTTCTCTGTCTGTCTGTCTCTCTCTCATAGAAAGCAAACCAGTTTACTAAAATTGAGCCTACTGATTAGGTTTATATTACATTATATTTGTTAATAATGATTTATACTTTTTTTGTATATGGCAAAACAGCGTTTGCTGTCCCGCAGCTAGTTGATAAATAAATTTTAAAAAAGTACCTCTCTTTCAATGTTCCCATGCCTGTCGAAGACGAACACGGTCCCGACACCGTTGTCCGCGACGGCGACGCGGCGTGACGTCACGTCCGCCGCCACACACACCGGCTCCACGAGTCGCTCCGATCTGATCGTACGTATTGTTGTACCCTCCGTGTTTATCTGGAATTATTTCATTATCTTAACAGTCACAGGACGTCCAGTGCTGAACATAGGCCTCCCCCAAAGACTTCCAGAGTGATCGGTCGCATGCCCTCTGCGTCCAACGACTTCCCACGACCTTAATTAGATTTAATGTTTTAAGAGTTCCGTAGGTAAAAACGAGACCCTTTTACTAAGACTCCACTACTGTCCGTCCGTCCTTCTGTCTGTCACCAGGCTGTATCTCATGAACCGTGATAGCTAGACAGATGAACTTTTCACAGATGATCTATTTCTATTGCCGCTATAACAACAAATAATAAAAACAGAATATAATGGTACGGTCCGACTCGCACTTGGCCGGTTTTAGCTATAATACTAACCTCAGTCACTGTTTTAGTTCTCCAATTCACAAGCACTACTCCTTCAGCTGTAACTGCTATCCCCGTACAACTTCGACCCGCTAAACCTGGAATAACATAAAATAATAAACTCTAAACTTAATACATTAAGGTCTACTATTTTAAAACGTTAATTATGTATTTATTACCTTCATTAACGATGTGATTTTTGAAAGCAAAAGTGTCTTCATCAAGCACTTTCACTCTGGAGTTGCCAGCATCGAGAACGTAGATCTCACGACGTTTCGCACATCTGGAATACGATATAGGTACTTATTATGCTTATAGCAACACCCAAGCATATTTTTTCTTTTTAAATATTGCACAGAGTTTTGGCGGGAACGAGTTAACAACATGTCGTGCTGCAGTTTTATTTTCATGAAACTTAGGTGTAACCCGAGTTGAATTGTATAATTCTGGTGGAATGTTATTCAATTTAGTTCTGTGAAAGTGCACAAGTGTAGTGAAAGTAAAAATCAGTGTCAAACATGCAGTTTTCTCGTTGCCTCCAAATCTCCTATTAAGGTTATGGTAAACTTGCCACCGCTTTACTATAGCCCCTGACTTGACGGACTATGACGACTTTCACTGTATTGAAACACTTTAGGCCCGATTTATGAAAAATCGGGTCATAATTTGATGCAAAATATAACTTGACACTGGCTAAATGCACACGTGCGAAGCCATAATAAAAGAAAAAAAAAATATTGCACATCTAGCCTTGTGTTACAGGAGCTAGGCAACGGATAGATCTGATCACAGAAAATATTTGTTTACATCTTATAAGGAGGGAATGAAACCCACTTATAAGGAGCCACTTATAACTTATAAGGAGGGAATGAAAACCAACAACCATAATCATCGCATGCGGGTGTTCGTTAAGGTATATTTATACTATATTTTTGTATTACCTATTATACTATATTTCATCAAAATTGGTCTAGTAGTTTCAGAGCCTATTCATTATAAACAAAAAAATGTTTACTCTTGACTATACTACTGTAGATTTTAGGGATTTGTATTGCCTGCGCCTGTGAGATTTAACCCTGGTGAGCGAACTCTTAGTGAGAGGCTTCGGACGCAGTCGTAGAGCCAAGCGGACTTATACGTAGGCCGGTGCAGCCACTAAAGGAGAACGAGTCGGAAATGTTTTTGTTCTGTCCCACCTTAACTCGCATCTCTCGAAGGCCCCCGTTTAATTGAGAGTTTTTGTGTCACGAGTGTATAGATATCTTCTAGGAAAGCGTGCTACATCTTAGACGTCATTTACCATCGTGTTAGATAGTGGTTAACCGCTGGCCTATTTATTATTTATAAATGTACCTTGCAACAGCAACGGGCTGTGAAAGCTGGTCCTTGCCTGTGCCTCTGGTACCCCAGACCCGTAACGGAGCCGCTGTAGCCAACGCAGTCACTCGTATAGGCGAGTCGCGAACAGAACGGGAGAACACTAGCACTCGCACGCAGATGTTACCCACTGTCCATGGACGGAATGATATTCTGAAATATATTTACATATTGTTACGGGTGGTTTTGCTGTTTAAATTTTAGATAATTTATCGTTAACCTATTATATTTTTCGATCGTCTTTTGTTACCGTTTCGATTGTCTTTTGTTTCCGTTCCGTTTATATCGTCTTTTGTTTATTTTTCGATCGTCTTTTACTTGGACTAGGGGGACGGATGAGCGTGAAAAAAATCTAAAACTGGGGGAGCATAGGGGTTCGTAAGACCTTCAACATTTATTTTAAATCAACGTCTATCGTGAAAAAGTTCTTGAAAAAAAAGTTCGTTTTCCGTAGGGGGATCGTTAGGGGGACGGTTAATCGTGAACCAATATATTATATATAAAAATGTGGGTAGTTCAAGAATTCCTCGAACGAAGACTTAATTAAAACTAAAACTAGGTAATAAAAGTATAACTAATCCTAACACACTGCGAACGAAACCATATTATGTCTACCAAGTTTATCCTTGCTATCACTATCGATAGATACGATTCAGTACACCCGCGCCTGGAGAATTTCAACACTATAGTTCGAAGGAACCCTATAAATCCAACTCAAACTAGCTCAGCCCTCAGGACGTGGAAGTATTTCTTCAATGACAAAAAGGGCGTTTCCATAGGCTAAAACAAAGTATAAAAGACCTGCACTATGGACTAGGTACTTTCATACATGCCCGGAATTCATTTCAAATTATTGTTATTCCCCCTTATTTCAAATGACAATCATCACCAGCACTTTATATTATGTATCTACTAAGTACTCGTAACTTTTCACTTCAAAAAAATAATAAAAATTAAATTTAGACTTTAAAAAACCCTCGACTTTTATCCCTCATAAATTTTAGATGGCTGAACCTGAACTTCTATCAAACTGCTAAGAACACTCCCGACTAATTCATCTTTCAAATAAAAGAAACGAAGTCGAAATCGGTTCAGCCGTTCGGGAGCTACTATGCCACAGACACACGCACACAGACAGACACACCGGTCTTATAACTATTACAGCCGGCGACGTTCGAAAAAGTGAGCGAGTATTTTATGTCAAACTACCCGCGCGGCGTAGCATTTATCCCTAACAATATAATTAACTAACGACCCGCCCCGGCTTGGCACGGCTATATTAAGCATGCATTATACATATAAACCTTCCTCTTGAATCATTAAAAAATACCGCATCAAACTCCGTTGCGTAGTTTTAAAGATCTAAGCATACATAGGGTTAGGCATACACGTTTTCATAAATATACCGTTTTCTAGACGCTTTAGAGGTTTGGTGGGAAGACATTATTTGTTCACTGTAATGCCTTCTATCGATTGGCATGCATCTCGAAATGCACCGCGCAAAAAAAAACACTATGCCAAGCGTATTTACCGTCCGCATTTATTGTCCGGTCCCTTTTCGTTTTGACGATGGTGTTTAAAGTCGTACTCATTTGTTTAGGTTAGACTACTTTAAGGTTACGATTGTTGCGTAACTTCTTATCGATGCTACAATGTAAACAATTGCTTATGAAATTTTAGTGCTAGCTTTCAATATGGCGACCTTAATTGATTTTTACGACTCGTTAAATGATTTTATGTTCGTACTTTTAACAATATGACAGTGTTTTTAAATTTCAAAGCGCCTTGTAATTAAGGGGCCTGTAAACTTGAATTTTCTTTACAAACTTAATACCAAATTTAATGTAAAATTCTTTAACATTTCACGTTTTGCATTTGGCTTTTATATGCACTTTAACACGAATTTTTAATTGAATTTGCTATAATAAAATTAACTATGACGGCACCATAACTATTCTAAACTTGTCTTATTGTAAATTAATCTATTTTTTATAGGTGTTTCTTGGGTTCTAAATATATCAATAGAAAAAACATACATACAACCGAATTGAGAAACTCCTCCTTTTTTTGAAGTCGGTTAAAAATAAATAAAATATTACTTAAATAGTATATCAGTATATCATATTAAATTTTTATCTACCCCTGACTGACAAGGGAAGTTCAGAGAACATGACGTTTGAAACAGTGTCGAAATATGAATCTTCATTTCCCATTAGGGTTGGATGAGGTCAAATGCAAGCCTATTTTGTGTAAACAAAACATGAAGACCCTAATAAAAACATTTTAAATATCACGTTTTAACTAATTTTAGTAATCTTTACTAATATTATAAAGAGGAAAGATTGTTTTGTTTGTAACGAATAGGCTCCAAACTACTGGACTGAATTTGATAAAACTTGGTATATTTAACTAACAGCGCTCTGCAGTTTCAATCGCTTAACTCCCGATCCCGTATGAATATCGAGAAATAAATACCAATTTTCAACTAAATCGGTCTAGTAGTTTCGGAGCTTATTCGTTACTAACAAACAAACACAAAAATCTTTCCTCTTTATTTTAGTGTATTTACTATTTATTGTATGTAGTGTACATTTTAGTGTAGATGTAGATAACATAGGCTATTTTTTATTCCAGTATTCCCACGAGATTCGAGAGTTAGTTAGAGTAATGTTGTGTTAATTACCTATACAATCCTGTATCTAGATCCGTAACAATGCAAGGTAGAGGAGCGTCGTCTATGGTTGCGGCAGCAGTCACCGGGTCACCGCCAGTACTCCGCGCCTCGCCGTGGTAGTCTACAGTGCGAAGTGTCACTACTGTCTCCAGGCCGCACACACACGGCGATTCTGTAAACATCAAGGTAATTAGGACGTCTCAATAAGGTTTACTCAGCACAAAGACACAAGACAAATCTATAGAGAATAATATTCATCAAGGTAGTTCTGAAACTCTGAAGATAAACATTAAGACCATGTGTTCGCAAATCGACCTTTGTGTTAAGCAACTTTAAGTAATCAAATACTATTTTTTTGTTATTTGGATATAAGTAGATATTGTAGTTTAAAAACCATATTTTTGTTTATTTCGGTTGAAAACATGATATGAACAACTTTGTTCGATAAAAAAAAATGTTAGAAAACAGAGAATTTTTAGATCGTTTATCGGTTTTTGTTCAAAAATAGTTAACGTATGTTTCTAAAAATTGAATCAAATGATAGGTTTTGACCTCTAGGAACTTTTGCCGGCACGCTGCGTTCGAGCGAACCCCACGCGGAAGCTTGCATTTGCAGGGATGACAAACTTTTTTCCGCAAATAATAATTTACAAACTTATTTGCCCGCAAATAATATATACTAATATTATAAAGAGGTAAGGTTAGTAACAAGTTTGTACATTGTATTGTTGCTCCAGTCTAAGCAGCTAGGCTTGTGTTATGGTGACTAGACGCGATTGAGTGAGCGCAAATAATCTATACTAATATTATAAAGAGGTAAGGTTAGTAACAAGTTTGTACATTGTATTGATTTGTTGCTCCAGTTTAAGCAGCTAGGCTTGTGTTATGGTGACTAGACGCGATTGAGTGAGCGCAAATAATCTATACTAATATTATAAAGAGGTAAGGTTACTAACAAGTTTGTATATTGTATTGTTGCTGCAGTCCAAGCAGCTAGGCTTGTGTTATGGTGACTAGACGCGATTGAGTGAGCGCAAATAATATATACTAATATTATAAAGAGGTAAGGTTAGTAACAAGTTTGTATATTGTATTGTTGCTCCAGTCTAAGCAGCTAGGCTTGTGTTGTGGTGACTAGACGCGATTGAGTGAGCGCAAATAATATATACTAATATTATAAAGAGGTAAGGTTAGTAACAAGTTTGTATATTGTATTGTTGCTCCAGTCTAAGCAGCTAGGCTTGTGTTATGGTGACTAGACGCGATTGACTGAGCGCAAATAATATATACTAATATTATAAAGAGGTAAGGTTAGTAACAAGTTTGTACATTGTATTGTTGCTCCAGTTTAAGCAGCTAGGCTTGTGTTATGGTGACTAGACGCGATTGAGTGAGCGCAAATAATCTATACTAATATTATAAAGAGGTAAGGTTAGTAACAAGTTTGTATATCGTATTGTTGCTCCAGTCTAAGCAGCTAAGCTTGTGTTATGGTGACTAGACGCGATTGAGTGAGCGCAAATAATATATACTAATATTATAAAGAGGTAAGGTTAGTAACAAGTTTGTATATTGTATTGTTGCTCCAGTCCAAGCAGCTAGGCTTGTGTTATGGTGACTAGACGCGATTGAGTGAGCGCAAATAATATATACTAATATTATAAAGAGGTAAGGTTAGTAACAAGTTTGTATATTGTATTGTTGCTCCAGTCTAAGCAGCTAGGCTTGTGTTATGGTGACTAGACGCGATTAAGTGAGCGCAAATAATCTATACTAATATTATAAAGAGGTAAGGTTAGTAACAAGTTTGTTTATTGTATTGTTGCTCCAGTTTCACGGTTTTGTAATGCGTAACATTTTTTTCTCGGCTAGGTCCCCGCGTCAACCCGCGATAGGGTTCGTTCGTTCCAATAAAAATATTAGGTACATTATTACAGCTACACATTAGTTTTATTATTTTATGTATCGAGCCCAATTAGATAACGAAAACCTACTGTTGACACCTACCTACACTGTGGCGTGCCCACTGTTTACACCTACACTGTGGCGTAGCTTGATCGCGTACGCGAGTCGTTGCGCGCGGCTCACTTTCACGCTACGTCTTTGTGCGCGGAGGCTGAGGTAATGTTAAAATACCTACACACGGTACTGGAAGAGGGCCTTAAGTTAATTCGGTCTTCGCAATTCCAATAATAAGGTTTATTCAGTGCAACACGAAGGCACACGATAAATGTATAAAAGAGATAAATACTCATCGAGGAAGTTCTGTACTACAAGAGTTACGGGTCTGAAACTTCAGATAGGGTTTCGTATCATTTTTGAAGACACATTAACAGTTGCCAATTCACCATGCCGGACTGCCAAACACAGGATTGTGGGTTCGATTCCCGCCTCAGACAAGTATTTATGCTTAGATATTTGTTTGTGGTCTGGTTGTTGTTAGTTCTATGTATTATAAGTATATATTTATACAAGAAAAGTATATAAGTAGTATATCCGTTGTCTAGCACCCATAATATAAGTCTAGTTACTTAGCTTGGAGCTAGATGGCGATGTGTGGAATGTCCTGCAATATTTATTTGTTATTAACGAGGGTGAAACCGTGGAGCGCAGCTAGTGTTACTATATAAATGATACTATACAAAAGATCACGCATTTTGTTTCTCACTATGTGCATATACGTATGTATTATTGTATCGACAACTATAATCCGAAATACATTTTTCTCCTTCTAAATATTAGTGGATCTTACCGAGCTGCAAAGTACACAGTCCAGGGAAAGTAGTACTTGTCCTAACCCTTCCCAATTCAGCAAGCGCTTCCGTAAATCTTTGTTGAGCGTCGTTATGCGCGAAATCGACCGCTAGGAAGGCGTTTTCTCGCGGCTCCGCAAGTGCAGCCGCATCGCCTAGTCTAGCCCCAAGAGCAGCAGCACGACTACTGACCTCACGCACTTCGACTTGCTGTTGAAGACCTGAACATTCTGCTTCCACCTGAAAAAACATGATTAAATATTGCAATATAGAATTTAGGTCAAATGAAGTGACAGTAATTATTGTTGTTGCTCACTTTCGCTTTTTCAACATCAATCAATTTCAATTGTTCTTCTAGCAACTTCCTTTTATGAGTAGCAGCGGCAGCCGCAGCAGATTTTAATTCATTATGCCGTTTATCGATCGCCGCTTTCAGTTCAGCGAAATGTCTGTCGATAGCTTCGTCCGCCGCCGTCGATGCTGCTTCTAACCTTCTCAGTTCACTAGCGACTGCGTCTCTTGCTGAACCCAACTTACTTAAACATTCGTTCGCTCTATACAACAGTATCTCCGACATCCTCTTCAATGCTATAGAGAAAGGGACAACGGTATGGTCGCAAGGTGTATCGCTATGGGGTCCGTCGGCACAGTGCCGACAGAAAACACAATCGCAAGTCTCACAGAACAACAGTTCCCTTCCTGGATGTGAACTGCACTGTGGTATGACTTCACGACGCTGCCTCGCCATTAAATCGAGGAGTTGGTTGACGAGAAACGAGGGTGGTAAAGCAGCGACCCCGCCTCGAGGTATGTTAATTAATTCCCTGCAGATTGGGCATCGAAAGCTGTTTGAACTTCTGGTCTGTGAGGCTGCTATTCGAGTAAGGCAGTGCAGGCACACTGTGTGAGAGCAAGGGAGCAACTTTGGTGTGTGTTCACCGCCATCGTAAGTGCCTGAAAAAAGAGAAATTTATAATTTCAAAGATATTTTATAACCCAATGAAGAAATGAACGTGCACTGTTGGATGATTGATGAGTTTGTGAATAAAATTAGCAGTGTACTGACATAGACAGGTGCCGCAGGTGAGGAAGCTCTCGTTAAAGTCTTCGTAGTTAATTGAGACGGTCTCGACGAGCGTGGAACTCATGCTCGCCATCCCGACGCCCAGCCGTGAACTGTTAATTCCACAATACACAATAAATATATAATATATTTGCTGATTTTTCTTGAGTGCTCTGTAGGTATAGGTACTTTAATTTAGACTGATCAAACCAAAAATGTAAAATAAATAATTACAATAAATCAGAAACATGTTACAACTTAAATAAATAATTTATAAATTCATGGTATTGTGATTAAGGAAAACCATAAGGAAAACATCATTGTGTTGACATTGATAAATGGTAACCACATTTTTATTTCCTAGTTATTTGATATTAATAGAACCTACCTAGTCTACCTACCTATCAATTTATAATAATATATTTTATTTACATTTTTAACCCCCCCTTGCAAAAACGTTCGATAGTAACGTGAGATAGTGATCAAAAAACCTATGACACCCCGACTGTCATAGGTTTTTTGATCACTATCTCACACAATGTTAAGTGACGATGCGTTCTAAGATGTAGCACACTTTCCTAGAAGACCTATACGCTTGTGACTGAAAGACTCCAAATAAATGGGGGCCTTCGATATATATCTAATACTATGAATTTTTTTATCCTAATTGAAAGCAGTCTAAACCATTAGGTATAGAGAAGGGATTTTTAGAAATAAGGTTAAAAGGGTTAAATTGGCTTTTAAAAGTCTATATGTAAACATTGTCACTAATAAAGGTTACTAAAATAAGGACAAAATGGCCCGATAGATGGTAGTCCCAGTTTGCCACAGGATTAAAAAATATATTTGTCTATGGCCAGTTGTAAGGAGACTGTATTGGCTAATAATTAACCATTGCCCTTCCCTGAAAAGACGATACATTGGAAAAAGATATTTTGAATTCAATTTCAGCACTGGCCATCAAGAGATTTGGAAATAGTGGATAAAACAAGTGCATCTGAGAAAAAAGTTAATCCATTCAAAATTAGAATGTTCTTATTTACAAACTATTTATCTTACTAAAATACCTAATTGGTTCTGGCTGATTTGACTCCATTTAGGCATTTTAAGAATGTGTCATGTACCTGCATGTGTATTTTAGGCTTATAAATATCAAAATTAAGTTAATTTAATGCTGTATATTACCTAATCATGTAGCAGACTAGTATCAAATGTCACTGTGTCACAATAATTTACAAATTCATAATAACTAGGTTAGCTTATACCAGATAGTGTACATAATTCAGATGTGATTCGACCAATCAATGTAAATTGCTAACATCATGTCCAATTCACTGTCTCATTGAATTAACTTTGAATTATTTTGACATTCAGTTTATTTTTAGCTACTGGATACTCCGGTCCGATACAAATCAAGACTGGTGAACCATCTTAATCTATTTAACTTAGCATACATGATGGCGCCAATACACTGTAGAGGCATAAATACTTAGAACTTTTGACTCCTATAGAAATAACTTGTGTGCAATAGCTATAAATTGCAATCCATGGAAAAAACGTAGAGATGCCTTTGCCCAGTAGATAGATAGATAAACACTTTATTTGTACAACACACGAAACATAGAAAATGACAAAAAAAGACGAGAAAGCTTATTAACTACGAAATTGTACAAACAGGCGACCTTATCGCTTAAAGCGATTTCTTCCAGGCAACCTTAGGCAGGGAAAGTGTAGGTAATAAATATGAATAGATGGCCTGTAATGAGCTATCCAAACCATGAAAGTTGTTACTGCTGGGGCACAGCTCGGCCTGCCATGACTAACTCAACACATTTGCTCGTAGTTAACAAAACTGATCGCAAGATGACACAAAAAAGGCTTCTGGATTCTTAACTTCAGTAACTTGCTTTATATTACTTTTATTTTTCACTAGTAGCGCTCCGCGGTTTCACACGTGTTACTCCTGATCCCGTGGGAATATCGAAATATAGAATAGCCTATAGCCTTCCTCGACAAATGGACTATCCAACACAAAAATAATTTTACAATTCGAACCAGTAGTTCCTGAGATTAGCGCGTTCAAACCAACAAAAAACCAACTCATCATCTTTATAATATTAGTAGAGTTTTTTGATGGTAAAAGCAAGGTTAACTTCTAGTTAAAGTTATTCATAAATTCATTAGGTAAGAATGCTTGCCTAGTGTGCTGTGGCAACCCAAAGTCAACATACCTACATAATCCAAACATTCTAAGGTTCATTGACCTGACTATTTTGATATTCTCAATTTTATATCTGTTTATCGAGCCCTGTTCCTGCAGAACAGATGATAATCTTATCTACCTACCTTATTATAATGACTAATGTGGTTACTTCTTTAATGCAAATGATAAAAATGAAAGAAAAATGACTGCACCTAGTAAATTATTTCACTGTTCAATCATGGACAGCACAGCCTAAACTGGTCTAGCAAAGCATGAAATTTTGTATTGGAGTTCCTAACATAGTCTAATTATGAACACTATGGAAGATTTTTGAAGAAATTTCTTCTGGACTGGAATCTCCACAGGTCACCAAGGGTTATGTAAAGAAGCTAGTTATTTATTAATTATGTGTAGGTATGAATGCAAATTGATATAATAATGGATAGATAAATTATAATTTTTGTGATACATGAGCAGAAAATGTATTTACAAAACATAAAATAAATTTTTCAAAAGCAGAAAATAAGGAATACTTACAGAAATGAGCAACAATACATGGACGAGATGTAAGGTGCTTCAGGCGAGATGCACTCACTTCCTTATCTCATTGTACACAAAGTTTTACTGTATCTCGTAATCGAAATGAACAGCGTAACAGCTATTTTAAATACGCAAACGTAAACATAATATTCTAAAACACCACGTTTAGTAAACCATCACGCACTTAGATATTTCTGTAAACACGATTCTCAGACTATTCTTTACCATTTATAACTGCAGCAGGGCAGGAATCTATGTGATTTAAACTCATGGAATAGTAAAAACCATAAAACCAAGCTCTTTCGTAATCGATCGATAGTTTTAGCAAACTAACAAAGAAACTTCACAGAAACCATGGGGTATCTAAAAGTAAACTCAGTGGGGGATAAAACACTGGATTGAGAAGATAATTTACACTGCTCAGAGTTTTACATATTTGTAAACGATAATCCGCACGATTATTTATTTTGATTTTAACTTTTTATGTCCTCTTTCACCAAACTCGAACATTAACCTCCTCTCCTTCTTCTAAAATAAAATGACAGGAGGGGGGGAGGGGGGAACGTCACTTTTTGCTTTTCTTATCGCCGACAGGGCAAGCAAAATACTTTTGACCTATACAGCCTTGTTTGACGATTCAATCCCTTTATAATGCGGTTTTTTTTTTAAATTATGGCTTCGCACGGCTTGTGCATTTAGCCAGTGTCAAGTTATATTTTGCATGAAATTATGACCCGATTTTTCAAAAATCGGGCCTAAAGTGTTTCAAAACAGTCAAAGTCGTCATAGTCCGTCAAGTCAGGGGCTGCGTAAAGCGGTGGCAAGTTTACCATAACCTTAATAGGAGATTTGGAGGCAACAAGAAAACTTCATGTACATACAACAATATACAATTCGACTCGGGTCACAACTAAGTTTCATGAAAATAAAACTGCAGCACGACATGTTGTTAACTCGTTCCCGCCAAAACTCCATGCGGTATTTTATGGCCATAAAGCATTATCCCGCCACCGTTTCCGGGAGGAGTAACGAGGGTATGTGGGGCTACCGTCGACCATGAGTCTACCTGTGGTCTAAAGGTGGATGACGACCAGATGTTTACCCTCTAAAAACTATACCGGTTCTTCACTCACCTTGACGGCCGAAGCACTCAAGACTGCGGAAACCTGCGGATAAAAATATTTTCTTTTTCTGTTTTTAGTAAGGTACCGGCGACAAACAAGGGTCACCTTAATTGAAAACAAAATATTTCGTAAAAATAGGGAGTTTATTTCTTTAATTTTATTAAAGAAATAAAAATTCAACTCTCTATAGCCACCAGTAGCTATCACGGGTCATGAGATACAGCCTGGTGACAGACAGACAGACTGACGGACAGCGAAGTCTTAGTAATAGGGTCCCGTTTTTACCTTTTGGTTTGGTACCCACTATAGGGTACGAAACCCAATAGTAATTGTCATTCACATAAAAACCCTACCCACGCGTAAGAATTTTTGAATGTCAATAATTTCAATTAAAATAAAATGTAAAAATTATAACAAAATAAAAGTAAAAAACAATTGACTATATTAAATTTTATCATTTAAAAAGTTGACCACCGAATTATTAGATAAAAAATATATAAAACGTAAAAATTCCATAATGTTTCGATCTCTTGCCTACAGATTCCCAAACTTATTTTTTCTACTGTTGAGAATAAATAAATTTTTTAGTGCTCCCATTTTTATGTACCTAAAAACCACTATAACTTCAAATTAAATTAATTGTTGTGGGCTAAATTAGCGGAGATCAAACATTAATTCTAAACGAGACTTTTACCTATAACCCGCAAGAGTTAACTTGATACCCGCAGTACGTAGTACACAACGGCGCGGCGTTCAGTGAGTGATGTGCTATTTTTTTTTCTTTTAGCAAACGTAACTCTCACGTTAGCGTAAACGAGTAAGTTGCATGGAAAGTTGTAAAACGCCCCTAGCGGACGTGATGCGAAGCTTTAACTTTCCATACAATTTTCTCGTTTACGCTAAACGTGATAGTAATGTTTGCTATACGAAAAAACTCGCCACCCACGTGTCTCAAGTTAACTCTTACAGGCTACACCTGCCAATGAGAATGATTGGTGAAACACAACTTTATAATATACAACTCTGTCTGTATATTATAAAGTTGCGTTTCACTAATCATAATCAAATAATCAATCTCTCAAAATATAAAACAAACCTAATCGATTCTAATAATAAAAACTAATGTCACATGCTAATGTGAAGGATGAATCTGATGCTGTTGTGTCTACTTTCATTTCGAAACGTAGCGACCGAGTTTTGGCGGGAACGAGTTAACAACATGTCGTGCTGCAGTTTTATTTTCATGAAACTTAGATGTAACCCGAGTTGAATTGTATAATTCTGGTGGAATGTTATTCAATTTAGTTCTGTGAAAGTGCACAAGTGTAGTGAAAGTAAAAATCAGTGTCAAACATGCAGTTTTCTCGTTGCCTCCAAATCTCCTATTAAGGTTATGGTAAACTTGCCACCGCTTTACTATAGCCCCTGACTTGACGGACTATGACGACTTTGACTGTATTGAAACACTTTAGGCCCGATTTATGAAAAATCGGGTCATAATTTGATGCAAAATATAACTTGACACTGGCTAAATGCACACGTGCGAAGCCATAATAAAAGAAAAAAAAAAAAAAAAAAAAAACGTAGCGACTGATTGACATGATTTTTTTTTCATTTACTGGCTGTCCCGGCAAACGTTATTTGCCATAAAAAAAATTATGTTCTTCGACTCTCAGACCTAACGAATATACACAAAAAATTTCATACAAAACGGTTCGAGTATTTGCTCTGGTGTCATTATCCAGAGAGAAAACAGTCGACTACGTTTGTATGGAGAAAGCCCCGGTACCCTTTCCTCTTAACGCGGGCGAAACGGCGGGGGAGAGCCAGTTAAATTTATAAATCACTCCAAAATATTGCTGTCGCATGCCGCAGATATGTTTGTTACTACAAAGACCATCACCAAGGTCGTACCTAGGTCGATTGAGTTGATAGGGATATATTACGCGTAGTAGCCGGTGTATACGTAAGCAAGTATTTCTGTAACGTTTGGTTAGTCGGTAAAGCTCGTTCGTACTGATAGTGCTGTTTATACAATAAGAAACACTAATTTGATGTTTTATATCGGCAACACGGACGCAATACTGACAAAGCAACATAATAAAGTGGATTATAGCATTATTTACAAAATATGATGTCCAAGTATATCAATGATTCATGTCGACTTTTATGTCTACAATCAAGAACTTCGATTGGGTAAGTACGTACTACTGAGTAACATCAGCCAAATGTTATGTTTTCATTCATTTGTATATTTATGTCTGTTGAAGTTAATTCAATTCCGATGACGTTAATTTTTAAATAGCACAGCTTACGTTTCAAAAACGGATTTATTTTTCCAGTCTACAGCATAGAACAGCTGCAACTCAGGTTGATTTAACAGGAGTTAAGCCATACGACTCGATTCCAGGTCTTTCGTCTTTACCACTCATCGGATCTCTGCATCACTTTCTTCCAGTTATAGGTTTGTAAAATAATAATAATACTAAATTAAGACTACCTATAATGTAGGTAACTTTGTCGACGTGATAGACATAACATAATTATTGAAGTGAAAACGTCTTTTTAGCTCGGCACGCATATTTTTAGATGAGATAAAATCTCTAAACTCGCGACACCGTTACGAGACGCGGCTACAGTGTGTGCATATATGCATGTACATATATTTTGTAGTTGTTTAGTAAATAGGTTAAATTTCGTTTTTCATTATTTTTTATTTTTTGTAATAAGTTTTCACTACTGTCGGCTCTTCCGGAGTGCAACCGTTTTTTTTTTTAAGTTTCGAATTCCTTTTACAGGTGAAATAGGGCCGGATGCGCAGCTTTTTGGCAAATTAGGCGATTTAAGAAAAAAATATGGACCTATCATGAAAATGAAAGGTGTTTTTGCTAGAGCTGACTTTTTGATTCTGTTCGATCCAGATCAATACGATCAGGTAACTACTGAAAAAACAATTAGAAAAAATAAAGATGATTAAATATTTACGTACGAAAACAAACAATAAAACTTGTAGGTACTTTAAAGCTTCACTAAATATTGGTTCTAAAAAACTACATTTTAAGGTTTACAGAGCAGAAGATTCTGATTCAATTCCTTCAAGGCCTGGTTTTAAAGTACTATCTAACTACAGACAAGAACTACGCAAAGAGACATTTGGAGGTTACGAGGGATTAACAACAGCGTAAGAAAGAGCATTACAAATTAGTTTAAAGAAGAAAGAATTTGACAGTAAAGAAGGTACTAAGATCAGTAAACTTACATGCTTTTCTTTGTTACAGAGAAGGTCCAAAATGGCGAGATTTTCGTACTAAAGTGAACCCAGCAATGCTAAAACCCAAATTAGTCAAATTATACACACCTGGACTTGATAGCATTGCAAATGATATGGTTGCGAGGTAATTAAAGTCGATAAGACCTATTCTATGGCAGCTGCCTCAAGGTGTTGTTTTGGACCACTTTCCTTTTATATATATGACGATGATTTGATATGTTTTAGACTGCGAAAAATAAAAAACGATCCAGAATTGGACTGGAAAATGGATGTAGAAATGACCAATTGGGCTTTAGAGTCTGTGGCATTCGTTGGTTTAGGGGCAAGAATAGGATGTCTTGAAGACAATCTTACACCGGACCACCCAGCAAGACAGTTAGTTGAATTTTCCAAAGCTATCATTGAGTTGTCATTCAAATTAGAGTTAATGCCTAGCCTTTGGAAAATTTATCCGACGAAGAATTACAAAAAGCTGATAGATGTTTTGGACAGACAATGGAAGTGAGTAAATAGATATTTAAGGTGTTATAACACTACTAATAAAAAGGGGCAACTGGGATTCCACATTCGGTTTAACGAAAGGGCTGCCGTACCAAATGATAGACACATTAAATACAATTTCTTGTATCTTCCAGCATTAGCGCCACATACTTAGCTGAAGCAAAGAAAAGCATTGACGAAAGAGGCCACGACATACCAGAAGAAGACAAAAGTATTATTGAAAAATTACTGGCCGTAGACGAAAATGTAGCCATTATGATGGCCAATGAAATGCTAATGGCGGGTATTGATACAGTAGCGTTCACAGCCATAAATGTAATGTATCATCTGGCAATCAACCCTAAAGTGCAAGACAATTTAAGAGAAGAAATAAGAAAAGGAGAAAGCACGAGATATTTAAAAGCATGTATAAAAGAAGCCACGAGGATTTATCACGTAGTTCCTGCTAATTTAAGAAGAAGTACAAGAGATCATGTGGTTGGTGGATATCATATTCCTGTAGGGGTAAGTGGAATAGTTTTTGCGTAGTTTAAGGTGAGATAGCGCTATGAATTATTTTACCACTATCCCACTTGTCTGACGGTAGGTAAAGATACGGTCTAAGATGTAGCACGCTTTCCTAGAAGATATCTATTCACTCGTGACTTGAGGCCCCCAAATACAGTACACGTAAGGCAAGACAGACGCAGGCAACTAATTCCATTCTCATGCTGTACGAATGAGGAATGACGAAGGAAAACGCTTAGTGTGAAGTGTTGTACAATATTCATTATTATTTAATTTTATTTACTTATGGTACCTAGTTATTCAAGCGTAAAGAAGAAAGGCCATTTTTAGGAGATTTATAGCTCTCTAAACATCAATGTGCTTATAATGTTCTGGGTATGTACGATAAGTAACTTTGATTTTTTTTATTACACAGGTTGACGTCGTCGCACCTAATCAGTTCTTATCAAATCTGGACGAATATTACCCTCGAGCTAAAGAATTCCTTCCTGAAAGGTGGCTAGTAGACAAAAGTGATCCCTTTTACTATGGAAACACACATCCTATGGTATCTTTGCCATTCGGTTTTGGTGTCAGAAGCTGCATCGGCAGAAGAGTTGCAGAATTAGAAATAGAATTGCTAATGAAAAAGTTATTTGATGAGTTTCAAGTGTCTTGGGAAGGGCCACCTATAAAGGTGGTTACGACGGTTATAAATACCTTTAAAAACCCCTTGCCTTTTAGGTTTAAAGATGCGAAGTAAATTAATAATAAGAACATGTTTCTAATTAAGGAGACGGCAATGACTTTAGTATTCAAGTGTTATCTATTTGTAACTTAGTTGTTTTAAACAAATGATTAAATGTTACTCTTCTTATATCTGCGGATAGTTTTCTTATATCCTACAGCCTATGTCGCGATGGCCGAATAACTATGCAAAATATTATTATACTAATAAATTCGAATTTGATCGAATCCCGGCCGGCCGTGCACCAATGTATATTTCTTAAGAAAAATGTATGGGGGCTAATTGACATTGCTATTACGGTGAAGGAAAACCTCTGGAAATGGTCGACTAGGCTGAGAGGGTAGTAGGTGCTGGGCAAGCCTACTCCATCCACACGCAAAAAAGACCCAATTAAAAAGGGTCTGATTGCGGAAAACAGCCCCTTTAAGTACAAGTACCTATACTAATAAATTGATATCCGAAGGGTAGCTCGATGTTTAGCTTGATACAAGAGTACGGTATAGAAAAGACAAAAGCAAAAATGCATTCTGTCCCTACTCTTGTAAAGTGCAGAGACGTGGATATCCAATGTCAAGCAGGAGCGGAAATTGAATGCCTTCCACGTGTGTTGCCTACGTTGTATTTTGGGAATCAGTTGGAAGAATAGTCGCAAACGAAAGTGTACTAAAGGCGGTCAGACTGCTTAGCGTTATTGCTTTCCTTATAGAAAGGCAGTTGCGGTGGCTAGGTCATGTCCACCGTACGGAGCACTCTCGTTTGTCACGTCAAACTCTCCTTTCGGAAGTTGGTAGGCCGCCGGCCGCTGTTGAGTTCCAAAGATAGAATTTCAGTTGATCCGAATATATAGAAAACCCTTGGCGAGGATTGTGACAACCGGCGTAAGGTTGTTGTTGAAGGAGTCGTCTCACATAATCATCTGGCAAACTAAGCACGCAGAGAATACCCCATCTTCTAGTAGTTCTGATATTTGTCAACTGTGCGGCTGTCATTGTCTCTCTGGTATAAAACAAACGCTGCGACTCACACGCTGTTAACAACATCTTTCGAAGATGATAAAGGCCAATGATAACTAAATGTTGTTGTATGATCTTTGGATGTTTCTCTACCAATAACAAAGCTGTACTATCCGTTAAGTATATTGTTTTTATCTATGGTAGGTACCTAAATACCTACACGCTTTATTTAGTTTGTGATTAGAGCGCACTGTATTCGTTTTTAGATATGTATGTGATATGTACGGTCGGCAGCATAATTACAAACCTACTGTAGAGTTCTAAAATGACTATTATTGGAATGTTTTCATTCTAATAATTTTTGTTTGAGAAATTCATGAGTTAAAAGACTTTAAACTTCAACTAAAGCAGTTGCCTAGAACTTTGCTTGTGTTGAAAACATTCTTATACTTATAACACCCGTTTTGGCGCACTACCGTACCTTCTCTACTGCATGCCAACTATCAAAAGTTGAACAAATGACCAATGCGTAAGCGTGAAGGTGTATCTAGTTATTCAAGGGCAAACTAATCTGACAGCTTGATTGTATATCTTGTTAATACACTTTTATGTCAGTCGGGAAAAATTGTTTGAATCGAACGCACTGTGTTGTTTTGGTAGAGTTAACTTTGTTAGTGAGTTATCAATACATAGTCAGAACTTAATAGTAAATTGTTACGAATATGAGGCGTAAATACATCAGTGATTCGTGTACATTTTTGAATTTACAATCAAAATATTCTATTGGGTAAGTAAACATCACCTAGATCATCATCACCCTAGGTATGATATCATTAAATTATCGTGCTTTTATATCATTACGATCCATGAGGAAAAATCACAACATTTTAAACTAGCCAGTAATACTATTATGTTATGGTAAAAAGTTTTGTATTTTTTACCAACTATTATCAAGTAAAAAAGTGTGTTGATTTGATAGAGAAGACTGGTCAAGTAAATTTCCTTTTATGCATTAATCACAAGATATATCACATACTAGCTACGCCCCGCGGTTCACCCGCGTAAGTCCCGATCCCGTGGTAATATCGGGATTAAAAGTAGCCTATTTTTTTCAATTCGAACCAGTAGTTCCTGAGATTAGCGCGTTCAAACAAACAACGGACAAAGATGCATAATTTTGCGTTTTTTTTCACATTTCCAAATGATTCTTCGCTCCTATTGGTTGCAAATGAGGTAGAATTGCTAAGTAGCGAGGCAACCTAGTAACTCAAGTTTTTTTTTATAAATTGGCGAATGTCCAACTTAGATGTCCAAATACCTTTGAACTGCGGTGAGGTGTAGGCAACATGTGTAATTATTTTCATTTATTTCTCAGGAGAGGGCAGCACAGAACAGCTTCAACTCTGGTTGATTTGAAAGACGCTAAACCATATGAGTCTATACCAGGGCTTTCCTCTTTACCATTGATTGGACCTATACATCATTTCCTTCCAGTTATAGGTTTGTAATACAAGGATTTGAATTTCCTTTTAAGGTTTCAGCAGATGAGTGACTTTGATAACAGTTTTTCCAATTTTAGGTGAAATAGGACCAGATGCTCAGCTTTTCGCAAAATTGGGTAATTTTAGGGAAAAATATGGACCCATAGTGAAAATGAAAGGGGCTTTAGGTAGAACCGACTTGGTGTTTTTGTTCGAACCCGATAATTTTCAACAGGTAAATAAATTATAGAATAGATAGGCAAGTACCTAGTTGGAACGAAGTTCCTTATAGCGCGTTGCGAAAGGGGGCTAGATGGAAAAAATTAAGACCAAAAGTTGTAACGACACTTTTTGATTTTATTCCTTCACTAATTAATCGAAGGAAACTTCGTTCCATCCGGGTGTTCCTTGACACCTCTCAAGTTTCTTTTTTTTATATTAAAATGGTAGAACATTAGACTTTTAATCCAAGAATCCGGAATTTAAGTCACTATCATGAGCATATTTATACCTATTATACAATTAAACTCACAGTTAAGCGATACTCGCTGATCGTTTACGGTCGTGCGGGTTAAGCGACGCCTGGCGCCAATTAGTAGTGTGGCAAAAATGTATTTTCGTGAGCCCCTCCGTGCTTCGGAAGGCACGCTAAGCCGTTGGTCCCGGTTGCTACCTCTAGTAGCAGTCGTTAGGTCAAGTTAGAGGCCTTTGGGCGATCTGAAAACTCTAACAATAGGTGAGCCGCACCACTATACGAGAAGAAGTAGAAGAAGAACAATAAAACTGACTTTACGAGAAAATTAACAAAATATACACCGAAAATCACATTTTTGGAATTACTTTTTTGTGAAAATGTGAACGAAATAGAATTTAGAATTTTGTAACTAGGAGTACTTATGTACTCAAAAAAATAAGAAAGGAAGTAGGCTACCTACCTTATTTATTTTCTAAATTTATTTATTTGCCAATTTAAAGGTTTTCAGAGCGGAAGAAGTAATGCCACACAGATATGGTTCCCAGACAATAACACACTACAGGGAAGTGTATAGAAAGGATGTTTTTGGAGATGTACAGGGATTAATTACAGCGTAAGATTTAATCTATACTAATATTATAAAGAGGAAAGATGTGATTGTTTGTTTGCATTGAATAGGCTCCGAAACTACTACACTGATTTTGATGAAACTTGATATGAGGATACATTGATGAATTGGGAGTTCCATAGGCTACTTTTTATCCCGATATTCCCACGGGATTGGAAGTTAGGCGGGTGAAACCGCAAGGTTATAGGTACCTATTATGTGTTAAATAACTGCGGTTAACGCAGAATCGCCAGATTAATAAACATATCAATAAAATCTTTTACGTCCTAGTTACCCAACCCTATGCTCATCTAATCTGTTATGTTGGTCACCGACAGAATTACGCATTTAAAATATTAGTGATAATTACTGGTTGAGTAGCTTATCTAAAATAGGCACTCGTAGCATAAAACCACTCTACAAAATTACTTTAATCTACTTTACGTTACTCTAGAAATGGTAATCAGTGGCGTGATATGCGAACAAAAGTGAACCCAGCAATGCTTAAACCGAAACTGGTGACACTGTACAAACCTGGACTTGATGATATTGCAAATGATATGGTTGCCAAGTAAGTATACGTACCAAGATACAAAGGATTCTATAATATCTATATCTACTTGTATACGGGCTGTTTTCCGCAATTAGACTCTTTTTAATTGAGTCCATTTTGCGTGAGGATGGAGTAGGCTTGCCCAGCACCTACTATCCCTCTCAGCTTAGTCAACCATGTCCAGAGGAGAGAACTTGTCAATACTTCTGGAGCCTACTAAGCCGTGGGTTTCATCGCGATGTTTTTCTTCACCATAAAAGTAATGTCAATTAGCGCACATACATTTTTCTTAAGAAAAAACCATTGGTGCACGGCCGGCCGGGATTCGAACCCACGACCTTCAGAATATCTATATCTATCTACACTAATATAATAATACATAGGCTGCACTAAAAGTATCGGGAATGGAATATTTCCACTGTTCCTGTCATATTTTAATCTTTTTAATTGAAAACTCCTTGGTTTTAAAAATCGAATACCATTTATTTATTTTAAAAAAGAATCTCGGTCTTGTCACTAGGTTTTGTCAAACTTGTTTAGTCGTTGAGAAAATGGAATTGACTCGAGAAAATTCAAGAGCGATGATTTATTATGACTTTCGAAGTGGTTTATCACAAAAACAGTGTGTTGACGGGATGATTTCTGCATTTGGTGATGAAGCCCCATCCAAAACCACAATTTATCGCTGGTTTGCTGAATTTCAACGTGGACGTGTCAAGCTCAGTGATGATCCCCGTCAAGGTCGTCCAAAAACTGCACTCACCCAAGAAAACGTTGATGCTGTGCGTAAGCTGATTGAGGAAGATCGACATGTAACATACCGCGAAATTCAGGCAACTTTAGACATTGGCATGAGTCAAATACAAATAATCTTGCATGAACAATTAGGTGTAAAAAAGTTGTTTTCCCGATGGATACCGCATTCGCTCTGTGAAGAGCAAAAAGTGGCTCGCGTTACTTGGTGCGTCAGAACTCTCGAAAGATTCCACGCAGGATCCTCAAATGTTGTATACAACATCGTATCAGGTGACGAATCCTGGATATACGCGTACGAACCCGAAACAAAAAACCAGTCACGAGTTTGGGTGTTCGAAAATGAGTTAAAGCCAACAAAAATTGTTCGTTCACGGAGTGTTGCAAAAAAAATGGTGGCCACGTTTGTCTCCAAAACCGGCCATGTTGTGACTATTCCTCTTGAGGGACAAAGAACGGTTAATGCAGAATGGTATGCTAGCATTTGTTTGCCACAGGTCGTTTCTGAACTCCGTAAAGAGAACTGCAGCCGCCGCATCATCCTCCATCACGACAATGCGAGTTCTCACACCGCGAACAGAACAAAAGAGTTTTTAGAGCAAGAAAACATAGAATTATTAGACCATCCGCCGTACAGCCCCGACCTAAGCCCTAATGATTTCTATACTTTCCCTAAAATAAAGAATAAATTGCGTGGTCAGAGATTTTCATCACCTGAAGAAGCTGTGGACGCCTACAAAACGGGCATTTTGGAGACCCCAACTTCCGAATGGAATGGTTGCTTTAAAGATTGGTTCCATCGTATGGAAAAATGTGTTAAGTTTCGCGGAGAATACTTCGAAAAGCAATAAATACATTTTTAAATAGTAATGTTGTGTCACTTCCTTGATTCCCGAAATTTTCAGTGCCGCCCTCGTAGGATATCATTTTTTTGTTTTTTTTTGTTAGTAACAAATAAGCTGAAACTCCTCACCCGATTTTAATGAAACTTGGTATGATTGCCCGGTTTTCATTAATTAGGGTGAATATGTTGACATGTTTGTTTCCAGAAATGTATCTCTATTAGTAACATTATCGATTGAAACAATAATATTTTTTTGGAAAAGGAACAGGTTCCATTCCCGGCTAGAGTAATAACTTTTTATAAAATGCCGTTTAAGTTTTTATGAATATCAAGCACGCAACTAATTTCAGCATTTTTCGCTATTTACGTGGAGTTTCAGGGGTATATCCTTACAGTTTAGGATATACCCCTGAAACTCCACGTAAAAAAATCCTCCTGTATATTTAAAAAAAAACTACAAAGCCTCAAATGTTTTTGTTTTAAGGATAGGCAGAATGAAAGATGACCCTGATTTTGGTGACAAACTGCAATTAGAAATGACAAAGTGGGCTCTAGAGTCTGTGGCATTTGTGGGTTTGGGAGCTAGAATCGGTTGCCTAGATGATAACTTACCAGAGGACCATCCCGGAAGGCAGCTGATAGATTGTGCACATACGATTTTCGATTTGTCATTCAAGTTGGAAATTATGCCAAGTATTTGGAAAATTTATCCTACAAGGAATTATAAAAAGATGATGGAAGTTTTGGATAGACAGTGGGAGTAAGTATCTAACAAATATGCTGTATAAACTATTTATTTACTAAAACCTTCCCCTTGAATCACTCTATTAAAAAAAACCGTAACAAAATTCGTTGCGCAGTTTTAAAGATCTAAGCATACATAGGGACAGAACGGCGGGAAACTAGAGCGGCGAATTTGTGGTTTTTCCTACGTAGTGTTGATAATCTATACATATAAAATTCTTTGTCCTGAATGACTGACTGACTGACTGACGGATCAACGCCTAAACCGCTAATCGTAGAGACCTGAAACTTGGAGGGCGTGTTCTTTGTATCACGTAGGCATTCGATAAGAAAGGATTTTGGAAAATTCTACTCCAACGCGAACGAAGTCGCGGGTGTAAGCTAGTGCAGGGATAAATTATTTGGCGTGTGGCAATAGTTGCAGCATTTAGAGTTAAATGATAGCTAAGTACTCTAATAATAATTAAACTAGCGTTTGGGTACTATAGTATAAATTATCATAAGTTTTACTACACATGACTGCTATTTAAGGTTTGAAGGCACATGAGAAAGCCATAATCCTACTAATATTATAAATGTGAAAGTTTGTGTGTGCGTGTGTGTGTGTTTGTTACTCCTTCACGCTAAAAGCACTTAACCGATTGCAATGAAATTCGGTATGTAGATAGCTGGAGGCCTGGATTAACATATAGGCTACTTTTTATCCCAATATTCCCACGGGAACGGAACATACGCGGGTGAAACCGCGGGGCGCAGCTAGTTACTATATATATCCTGAATCATTTTCAGAATCAGCACAGCATACTTAATCGAAGCTAGGAAAAACATCGAAGCAAGAGGACATGACATACCAGAAGAAGAAAAGGGAATAATTGAAAAATTACTGGCTATAGACGAAAAGGTGGCTATTATGATGGCAAACGACATGCTGCTGGCAGGAATCGATACAGTTTCCTTTATGAGTTTAAACGTATTGTATCATATAGCAACAAACCCAAGAGTACAAGAGAAATTAAGGGAGGAAATAAATACTGGTGATAGCTCACGTTATTTAAAAGCATGTATAAAGGAAGCTTCGAGGATTTATCACGTGGTTCCTGCTAATCTGAGGAGGATTACTAAGGATCATGTTGTTGGTGGATATCATATTCCTGCAGGAGTAAGTGGAAAATCAAATTCTTCATTCAGTAGGCCTATTCTCGTAAATAAAAAATAATAAATATCGCCGTACAAGTTAAAAGTTCTTCAGAACTTTTTCGATGCCGCCAACAACTCCCAAAAATTATAAGAAGAGGTCAATCAGAAGGCCAATTCAGGTAAATAAAATTGTTTAAATTACATTGCAATATTTCAATTGCATTTCGATTACAAAAAATATTCTTGAGAATCCCAAAACCTGACTTTCGAGTCCGTTTGTTTGTCTGTCACCAGGCTGTATCTCATAAACCATGACAGCTAGAGAATTGAAATTTTCACAGATGATGCATTTCTGTTGCCGCTATTACAACAAATACTAAAAATAGAAACAAGTATTTTGTAATCGAAATTATATTGCAATGTAATTTGAACAATTTTATTTACGAGAATTGGCCTTCTGTTTGACCTCTTCTAATAATTTTTGGGAGTTGTTGGCGGCACCGAAAAAGTCCTGAAGAACTTTAACTTGTACGGCTTTATTTAATGTAATTTAGATTAGTTAGATTAGCTATTTAAGGTGAAAGGATACTGGTGCTCTCTCCATACAAACGTAGTCGACTGTTGCCACCCTTGATAATGACACTAGAGCAAATATTTTTGAGGAAACAGTCGACTATACGTTTGTATGGAGAGAGCGCTTGCTACCTTTTCCTCTTAATGATCTTTCATTTTCATTATAGGTAGATGTCGTATCTCCAAATGAATACCTATCAAACCGGGACGAATACTACCCTCGAGCTAAAGAATTCCTACCAGAAAGATGGCTAGTAGAGAAAAGCGATCCCTTATATCATGGCAAAACACATCCCATGGTTACTATGCCGTTTGGATTCGGCGTCAGAAGCTGTATAGGTAGAAGAATTGCAGAGCAAGAAATACAATTGTTGATGAAACGGTTGATTGAGAAATATCAAGTAACATGGGAAGGGGCTCCTGTAAAAGTGGTTACAAAACTACTGAATAGTTTTCCGAATCCATTGCATTTTCAATTTACACCAGTTAAGTAGGTTATGATTTAGCCATTGCTAATAATATTTTAAGCTATTGCATAGCTTTTATCGCGGGCTTTGAGCGCGGCGACCGAATCAAGAAATTCCGTAACGAAAATAAAACCTAACACCCCCCAATCCGCCTACTTTTTACATTGCATGTCTCTAATACATTCAGGAACTGGTTAGGTGGATGAGTGTGTTTGTCATGCATGGTGTCCGTCCAGTGAAGAACCCATATTCGTTTCACTCCAGGTGTCTTGGAGCTGTTTGTTTTAATCGATTGATGCTTTTGTTAACTTGCATTAGCTCATTTGCCAATAATACGTTTTTTGTCTGTAAGTTAGTTTTGAATCACGGAAAACAACCGGCCAAGTACGAGTCTGACTACCACACGGAGGGTTCCATACTATGTTGTATGGGAGCCCCACTTAAATATTTGTTTCTCTTCTGTATTTAGTATTTATCATAGCACCAGAAATACAGCCTGGTGACAGACAGACAGTGAAGTTTTAGTAATAGGGTCCCGTTTTTACCCTTTGAGAACGGAATCCTAAAAACTACTGACAATTTGTATGCTTTTCATGTCATTTATTTCTATGTGATCGGAACTTAAAATTTGTACTTTTGTAAATGCATTTATTTAACTATTTTAGGGTATTTGTGAATAAAAATACTGATAAAAAAACGACTAAGGTTTCCTATATTTAGCTTGCACCCATACTCTATACATGGTCAACATTTTACCTCTATTCACTTGCAGTCTCCTATCAATTAGATTCTGTTCTTGGACAAAACCCACATCTGTGAACAGCTTTGTTATCTCTTCCTGGGTAAAGAAGTAGACTTTCGTGTTATCACCTCTAGCGTAGAAGTTATCTGATATGCATCGTCCTTTTTTAAAGCGCAGTTGAGCTAAGTCGTAGCGACCATAATCTCTAAACACGACCAAGCCGCCTGGCTTGAGGTATTTGTAAATCTGTCTTATTACTGTTGACATTCTGAAAAAGTAAAGGTAGTCCCATTAATTATAAGAAAAGAGGATTCTGCGCTTCTAGTCGGAGCTGGGTGGGCTGGAGTAGCATTCAACGATCACGCGCAAAGGGTAGACTGATGCCTAAGTGTAGAAATAGAAGCAATTAACCTGTTATTATAACAAATATACATATAATAGTCTATTAATATGTCACAAACAAGTGTGAGCTTTCTTATACTGGTTTATTGATATGACTCACACAGCGCAGGGGCTTCCGCTCATAAGGGTAGGCAGTAAGAAACAATCTATGGGTACCTCCTTTGGATTGATGAATATTCTATGGCATCAAGCCAAGGCGTGTTGGTCTTCTCAGTGTTTCCTTTCACTGTATGAGTTTAATGTGTAAGTACACAATAGTACATTACGATGCAAGTGTGGTAAATTGATCATTGCATACAAGCGGCTTACGGCGCGCAGTCGCACTTGCGTATCGTACGACGTTTTTATCACAGTTGTGAGTAAAAGAAAATACTTGATAAAATAATAAAAAGTTAACAAAATATTTGTGTTTAAGGCGGCAATCAATGTTGGATAATGAGTCTAAAAGCGGTTTAATAAGATCCACTTTATGAGCAACTGTGATAAAAATATAGATATTATCATTTGATTTCCACAGCGGTAAGTTATAAGTGTTGAAACTGTAAGGTCTAGAAGGATATAAAATCACATGAGGTACTTACTTTGTAGGATCAATCGCTGACAACACAAAAATAAGAACAATAATATCCAATGAATTATCTTCAAACGGCACATTCCAATCATCCAGAGTCACATCCAGAACAAAGACATTACATCTAGATGTGTCATACAGTTCACTTTCCTTCATTATTTCTACTGCTTTAGATGAGAAATCACATCCATAGATGAATAGATTTGGATCTTTACTGTACTGCATGATTGGGAATATTGTATTTCCGACACCGCAACCTATTTCAAATATGCAGCGTTTGTCTGTACTCTCTTTAGGCTGGTCATTGTTAGATGTATTTGTGCTTTGACCATCGGGGTACACTCGTACTGGAGCAGAGGTGTTATCAGGAGCTAATTCCGGAAACTCGGTGAAGAGCCAATGTCGGTCTTTGAAAAACCTGGAATAGTAAGTCAATTGGTATAAATAAATCTATTTTTGTCAAATTAACTTTCAAAGTTAAAGAATTCAAACAGGAATTATTTTGGTGTTTTATATTTTGTTATTTAAATCTAAATACAAAAGAAAAATGTGACTGACTAATCTATCAACACGCAGGTCAAACCAATGGATAAGACTAAAATTAGGCATTTAGTATCGGATAATTAAACTTTTATGCACACCGTCACAATTCAAAAATTAGTTGAATCTAAACTACAGAACTAATCTTAGTGATTTTCGTGACAACATTCATTTTCTTATAGGGGATGAAACCGGTAAGAACCAGTCTTAATTTACCTGTTTTCGTGAAGACCATAGAAAGCATCCCAATGTTTATCAGCACATTCATCCAAAGATTTTAAACGATCTTCCGAAAAAGTAACTTGTGAATTCTCTTTCACTTTCTCTTTAGCTTTGTTTTCTTGCTCCTCATCCCACTGTACATTGTCCCTGTAAAATAATTAATTAATAACACAAGCACAAGGTTTTTTTAAACTAATTTTTAGCATTGTTTTTAAGTACCAAGTGTTAAAAAGATAGACATGTTTTTTGTCGTCTAAATAGCGAGATCCACCAGCAGGCTTTTTCCTATGTCGTGTGCTTTCTAAATAATTCAATTTATCCTCATTTTTTCCGAAACTCTTACAATATCTAGAGAATATTTTGAATACGGTACCACGCGTTGTGTTTGAAGACCTCATCAACATTTTCTAGGAATCTGTTTCCAAATTGTGGACGTTTCTCCGGCGGGTCTGCCATTTAATTAATACTTGATAGTTCACTTTATCAGTAAGATGTTAATTCATTTTAGGAAAATCGAAACATAATTTGTAAACATAACCTAAAAATAAAATGACAAGATTTGAATATGACATTTGACAGAAAACTGGCATGACATCAGAAAATATTAACTTTTCTTTCAAGTTATGGCTTAGCACTATTTCAGCACATAGCCAATGTCAAAAAAAAGTGTTCTATATATCCTTTTTAATAAGTTTTTAATGTTTTTACTGTTTTCACCAGTCAATGACTTTCTTACTATACAGTTTGAGTGAGGCACGAGGTACGAAGGTTAAATTCTATGAGTTTGAGACATACAGTAAAAAAATCCATGTCCTTTATTTTGACCCCATCCCCACTTAAAGTTAGCTTTAGGTGGGCCTTACAGTACGTAACAAAACCTACCTACCTATCCTATAACAGAAATATTTAGATACTTTAAGGTTTAAGGTAAGTACCTGGATGACCGAGCTTTGCTTGGTATTTTTTTATTATTTTTTACTTAGTCTAACCTCAAAGCAAACACTCATTGACTTCGTGTTACTTAACAACGCCATCTGCTGGAATAACTTTATTGCTCACAAAAAATAGTATTAGTAGTTCGCCAATAGATGTCAGGAAGAGTCATATTTTTCAGATACAAAAAAGCAAGTTTCGATAAACACGAATAAAATGACATTTTCTAAAAATGATTCCTAGCTAGATTGATTTATCGCCCCCGAAACCCCCAACAAACGAAATTTCATGAAAATCGTTGGAACCGATTTCGAGATTCCAATTATATATATATATATATACAAGAATTGCTCATTTAAAGATATAAGATAAATAAATAACCTTATGACCTACCTACGTTTTATCCCTTATTTAAAAAATGGAAAGATAGGTCCTTTGGTGAAATTGTGTCGTATTTTACTTTAATTATTGCCATAAAAGGACGTCCTAAAACCTAAAATGATTCTACGAGTCATTAATGAGTTTCTACGAACGAAATTGCTGCACGTTCATTGACTACCTATTTTCATTTTCCTATCCCTAATAATAAAAAATGTCTTTCACGCCTAAACTGATGGTATGAATTTTAGGATATGTACATAAATTGGACCATGGGCAAGAATATAGGCTACTTTATACATGGGTGAAACAGCAGAGCGCAGCGAGTTTATCACAAGCACAGGAATAAATAAAGTTTCACATTCAAAGTGATTGGATAATCACTAACACGCCATCTGAACGCTGCTCTTTTCTTCCTAGGTGACTCAGATAGGTGTCCCCCACCTCTTTGTCTTATAATAACTACTAGCTGCTAGTAGTCCATGAGCTAGTAATAATTATAAGACAAAGAGGTGACTCAGATAGACGGCCTATCTCACCTCGGTTTCATCCGCATAAATCCCTATCCCGCGGGAATTTTGGAATTAAAAGTATCCTATTATAAGGAACCAGGGAGTGATAATAAAAGTATCGTTGAAACAGAAAGTACTTTTAGTTTATTCAAGTTATAGACAACCTTCTTTCTTAGCAGATAGTCGAAAAATGCCTAATCTAATCATCATTACATAAAAAGATGGCTACCTTTTCCCTCCATTTTGATATATCTAACAAGGAATTAACAATTTAACCACCTTTTTATATAAAAGTCGTAACATAAACATATTTTATCAAATAGATTAATGTAAATACTTTATAAATTAATTAGAAATATTATATAAACAAAATAAACAGAAAATATATTACTTTTCATGAAATTAAATTAATAATTGATATCTTTGACTAAGACAAAAGTCATACTTGAACAAACATTATGACTTTACTTTATAAAATTACACGTTTATATAATTTATCAATAAATTTGTAATATTAAACAAATAACTTACATAGAAAATATAATCACATTTTTTAAAAATAAATAATAATTATTATGTTTGACTAAACTGACGACTTCCGTTTACAAATTTAAATAGGTGTTGCCAACATACTAAAATATAAAAGGCAACAATTGTTACACTATGTCCTTCTTCATCCCCTAAACTACAAATTTGCAGGTTTTCATCTAAATTGGCCCATGCAGTCGTTTAATCGTAAAAAGAGAACTAAGCAACAAATAAATTAAGAAAGAAGAAAAGAAAGAAATAACATTTTATTTTTTATATTGTTCATAACTGGTTTGTTAACAAAAAATAACAAATGATTGTCTGTAAAGTCGGTTTACGGACACTAATTTTACATGATAACGTCATAAGAAATCGATGAAAAATTGAGATTTATTTGATTCCTTTATATTTTTTTCCTTTTTTATCTTTTTTTTCTTTAATTTATTTTCCTTTATATGTAAAAGTCTTCTATTCGTCACTCGTCACACACACCACAACACAAGTCCTAATGAGCGATATTATTATTAAATACTATGTTTCCTAAGTTACCATGACGCATGACGTCACACAATATTACCGTAACACTTTTTTGTGAATATATTGTTGTGCAGGTATTCCACCAATTTATTACACGTTATCACGTCAAAAAACATACTTACAAAAGGTTCGTCCTCAGCACGATGCTAGAACAAGAACAAGAAGCCCCAGCGCTGATTGATAAACATACTTTCGGATTTTTTATATTAACTAGGATAGGATTAAGAGGAAAGGGTACCGGGGGCTCTCTCCATACAAACGTAGTCGACTGTTTCCTCCCTGGATGATGACACTAGCACAAATATTTTTGTACCATAAAACTTTTAACTGCCATGACTATGCCCCTATGTTTTGTTTTTTTCATTTTCTAATTATCATGGATATTAAGATGTAAAAACGAAAAGTTATGTATAGGCTAAAAAAAAATATTAACACCGGTACCCTTTCACCTGAAGAAGACAGATATAGACCAAGATATAAGTACTAAACCAAATACCTACATACATACGAAGATAAAATATTATTAGTACCTACATATCGCGAGAAAACAAATATTTGCTACGAACTCTTACTGCTACGAATCTCGTAGCGAGTTCGAAATACATTCGTGTATTGAACTAAGCTACAGCGTAGATAAGTAGTACGCCATCGTTGTATATTTCTCCACAAATGTTGTACCATCTTTCACTTTAATTAAAAACTAAACTAAACTAAACTAAAAAAATATTTCGTAAAAATAAGGAAAACTACTTAGAAATTGCTTTATTGTCATTCTGTAAATCTATTTATTTGTTTTTATCTTTATATTTTGTCACTATTAACAAAGTTTTAAAAACCTTTTTGTGGGGCTTATGACCCACAGTTATCTTTACCTACTTTCTATCGTATTAATATTATTAATGTGGAAGTTTGTGTGTTTGTGTGTATGTTTGTTATTCCTTCACGCCAAAAACTACTTGGTAATGTAGACCTGGAGACCTGGATTGTCACATAGGTATTCCCTATTTGAAATGTGAAAGAAACTCTGTCAGTCTATTACGCTTTCACGCCTAAACCGATGAGATGAATTTTGGTACAGATACATTGGACCATGAGGAAGGATAGGTATAGGCTACTTTAAAAATAAATAAATAATAATAAACAAATATTGCAGGACATTCCACACATCGCCATCAAGCCCCAAGCTAAGTAACTACACTTGTGTTATGGGTGCTAGACAACGGATATACTACTTACTTTACTATATATATATACTACTTATATACTTTATATACTTATTATTTTGGAAATATATACTTATAATACCATATTTTATTTATATTCTAAGAAACAGAACACAGCGCCATCTATTGGGTGTATTTGCAACCTAGATGTCAAACAATATTGAAGAATTTTATAGATGAATCAACGTACACCGCCATCTATGAGAACTTCATAAAACTAAACAGTAAATAAACACTTGCTTAAGAAACCATTAATTGATACATTTTATTCGTTTAGGTACATTCACGACATAAGCTAATAATAGAGATGATAACAATCCTATCCAGTAAGTTAGACCAAAATACGTGAAATTTGATTGAAATCGGTTCAGTAGTTTTGGAGTTTATTGGCAACATACATCGTGACACAAGATTTTTATATATACAGATAGAAACAACCAGACCACAGATAAATATCTAAGCATAAATACTTGTCTGAGGCGGGAATCCCGCAAAACTGTGTTCGGCAGTCCGGCATGGTGACCATTGTGCCAACTAGGTCGTCAAAATCGTGTATATCCCATTTATATACCGATCCCGAATTTATGCGGGAGAAACTGCGAGGTGCAGCTTTTTTTTTGCCATTTATTACCATTTAAAAGAAACTTAAAAAACATTAAGTACTTAACCTAGCACAGCGAAACCACTAAGGTTTATAATTATGCTAAGTACATTTAAATTTACGTCGATCTAGTTTAATATAGTTACAAGTAGGGTTAATTTAATGATTGTAACGGTACTTACGATAATAGACCGATTTGGTACTTACATTATAGTTCAAACGGGATCTGGACAAATACACCTCGAACTTAATAAGGAAAATTAATTGAAATAAAATAAGTAGTGATAATAAATTAGTAGTGATAATAAAATAAGTAGTGATAATAAAATAAGTAGTGATAATATAATTTCAAATATTACGTAGCGAAGTGAGAAGTGAAACTGCGAGGCGCAGCTAGTAAGCTATGTATCTGAAGTGCAAACGTAACTTCGACATCCCTACACAAGTTATACAGACGATTCTAGAACTGTCTCCTTGATAGCTAGTAGCGACTAGCGATAGTTTGGTAGGATTCTGTTGAACAAACAAACTATTGACAAGTTTTCAGACGTGTAAGTAAATTATGTCAGCCAGACAGGCGCAGCACGAGTTTAACGTTTAATTAAATTGCCTACTACCTATTTCATAGGTTGTTTAATTACATTTTGATAGGTATATTAATTTTTGCTAAAGCGCTTGTCGCGTGGTTGATAAATAGGTAAATGGGGATCCTTCTTTCCGCAAAAATATCTATTATGCCAAATATTTTATGCGAAAAAGATTTTATGTCAAAAACATTTTATGCCAAAAAAATTTTGTTTTGTTCAACCAATGTTCAAAAGACACGAGAGTACCTTTTAAAAAAACCACCACCGTAGTGAGTTGAGACGAACCATTTCCCATCTGAACACAGGTGGTCAATTGAGATATATTGATTTAATTTATTCCTGATTCTCAACCGGTGGTGAAGTGGGAATATTTCGACTCAACTACCAGTGTCAAACAGAAACAACAACCGGCCAAGTGCGAGTCGGACAAATGGCTCTATATATTTAGGAATAGCTGCGGCTCGTGGATTCACCCGCGTAAGTCCCGATCCTGTGGGAATATTAAAATAAAAAGTAGCCTTCCTCGATAAATGGACTTTCCAACACAAAAATATTTTTTTAATTCGAACCAGTAGTTCCTAAGATTAGCGCGTTCAAACAAACCAACAAACTCTTCAGCTATATATATATAACTAGCAGCACTCCGCGGTTTCACCCGCGTATCTCCCGATCCCGTGGGAATAGCCTATAGCCTTCCTCGACAGATAGACTATACAACACAATTTATTTTTAATTCGAACAAGTTGTTCCTGAGATTAGCGCGTTCAAACAAACTAACTCTTCGGCTTTATAATATTAGTATAGATAAGTATAGATTTGTTGCTAAAACAGCAACAGAAATACATCACCTTTGAAAATAACAACTGTCTAGCTATAATATCTCGGTTCATTAGATACAGCATGGTGACAGACAGACAGACGGACAGTGCAAAATTTAGTAAAAGGGTTATTACCCTTGGGGTACAGAATATGTATAAATATTAATATAGTTTTAATTTTTAGTTTTTTTTTTGTTATTGTTTTATTTAACTATTTTGTAATTATTTTAATGAGATGTAAATTAAGGCGAATATTATATATTATATCTGGTTTAATTTTCAGTGCATTCTACGCTATAACAGTCAGTACTTGAAGATGAAAGATACTTACAGCATGGGGACGCAAAACCGCATCCCATCAAAGGCTATTCGGTGCGGATTAATCCGGCTCGAAGGACTAAGTCCTGAACAGTTCTATTCTACAACTTTTGTCTACCTATAGCTATGTTTACTTATGTTTATTAGGTGCAATGGCTCCGTGATTTCTATACGTTATAAGCCGACTTCAAAATAGGATGATAAAAATTTATGAGTTTAACCTACCCGACTGCAAGGAAAGGGTTAAGGTTTTCTCGCATATCTTTGTATGTTTGTTTGTAATATTGTTTACTAGCTGCGCTCCGCGGTTTCACCCGCGTATTTTCCGTTCCCGTGGGAATATTGGGATAAAAAGTAGCCTATGTTAACCCAGGCCTCCAGCTGTCTACATACCGAATTTCATTGCAATCGGTTAAGTGGTTTTAGCGTGAAGGTGTAACAAATATGTACACACACACACACACACGCACACACAAACTTTCACATTTATAATATTAGTAGGATTCCCTCATATCTTTCTTACTCATCATCATCCGAGCGATGTTCCCGGTTGCATCCCTCTCGGGAGCCCGGGGTCCGCTTTCCTGCTTTTACGCCTCCACTTCGCACGATCTTCAGCATCCTGGTTTGTAAGGCCATTTGCACGCATATCACCCTTTACGACGTCAAGCCAGCACTTCTTGGGTCTACCCAGTCTGCCACGACCCGGCGGAGGTGCCATGGCAAGACATTTGTTCCCCACGTAACTAGCCGGTTTTCGCAAGACGTGACCGTACCAGCGTAGGCGGCATTCTTGCAATTTATCTGCAATGTCTCGGACATGAAGGCTGCCCCGGATGCGAGAGTTCCTGACGCGATCCTTTCGCGTCACTCCACACATCCAGCGCAACATCTTCATTTCCGTGACACGCAGCTCCTGCTTATGTCGCTCAAGCACCGGCCACGCCTCACTACCATACAAAAGGACAGGTCTAATGATGGTTTTATAGACCTGTCCCTTTAGTTTAACCGGCATTTTGGGGTCACAAATGACACCAGTCACCTCACGCCACTTGGCCCAAGCCGCTGAAATGCGTGACTTGACGTCGCAATCGATGTCGCCGGACGCGTGAAGCACAGATCCCAAGTACTTAAACTGGTCCGTCCGCTCGACCATATGACCGTCTACGCAGACGGGTGTGGGATCTGTGGTATTGCAAGTCAAGTACTCTGTCTTCGCCACATTCAGTTGCAAACCGCCGTTCTCAAGCGACTCCTTCCACGTGTGTACACGTTGGACCAGCCGCCCCTTATCCGAATCCGCCAGCGCAATATCATCAGCGTACATGAGCAGCCACGGAGGCTGCTCATGTGCATCCCTGATGGCAACGGACAGTGCATCCAATATTACGCTGAACAAGAACGGGCTTAGGACGGAACCCTGGTGAACTCCAACGGTAACAGGGAAGGGTTTAGTGTCACCAACAGCAGTTCGCACCACGGAATCAGAATTTCGGTACATGTCTCTGATGATTTCAACATAGGCTTCCGGCACCCCTTTGGACCGCAGCGCCCACCAGATCATCATGCGAGGAACACAGTCAAAGGCCTTCTGCAAATCTAGAAATAGAAAATGCAGAGGCGTATTCTTCGTCCTGTATTTCTCCATAACGATCCTTAGGGCGAAAACAGGGTCCATGGTGCCATGCCCGGGGCGGAAACCATATTGACACCCAGAGACAGTGCACTCCTGTCGGATCCGAGAGTCGACTATCCGTTCGTAGAGCTTCATGGTGTGGGACATGACCTTTATACCTCGATAACTGCCACACTCCTGCACCGATCCCTTGCCCTTGAAAACCGGGGTAATAATACTCAATCTCCATTGGGCAGGGATCTCGCCCTTCTCGAGTATGCGGTTAAAGAGGTTGGTCAGGATGCCCACACCACGAGAACCCATCGCCTTCCACACTTCGATAGGGACTCCATCGGCTCCGACAGATTTCCGATTCTTCATGCGGCGAAGAGCCTTGCGGACTTCTTCAGGCGTAATCGGTGACACAAGTCCTTGATTCGGAGGGAGTTCCGGTGGCTGCACCTCTTTGTGCTGCTTATTCAGCAGCTCGTGGAAATACGAGCGCCATCTCTCCTTCACCGCGAGGTCCTCGCAAAGCAGGTTACCATCGGGGTCTTTTACACAGCGGCACCTGGATATATCCTGCGCCGCTTTTACCCTCGACCGTGCCAACTTATAAATAAGCTTCTGCCCCTCAGACGTTTCCAACTTATCGTACAATGACTGTAAGTGGTTCTGTCTGGCTCTGGCTACTGCTCTTTTTGTGGCACGTTTGGCGGCTTTATACGAGTCGCGATCTTCAGGAGAGTTGGACGCTTGCCACTTTTTAAAGAGGGCTTTCTTCTCCTTAGTCTCCCTTTGGACTGTGTCGTCCCACCACCAAGTTTCCCTGTCACATTTGCGTCCACCTTTAGACATGCCGAGCACTGCCTTCGCCGCACCAGTGATCGATGCCTGAATCTTATCCCAATGGTCCTGGATTGGTTCGTCTCCGGCACCAGCGCACTTGTCACCGATAGCCGAGACAAGCTTCTGGGACTTGGTGTCATCCAGCATCCACCATCTGATTTGGCGACGACATCGCTCAGTGTGTTTGTCTTTGGGTTTCACACAGAGATCCATGACAAGAAGACGGTGTTGAGCAGTGAGACTCTCACCGGGTATGACTTTGCAGTTAGCCACGTTGCCGATGTGATGTCTCCTAGTGATTAGGAAATCGATTTGGGTAGCGTGCCTCCCACTCTTGTAGGTGATCAAGTGGTCGGGTTTCTTTTTGAAGTAAGTGTTCACGAGGGCCAGGTCGGCAGTGGCACACGTACGAAGGATTTCTTCCCCTTCCGCATTCCGACTGCCGTACCCGTAGCCTCCATGAACACGCTCAAATTCCACCCCCATCTCGCCAACATGACCGTTCAGATCACCACCCAAAACGATCCCCTGTGACAACGGGATGGCTCCAAGGACCTCACCGAGTTTGTTCCAAAACAATATCTTATCAGCGTCGCTACAACCGACCTGCGGCGCATAAGCACTTATTAAGTGGGTTACAACCCCCTCAATAAGCACCTTCACGGCCATAAGTCGGTCGCTAAAGCGTTTTACCTCCAAGATACAATCATGAAACCCCTCAGCGAGCACCACAGCCACCCCGTTCTCTCCACCAGGTGCACCCGTGTAGATCAGCTTGTAGCCGTTCCCAATGTGCCGGGATCTGCTGCCTTTCCATCGAGTCTCCTGCAGGAACGCCACGGCCACTTTTCGCCTGGAAAGTACGTCGGCCAGTTCCCTCGCGCGTCCGGTTAGCGTGCCAATGTTCCACGTTGCGAAGCGGAGTTTCTTTTTAACAGTTGGGGCTCGCGTCTTTGGCCGTGCCCGCCCATGACACAGTAGCCCTCGTCCACTTCCCACAGGAGTCGGGCGAGGCTCCTGCGCGCCGTTATGCGGCGGCGCCCTATCTATGGGACAACTTCTTCGTAGACTTTCCATATTTTGATGTGGCTTTATTTTTGACTTTTACGGGGGCGACTGCCGTCTGACCCCCCAATCCCCGAGAGGAAAAAGTCAGCGCCAGAGCCTCGTCCGTTTCTCAGCAGGTGCACCAGCTTGCAGGTGAGGTTGACTTGGGCCCAAAGATCTTAGCGGGCCCCATACACCCTAAATCTCACACTCATATCTTTCTTACTCTATGGATTTAATTAATTAAGTTATCGTAAGATTCATCATCATATAAGCAGCCACAGGACGTCCACTGCTGAACATAGGCCTCCCCCAAAGACTTCCAGAGCGATCAGTCGCATGCTCTCTGCGTCCAACAACTTCCCGCGACCTTAATTAAGTCGTCCGTCCATCTAGTCGGAGGGCGTCCCGCGCTGTGCTTTCCGGTATGTGGTCTCTAATCTAAGACTTTTCGGCCCCACGGGGACTTTGTGGAATTACGTTTAGTACCTAGTAAACCCGCGAAAGTTCCAATCCCGTGGGAATATCAGGTTAAAAGTAGCCTATATCTGTTAATCCAGGTCTCTAGTTATCTACATACCGAGTGTTATCGCAATTAGTTCGGTATTTTTTGCGTGAAGGAGTAACAAACAGACTTAATTGTATCGACTTTGAATTGAATTAGATAGATATATTTATTTATTTTATTTTATTGTTTATATACTGTAGTGATTTCGAATATTTGACTTTAAATTTAATTTATCTTAATTTGACACGTTTTGGTCTATGGCTATTTAACATAATATTAATAAATGTGGTATTGATAATGCTATTGTGACAACAGTCACTGTACTTTATTATATTCTAAATTTTCTTTTAATATATTTGTATGTCGAATTTTCGACGAAGTAAGGAGCTGTAATATTTTATAAGATCTATTTGTAACCTACTTCATGTAAGTAATATTTCTATTTATACACACTTTATCACACACTTTATCACAAAAACTCTCACATTTATAATTTAAGTAAGATTTTGTCAAATAAGTATTTACTCTTTTTAACCGACTTCATGTAATTTATAAGAATAGACATAGATATAATGAGCTGAACGTAAATTCTGTTTCAGTTTATTGAAGAGCTTTTACCCGCGACTTCGTCCGCGTAAAAGGTAAAAATGTACCAAGGAATCATGTTGTTTCATGCAAATTTTGCCCCCCTTTTTCAACCCCTAAGGAGTAGAATTTCGGAAAATCCTTTCTTATCGGAACGTCATACAAAGAGCACACCGTCCAAGTTTCAGATTTCTACGATCAGGGGTTTAGGCTGTACGTTGATCCGTCAGTCAGTCAGTCGTTTAGGACAAAGCATTTTATATGTATATGTATAGATGTCCAATAATTAATTCTGATGCCTACAATCGATCCGTGTTGAAAACAATTGTTGCACCAAACAATAACACCAATAAAAACAACAGTTTATCTGAGAAAAGTTGAACCAATAACGTTGCGTAATAAAATAATAACGCGGCACGGTCGTACCACGGAAGTTCGTCGAGATTACTTTCATTTCAACTCAGCTCCTTATTCTTGAGAATTTAATTTTATCGTGGTCTATTTCTAAAACTAGACACCAGTGCTCCATTAGAGACGGTGGTATTGGCCGGGGGGTGAATGGGGTAGGGGGAGAGGGTGTCTCTGCAAACAATCCTCACAGATATTGAACGGGGCGATGCGTTAGGAAATGCAGCCCGCGATCGGTCGCCGGCTGCGTAGTTACATCGAACTCAGTTTAAGAGCGGTTTCGCACTACGTCCGATCCGAATCCGATCCGATATTAAATATTAAATTACCATAGAGATAGTTCTACGACTACTCCGGACCATATTTTCACGGGTACCGGGAACCCGTGAAAATATGATCCAAGTTTAGTTTAGTTTTACGGGACTGTTTTCGCACTTATAGCCTCTTCAATCGGGCCATTGTTCGTGAAAAAAAATATGTTTAATATTTCATTTTGGATCGGATTCGGATCGGGCGTAGTGCGAAACCGCTCTTACAGTCTCACGTCTCATTGCTTCCGAACTTCGAATTGATCCCTTAATATATGAATGTTGCCACTCTTGCCACTTTCCTACTATTTGTAAAACAATTTGTGTGCTCCTTTCGGTTTCACTTTTGATATTTGATAAAGTATTGCGATGTATTCTTTCGTGGTAAATTCTTAGACGAGATATTTTGATCAACATCTATACTTAATTATAGGAAGAGAGGACAATTAAATCTGTACTCAAAAGCAAGTAAATGAAATGTGTCTAGAGAACTTAGAAAAAGTAATAAAAAACATGTATGGTTTATAATATTCATGTATGTTTGTTAATTTTCTATACAATTAAAAACTGCTAAACCAATTAAAATCTGGTTTTCACTATTGGATAGCTCTATTTTTTTTTGTTATCAATGTATATCTAAACTTACCTTTCCATGTAGGAAAACCAAATGTGTCTAATGCTAACCAAAATGATGAAATATTTACTTGTACTTGTATACAGGCTGTTTTCCGCGATTGGACCCTCTTTAATTGGGTCCTTTTTGCGTGAGGACGGAGTAGGCTGGCCCAGCACCTACTACCCTCTCAGCTTAGTCGACCATGTCCAGAGGAGAGAACCTGTCAATACTTCTGCAGCCAACTAAGCCGCGGGTTTTATCACGATGCTTTCCTTCACCGTATGAGCAATGTCAATTTGCGCACATACATTTATCTTAAGAAAAATACATTGGTGCACGGCCGGCCGGGATTCGAATCCACGAGCTTCAGAATGAAAGTCGAGGTATCTACCACTAAGCCAACACCGCTCTTGAAATATTTACTTATCGAGTATTGAACTTCTCACTTACCCCGATCTACTCAGTAACCTCTACATAAATATTTAATTCATGCGTAATAGAATTTTTCCAGAAAAATTCTAGAGAATATTTTTCTATTTTCCCATAACATCACAGCGTTTAAGAGCGTTTTATTTCGTAAAGGAAGTGTAGACGTACCTAATTCGATCCTCTGAGACCGAGTATGGTTAACTTAGCAAACCAAGAGGTGTTATCGCGATCATAAAGGAACATGTTTATGATATTAGTTTTCCTGCTACGTTTATAATAAAAATAAATTCAAATATAAGCGCAGGGAAACACTCAGTTTCCTGTGATTTTACGGATATACCTACTCATCCGGTTATGTGCAAACTACTAAGTGAATATTGTGGTAAACACCTAGCTTAAGTTAGTTCACGAAGAAGTCTGGTCCCTAAACAAGTATGCAAGTATTCGAGGAGGCTCACGGATAAGCGACGCTCGCTGATTGTTTACGGTCGTGCGAGTTAAGCGACGCCTGGCGCGGTCATTAATTCAATGGGTGGCCAACTAGTAGTGTGGCAAAAACGTGTTTTCGTGAGCCCCCCCGTGCTTCGGAAGGCGCGTTAAGCCGTTGGTCCCGGTTGCAACTTCTAGTAGCAGTCGTTAGATCACGTTAGAGGCCTTAGGGCGATCTGAAAACTCTAACAATAGGTGAGCCCCACCACTATACGAGGAGAAGAAGATTAAGGTAAATACATTTTTCCGATAAAAATAAAGCTTGTTGATAAAAATAACATTATTTGATGTCATATTTAAAATAGATATAAAATTAATCCCTATATATCCCTTGGTCACGTCATACTCATAGCTTGAGAATGGCTGGACCAATTTGGCAAATTTTTTGAAAGTTTAAACAGTTAGAAAATATAGACTAAATTTAGATTGGGCTAGTTTAAAATAGACTCTTACGTTAACTTTTTATTTAGTCACTTATTGTACTCTCAGTTGCTAAGAAAGTACTTGTTTTACGTTTATGCGTTACGCGATACTAGGTACTAGTTGAGCCCCGCGGTTTCACCCGCGTAAGTCCCGATCCCGTGGGAATATCGGGATAAAAGTAGCCTTTAGGTTAATCCAGGCCTCTAGCTATCTACATTTATAATATTAGTAGGTAGTAGGATAAGCTGTACCCTGTGGTTTCACACGCGTACCTATATGTGCTGATCTTTTTGCGTTTTTTTTTATCATCCAAATCGGACCAGTCGTTTGACCGTGATGAGGCAACAAATAAATAAATAAATAAACTTTCAGATTTATAATAGGTATTAGTTAGGACGGAGTTTTTATACTACAGTTACTTTTAAACAAATTGTTTAGAAGCATCTCTCTTCTCTATAATAGACTAAAAAATCTTACTCAAATGCCTACCTACTCGTACTTCCGTGTTATAAAATAAACAACGAAAGTTATGTACTTAATCGATGGAGTTCGTATAATAAGATATTCGTAAAGTTTTAACCGCAGTTGGTGAGAAGTTTGCGTGTTTTTATATCGATACCGGTTGAGACTTTTGTTATCCTATTTTTCTTTCATTCAGTTTTTTTTTTATAATAGTTTTATAATAGTTTAAATAATCGTTTGACCACTAACTCACCTAAGTGACGATGCGGTTTAAATTTAGCATGCCTAACGTGGCCTAACTATATACAGGGCCGTCTTTAAGCTATTGGGCATATTGGGATAGTGGGGCCCCTATGACTTTGAGAGACCAAAAGTTACTCTTTTAGCATTCACAGGTACTTTAGAACAATCTATGTTGATTGAAGAGGAACCTTTCTAGATTTGAGATGGGCAAAATCATATATAAGTCTTTTAGAGAAAGTGATTTTCCAGGATCCTTTTAATCCAGACCCCTATTGATCACGGGGCCTTGGGCATGTGCCCATCGTGCCCAGTAGGAAAGAGGGGCCTACCTAGATACCTGTACACTCGTGGCTTGAAGACGGCAGTAATTATAGATTCTCAGGATCTCATCGAATCAATAAATTGATAGCATATTTTCAATCCTTAATGCAACCTGAAATATATAGTTTTTTGTTAAAACCTGACGTTTCGAGTACTTTAGAGTTCCCAGTCTGAGTCTGCGGCTTGTCGGCTTATTATTTATTCGGCTTCCCCTGTCGTGTCAAAGACATTAAGTGTTATTTGCGCGAAATTTGGAGATGGATATGGCACCGTTTTCAGGTTCTCCGCTGAAAAGGTGTCACACCACACGGAGCTGACCATGAGGTGTACCATTGTTTTATTCAGCTTCGTTACTTTCCTTTATTTAATTTAAGGTGAAAGGGTACCGGGGGCTCTCTCCATACACATGTAGTCGATTGTTTCCTCCCTGGATAATGACACCGGCACAAATATTTTTTGCCATAAAACCTATAACTGCCATGACTATGCCCCTATGTTTTGGATTTTTTCATTTTTCCTATTATTATAGAAATTTAGATTTTAAAAAAACTAAATATTGGGGCATGGTCATGGGGCAGTTATGTTATAAGTTTTATGCAACAAAAATATTTGCTCTAGTGTAATTATCCAGGGAGCAAACAGTCGACTACGTTTGTATGGAGAGAGTCCCCGGTACCCTTTCCTCTTAAGGCATAGCTTAGAGAAGGCAATTTAAGAGTTCAAAGCAATTAAGTTACTTAGGTATATGTGGGTTTACATGTAACCGTGCCGACATTGTGTTTTGGCTGACATCCAACGTCAAAACCTTTGGATACAGCCAGATATGCTATGCAGGGTGTAGTTAATGATTCAGGAAATCCAGTAACACAACATAACTGCCATAAAAAACACAGGTAGAGAGTAGAGTACTTTTCTTTTGTAAATATATACTTATAATACATAGAAACAACCAGACCACAGACAAATATCTAAGCATAAATACTTGTCTGAAATCGAACCCGCAACCCTGTGTTTGGCAGTCCGGCATGGTGACCATTGTGTCAACTGGGTCGTCATTTAGGTATCTCATGAACTGTGATAGCTAGACAATGCCTGGACAGTTGAAATTTTCAGAGATGATGTATTTATGTTGTCTGTTTTTCAAGTAAGTTTCAGTAAAACTAAATGTTGTAATGCCTGTGTCTCTAATTTGACAAAATTTCAATTCGGCTATTAATAATTCGGTCAATTTAATAATATTTACACTTGTAAATATAAAAGGAGCTTTTATATTCGCATTTAGGATTACAGTCTAGATCATAACCTGTTATTGTATACTTACCTACTTTTTGTGATTGTAATCTGCTGTGTGAATTATTAATGAAATAAAATAAAAATATTATTAAATTTACCAATATTGGCCGAGCTTAGGCTTACAGGCTTAGGTATGTGGGTTAATTTCATCATTAATTTAAAGCTTTGCACAAAACTATAAGGCTATAAAACGCCCGGACCCACATCAATTGCATTTTAGATCTTAGACAAATGTTCGTACTAATTTGAATATATCTTCCAAAACGCAATCAAAAGTAATGGGGTGCCAAAATTATTCCACCATAAAAGTCGGTTAACAAAATTATACCAACTTTCGAAACAGTACAAATTAATCGTTGACAATAAATTCACATAATTGTGATAATTATAGAAGAGTTGGTAGCAATTAGCGTCAGTTGGAAGGGTGCTCCTCACGAGAGCCATCTGGCGGCGCTCCAATGCACTCCTTACACTCTTAAACTGAGGCACTGTTTCACAATGACGATTTCACTTCGGGAAAATATAAAATGTGGAAGTTTTGATAAGAATTTGAAGAATTTCCTTTCAATGTTATAAATACGTAGAATATTAAAATATATCTATATCCGATAAGGTCTCTGCACTATATGGTAAAGTACCTATGCATCTAAGTATTATATGAAACTAGCGACCAAAGAGTATTATAATAGTACTAGCTGCACCCCGCGGTTTCACCTGCGTAATCATTTTCTGCGCAACTTTCTTAATATTTTCTTTCATAAAAACCTTCTCTTGACAATATCAAAGACAACAAAAAAAGAATTGGCCAAATTGGTCCAGGCGTTGTTGAGTTATGCGCTTACCAACACATTTTGCGATTCATTTTTATATTATAGATTAGCGACCCGCCCCATCTTCGCACGGGTCATAATAATGTTTTCAACACAAGCAAGATTCTATGCACCTGCTTTAGTCAAAGTTTAAAGTCTTCTAACTCATTAATTTATCAAACATAAATATTATAATGCAAACATGAAAATAATAGTATTTTTTTAACTTTACCGGGGGCTGTAATTATGCAGCCGACCGTACAATGTTCACAGCTTTTTATTTTACAATACCTACATGTTGTGACGCTATGACGTTATCACGTAAAATTATTGTCCGTAAACCGACTTTACAGATAAATATTTTGTTTGTAAACTTATTATGCATGTAACTATATAATGTATTCCTCTTTTCTCTCGCATAAAATGATAATAAAACAATAGTGTTAACAAAAGCTTGTAGAGTTCGAGGGCCCCTGGCGTAGATCCAAACATTTGACACTATTTGTCGCTTGTATATTGATTTGCGCCTAAAATTGTAATTCCAAAACGTTGGTAGTCGACATATGTACCAAGTGTACAACTTACGACTCTAATAAAACGTGTAACGTATAGAATGGTTAAAGAGATTCAGCGTTAGAGAGAACATATTTTATAACAAATAGAGAAAACATCTCAACCTTTTTAAATATTATAGTAACTACTAGCTACTACTACCCACTAAACGTTGGTTTGCCATTAAAAAAAACTAAAGGAAATAAAATAAAAAACGTGTGGTACTCGGGGACTGCCAGGGTAAAGCTATTGCATCGTGCGAGCTTCGTACAGCCTTACCATATACATACACGTTAAGCGAACGCTCGGCCGACCTACATGGTAGACGGAGTGGGGGTTAACACCCCCACTCCGTCTACCATGTATGGTTTTATTTTCGTTACGGATTTTCTTGATTCGGTCGCCGCGCTCAAAGCCCGCGATAGAAGCTATGCAATAGCTCAAAATTAAATAGTAGCCGATTCTCAGACCTACTCAATATGCATTTTCATAAAAATCGGTCAAGACGATTCGGAGGAGTATGGTAACTAACCTTGTGATACGAGAATTTTATATATTAGACAGATTTTCTTGTTTTAAATAACTACATTAAAGCTTTAAGCTGAACCACTTCCCCAACCAAAGGTTGCCTGGAATGGATCGCTGGAAGGCCGCCCTTTGTAACACTCAGACTTAAGCTTTGTGTTTTATTTTTAATGTTTCAAATAAATGTGTTTGCAATAAAGAATTTATCTTTCCCTAATCCTACGGAGTATAATTTTTACATGTTTGTTTAGTTCCGATGACAATTATTTTTTATGTGTCTTCTAGCGATTATGACTATTGCAACAAAGACGAAATGTCGAGGTAAGATAAATATAGTATGTGAGTTAATTTGTATATATAAAAAATCTTGTGTCACGATGTACTGCTGAACCGATTTCAATCAAATTTCACATGTAGCCGTATTTTGGTCTAACTTACTGGATAGGATAGTTATCATCTCAATTATTCGCTTCTGTCGTTAATGATGATTTCTTCCCATCAATTGATGGTTTCTTAAGCAAGTGTTTATTTACTGTTTAGTTTTATGAAGTTCTCATAGATGGTGGTGTACGTTGATTCATCGATAAAATTCTTCAATATTGTTTAACATCTAGGTTGCAAATACACCCAATAGATGGCGCTGTGGTCGGGACTTACGCGGGTGAAATCGCGGGGCGCAGCTAGTTTAATAATAAATATTTAAAAGCTTGCTGTTGCGACTTCATACGCGTGGTAGTTTTGTTTTGTTTATTTAGATTCAAGAGGAAGGTTTTAGTAAGTTTAACTTTTGTAACGAAACCTTCCGAAACTGAAGCTTCCGTTACCCTTTCTCGTGGACCACTTTATCTAATAAAAAGAATCGCATCAAAATCCATTGCGTAGTTTTATAGATCTAAGCATACATTAGGGACAGTCAGACAACGGAAAGCGACTTTGTTTTATACTATGTATTGATGTAATTAGTTAAATAAGTGTAACAACTGAGTTAGTATTCACAATCTTATCAAGATCAAAGTTTTGTTAGGGTAAAGTGCAAATGCTTTCTCTATTCCAAACAATATCCAGATGATTTTAACTTTCAGACTTTTATCCATGCTATTTTGGGCGCTGTAGTGCCAGGGACTAATGTTGCCGATCAATAGTCGACTGTCGCAAATAATCGATACTCTATCGATAGTTCATTAAAAACCGATAGTATCAATAGCCTATTCATAGTATGGATAGCTCTAAACGAGGCAATACTATCGATTATATATTGCCAGTATCGATACCATCGATATTGGCAATACTATCGACAGTTTTTTTTTGTTTTCTTGCAACAATACTATCGAAACTGGCAATACTATCAATAGTATCGATAGATTTTATTTTATTTCATTACTTTTATCTGATACTGGCAATACTATCGATAGTATCGATACTGGCAATAGTATCTATAGTTTTTATTTTTAATTTCGAGCAACAATACTTTCGATAGTTTATTCTGCGCGAGCAACAATACTATAGATAGTATCGATAGTATTGCCACGTTTTGAGCTATTGATGATATCGATAGGCCAATCGATAGTATAGGTAGGCTTTTCATATAGATAGTTCGGCAACACTACCAGGGAAATGTATTTGATGAAGAGATTTGCCCAGGACCTATAACACTATCTTAGCTTAGTCTCTATTCTACTACAATTTAAATCTCCTTACGGCTGGTACGTATTAAGTTAGGAAATAGAAGTTTATTTTAATTGTAAAAGTTGGATTAATGGAGTTTGAAATTGTAGAGTTTAGTAACTAAGTTTTCTAACAGGAATACGAAAGGTAACTTTTATTTATTTGGATACTATAGATACTATTGCCAGTATCGATACTATCGATAGTATTGCCAGTATCAGATAAAAAGTAATGAAATAAAATAAAATCTATCGATACTATTGATAGTATTGCCAGTTTCGATAGTATTGTTGCAAGAAAACAAAAAAAAACTGTCGATAGTATTGCCAATATCGATGGTATCGATACTGGCAATATATAATCGATAGTATTGCCTCGTTTAGAGCTATCCATACTATGAATAGGCTATTGATACTATCGGTTTTTAATGAACTATCGATAGAGTATCGATTATTTGCGACAGTCGACTATTGATCGGCAACATTAGTCCCTGGCACTACAGCGCCCAAAATAGCATGGATAAAAGTCTGAAAGTTAAAATCATCTGGATATTGTTTGGAATAGAGAAAGCATTTGCACTTTACCCTAACAAAACTTTGATCTTGATAAGATTGTGAATACTAACTCAGTTGTTACACTTATTTAACTAATTACATCAATACATAGTATAAAACAAAGTCGCTTTCCGTTGTCTGACTGTCCCTAATGTATGCTTAGATCTATAAAACTACGCAATGGATTTTGATGCGATTCTTTTTATTAGATAAAGTGGTCCACGAGAAAGGGTAACGGAAGCTTCAGTTTCGGAAGGTTTCGTTACAAAAGTTAAACTTACTAAAACCTTCCTCTTGAATCTAAATAAACAAAACAAAACTACCACGCGTATGAAGTCGCAACAGCAAGCTTTTAAATATTTATTATTAAACTAGCTGCGCCCCGCGATTTCACCCGCGTAAGTCCCGACCACAGCGCCATCTATTGGGTGTATTTGCAACCTAGATGTTAAACAATATTGAAGAATTTTATCGATGAATCAACGTACACCACCATCTATGAGAACTTCATAAAACTAAACAGTAAATAAACACTTGCTTAAGAAACCATCAATTGATGGGAAGAAATCATCATTAACGACAGAAGCGAATAATTGAGATGATAACTATCCTATCCAGTAAGTTAGACCAAAATACGGCTACATGTGAAATTTGATTGAAATCGGTTCAGCAGTACATCGTGACACAAGATTTTTTATATATACAAATTAACTCACATACTATATTTATCTTACCTCGACATTTCGTCTTTGTTGCAATAGTCATAATCGCTAGAAGACACATAAAAAATAATTGTCATCGGAACTAAACAAACATGTAAAAATTATACTCCGTAGGATTAGGGAAAGATAAATTCTTTATTGCAAACACATTTATTTGAAACATTAAAAATAAAACACAAAGCTTAAGTCTGAGTGTTACAAAGGGCGGCCTTCCAGCGATCCATTCCAGGCAACCTTTGGTTGGGGAAGTGGTTCAGCTTAAAGCTTTAATGTAGTTATTTAAAACAAGAAAATCTGTCTAATATATAAAATTCTCGTATCACAAGGTTAGTTACCATACTCCTCCGAATCGTCTTGACCGATTTTTATGAAAATGCATATTGAGTAGGTCTGAGAATCGGCTACTATTTAATTTTGAGCTATTGCATAGCTTCTATCGCGGGCTTTGAGCGCGGCGACCGAATCAAGAAAATCCGTAACGAAAATAAAACCATACATGGTAGACGGAGTGGGGGTGTTAACCCCCACTCCGTCTACCATGTAGGTCGGCCGAGCGTTCGCTTAACGTGTATGTATATGGTAAGGCTGTACGAAGCTCGCACGATGCAATAGCTTTACCCTGGCAGTCCCCGAGTACCACACGTTTTTTATTTTATTTCCTTTAGTTTTTTTTAATGGCAAACCAACGTTTAGTGGGTAGTAGTAGCTAGTAGTTACTATAATATTTAAAAAGGTTGAGATGTTTTCTCTATTTGTTATAAAATATGTTCTCTCTAACGCTGAATCTCTTTAACCATTCTATACGTTACACGTTTTATTAGAGTCGTAAGTTGTACACTTGGTACATATGTCGACTACCAACGTTTTGGAATTACAATTTTAGGCGCAAATCAATATACAAGCGACAAATAGTGTCAAATGTTTGGATCTACGCCAGGGGCCCTCGAACTCTACAAGCTTTTGTTAACACTATTGTTTTATTATCATTTTATGCGAGAGAAAAGAGGAATACATTATATAGTTACATGCATAATAAGTTTACAAACAAAATATTTATCTGTAAAGTCGGTTTACGGACAATAATTTTACGTGATAACGTCATAGCGTCACAACATGTAGGTATTGTAAAATAAAAAGCTGTGAACATTGTACGGTCGGCTGCATAATTACAGCCCCCGGTAAAGTTAAAAAAATACTATTATTTTCATGTTTGCATTATAATATTTATGTTTGATAAATTAATGAGTTAGAAGACTTTAAACTTTGACTAAAGCAGGTGCATAGAATCTTGCTTGTGTTGAAAACATTATTATGACCCGTGCGAAGATGGGGCGGGTCGCTAATCTATAATATAAAAATGAATCGCAAAATGTGTTGGTAAGCGCATAACTCAACAACGCCTGGACCAATTTGGCCAATTCTTTTTTTGTTGTCTTTGATATTGTCAAGAGAAGGTTTTTATGAAAGAAAATATTAATATCCAGATGATTTTAACTTTCAGACTTTTATCCATGCTATTTTGGGCGCTGTAGTGCCAGGGACTAATGTTGCCGATCAATAGTCGACTGTCGCAAATAATCGATACTCTATCGATAGTTCATTAAAAACCGATAGTATCAATAGCCTATTCATAGTATGGATAGCTCTAAACGAGGCAATACTATCGATTATATATTGCCAGTATCGATACCATCGATATTGGCAATACTATCGACAGTTTTTTTTTTTGTTTTCTTGCAACAATACTATCGAAACTGGCAATACTATCAATAGTATCGATAGATTTTATTTTATTTCATTACTTTTTATCTGATACTGGCAATACTATCGATAGTATCGATACTGGCAATAGTATCTATAGTTTTTATTTTTAATTTCGAGCAACAATACTTTCGATAGTTTATTCTGCGCGAGCAACAATACTATAGATAGTATCGATAGTATTGCCACGTTTTGAGCTATTGATGATATCGATAGGCCAATCGATAGTATAGGTAGGCTTTTCATATAGATAGTTCGGCAACACTACCAGGGAAATGTATTTGATGAAGAGATTTGCCCAGGACCTATAACACTATCTTAGCTTAGTCTCTATTCTACTACAATTTAAATCTCCTTACGGCTGGTACGTATTAAGTTAGGAAATAGAAGTTTATTTTAATTGTAAAAGTTGGATTAATGGAGTTTGAAATTGTAGAGTTTAGTAACTAAGTTTTTCTAACAGGAATACGAAAGGTAACTTTTATTTATTTGGATACTAAAGACTTTTATATTTTACGACTTTATTGTGCCTTATTAAAGAAAGGGAAATGCAAAAGAGTAAGGTTCTATCTAAAGGAACCAACAAGACTGTAGTAAAGCTAGGTAATAATATAAGCTAGGTAATAATATCACTACATAGTATAATAATAATAATAATAAGCCCGCAGGGCACCTTGAGGCGAGGTGTCGGGGAGTAGCGACCCCGCGGTTCCCGAGTGCTCCAGGGGGAAGCAACCGTTCCTCATCTCCGGCTGGCCTTAGTTGGCTGACCGGAGTGAAAAATGACGAGGAAGCGGTCCCCCGCCTCTGGCTTGCCTTCACCGGCCGTCCAGAGTGGAGTCGCAAGAATACGTTCGAAGGATATATGCCGCACGTCAGTGGTGAGTGGGCCAGGTAGGCTGGACCCTCAGGGAGCCCGTGACCTGAGTTTAAAACCCAGTGCGGCATCACTATCCTTAAGCCACTCTCGTCCCTGTTGCCCCCTTGCTGTAATTTACTCAGCTGATTAGGGTGGCCCAGTTTGAGAGTTGGCGAGTCTCCGCCTGCCAATTTTACATGTTTGTTGAACATTGTTACGGCAGGCGCCATAGTACCCATAGTTCCCTAGTATCCAGTCCACTACCATCCCATCACAATAGCCCAAGTAGTAGTTTTCTCCTGTAGTTTATCAATAGTTCTATTCAAACCGGAGATTGTCCTTGGCTGCATTTTATAGTGCAGACAGGGATAATCGCCGGTTTGATGTCCACATCATACTTTGCCATTAAACTTGTTATTGTAAAGGGCCTCTACGTGTTGGCTTCGGCCCCACGCATGCCTTCCAAAGGTCCGGGACTCTATAGTCCCGTGATATAGGACATATAACAAACAAATAATAATAATAAATCATTTATTTCAGGCTACAAAGGCCCATAGATACATACCTTATAGACTAACATACATATTTTATAATTATAATTGAATGTGTTAAAGAGATATCTTAGAACTATGTTAGTAGCACTTCCATGACACTACACTTTCGTCTTTGTCTGTTCTTGTGGAATTTGTCCGCGGAAACGACGGAACACCACGTCCTTCGGCCAGAAGCTTTCGTCCATAACGCGAGGCAGATAGCTGTTCGGTACTCGCACCACAAACGCCTTGAAATTGACGTTTCGATGCGACTCCAGCATATGCACCCTCAGCGTACAACCCAACTTCCGGCGTACGTACTCGACGATGTCCTTCGTCCCGACGGTGTAGTGCAGGCGGGAGATGTACACCGGAGTGTTAGGCGTCGCAGCACGAACTCCCTGACTAGAATCAGTCGGGGCTGTACCGCAGCGATTCATGATAGGTCTTGGTCGCCGCTTCTTTTGCACCTTGACAAAACCTTCATCATCTTCGTCGATCGGAACCTTTGGCTTCGAAACGACAAGGGCGCTCGCGGGGACTGAGGCCGCAGGCAAAGGCGGCGGGGCGAGGAGCGTAGGTCGTGCGGCGGCACGTAGAGGTGCCGCAGCGGTGCGGGACGCGCGGGGCACGCTGTCTACAAGCGGCGCACGAGGCGACGGCGACTGCGACAATACTGCTGACGCGAAGCTATTATTTAGGACAGCTCCGCGCGGTGAGTTGACGTGCGTCACCGACACAGGTGACCTCGTTACCGCTCCGTTCTTGCGCAACTCGTCCACTTCTTTGCGTAGTTCGGAAACGGTATTTTGAGATGCATCCAGCTTCTCGTGCACTTCCTTGAGACTCTTTTTCAGAAGGACGATGTCCTTCAAGAGGCTCGTAGCATCGACGTGGTCGAAAGTGACGGGAGGGAGCTTATTTAAGTCCCTCGCCACAAACGTAGGCACGTCGTCCGGGTCTGTCTCCTTAAACAGCGTAATGATGTCCTGTACGCTTTTTTTAGTCCCGTCGCGACGACGAGACACCATTTGGTCACGCTTATTCAGCACCTCGAATAGCAACAGCTTGGCCGCCGCTATGTCCTCCTCACTGAAGTTCGATGTACAGATCTGAAGTGCAGACAACTCGTCCATCACGTCCAGTTTCTGCTGCAGGAACGTCAGCAACTCGTTCACCACAATGGTGTTACTCATAAAACAAAGTCGCTTCCCGCTGTCTGTCTGTCCCTATGTATGCTTAGATCTTTGAAACTATATACGCAACGGATTTTGATGCGGTTTTTTTTAATAAATAGAGCGATTCAAATGGAAGGATTAAGTATATGAAATAAACAAAGTCGCGGGCAACAGCTAGTAAAATAACAAAAAAGATAAGATACTTTTATTATCTTCTTTCTAACTACGAGTACCTCCGAAGATTATTCTTCATTGGCAATTTGAGCAGATGGCTATTTTAGTTTGAGACCAAAATTCCTTGTCATTTCAATGTAAGACTAGTTTTAATTCTTAATTTTAGGATATCTTCAAATCTATAAGGAATTTTTGGCTCAAAATCATACCAAAATGTCAATAAAAATCTTACTTACAATTCCATCTCACCACTTTTGAAAAAAAAACAAAACACATTCGTTACAATCAAAAATTTTCAGCAATGAAGGCGGCCGGTGCCTGTAGTAACTATTTGGTAGGCTGTGTACCAAGGTCTTTGGCGTATGGACCCCCTTAATGAACTGAGGATTTTTAAGTGCGACATCAACAACCGGTATTTAAGGTTTTTTAACATATGTAAAAAAATAAACTCAGGAACCGCGTGGATACTGGAATCTTCTCGTATAGTGGTGTGGCTGACCTATTGTTAGAGTTTCAGATCGCCTTAGGGCCTCTAACTTGACCTAACGACTGTTACTAGAGGTAGCAACCGGGACCAACGGCTTAACAACTATGCTTAGCAAGCCTATGTATGCTTAGAATTGTATTATGCTGTTGTTATATACTGGAATTAAAACGAAAGTGTTTTTACAGTTACATATAATCACAAAATAAACAAGATGACCCCAAAAAATAGATGTAAAACCCAGAAATTAAAAATAAAATAAATAAATATTACAGGGCATTCCACACATCGCCATCTAGCCCCAAGTTAAGTAACTAGATTTATGTTATGGGCAAAATAAAATTAAACTACATGAATAAATAATAAAATTAGTATAAAATTAAAAATCAACCAAGGCTTAATATTAACACAAGAGGAAGCCCTCGGCTACACCCTCCCGAGGCATTGTCCCTAAAATGCTGGCAGCATACCCTCAATGAATAGCAAGACTGAGTCGCTGGGACAAGAAGCCGCCAGCTCTAGGATACCTATAGATTAATGTAATTATTTGTAAGACATGTACTTACTGCCTTGTACCTACTAGGTACAGTCAGCAAAGGACTGAGTGTAACAGGTGCATATTTTAAATAATAATAATAGTACCCATAGTCCCCCATTATCTAGTCCACGACCTTCCCATTACAATAGCCCAAGTAGTAGTTTTCTCCTGTAGTTTATTAATATGTAGTTCTATTCAAACCGGAGGTTGTCCTTGGCTGCATTTTATAGTTCAGATAGAGATAATCACCGGTTTGATGTCGACATCATACTTTGCCATTAAACTTGTTATTGTAAAGGGCCTCTACGTGTTAGCTTCGGCCCCACGCATGCCTTCCGAAGGTCCGGGACTCCATAGTCCCGTGATATAGGACATATAACCAACAAATAATAATAATAAATAAATAATTTAAAAAATTTAGTCTACATTTTTTAAATAACGGTTTGGTATGTAGTTGTTAATTATTCTGCTTGATATCACTAAAGCTTTCAAAGTGTTAGTTATTTCACGAAGAATAACCAAAATATATAAAACCGTCATTAAAAAATTAAAACTTAAAATTATGCACATGTTACCCTCCGTCCTTTGCTGACTGTACCGAGGTACAGTAAGTACGTACAGTGTATAGTGTATGTGCGCTAATGGTGCTACGGTGAAGGAAAACATCGTGATGAAACCCGCGGTTTAGTTGGCTCCAAAAGTATTGACAAGTTCTCTCCTCTGGACATGGTCGACTAAGCTGAGAGGGTAGTAGGTGCTGGGCAAGCCTACTCCATCCTCACGCAAAAAGGACCCAATTAAAAAGGGTTCAATGGCGAAAAAAAACAGCCTGTATACAAGTACAAGTACAGCCTGTATACAAGTATAATGCACATTGCTTGTTGTATCTATACAGTCGCAGAAGGATAGTTAGTCTGTATGCGAGCCTCTCCACCGAGCTCGAAACTTGAGTGCCCAACTTTGTCGGCCACGCGGTGAAACTTCGTTTTTCATTTAATTTGCCCGAAACGAGTGCAGCTTACAATATTTTCAACGCTCGCAACTTTCGACTCGGTCCTCCGCTTCGTTATAAATTTCATAGTTAACCGCGGCCTCGCGTTGTTACTCGTAACTTAACCATCACTTATTATAAACCACCCCCCCCCCCCAACTGTAATGAATTTAGTGCCTGTAATGTCAAGAAACGTTGTGTCGACAGTTGCGAACTAAGTTTCTTGTACCGCGAGTCGCGATTTCGTTTCTTTTTTTGTTTGCGACTTTATTTCATTTCATTACCTTTCCGCCAATGGTAGGTTAATCATTACCGTATTATTAAAGCTATAGGTAAAATCGTATAACGCTAACATAAAAGAGCAATATCTAGATTTATCGTCTTCGTATTGCAGAATGTACATTATTTTTATGTCCCAATAAATCTGGTGCGAGTACAATCTGTACGGAGACGCTGAGCTGAGACATAACAGTGAACGGTATTCAATAAACAAGCTTAGCGCCGTGGAGCGTGAGCGCACGCTTCGATACTTACGTTTGCAGGCGGGCGCGTCGATGCTGGAGGAGGCATGTGGCGAAGACGTGGCGGCGCGGCCGGCGGCGGCGTGCGTGTGTTCCTACATCGAGAACGATTCGCAAATCCTTTTTAGTGTTGTTCGGCTCGGTTCGTCCTGGCAGAGGATATGGAGTGATCTGCGGAAGACAGCGCGGGCGATGCATCGTGCAGCAGACGCGATCGATATAGTGCAGCGGGCGCCGCCGGCGGCGGCGGGCCGCCCCCTCGCTCCCTCACGAGCCGCCCGCGCGCCCCCCCGGCTGAAACTTTCGCGATAAGTACGGAACTAGCGCGTGGCGTACGCAATGCAATATTGTTTGCCGGTTACGAGTCTGAAACAGCGGATATTAAGGCTACAGAGACTCAGACGTACCTAACATTTTTACATTGTGCCCTGAGTTTGAAATGAATGCCGAGTTGCGCTGCTTTGTTATTAATTTTTATTATCTAAGCGCATATGATGCTTCCTATTTATAAGGTCTGCTTTATTGTGGTATCTAGGATTACGACGGGAAATATTGTCATAAACTTTGAGAGCTTTTTCATCGTGACGTCGCATATAGTTAAGTACTTGTTTTATTAGACAGGTAAAGCATTTTATACTTAGTAATAGGTACAATCAATGTAGTATAGGTATAGGATAGGTATAGTAGCAACTCTTGCTTAATCTACGAGAAACTTTCAAATTCCGTTTGGACTCGACGTCCATTATCACCTGCCATAAAATAGCGCATATTACGCCAATAAAGCATTTTAACGATAAAGAAAATTCGAGGAGTTTCTTGCACCTCGGAGTTTGCAAGAAAGTTGCTGTACGGTGGTAGGACGGTGGGCAACTTTGAAAGTTTCGACCGTGCTTCGGAAAACATTGCTCTTCTATCACACAGATGTTGCGAAGATTTGTGTTCCTTCCGAATATAGCTTATTTTGTTTTTATTCATTCCAAGTACTTCTTTACTTATCTATCTACGGATTAAATATTAAGGTTTACAATAACTTTTTTAAGCGTAGGTAGATAAACACTTTATTGAACTATTAAAACAAAACGCAAAATGGTTACTAAAAAAAAAATCTAACATAAGTAACTATCTGCTAAAAGAAAATTAATATAAAGTACCAAACCAAATCGCACAGTGGGCGGCCTTATCGCTAAAAGCGATCTCTTCCAGGCAACCTTTAGGTAGAGTGTTAGTTAGTGTTACAGAGTTACTTATAATAACTAACTTACTTACTTTAAGGTAAAAGGGTACCGGCGCTCTTTCTATACAAACGTAGTCGACTGTTTCTTCCCTGGATAATAACACCTATAACTGCCATGACTATGCCCCTATGCCTTGGTTTTTTCATTTTCTAATTATCATAGAAATTAAGATTTTAAAACAAAAAAAATCAAAACATAGGGCATGGTCATGGCAGTTATAAGTTTTATGCAACAAAAATATTTGCTTTTAGTTCGACTACGTTTGTATGGAGATAGCGCTGGTACCCTTTCCTCTTAATAACTTAGGAAAAGGTACCGGCGCTCTCTTAAGTAAGGGTAAGAGAACTTCACAAAACTTGTTACATCTTTAAAAAACACAAGCCAACAATTCAATGTTACATCTGTTATTGTGGGTACAACTTTTTCATATAATTCTGTTTAACCTCCTGAAAAACCGTGATAAAGTTACCGTAACGAGCAAGCAACGCCACGGAAAACGGCTAGTACAAATAGAGTAGATACAAATGCGGTTTCAGTTTGAATGCAATATTAAAAAGTAAGTATTTGTAACAACGGCAGATGGGCGCAATTACGGAGGTAGTACACGTTAATGCTGCACTTAAAAACGTTTTAGTGTGCCTGTATTAAAATTGTTTCAGTTTTAAAAACGTGCGCACAAATAAACAATGTTCCATTATTTTTGAGTTGAGATGACTCTATCCAAGGAACACATTACGCACTAACAACAAAGATAAGGTTGAAAAAAGAGGTCGACACGATTTTAGTGTCCCCTTATAAAACCATCAAAAACTTCCCCAAAGCAATACAATATTTCATAGATTTTTCGAACTAACTTCATTCTTCCAAGTAATCGTTTTGGAGAGAAATTGGCTTCCGTTGTAATTAAAACTTGGAACTTGGAAATGGAGCGTAACAAACTATGGAACACGGAAACCTGCCGGAAAAACGTTAGGATCGTGATTTCTTTGACGAGATGTTAATAAATGGGGCGCTTACGGCTCATAATTAGGAAAAATTGTCGCGTAGTCTTCTCAGTTACAGATGGGAATAAATCTTTATGTAGACGGGATCGCTTCACGGTGTCTTCGTTAGTTATTCAGGACACGCGCCTCTTCTGTCGTCCGACCGAATATAAGGCGTAGCCCATTTATTGCACGTCTCGTGCCGGCTCGCTTCCGTTATAGATGTTCAAACTACGCTAAATAATTAATGACTTCCGTACCCCAATGCAAATTTTAATTATGCGCAAGTTTTGCTATGTAAATAAAAATTCTATGATAAAATTAAGCTCAGTTCGAGTTTCAATATAGGTTAAATATTGTTCATGAATTTGTATAAAATGTTTCATTTTCAAGGGATTAAAACTATTTCATACTTTGTTTTAATTAAACTTATCTATGTAATTTCCTAATGTAGGTATTCAGTAGGTTAATCTTTGAAACGTTCACCCACAGTGGTTTCTAAAGGTCCTACCTTTATCATGCTTTTGAAATAAATTCCTCTCTTGTAAATAAATAAACATTCAGTACTTACGACCCCCCAAAAAAACGAAAACGCAGGTAAAGTTAAAAACTATGAAAATTGCAGCTAATCATCTGACTGAAAATTATTCCACGAACATAGGTTGTGGTGAACTAAACAAGGGCGCAGCGCCGGGTGAACCATTTAATATTATTCCGTCCGCTGCGCCTGCAAGTATAATCCAAATGTGGCAATTAAGACGATCGCAAAACCGAACAAATCACTTTAAATGCTTTATGTTTTTGCAATAAAACTGTCAAAGGAAGTTTTCTCTATCCTTACATTATTTTCAACATTTATTTGACAAATAATACAAATTACGTTGGCTCTAAATTGTATTTATTCAGATTCTGAAACTATACAAGATAAATCTTTACGAAAACGTTGGAAGTTATGCACGGAACTCAAATAATTAATGAGGCACCTTGATCTGCAGGCAAATATGTAGGTACTGTAATGAAGGCTGCATCTTTCGAGAATTTTGTATTGAATAACTTGCATTGAATCTCTGGAATTGCTTTTCGTTGCGCTTCATAATTTTGCAATGGAATATTATACTTAATCACAGGCTGTATGTTTTTTTTTCATTTTCTAACTATCATAGAAATTAAGATTAAAACACAAGCATAAGGGCATGGTCATGGCAGTTATAAGTTTTATTCAATAAAAATATTTGCTCTAGTGTCATTATCCAGGCAGGAAACAGTCGACTACGTTTGTATGGAGAGAGCGCCCGGTACCCTTTCATTTTATAACAAAACTGTTTTTTAGGCTAATATTTTTTTTCGCTTGGTTTTAAAATCTCATTCTTAGGGCATTCTTTGTAAGTATTATGGTTCCAGTGAGTAGGCACTGTGAGTGGGTAGTACCTAGTACAATATGAGTCAGCACTTTACAAAAGGTCGAGAGTCGACGTGTAGGTAGAAACTTATTTGCACTTTATTTTGCGTGGGAATTGTTCAACGTCAATGTATTCTTTCATATATTTAAGTTAAAATCTGAACATTAAATTGTTTACGACGTGTAATAAGAAATTAATATATCCATCTGCACACCGATCTCGTTCCTTTAATAAATGGAATTAGAAGCATTTGTTATGGAAACATTTCCTCTACTTAATAAAGTACTTATAATAAATAGGAGTGTTCTTATTGTTCAAGAATGTTCGTATCAAAAGAGGGGGACATCTCATCTCGAATTCATTTCACATTCGCTCACTTCATGAAAATGTGACTGCCGAGTATGAACGTACGAGTACAAGTAAAAGCTCTATATAATAAGTAGATAAATTTAACTGATAATACAGTGGGTCTCTGTACTTTCTGTATTCGAATATCGTGAAGTAATCATTAATCTTTTATGACTTATTGTTTGGTTGCATGAGATCTTGATTAGTTTTCGTATAGTGATTTTGCTACGTAGACGTACTATAAGCGAATTGCATGATTTTGCAAAAGTTATTAACCTAGGTAGTGAATTGTATTGGCACAGTTATGAGAATTTTGTATATATTCGTGTAAATATTCCTAATCATATGGTAACTGATAGCTGAAAATAAGTAGGTAGGTATACCTACCTATTTACTCACATAATTGATCATAATCAGTAGGTTAATAGATGGTTTTTTTAATTACTTTGTACCGATAGGTAGGTAGGTAGACTAGGTACTGGATGTACGGTCGGCTGCATAGTTGCAGACCCACCGTAGAGCTCCTAAACGGCTGTTATAAGAATGTTTTCAACACAAGCAAGATTCTTCTCTGCTTTAGTCAAAGTTTAAAGTCTTCTAACTCATCAATTTGTCAAACAAAAATTATTACAATGAAAACATGTCAATAATAGTAATTTTAGAACTCTACCGAAGGCTGCAATTATGCAGCTGACTGTACCTTTTTGTTCAACCACGTGAGTCATGTTTGCGACCCTCGAAAAAAACATAAAAAATTAGAAGTTATTTTTAAAAGTTTTGCTCAACAAAATTTTATCCCCAGAGTTCAGGTCCACCTGCGTTTGACAAATCCAGGAATGAGACATAAATCATAAGAGTTGTACGCCCATTAGTTTCCCGAGATAGGGTAATATAATATACCATTTTGTACTTAGAAGTTTTATTTCTACATGTTTAAAACTTTTCATTTGAAATCTTTGTCGATGCAGTTTTGGAAAGTTAGTTTCGATTGATGTAAGAAGGTAATTCTGCTGTAATATTGCAGGACATTCCATTGACTTGATTACTTAAATAAATAAATAAATATTGTAGGACATTCCACACATCGCCATCTAGCCCCAAGCTAAGTTACCAGAGTTGTGTTATGGGTGCTATACAACGGATATACTACTTATATACTCTTCCTTTGCAAATATATATTATTAATACATAGAAATAACCGGACCACAGACAAATATCTAAGCATAAATACTTGTCTGAGGAGGGAATCGAACCCGCAACCCTGTATTTGGCAGTCCATTGTGCCATGTGACCATTGTGCCAACTGGGTCGTCAAAGTCAGTTAAGTATTCATTAACTGATTATAAGGAGATACAATAATCATTGTAATTTCTAGATGTAATAAACCTTAGCAATAGACAACTATATGTCAAAAAAAGGTATTCTATACAGAAAGTCTTTCAATTATCTAAAGATTTTTCTCTCTCATACTTCCATTTTGGCATTTTATTTATCACCTAACAAAACTACGAGTAGGTACTACATAATGGATGACACTATCATTATTTACTTTGACACAAAATACCTCCGGAAGTACAATACGTACCTACCCATCTCTCGAAGAACGTCGAAGTAAATTTTATTTTCCCAGAATACGTCGTAGCAGTTTTTTTGTTACCGCTTACTTATTTATGCATAGTTTCAGATAAGTTTGCATGAATATGTTGTGTTCTAGCGTGTTACTAGTATCATATTTATGGCAGGAAAAATAAAATGTTGCTGCCTGTCGTCGATGCTTGATAAAAATGCAAACCGTAGCCGCGGGCTCGCCTTCTGACGCACTCTGAATATGGGTATCATGACGGAGACAAGATTACATTTTAAGACTTGTTTACTTTGTGAGACGGCAAACAGTTTGCTTAACTTTCACGGGAAAGTCTAAAAAGAAAATATATAGAGAAGTACGTAAGTAGTGGAATTCGCTTGTGATGTTCGTAAGGGGTGAGCCGGTGGGGTGGCATGTCTATGTATAGATAGAGAATGTAGCAGCATCGAATATCACCTGACCGTCAGGCGGTCGCAGGTAAACATTGTAACGTGTACAGACTACCACGTGCAAAACATGTGTTCTCCCTGTCTCCGAAAATACAATTTCATAGCGGTCGGCTTTTTACGAGGTGTCGATTACGGGGACAGTAAAAGCATCTCCTAATATCGGCACGCAATTTTAATGATTTTTTCCCAGTTTTATTTTATTGAATTTCTAGCGTGGAAGCGCAGTTACTGAGTTGAACCGGTGTGGGCGTGTTCCAGACAGTATTGATTTTGTTCTCTCATTTCATTTTAGCGTGGGACGGAGGCGTCAGTGGGACAGAGATGGCGGTTTTGGTAGGAGGCTGATGTCGAGTGTAGAGTTTCCGCGTAAAACCTGTTCGATTGTAGAAAGGACGTAAGTGAGGGATGAATGAAAGCGTGTTGCGATACCGAAGCGAGTGTCGTTGTCGACGCCGCCGCTTCCGGTTAATCCACTCTAACACTCCGTGCATTTAGGTAGCTAGTTTTGTTTAAAACGTTCCTATCTTACCGACCCAGTTGGCACAATGGTCACCATGCCGGACTGCCAAACACAGGGTTGCGGGTTCGATTCCCGTTTCAGACAAGTATTTATGCTTAGATATTTGTGGTCTGGTTGTTTCTATGTATTATAAGTATATATTTACAAAAGAAAAGTATATAAGTAGTATATCCGTTGTCTAGCACCCATAACACAAGTCTAGTTACTTAACTTGGGGCTAGATGGCGATGTGTGAAATGTCCTGCAATATTTATATTTATTTATATTTATTTTATTGATCCTATCTACCTAAAACCAGATACACTGTATAAGTTCTGATGATTGCAACTCTGCCATTTAAATCTAATATGCGCTTGTGACATAGTATATTGATCTTTACATCTATAATCTAGATACAGCAACAAAAATCCATGCTATTTTAGGCGCTGTAGAGCCTAAAATATGTATTAGAACATAGTACCCACTTAATATTCAAATCCAACAAGGAAAAACTAAATCAAAATCGGTTCATCCGTTCGGGAGCTACGATGCCACAGACAGACACACCGACACACAGTCACGTCAAACTTATTATTTTATAAAAATGTAGTCAAAAGAGTACCGGCGCTCTCTCTATACAAACGTAGTCGACTGTTTTCTCCCTGGATAATGATACTAGCACAAATATTTTTGTTGCATAAAACCTATAACTGCCATGACTATGCCCCTATATCTTGCTTTTTTTCATTTTCCAATTATCATAATACTTAAGATTTGAAAAACAAAAAAAAACCAAACATAGGGGCATGGTCATGGCAGTTATAAGTTTTATGCAACAAAAAAATTTGTGCTAGTCTCATTTTCCAGGGAGGAAACGGTCGACTACGTTTGTACTGAGAGAGCGCCCGGTACCCTTTCCTCTTAAGGTGTAGGTTTTACATTTTATTTATCAAAAAAGGTAGGCACTTTGAAGGTTTTCTTTTAAAGTTAGGTAGGAGGAGGTACACAAATATTAGTGTGAAATGTGAAGTCCTTGTGAAGTAGTTGAATGGCCTCGGGAGCCGAAGTTCGCATTCAATACACTGCCCTCCTCAAACTTATGAAAATACTCTTCTCCGTTCAGTTCATCTCCTCGGCTCGTTTGCGATTTCCATGTAGGTAGAAGTTTTAGCTGTAAATTATTTCTTACTGTGGAGTTTGTGGAGTAGTTGAAAACATACAGACGTATACATGTATAACTAGCTTTTGCCCGCGATTTCGTCTGCGTATAAGTCGAAAATAGACCAAGTAATCACGTTGTCCCATACAAACTTTGCCCCCCTTTTCACCCCTTTAGGGGTAGAATTTCGGAAAATCCTTTCTTATCGGACGTCTACGTCATACACAGAACACACCCTCCAAGTTCCAGGTCTTTACGATCAGCGGTTTAGGCTGAGCGTTTATCCGTCCGTCAGGGGAAGTTGGCAGAGTAGTTAGGCTTCTTGGTGCACGAAATACTATGTAACTAGCCAATTTAGACCAAAACACAATCAAATATATAAATAAATATTGCAGGACATTCCACACATCGCCATCTAGCCCCAAGCTAAGTAACTAGACTTGTGTCATGGGTGCTAGACAAAGGATATACTTATATACTTTTCTTTTGTAAATATATACATAGGATACATAGAAACAACCAGACCACAGACAAATTTCTAAGCATAAATACTTGTCTGAGACGGGAATCAAACCTGCAACCCTGTGTTTTGCAGTCCGGCATGGTGACCATTATGCTAACTGGGTGAAGAAAAAAATCGTGATAATCTTAAAAAATCGTCATATTTTATAAATTTTTCAATTTCACGGCGATTGTAAAGAAAAAACAAGTACAAAATTTATATTTTTAGAAACCTTACATCAAATCCTATAAGGTAGTATAGATGGTTTTTCACTAAAGTAGATGTTAGTCTTTTAATAACATAAAACAGTTAAAACGGCCATTTCGCGGCGCGCGGGGGAAAGGGAGAGAGTCATCGCGCGGCGCGCGCGTTGTAAAGGGATAGGGGTTTTCAGGTCCTACTTCACCTTAAATGCATTAAGCTATAATTTAACTAAACCTTAGTTTTCTTTCTTTAGTAACTTTAATTTTTTATCTATCATGTTAATTTTGTTGATGTATATATTGACATTTAGTTATCTGAAATAAATGAATTGTAACTTTAATTATAAAAAAAATTTTGTTAATTATAGACATTTATCTCTAATAATATTGAGGCATTGTTAGAGGAACCTTAGAGAATACCTTCCAGGTATTTAAGTAGAAGAAGCGGAGAATAATCGAATCGTTTGTAATAGCTCATTACATTACAAAGTGTTCATTGAAGCGGATATAAATCGGTAAATTGCTCCTACTTAGTGAAAAGTCAATTAAATAATGAATGAGTTAAGTGTTAGGTATTGATATTTCGTACCGATACAAAGTCAGTCAGACTCAGCATTTTAGGAGGTATTTAAGAATATATTTTGCTAAAATCCCGAGTTTTTTGAGTTAAAATATGAGAAAAATAATCATCAATCATCAAAAACTACAATAGCTACAAATCTGAAACGTTGCATGGAGGTCCTTTTTAGGACATAGCACTAAGAAAGGATTTTTGGAAATTTGACCTTTAGAATGGTAAAAGATTCGGTTAAAGTTTGTAGTTTATAATAACTATTACGTATTCTGTGTTTGTAAGCACATCTATAGATTTTTTCTTTCCATGCCTCGCCATCTAACTTATTCTTATACTTTACTTATACTTTTTCTTTTGTAAATATATACTTATAATACATATAAACAACCAGACCCCAGACAAATATCTAAGCATAAATACTTGTCTGAGGCGGGAATCGAACCCACAACCCTGTGTTTGGCAGTCCGGCATGGTGACCATTGTGCCAACTGGGTCGTCATAAGTTGTGTACTACTATTATAGAGAGGAAAGATTTCATTGTTTCTTTACATTTAATAGGCTCCGAAACTACTGGCCCGATTTTGATGAAACTTGGTATGAGGATACATTGATTCATTGTGAGTGTTATAAGTTGCTAGTAGCGCTCCGTGGTTTCACCCGCGTAACTCCCGATCTCGTGGCAATATCGACATATAAAATAGCCTATAGCCTCGACAAATTGACTATCGATGAATATTTTTCCAATTCGAACCTGGGATTAGCGCGTTCAAACAAACAAACTCTTCAGTTTTATAATATTAGTATAGATTATTACTTTTAAAGAGACCCTAACGCAGATAAAATCGATTTTTTTTTAACCTAAGTTCACTGGCAGATACCGGTGAAAGTTATTTTAAATTATCGTGAGAATGAAGCACTTATGATGGAGAAAGAATTTAAGAGAAAATCAGCAAAGTTCAAAGTCAAACAATTCAATATTGGAATTGCAATATAAAGTTACAAGTCTGAATTCTTTTAGTGCAATCATTTCCAATTTAATATTGAAATAGTGCATCATTAAGGCTACTTCTAAGTACCTACTTAGGTAATTACCCTCTCAGCTTAGTCGACCCAGTCCAGAGTAAAGAACCCGTCAACATGTCTAAAGCCAACTAAGCCGCAGATTTCTTCACGATGTTTTCCTTCACCATAAGAGCAATGTCAATTAGCGCATATACATTTTTCGAAAGCAAAATCCATTAGTGCACGGACGACTGGGAATCGAACCCACGACTTTTACAATAAAAATCGAGGTATTATCTCGCTCTATTACAAAAACCGTAGTTAATAGAGCAAGCAATATTTTATTTTAATTAAGAATAGGAAAGGACACTTTTAGGGTTCCGTACTCAAAGGGTAAAACGGGCAGTTACCCCATGCAGTAAAACCCTATTACTAAGACTTCACTATTCGTCCGTCTGTCTGTCACCAGGCTGTATATCATGAACCGTGATAGCTAGACAGTTGAAATATTCACAGATGTATTTCTGTTGCCGCTATAACAAAAAATACTTAAGAGGAAAATCTACCGGCGCACTCTCCATACAAACATAGACGACTGTTTCCTCCCTGGATAATGACACTAAAGCAAATATTTTTGCAGCATAAAACTTAAAACTGCCATGACCATGCCCCTATGTCTTATTTTAATATATGTTGTTTTTTTTAACTCTTACTTTCTATGATAATAAGAAAATGAAAAAATCAAGACATAGGGGCATAGTCATGGCAATTATAGGTTTTATGCAACAAAAATATTTGTGCTTGTGTCATTATCCAGGGACGAAACTGTCGACTACGTTTGTATGGAGAGAGCTCCCGGTACTCTTTCCTCTTAGCGACCCCCTGCACTCTATCTTTAACATAAAATACCATGAAGTCTCGCCATATGAGATTATTTGCGAAATTCTAAACAAAATTGTCATAGAAGTAATTAATTTATGTACCTATTTTATATTGTCTTGGTTCAATATAAACGTGTAATTCGATAATATCTGAATGTGTAATTTTTTTCCTGATAATTTCGTATAACATATGGTTTTAGTTGAGGATTTCAGTCTATTGGGAATTTCCAACACCACACTTTCCTGATTTGAATGTAATATTAAACAGAAAAACAACATGGTACGGAACCCATCATGTGCAAGACCGACTCGCACTTGTTTTCAGTACACAATTCACGATTCAAGCGCCACAACAATTTTAAAACGCATTGAGGTGGTACATTTCATGACGTTATTTCAACCCTCAGGGAATGTCTTGCACGAGACACCTGTCTGATTCCATTTTCATAACCGAAGTTTATTATTTGACCTGTCACAATGTTAGACGGGCTCATCAATATTTACTTAATTGTATGAACTTTAATTAAACACATGCTCTACGGTGGTAAAGGAAAACATAGTTAACAACCGGAAGGTGACGGGTTCGAATCCCGCCTTACGGTGAAAGGGTACCGGCACTCTCTCCACACAAACGTAGTCGACTGTTTCCTCCCTGGATATTGACACTAGAACAAATATTTTTGTGCAAAAACATTTAACTGTCATGACTCTGCCCCTATGTTTTGGATTTTTTTATTTTCTAAATAACATAGAAATTATGATTTAAAAAACAAAAAATATATGGGGGCATGGTCATGGCAGTTATAAGTTTTACGCAACAAAAATATTTTTGCTAGTGACATTATCCAGGGAGGAAAGAATCGACTACGTTTGTATGGAGAGCGCCGGTACCCTTTCACTTTAAACACATGCTCTACGGTGAAGGAAAACATAGTTTACGACCTCTGTGGAACGGAAGGTTGCGGGTTCGAATCCCGCCTTAACGTAGAGATATTTATTTCTGTATGTAGGTATAATGTGTTATGTAATCTTCTGTTTTACTATACTTACAAATGACCCTTACTTAATGTACCGAAATCAAATGTTTTCATTTTCGAATAATTTCTGATCATTGTACCTTACCTATGCATAAGTTGTTGGCACGAATCAATTTATCTTTATCTTTATCCTTATACGTTGTCTGGCCACCATAACACAAAACTAGTTGCTTAACCTGGGGCTAGATGGCGCTGTGCAAAAAATACTTAGCAATTTTTATTTATTTTGTTGTGAGAACATTGCCTACCACCAAACAACATTATGTCTAGAACTTATAACCGGTGTCATAGCCTAGGGCCTAGGGCATTCTGGAGTAGGTACCCGTGACACCTGAACGTCCGAGCTCTCCTTCTGACGAGACCCTGTTCTAGCGCGCCAACTTTATTTACCTATCTTTTTTATTTAATTTTTTAAGCTTTACGGATGCTTTAGACCGGGCCGTGTTCGAGTCGGGTCATGTACGTGGCCCGGACGCGGCACCGACGGGCCACAGATTTGAAACGTTACCACAGAATATAGTCTATCTGTACATATAAAAGGCTTTGTCCTGAATGACTGACTGACTGACGGATCAACGCACAGCCTAAACCACTGATCGTAGAAACCTGAAACTTGGAGGGTGTGTTCTTTGTGTGACGTAGGCATCCGATAAGAAAGGATTTTCCGAAATTCTACCCCTGAGGGGGTGAAAAAGGGGGGCAAAGTTAGTATGGGACAACGTGATTTCTTGGTCCAATCTACTTCAAATTTTCGACTTCTATATATTATAAATAAATATTCTGTGGTATAATACAAGTTAATTTATATTACACCGGGCATGATCCCTGTTCTGTCCGGCCCGGACGGCACACGGACGGGATACGGATTCCACCCCGTCTTATCGGCGCGGGCTGCTAATAACCCGGTATAATATAAATATGCAGCACGGACGGGCTCCGCCCCGGACTCGGCCCGGGTCTAATGTAAATCATCCCTTATTCAATGAACTTGAATGATGTTGTAGTTCGTTGGCTCTAACTTACCGTCTGCATATCTATACATATAAAATTCTTTGTCCTGACTGACTGACGGATCAACGCACAGCCTAAATCGCTGATTGTAGAGACCTGAAACTTGGAGGGTGTGTTCTTCGTATGACGCAGGTATCCGATAAGAAAAGATTTTCCGAAATTCTACCCCATAGGGAGTGAAAAAGGGGAACAAGGTGATTCCTTGGTCCATTTTCGACTTCTACGTGGACGAAGTCGTGGGCAAAAGCTAGTTATTATATATATCTGATGAACCCTAAAACTTCCTTCACATTTCAAACAGCAGTTACCCCATGCAGTACAACTTTGTAAACATTCGAGACGAATAGACTCAAATCATATTTACCTATAGAAATACGTTCAAAGATCGTATGTTTTGTAGCGTATTCCGTCGTCCATATTTTGCCAGATTTCACAAGGGAATCGCGGGTTTTCTGTCCACGATTGTGTTGGAGTTTTTATTTATGATTCGTTTAATGTCCCAAATTGTTCGGTTGTGGGTGTTGGGAGTACATTTCTCAGACTGTTGTGGGGTTGATATTTTTTTACAGACTACAAAAACGTAAAGAATACAACTTTGAATGTCGAATTGTGGTCGTTCATATTTTTTAAATATTACATTAAGAGGAAAGGGTACCGGGGGCTCTTTGTGCTAGTGTCATTATCCAGGGAGGAAACAGTTGACTATGTTCGTATGGAGAGAGCACTTTCACCATAATGTTAGCGTAAACAACATTTTACCTTTGTTGTTGACCGCGCATCATCATTACATTGTATAAAACAAAGTCACTTTCCACCGTCTGTCCATATGTATGCTTTGATCTTTAAAACTACGCAACGAATTTTGATGCGGTTTTTTTATAGATCGAGTGATTCAAGAGGAAGGTTTATATGTATAATACATGCATAATATAGCCGTGCGAAGTCGAAGCGGGTCGCTAGTTTCTCATAAACGAAAATCAATTCGAATTGGCTTAGATCATTCAAATTAAGAAATTCTTCATAATGTAATTAAAGTCAAAAAGAGAAAGTAGCTATTCCGATTAATATTACGCTATTGCCTTTATATATAAAGTTACTATATCGCACCTCCGCTCAAATAGTGTCATATCTTTAAAAAGAAAACTGTCGAGAAAAAGGTGTCTAAAGTAATAGTCTGTATTTCAGGTTTTCTAGTATCAATTTGAAAACTAATAGAATTAGCGATATGAACATTTCAGTAGATTTTAATGATTTTTAAAGCTTTATAAAATGGTGTATTAGGTTTCCTAAAAATATGAAATAAATAATATTGTTTTTGAGTTATGACACTATTTGAGCAGAGGTGCGATATATCATCAGTGTATTTATGTACTAAAACAGTGGCGACTGGCCGTGGTATTATGTAAATACAGGGACCAAATGTCCCTGGACAGTGTTGATGTGTATTTGAAAACTACACAATATTCTCGTGAATAAGTCCACTTTGAAAGAGCCCCTCACAAATTTTAGAAAGGATAAGTAAATCCTTTCTATTGGAGATTAATCTTCAAAACGTTTCAATTAACTAATTTCCCGAGATAAGGCTTTCAAGTTAATTGTTTTAGGATCACGATTGCTTAACAATAAAGGAATTAGGATTTTGTTTTACAAATGTTTATCAATCTACTTTAGTTTATTTATGACAGCTTGTACGTTAATCTTCAAATGATTTGACTGCTTCTCCAACCCTCATAAGAACCTCATGATCAAAATTTCAAGTATCTACCAGCTGATAAGAACATGTTTTGTTGGTTAGTCAGCATATATATTATTTTTAACTGAAGATAAATTCAAACAATTAGTAAACGCTGAAATCATCATTTCTTAAAAACGCTATTCAAAGAAATAAGGGTATGCTTACTAAAATGCCGTAAGGAATTAATGTTTATTCAAAAATTCAAATCAGTTAATGAGACGAATTCACAAATTCAATTTAACTTCCAGGAGACAATGTAAGGTGGTCGCAATTAGTGGAATGGCCAACGAACAAACGCGTTCTTGACAAAAGAGTAGGCCAGACAAGGGCCTTTCATTTCTTCCGAGTGAGCAAACTACAGCTGGAAGGGAAGATTTGTTGTTCAAGAATGAAGGGCCTACGAGTATACCTCTATCTATTGTTCTTTTTATAGTTTGGTAACCACTTGTGTTCTGTTGTAATCAAGATAACGCTGGCCCTTTGTTTAGTTGTCCGGATTTTTCCTAAGTTTTCTTGTTCCTTTAATAGGTTTCTGTGAAATTGATTGTTCTCCTGATAAGCTTGATTGAAATGTTGCGTTTGTTTACTTAGATTTATTGAACACGCACGATATTTCCCAATTTATCTAATTGGTGCTAAGACTCTACTACGAGAAGTCGATACCTCTTCGACAGTTTTAGTAGTGTACCTAATTTACTGATTTTAAAGACGTTGGAAGTATAATTCTAAATTCTATCACCGATTTACTTAAACCCTTGCAAGCATGGCTGAAGAACTGAATATTATGACCTACTTGAAACAGTCAAGTTCAGTTCAACTTATGCCTTTAGCTTTGATGGAAAACTTGACATTGGCTATATGCAAAAGTAGTAACAAGCCGTAATTACAAAAAAAAAGTACACAAATCATGTAAATGCACCTTTAACCAAAACCCGTGACTCGTGCCATGCCGCTCGGAGAGATTCATTATAGAATCAGTTGCATAGCGTAAATCATTTTAACCGTAAATAAAGGCAATACCAAAGAATATAAATCTAGTAAGTTAGACATGCATACAATTTAACAAGTCCGTAAGTTAACAACACATTATTATTCCCTCCGGGTGCCAACTGAATGCATTGGTAACTATAACTGTTAGTATTAGGCTCTCTGTCCACTGAACCGGGGCTTTATAGAAGAGGTATTTTACGCTCGGGTTGATACAGTCACTAGTGAAGTAGTTTAGCACTTTCCACTGTTCAATATTTTAGTGAGGACGAAATGGTTTCGAATTTTCTATACATTTTCTAACTCTATTACATACATAGGCTGCACTAAAAGTAACGGGAATGGAATATTTCCACTGTTCCTGTCATATTTAAATCTTTTTAATTGAAAACTCCTTGGTTTTAAGAATCGAATACCATTTATTTATTTAAAAAAATAATCTCTGTCTTGTCACAAGGTTTTGTCAAACTTGTTTAGTCGTTGAGAAAATGGAATTGACGCGAGAAAATTCAAGAGCGATGATTTATTATGACTTTCGAAGTGGTTTATCACAAAAACAGTGTGTTAACCGGATGATTTCTGCATTTGGTGGTGAAGCCCCATCCAAAACCACAATTTATCGCTGGTTTGCTGAATTTCAACGTGGACGTGTCAAGCTCAGTGATGATCCCCGTCAAGGTCGTCCAAAAACTGCACTCACCCAAGAAAACGTTGATGCTGTGCGTAAGCTGATTGAGGAAGATCGACATGTAACATACCGCGAAATTCAGGCAACTTTAGACATTGGCATGAGTCAAATACAAATAATCTTGCATGAACAATTAGGTGTAAAAAAGTTGTTTTCCCGATGGATACCGCATTCGCTCTGTGAAGAGCAAAAAGTGGCTCGCGTTACTTGGTGCGTCAGAACTCTCGAAAGATTCCACGCAGGATCCTCAAATGCTGTATACAACATCGTATCAGGTGACGAATCCTGGATATACGCGTACGAACCCGAAACAAAAAACCAGTCACGAGTTTGGGTGTTCGAAAATGAGTTAAAGCCAACAAAAATTGTTCGTTCACGGAGTGTTGCAAAAAAAATGGTGACCACGTTTGTCTCCAAAACCGGCCATGTTGTGACTATTCCTCTTGAGGGACAAAGAACGGTTAATGCAGAATGGTATGCTAGCATTTGTTTGCCACAGGTCGTTTCTGAACTCCGTAAAGAGAATTGCAGCCGCCGCATCATCCTCCATCACGACAATGCTAGTTCTCACACCGCGAACAGAACAAAAGAGTTTTTAGAGCAAGAAAACATAGAATTATTAGACCATCCGCCGTACAGTCCCGACCTAAGCCCTAATGATTTCTATACTTTCCCTAAAATAAAGAATAAATTGCGTGGTCAGAGATTTTCATCACCTGAAGAAGTTTTGGACGCCTACAAAACGGCCATTTTGGAGACCCCAACTTCCGAATGGAATGGTTGCTTTAATGATTGGTTTCATCGTATGGAAAAATGTGTCAAATTTCGCGGAGAATACTTCGAAAAGCAATAAATACATTTTTAAATAGTAATGTTGTGTCACTTCCTTGATTCCCGAAATTTTCAGTGCCGCCCTCGTATTACTCATCAACATAGAGGTTGATGAGTTTTAGTTGTTTCAGTATGTTTGTTTAAAACTAATTCTATTATAATGTGCTCAAAATGTGTCTACCTATTTAAAAATGATAAGTCCATATGCCTAAATTATTTTAATAGTAGGTAAGTAATCATGACCTGGGATTGGCTGCGAGACCTGGGATTGACTGCGGTGTGGTCCTGCACCACCCTTATTGAAACGGGGGATTTTATCTCGGGATGAACGCGGTGCATGGCGGCTCCAGAGAGTTCGAATGAGACCCCGGGCCTCCAAGCTACACCGAGAAGGGTCACCGGAGAGTTTTTAGTCGGTTTGACTCCGACATAACCATAAACAAGGTACCTACTATCCAACTACAAACACCTATCATTGTCCAAGCTAACATAATTCAGACACTTTGACATTAATTGCAAAATAGGTGACAAATCGATGAATCTTGATATTCTAGCGTGTGTGTGATTATAGATAGTAGGTAGCCAAAAACATTGATGTTCAGCGAAGTAAAACCAAATGAGTAAATTACTCATGTGGTAAAACATCGTGTTGAACAACGCGCGGTTTTTCAGTTAGCTTCAAGCAGACGTAAATATAGACGATTTTTTTTCTATTACAAGCAGGGCTCCGTGGTCTCACCCGCGTAACACCCGATCCCGTGGGAATATCGAAATATAGTCATTTCAATTCGAACCAGTAGTTCCTGAGATTAGCGCGTTCAAACCAACAAACTCTTCAGCTTTATTATATTAGTATAGATTATGTATTAACATATTACTCAGTAGAGCAGACTACAAGCAATAGTTTCATGTTCTAGCCTCTACAACGCGCAACGGTCTAAAAATCATGAATCATCCTTCTTCTTCTTCTCGTAAAGTGGTGTGGCTCACCTATTGTTTGAGTTTTCAGATCGCCTTAAGGTCTCTAACTTGACCTAACGACTGGTACTAGAGGTAGCAACCGGGACCAACGGCTTAACGTGTCTTCCGAAGCAGGGAAGGGCTTACGAAAACACATTTTCGCCATACTACGAAGTAATGACGTCGATTAACCCGCACGACCATAAACGATCAGCGAGCGTCGCTCAGCTGTAAGCCTCCTCAATTATTTGCTAATGCTGTAAAAACTTCTTTAGCATCACGTGTTAGTTAACCCATTGCGTGGTGTGCCTCTCCAATGTATCTTCACACTTTTCTATCACCTGTCTCATCCTGTCACCTGGATTACTCTACCCCAGCATGAGCTTTTCTGATCATCTGATTGGTAGTCTGCACACATTTCTCTTCCCGATTCTCGGTCTCCAAAAAATAATGCATAAATAAATGTACATGGCTAGCTGGATGACAATACCTAGTATTGAACTTTGTACCTATTGTAAACAATCTGGCATGCGATGGCGTAGCTATTGGCTTAGATAACACGGGATTGGGTCGTGCTGAGCTTAATTGCGGCTCTGATGCAGGTGTTCTAATTTAGCAAATCAAACTAGAATCTACCTATTTAGAAATGGAAATCAAGTATTACGATTAGATTTTCTAATAAATTGATAGAACACCTGCATTCACAAAAAAGTGTCATGGTTATATTGTGTGACGTCTTGCGTCATGGTAACATGACCATGACCAGGAAACAGAGTATTAAATAATAATATCGCTCATTTGGGTTTGTGTTATGGTGACGAATAGAAGACTTATTAAGGAAAAAATAAATATATAGGAATATAAAGAAATACTTAATTTTTCATCGTTTTTTTTATGACGTTATCAAGAAAAATTATCGTTCGTAAACCGAGTTTACAGACAATAATTTGTTTTTTATTTCATTTAGTTAAAATTGTAACGGTAAAAGAGAATCGTGTAATCTATACTTATATTATAAAGCTGAAGAGTGTTTGTTTGTTTGAACGCGCTAATCTCAGGAACTACTGGTTCGAATTGAAAAATTCGTTTTGAGTTGGATAGGCCATTTATCGAGTTTTATTTATACTTTTTATCCCAATATTCCCACGGGATCGGGAGTTACGCAGGTAAAACCGCGGAGCGCTGCTAGTTCAATATAAAGAGGAGATAGCGTTGACGTCATATCAATAACTAAGGAAATCCACTCAGTTTTACACGCTAACATTATCGCTACCTAAAATACCTACAAATTCCTGACTGACTGACTATTAACGCACATTTCAAATGGACGGGTCAGGCAAAAATTTGCCATATAGATAGCCGTCATAACAGCATCTGCTAATAAAGGATTGAAAATTTGGATGAAGTCACAGGCAAAACCTAGTGCCTAGCTATAATTAAACCTATTTCCAATAAGTAAGTGTTTATCATAGCCGCAAGTCATATCAAAGTGAAGTACCGAAGAGTTTCCGTCTGCATTCACACAGACATAGTATAAACTACGTCGCCACATATCGGGCTGCGACGCGAGCTGATTCGATGGTTTAGATGTGGTCGTAGTGATAGCGGTTCACAAGATATTACACACACATAAAGGATTTAGGTTATTAACTTAATATTATTAAATGTTTAAGCGGTGGGGGCTTTGGCTGCGGGCTTCTAACACCACACCCTGGACAAAGTCATGTTGTCTTGTCTAAGAAGCTCGTCGAGGAGAGTATTGTAGGCATAATATTAGATCAAATACACATTTTTGAACGAATTTTTGATGATACCTTACAATAAAATAAAATGTCATAAATAGTTAATTTAATACATTATACCAATATCGATTATCGTGTTACATGTAAAAGACAATAGATACGTGGCTCTGTTGACCGTGGACAGATTTGTAATCAAAAATGTCAATAGCTATTGAAGCCCCACGTTTGTATCTTCAGTTGGAGATAAGAACGTAGAGAAACTAATCATTATTGGGAACACGGATGGAAAATGCTCGCGACGGATCAGATTAAGGACTTCAGGTTCCATAACATGCAATGAATATATAGAAGCCGTTGCTGAAGATCGTTCGAAGTGGAGGCGTAAAATCAGGAAAGCGGACCCCAGGCTCCCGAGAGGGATGCAACCGGAAACATCGCTCGAAGATGATAATATCGATGATATGATGAGTAGACACCGTTGGTGACAGATCATCCGATTCAAACCCAGACCATACAATGATGACCACAATCCTCAGCCATGAAAGGCCGACTACGATAGAGAGTATCTCCAGTTAAATACTCATAATTGAAAGCCTATATTCTTTTAGTAGGTAGCTACAAAAAATAGGGCTATATATTACTTGAAATCGTTGAAAACACGACCAATCCCCAACATGCACTAGTAAATGACACACTCGATGTTCTGATTGAATTGTTTACCCACGCCCGACGTTTGTATACCTAACGTGATTCACGTTCATTAATGTTTCACGTATGGTTGGCAAGTTTTCCTACTATTTTACTGTTTACATTTGAATTTTAACTTGGCGTATTACGTGAATTTCGTCGCCACAAATTGTCGCTTGATAAATTAGGGTCTATCAACATTTACCGTAGACATAAAATTAGTGTGTCTGCACCTAGCAATTGACTATATTATTATGCTATAGGAAAACTAACTTGACTGATATTTAGGTCTATATTTGTTATATCTAAATTTATAAAACCTGATTTAACCGGTTCTGATCTTTCTGATTTGATCTGAGCTATATATATATCTGTTATATTTAATTTTGATAACAAAAAGTATAAGAAGTATTAGTAAAAGTTATAAGTAGTATATCCGTTGTCTAGCACCCATAACACAAGTTTAGTTACTTATCTAGGGGTTAGATGGGGATGTGGAATGTACTGCAATATTTATTTATTTGTACCGTCTGTGATTACCTAAAATTTAACATAGAACACACAAACTGTTAGTATATACAAATTGTTAGTTTATTAAAAACGGGATATTTCTATGATAATTAAGTTTTTTGTTAATATTTTGGTAAGCTCGAGATTGCGATGCTACAAGGACCATTTTAACGAGACTGATTGTAACAGCATCAAAATATCGAGCTTCACAAAATAGAAAATGGCAAATATCCCGTTCCATGTTAATTGAAATTCTTATAACTGTCAGGTTGTTGCCTAAACAAGCACAAACCCCTGTTACAAACCAAATATTCAGAACGGCCTTCTGAAAATCTCTCAAACACGACAAATAAAACCATTCCAATATATTACGTAGACGATGAAAAGATTGTGAGACACAGTGTGAAACCACCCTTAAAATAAGTATGAACTGACATTATGTCCCCACTTTAAATATATTATTAAGACAACATTAAAAAGATATCTCTGTAATCTATACTTAATATTATAAAGCTGAAGAGTTTGTTTGTTTGTTTGAACGCGCTAATCTCAGGAACTACTGGTTCGAATTGAAAAATTATTTTTGTGTTGGATAGTCCATTTATCGCGGAAGGCTATAGGCTACTTTTTATGCCGATATTCCCACGGGATCGGGAGTGACGCGAGTGAAACCGCGGAGCGCTGCTAGTATCTTTATAAATATACTAGCTTTTGCCCACGACTTCCTCCGCGTAAAAGTCGAAAATGGACCAAGGAATCACGTCCCATACAAACTTTGCCCCCCCCTTTTCACCCCCTTAGGAGTAAAATTTCAGAAAATCCTTTCTTATCGGATGCCTACGTCACGCAAATAACACACCCTCAGTTAGTAATTCAGGACAAAGAATTTTATATGTATATAGATAGAAGGAAACTCAAAGTCTTGACTAACTGACTGATGATAAATCAAAGCACAGCTCAAACCAGTGCAATGGAAGGTCTAAAAAGGCATAAAGGTAATTATTATGACGTAGACCTGCGCTAAAAAAGATTTATGTAAAATTCAACTCCTACGCGAAAGAATTCACGTCTGAAGCTAGTTTGAAATACTAAAAACAGAAACTTAACTAAACATTATACTAAAAGTTCAAGGTTCTTTATTGATAACAGACAGACAGACGGACAAAAAAGTGATCTTTTAAAGGTTCCTTTTTTACCGTTACGGAACTCTAAAAACGAATTAACTTAGGCACTGGATATTGTGTTTATATCTAGTAACCGTTGCAAGTACCCTAGATACTTAAGACCTATCTATAAAAAACTAAACTAATATCGGTTCATGCGTTTGGCAAATTTATAACACTCCGTCGGGGGTTAAAAATGAAGCCGTTCATAATGTTCAGGCCTAGCTAGATATAATCATATACATACCTATGTAATTAATGAATCATCTTAATCGGTTGCGCCGTCTTCGGGTAATCTGTGAACAATGAACATACGTAAAAAATGGTTGTCTGTGAAATCGGTTTACGGACTATAATTTTACATAAAAACGTCATAAGAAACCGATGATATCTTGTTTTTTATTTTTTTTACCTTTATATATATATTTTTCCTTTATATTAAGTTTATATATATATATATATTCGTCACTCGTCACACCATAACACAAGCCCAGATGATAGATATTTATAATTAAATACTCTGTTTCCTGATTCACCATGACGCGTCTGGTCATATTACCATGACGCATGACCCACACAATATTACCGTGACATTTTTGTGCGAATGCAGGTGGTCCACGTATTTATTAGACGTTATCACGTCAAAAATAATAGTACGCGACGAATTGAGATCAACCTTTTTTGAGTCGGTCATAAACCTTAAAAATAAATAATAAATAAATAAATATTGCAGGACATTCCATAGATCGCTATCTAGCCCAGGCTAAGTTACTAGACTTGTGTTATGGATGCTAGACAACGGATATACTATTTACATACTTTTCTTTTGTTAATCTATACTTCTATACTAATATTATAAAGCTGAAGAGTTTGTTTGTTTGAACGCGCTAATCTCAGGAACTACTGGTTAGAATTGAAAAATTATTTTTGTGTTGGATGGGCCATTTATTGAGGAAGGCTATAGGGTACTTTTTATCCTGAATTTCCCACGGGATCGGGAGTTACGCGGGTGAAACTGCGGAGCGCTGCGAGTATATACATATAATACATAGAAGCAACCAGACCACAGACAAATATCTAAGCATAAATAATTGTCTGAGGCGGGAATCGAACCCGCAACCCTGTGTTAGGCAGTCCGGCATGGTGACCATTGTGCAAACTGGGTCATCAAAAATAGAAAGAACAGAAACGTTATAAATAAATGGTGGTACCTAAATCACAAGTAACATTAAACAGAAGCCCACAGAAGTAGGTTTCATTATGATAAAGTATCGAGCCTACGGTTTTTATTAGTGTTTGTTGTTTATTTACTTCTGCGGCAATAATAAACAGTAATTTAAGTACGTAATTTTGTAGACATGAACAATTTAATGTGTTTACAAAATATTAATTTCGTTTGTGTTTCATAAAATAGTAAAAACTCTTTTGTATCTTTAAACGTACCTAAAACCACTCAACATATTATTCATCTATCGACAAAGTTTAGGGCTAACGGATGTTGGGCTCCTTTATTTACATCTGAAATATTCCAAGATCACGTCACTTGGAATATTTCAGATGTAAATAAAGATAAAAATACCTTCAGGTAGAAAAAATATTCAAAAAATATATATAGGTCAATATACCCAAAAGTTACGTAATAAATCTTATAATACGGTCACAGATGTAAACTTTTAACTCAATTAGAAGTTTAACTATAAATCAATGTAGTAAGTAGGTACGAGACGCATGCATCCCTCAGGTCACCACGCGGCACGCACGTCTCTCTGCGCAGTCGTAGAAGGCGCGACATCAGCGCCTCGCCGGTGAAAACCTGAACCGTTTGACAGGCGGGGAAAATGGCCGCGTGAACACGCGATATACCGCTCTGAAACGTACATACGTCACGCGCGGACCTGTTACTCGAAGCCGGTATACCGAAGTATGTTTTAGTGCCTATACGAACTCTAGTAATCGTAACGTTCGTTTATTCTTCGAAGCATGGCTCTCCACCTCGAGACTGCGTTGCAGCGGAAGCTGAACTTCAAGTTGACCACGGTGAGTGCATGCTGTCGTTTATCGATCGCCGCCCTCGTGGCTCGAACATATGGTGGCTACGCTCTCGTAGCCGTAAGCCGTCACTGTGCTACGTTCGATACTCCTCAACTCGTTGCTATGATTGTACGCTTCTATAGTAATTGTATTGCGTCACGAGTTCTATAAATTGTTGGTTTGTAATCGAAATGCCGTATGTAAACAAGTAAATATAAACATTATAGAGTACCTACAACGGAGCGTCGCGCCGCGTCTGTTCCATCGCACCGAGCCGGCATGCTTTCATTTTACTATCTATTTAAATAATTAAATAGATATTTAAAAAACAAAATAGATTAAGTATGAATACTATTGTTATCTTGTCTTAGCTTTTACTCAATTAAAAACCAATACCAAAAAATAAATTGTTACAAACAAAAGTTAACAAAATTAAATGTAGCTTAATTTATAGCTTCAATGCGGGATTTGTAAATATGAAAATAGTCAACGGTTTTTTTTCAGGTATTTAGAGAGATTTTGGCAAAAGCTTGATCATGCATGATTCATGATGACGGGGTAATGGATTGCTTTCCGTTCATTTATCATTGATACGACTGAATTATTTAACTTTAATAAATTTAAAAAAGTAAAATTTCAATTTTTGGATTAATTAGGTATCTATTTATTTCTATTTTATTGAAAAACTTACAGTTTTACATAGATCAACAAATACTGAAGAGCAATGATAATTAACGCACATAAATTTGGCGTAAGTAAAACACATGTCCCAGGCACTACAGTACAGAGTCCTGAATAGCATGTGTTAAAGTTGCTGGCGCTATATAAATCATCTGGATTAGATGTAAAGGCCAACATATATGTTCTTTTTTTAAACAACCTAAAAAAAATATTACAATAAAAAATATTATTACAAATACTAAATATGTATAAAGGTTTACCAAACATAAATAAAATTCATCATTTTCGTTATATGTAGGAACTGCACTACGCGGTTTCACCCGCGGAAGTTCCGCTCCCATGGAAATATCGAAATATAAAATAGCTTATAGCCCTCCTCGACAAATGGACTATCCAACACAAAAATAATTTTCAATTCGAACCAGTAGTTCCTGAGATTAGCGCGTTCAAACAAACAAACTCTTGAGCTTTATGATTTTACTAGCGGAGCTCCGCGGTTTTACCCGCGCAACTCTCGATCCCGTCGAAATATCAAAAAGAAAAGTAGCCTATAGCCTTCCTCTATAAATGGACTATCCAACACAATAAGATTTTTTAATTCGTACCAGTAGTTCCTGAGATTAGAGTGTTCAAACAAACAAACTCTTCAGCTTTATACCCTTACATAGGAAGGATCTAAAAGCAAATTGTCCAACACATCAAGACGACACAAGATCAAAATGATCTAGTAGCAAAATGTCTTAGAATGACACAATATCGAAATGATGTAGTATAGTAGTAAGCCTTAGTGGAACATTTTTGTTATAAAATAATACTCATTATTTTTTTCTTACTTTTCTTCTTACTTTACTTCGTTTAGATCATTTTGATATTTTGTCATCACAATTATAGGACGTTTAGCTTCTAGGTCATTTTGATCTTGTGTCGTTTTGATGTGTAGGACATTTTGCTTTTAGGTCCTTTCGATATGTAAGAAGTTTACATAGGTACCTGCATATATTTTTGAAAACTTTTCGTAAAGTCGTTGGTATGTGTACACAAAGCCCTTTCATGAGTTATATGGGGTACCATTCGACCTGATTGTTTCGCTTTTGTACCCCACACGTTCCCCATAAAAACTCCCTTGACCCATATCCATAACAGACTTAATTTTTGTATGTCAGCAACCCACTTTAGTTGGACAATGGGCATTATTATTTAAATCATGTTTTATAAGACGTAGATGTTTATTATAAAAATCAATTTTAAAAGACCAACATTTTATTCTACAAAGTAAAAAACTCATCAAACATTTTTCTCTCTTTATTTCGCTATTTTCTAGATGCTGATGATGTTTTTTTTTATTAACTGTGGACTAAGCAAAGCGCCATTTTAAATTAAGCCCCGGAAACCGCAAGCTTTACTTATCTACTACCTACCGTAAAGTTAGACGCACAACATAAATAAAAGAGCGCTGGATAAAGTTACTTAGTTAATTAATTTATATTTACTTCAACTTTCTCTAATGAATGTTCATTAAAGTTTATTAGATGTGGTCAGTGTATCTTTTATACCAGTTACAGATACATTTTGAAGAAGGACTATTACTATTACTTCCCAATAATTGTTTTACGTTTTCATTTTTACGTAAAACTAATAATTATTTTTTATCACAGTTGCTCATAAAAGATATTGTATGTCACACGAGGCTGTATAGGTTAAAGTCTTTTGCCTGGCCTGTCGGGAGTTTAATTAACAAAAAAATTGTAAACATAGACTTATCACAAATATTTTGTTAATTTTTTTTTTCTTTTCAAGTCTTTTCTTTTATTGGCTTGAAACGCACTCGCGTTCCGCTCGCGCGTCAAAAACCACCTCTATACAATGATCAATTTACCAAACTTGTATCGCAATGTACTACTTCGAAACGCCCACAATTGACGTTAAAAATATTCATTCAGGTTTTTCCGGTAGATTTTAAATTTGTTTTGAAGAATTTAGTTCAACTTTGTGACAGCATAGTATTGGCAGAAATAAATTTTAGAACACTCAGAATATTTAACTCTTGTAATATGTCTTCTTGAAATGTTTAACCCTTAGCAAATTGAAATGTAAAACACGATTGTTGTTCGCATATCGCGAACAACAAAGACAACTTTGGTCGTCTAATATAAAGACGAGATAACATTCCAAATTCCTCGAACTGCGTTTATATAGAACATTAATCTTATTTAATGGTATGTTGCTATTCTAATCCTTTCCGTTAAGTACACATAAAGCGACAATAACCAGTTCAAAAACACCATCAAGCAACATTAATCAGTTCAAAAACACCAACAAGCGCCCACCTCAATCGCATCCGCCAAACAATTTGAGGACTGCACATGTTTAATTCAACCACTTGATCAATTAGCTGCCGAAGACGATGACATCAGTCTGACAGATCATTCCTAAAATGTTTGAATCAAGCCTGCGTGCACCTTTCAAGTTTGATGTTTGATACATTGTTTGAACGTCTACTGGACACTTTACGTTTTATTGCTTATCTGTAAATCCTGTGACAGTTCCCTCGCACATATAGTAGGTACCTATAGGTGTGTATCCATGTGAATCCATATGAAAGGGTCGGTACTCGGTCCCTTTATCGAATGATTCTTGCCCTAGTTTATGTCTTCTAAGTATCAGAAGTGTGCAACGTAAATCTAGCGGCTCATATGCCGAATGTTCTCGTGAAAATGCGTCTTTTATTTTCTAATTTCGCGTTTATACATTTGTTTTGGAGACAGTAATACCTAATATCATAGCTCCTATTAGGTTCTAAGGGTAATGACGCGGTATGGGAGAGGCTTGGTGACGTCAATTCAATAAGAGAGAATTTTCGTTGAGACGTCTCAGTAAGAAATAATATCATACTATGGCCATATTATCACCCCTCTCGCACCCTATTATTACTTAAGAGGTGAGGGTACCGGCGCTCTCTCCATACAAACGTAGTCGACTGTTTTCTCCCTGGATAATGACACTAGAGCATTATTTTAGCTGCATAAAACTTTTACGTTTTTTGACGTAAAACGTTTTTTTTTGTTTTTAAAATCTTAATTTCTATGATAATAAGAAAATGAAAAAAAAAACAAAACATAGGGACATAGTCATGGCAGTTATAGGTTTTATGGCACAAAAATATTTGTGCTAATGTCATTATCAAGGGAGGAAACAGTCGACTACGTTTGTATGGAGAGAGCGTCGGTACCCTTTCACTTCAAATATGTATACCAGTATACTCTTTGCTCAATTTTCAATTTACTCGTAGCTTCATAATATACTGAAATCGATTGAAGCAATAGCATGGATCGAGTAGTCATTTGTCGATGGAATTGAATTTTAAATGACCAATCGGAATCGACGACGCGCGACGGCCAAATCCTTGGAAATGTGATAACGTTAACGATGTCAAATATAAAAGTTAATATGTCTGAAAGATCGTTAAAATGGGTTCGTAAAGTAATGATGATGTTTGGGTGATATCGTCCGTATCTTATCGTTACGTAAGTTTCTATAGCGGTGTTGGTTTTTCTTTCCATGGGTTTTGATGTGTGGGTACTTGTAATTGAACGGGCTGTTTTCTGCAATTTGACCCTTTTTAATTGTTTTTTTTTTGCGTGAGGATGTAGTAAGCTTGCCTAGCACCTACTACCCTCTCAGCCTAGTCGACCATTTCCAGAGGAGAGAAATTGTCAATATTTCTGGAGCCAACTAAGCCGCGGGTTTCATTACGATGTTTTCCTTCACCGTAAGAGCAATGTCAATTAGCGCACATAAATTTTTCTTAAGAATTTTTTTAAGTAATTTTTCTTTAGGTATTTTTTTTAAGTTATTTTTCTTAAGAAAAAAATATTAGTGCACGGCCGGCTGGGATTCAAACCCACGACCTTCAGAATTAAAGTCGAGGTATCTACTTACTTTTTGACATTACTCTTACGGTGATGAAACCCGTGGCTTAGTTCTTTCCTCTGGACACGGTCAACTAAAAGAGGATAGTTTAGGTGCTGGGCCCACTCAATCGTCACGCAAAAAGGACCACACTGAAGAGGTCTGGTTGCGAAAACAGCTATATAAAACGTAATCTATATATATAAAAGAAAGTCGTGTTAGTTACACCATTTATAACTCAAGAACGGCAGAACAGATTTGGGTGAAAATTGGTAGGGAGGTAGCTTAGAGCCAGGAGACGGACATAAGATACTTTTTATCCCAATATGCCCACGGGATCGGGACTTACGCGGGTGAAACCGCGGGGCGCAGCTAGTCTTCTATATCTATATATATAAAAGAAAGTCGTGTTAGTTACACCACTTATAACTCGGGAACGGCAGAACAGATTTGGGTGAAAATTGGTAGGGAGGTAGCTTAGAGCCAGGAGACGGACATAGGATTTTTTTTTCGATATTCCCACGGGATCGGGACTTACGCAGGTGAAACCGCGGGGCGCTGCTAGTTATTTATAGTAATATTAGGTAGGTATATATTTACCTACCATTGTCTTATTCAATTTTGATGGCCTCTCTTTCTCTTCAATTTAGTTCCAATTTTAAAGTATTTCAAAACCACTATATTTTCGTTCGATTAGTGCCATATGCAACTGAAATAGCGTTGTATCGATCCAAGGCCTTAGATTCAAATTCTTTACAAGAATTTTTATACTAAAATTAAAAGGAGAATATTTCTTTTTTTTTGTGTCTATAGAATAGAATAGAATTAATTTATTGTCAAACTGTGTACATGAGCCGATGATAATGCTTAAAATAGTCACAACAGTTCACCACACTGGGCATACAATATTAAAATTAGAATCTATACTAATATTATAAAGCTGAAGAGTTTGTTTGTTTGTTTGTTTGAACGCGCTAATCTCGGGAACTACTGGTTCGAATTGAAAAAATATTTTTGTGTTGGATAGTCCATTTATCGAGGAAGGCTATAGGATACTTTTTATTTTGATATTCCTACGGGATCGGGCCTCACGCGGGTGAAACCGCGGAGCGCAGCTAGTTATTTATAAAATTGCAAAGATTAAATTCAGTACATACTTTCAAAATGCGTTCTCAATATCATTAATCACATTACATTTTCTATATCACGGGACTATGAAGTCCCGGAACTTTGGAAGGCGTGCGTGTGGCCGAAGCCAACACGTAGAGGCCCTTTATAATGGTTTAATGGCAAAGTATGATGTGGACGCATCAAACCGGCGATTATCCCTGTCTGCACTATAAAATGCAACCAAGACAACCTCCGGTTTGAATGCAACTATTGATAAACTACAGGAGAAAACTACTACTTGGGCTATTGTGATGGGTTGGTAGTGGATTGGATACTGGGGAACTATGGGTACATACATTTAATCCTACTAATATTATAAATGTGAAAGTTTGTGCGTGTGTGTGTGTGTGTTTGTTACTTCTTCACGCAAAAACTACTGGACCGATTGCAATGAAATTCGGTATGTAGATAGCTGGAACCCTGGATTAACATATAGGCTTCTTATCCCGTGAAACCGCGGGGCGTAGCTAGTTATATATAAAAATATATATTTCTTTTAATATATACAGTTGATTCAAATACACATTTTCGATCGCGTTGCCCCCGACAAAAGAATTCAACACACATAAATCACTTGTACCTTTTTCCTCAGGAAATGTTACTTGGAGATTGAAAAGATTTCCTTTCATAACTGTTGTTCGACACTCTCACAATATTTTCAACTTTGAATAGATAGACGTTTTTTTGTTATTGCATAGTTATAAGCCCATAAAGTATTTTACACCATATCTGTACTAATATTATAAAGGGGAAAGATTTTATTGTTTGTTTGTTACCATCGAATAGGATCCAAAACTACTAGACCGATTTTGATGAAACTTGGTATGAGGATACATTGATTTATTGGGAATAACATAGGCTACATCTATACTAATAAAGAGGGAAGATTTTTTTGTTTCATGTTTGTAACGAATAGGATCCGAAACTACTGGAGCGATTTTGATGAAACTTGGTATTAGGTTACATTGATTCATTGGGAGTGTCATAGTCTACATCTATACTAATAAAGAGAAAAGATTTTTTGTTTCATGTTTGTAACGAATAGGATCCGAAACTACTGGAGCGATTTTGATGAAACTTGGTATTAGGTTACATTGATTCATTGGGAGTGTCATAGTCTACATCTATACTAATAAAGAGAAAAGATTTTTTGTTTCATGTTTGTAACGAATAGGATCCGAAACTACTGGAGCGATTTTGATGAAACTTGGTATTAGGTTACATTGATTCATTGGGAGTGTCATAGTCTACATCTATACTAATAAAGAGAAAAGATTTTTTTGTTTCATGTTTGTAACGAATAAGATCCGAAACTACCGGAGCGATTTTGATGAAACTTGGTATTAGGATACATTGATTGTTTGGGAGTAACATAGAATGCTTTTTTATCCTGATATTCCCACGGGATCGGGAGTTATGCGGGTGAAACTGCGGAGCGCTGCTAGGTGCTGCTAGTATCTAATAAAGAACTTGTTCGTCGGATAAGGGTTTTAAGGTTATGTTATCTATTTATTGTCTATTTACTACCTCTAAGTAATTGGTTGGTAATTAATGATGTAAATGATAAGGTTTATTACCTTTTGTAATAAACCTCATTTAAATTACGACCTTTTTGCCGCTGCGAACTAACGCCCGCCTGGGAAGCAGAAGGTTGCGAGTTCAAATAACGCCTCAAACAATTATTTAAGGCCTGACTGACTGACTGATATTTGGTATAGGTACCTAAAGATACCTGTTATAACTTAGAAACCGACATTTGAGTGTCCGGTGTATTGCCACAATAACCTATAGCTTTTCCTTTTCTGTTTATTTTCAATGTTTCTTGTGTGTTGTACAAATTGTTTATCTATCTATAGTTGGACATAAACACTAAAAGCAATTATTTAACATTAAATCGTTAACTTCTTGTTTTTAATAGCTCTACTTAGACAAAAAAGGTGTGCAAAATAATCGTAGTAGACACCACCGTTACAAGGAGCGGCTATCATTCTTATACACGTGTAAAAACGAGTTCAAAGAACTTTAGAATAACATCCACTTACTATCATCACAGAATATAAAAATAGACGAACAAACTAGAATGACTTGTAGAAAATATCGGCGTAGTTTAATGTACTTGATATTCATATTTACTTGTCTACTCTTGTATATTTATTATGTACTTAAATATCTACTTATATAATTTTTATTAACTATTAAGGCGCTCTTCCAGTACCGTGTGTAGGTATTCACATTACCTTAGCCCCCGCTCTCAAAGACGAAGCGTGCTGCGTGCTAACTGTTATATTTGATCGATATGCAAAACATTTTAGTGTTATTATCCACAAATATAGTTCTTAAAGGTCAAAACCTTTCATTTGATTCATTTTTAGAAACAAACGTTAACTATTTTTGAATAAAACCCGATAAACGATCTAATAATTCTCTGTTTTCTAACATTTTTTTATCGAACGAAGTTGTTCATATCATGTTTTCAACCAAAATAAACAAAAATATGGTTATTAAACTACAGTATCCATTTATATCCAAATAACAAAAAAAAGAGTATTTGATTACTTAGAGTTGCTTAAAACAAAGGTCGATTTTGATAGATTTATTAGCACCTGCCCTTAAGAAGTACTCATATTGATTCATTTCATAGAGAAAAGGTACAGCCATGTTTCGCCCGACACATGAAATTTTCTTTTTCTTTTGTATATATATACTTATAATACATAGAAACAACCAGACCATAGACAAATATCTAAGCATAAATACTTGTCTGAGGCGGGAATAGAACCCGCAACCCTGTTTGACAGGCATGGTCTATTGTGCCAACTGGGTCGTCAATACAAATACATAATCTGTGAAAATTTCAACTCTCTAGCTATCACGGTTCATGAGATACAGCCTTGTGACAGACAGACAGTAGAGTCTTAGTAATAAAAAGTTCTGTTTTACCCTTTCGGTACGGAACCCTAAAAAGCAAGTGAACAATATCATTTAACTTTTTAGCCCCCTTAGACAAGATTGCTTTCTATTAGCGATGTCACCAATCGATTGATTTAATTGTATGAAATCGCCATAAAACATTGTATAAAATTAGCTTTAGATTAAACTTATCTACCATTTTTTTTCTTGTAACTACGTGAGTTTTCGTTGGCTAGTGTCAATTACATACAAAAAACTAAAAATAAAAGTCTGTCGATTGAAATAAAAAGAGCGGTGTTGGCTTAGTGGTAGATACTTTCATTCTGAAGGTCGTGGGTTCGAATCCCGGCCGGCCGTGCACCAATGTATTTTTCTTAAGAAAAATTTATGTGCGCTAATTAACATTGCTCTTCCGGTGAAGGAAAACATTGGAATGAAACCCGTGGCTTAGTAGGCTCCAGAAGTATTGACAAGTTCTCTCCTCTGGAAATGGTCGACTAAGCTGAGAGGGTAGTAGGTGCTGGGCAAGCCTTCTCCATCCTCACGCAAAAAAGGCCCCAATTAAAAAGGGTCTAATTGCGGAAAACAGCGCATTCAAGTACAAGTACAAAAGTCTGTCGATTGGCGATATCGCTAATACAAAGCAATCTTGTCTAAGGGGCAGTCTGTAGACAATATTCGCTTTATTACGTAATCAATTTTCTCATTTCCCCCTTTAAAAAGACTTAAAACGCGAACGTGCTTAGTTAAAGTACTCAAGAGTTACGCAAATGAAGTGTAGCGTCACGATGGCACTCGGTCATGTTTTAGTCTTAATTGAAGCGAGAACAGACCGAACTTGGCTGGCAGTGCTCATTAAGAACAACAAACAAGTAGCTAAGTACCGTTGGGGGGCACAAACAAACTAATCGGCTTCCACGACGCGACGGGACAACTGAAATGCTACTTTCAATTGAGCCTTTCATTAAAACATGCATTTACAGTTTTTTCATTAAACTTTATGATTTTAACTACTATAATGAACTTAGGCAACAGTTTAACTATTTTATTTTAATCATAACTAGTTTCATCTCACGATTTCACTCGCATCTAAAGTTACCATATGTAAATAGAGGGATGCCTGTCTATGGTACCTAAAATGCCTGAATTTTCATAAAAATGCCTGTATAAAGCAAAACGCTGTAGATAATAAGTAAAAGCCAACAGATAATAATGAAGAAGTATATTTATTACTGATATTTGTCAGAGGACATTACTTTTTTCAATAGTTATTTCTTTTCTAATATATAAACGCTAAAATCTTCACAAGATACAGTTTTGTAATTTTCCTGTGTAATCAATATTGCTTTTACTGATGCAATTGTCAGCCGATTTCTTTTTTTACTTCACTAGGCGTTGACGAGAGAAAACGTACGTTCTACGTTCGCTCACCGCCCATGTCATTTAATTTTATCCGCGAGAAATTTAAAAATGCCTGTCTCAGACCAATGCCGGCCGCACGCCTGTCTAAACCTTAAAATGCCTGTCAAATGCGGCAAACGCCTGTCATATGGTAACCCTACTCGCATCAGTCCGTGGGAATAACGTAAAGCTTAAGTTTACTAATTTTCATCGCAATCGGTCCAGCCGTTCTCGAGTTATGAATGGTGTAATTAATACAACTTTATTTTATATATAAGTAGGATAAATAGACTTCAACTATAACGAGTCAACTAAGCTGAGAGAGTGCCACATATGCTGGGCAAGCCAACTCTATCGAATACATATCCCAAGCACTACAGGCAGCGCGAGCGCCCTGAATAGTATGAATTAAAGTTGCTGGTACTGTATACAATGTGTTTCAGCGAAAGGGTTTTAATACAAAAGGGGGTTGTTCTAGACGTCTATGCGAAGAACTTTTGTTCTACAACTGTCAATGAAAATCAGCTGTTTCATACAAAAACTTCGAACGAAATTTTTGAATTTCCAAAAGTGGTAGAACAAAAATTGTTCGCCTAGATGTCTAGAACAACCCCATTTCGTATTAAAACCCCTTCGATGAAACAAATTGTATAAATCAATGGGCTAATATTAGTTATTACAAATTGGTACCATCTATCTTCTTCTATCTTCTATCTATACATATAAAATGCTTTGTCCTGAACTACTGACTGACGGATCAACGCACAGGCTAAACCGCTGATCGTAGAGACTTGAAACTTGGATGGTGTATTTTTTGTGTGACGTAGGCATCGGATAAGAAAGGATTTTGCGAAATTCTACCCCTAAGGGGGTGAAAAAGGGGGACAAAGTTTGTATGGGACAACGTGATTCCTTGGTCCAATCTTCTTCAAATCTATACATATAATAAATCTGTAGACATCAAAAAATCTGTAATTGTAAAATATCCAGAAAAAAAATACACAGGTCGTCTTTAAATCGTTAGCTGAACACGATAGGGTGGTTTTTAGAATTTTTGTCTGTTTGTCTGTTTGTCTGTTTGTCTGTTTGTCTGTCTGTTTGTTTGTTTGAACCAGGTAATCTCATAAACTACAGAACAGATTTCGACAAGGTCCACACAAATATGTTCAGGAAATATCAGATTAACATTTAGGGTATGTTTCAATTTGAGTTTAATACAATAATTAAGAAATTTGATAAAAAAACATTTAAAAAATGTGAAATCGAAACATTTTTCCGTGGTAAAACGTAATCGAACGTCAGAAGGGAACAGTACCCTTACCACGGGTTTTTTACGTATTCGATTAAACATAATATATTGAGTATTTACTATGAAACTTCCTAAAAATCAACTTACTAGGTCCACCCGTCTCTGAGAATATCGGTAGTGACACACTGACAGACAAACGGACAAGAGAGTGATCGAAAAAGTGTTTCTTTTTTTCGAGTTCTTCAAAAAGTCATGGTAGGGCTGCAGTACATGCCTCCGCTCAAGATAACAGCTGTCATAAAACCAAATAGTTTGCATTTAATACTACCTACTTGAAACTGAAAATGAGGTTAGTACAAAGAGGTACTACTACATAATATTACCGATCTCCTTTACCGAAGACCTCCGATGGTACACTTCTATCGCGCTTTTCTCCTCCTATAGTTTGAATTATGAGTTCAAGTAGCGGAAACCTTAAATAGTAAAAACAAAAAAAGAATTTTCCAAATCGCTCTAAGAGTTTACGAGTAATCAGCGAGCATACATAAAAAAATAAATATATACGTGACGAATTGAGAAACTCCTCCTTTTTTGATGTCGGTTAAAAAATATACAGATAGTTATTTGTAAAAATCATTTTTTTCCCAAAATTACGTAGGCCTGCCAGCTACCTAATAAAAAAACTAATTTACAAAAATCTAAAGATAACTAGGAAGACAAAGTATTTTGAAAAATTTGTGCGAATAGAAATTGGACTTAGTTTTAGCTTATCATATTGTTGTGTATTATGTTTTATTTGTGAAAAATTAACAAAAATAGTACATTGTTACCCAAGGTGTGAAAGTCACTCATTGAGTCCCGAGACGGAGTTTGGCGCCCGAGCGTAGCGAGGGCGCTAATAGTTCGAGGGACTAAATGAGTGACTTTCACACCTTGGGTAAACAAAACAAACCCGAGGTAAACACTGTGCTTTTCATTACGAATAAACATAAAATTCTTCCTAATAACGAGAGTGAATGAGAGACTCCATACTACCTGATCCTCTTACAAGGTTGGGACCAAAGAGGTTATAGATTATGTAGATTTTTTTGTTTTTACTGTTTGTTTTCAATATGTTTTCAATACTCAAATACGTCGGTACTTACCGAAGTGATTTTTATTAATTAGTTTATCCAACACTGAGTAATGACGCGAAGTCCGTAGATTTAAATTACAGTTTTTGTAACACGGTTTGTCTAGAAAATGTTATTTACACAAAATACACAATCATAAATGAAAAACCAGATTAAGTTTAACACAAAAACATAATAAAATAACAAAAGATAATACTAATTAAAATCATTCAAAATTCAAGCATTTCCTGCCAGTATTTTTTTACTCAAGGAACAACACTGACCGCACGGTCGCATAAAGCCACATCTGCAACATCTTGACAGGGCGCCGGCAGAGGCGCAGCATGGTCATACGTCGCTTTGACCATTTTCACCTTTACATTTATTTTATTAAATAAGATATCTTGAACTAAATATATCTACCTGAATTCGATTACTAAGAAAAAACCTATTATGTACTCTCTGTCAGTACTCTGGCAGTATGGATGAGCCGTGCGAAGCCATAATTTGACATGACAGCTGTCAGTGAAAGCGATTTTCCCTAGGGCTGAAAGTTTTTCTTTCTACACGCTCTTTAGGCATCTTTAGACCTACTTTCGGAGTATGAGTAAGTAAAGTGCCTTCGCCAAATCAATTAAAAATATAGTTTAAAAACAATGTAACTACCCATTTTGTTTTATAACTTACACCGAATGATAAATTATATCTATGCCGAAAAATGCTAGGTATTCTATATAACCCAAAACCACATCGCAAACGAAGTCGCGGGCAACAGCTAGTTCTATATAAACATTCTTTAACAGAATTGATGGAACACGTGTTTCGTATTTTTTTAGAAAGTTATTTTGGGGGTGGTTTGCTTGAGTACCATTTTCGACGTCTACGCGGACAAAGTCGCGGGCAAAAGCTAGTATTTCTATAAAATACGAGGGAAGATTGAAAAGTTTAGAAAGAAACCTACGATATTAAGTACACTTAGTGTAATTACTCTTGAATCTCAGATATGTATCCCGCCACTTACTTACCATTATCAAGAAACTAATTAAAACGTTTTATCATCGGTATTATTCATGGTCTCCGTTTACATCGTAATTGTTAGATAAACAAGAGGATAGGTGCGCCACAGAACAATAAGGTATCTCTGAAATGAAAGGAAGGGGTTGAAAGGCCGCTTATAAAGGCTCATCTTTTGTGTTCTGACGATTGAAACCATTGAAATAAAACGGTGCTATGCTTACTATTTTATTATTTGATGCATTTCGTATTTTATGAATTGTTAATTGACTAGCTGCGTCCCGTAGTTTTGTCTGCGTAAGTCCTGTGAAGTTATAAGCATAGAAGCAGTATGTGCAGTGTTATGTCCTTTTCCAAGATATTTCTCTGTAATTTTAATTTAAAATGCGATAGCCAGCACTTGGCACTTTTTTTTCTAGGTGGTATCAATTCGTGATTGGTATAGGGATTTTTTTTCACAATTTTAATAACAATAACTTTTATTTAGGAACGTTTTCAAGAATTTTGCTTTGCATCTCCATATTTAGCTCCGAAGTGAGATTTGAACTCCCAACCCCCGTTAACCGTGCTTGTGCGATAACCACTACCTTACGCTTATGAGTAACGTTTCGTCGAAATAAGGATATGTATTATCTTTCTTGTTTTACGATTAAAGTCCGTCTCGCCACGGGTCTAAATTTTGGACATGCAAGGAAAAACCCTTGAAAATAATTTCCCAAATAAAAGTTATTGTTATTGAAATTGTGGAAAATTTTCCTCATACCAATCACCAATCGATCATTTAACAAGTGTGCCTTCGCCATAGGGGATAAGTACTTACCTACCCATAAACTCGAGTACATAAATAGGGGGTCCTCGTTCAAACATATAAAGTGTGTTTACACTTTAAATGGAAAACGAAAATCGTGTTTACATTATGGCTTTGCAATTACAAAGTCACTTAAATATGTCAAGACGTGAAGAACCACGAGGAACGTTTATTTTTGGAATTTCATTAAAATTCACGCTTGGTTTGTGAAGAGCGAAAATTTTAGCACATGATTTTAGTACCTACCTATTATGAGAAAGTTTAGATTGATACTTATAGGTATTAACTACCTACTTAAGGTAGGTGTTTTGAAACTTTTAAAGGAGATGAGATAATGGGTTATTCGATTAAATCTATCTTGTATACATATATTATTTTTGTCCTATGACGTGACTGACTGATCAACGTACAGCCTGAACCGCTGATCGTAGAAACCAGAAACTTGGAGGGTGTGTTCTTTGTGTGATGTCCAATCCATCCAATAAGGGCAAAAGCTAATTAAACATAAAAAATATGGTAGGTAGGTATGCAATTGTTTCATTTTGATGTAATTTTAGCATTTTAATTTTAATTTAGTGTATTTTTGTACCTTATTGTCTTTTTGTGATTCTTGTTGATAATTTTTATTGAATTGTTTCAATTAATATAGTTTTTTTATTAATTGTTTTGTAATTTATTCGAAAATATAGCTTTTCATTAAAAAACTAAAAAAGTTATAAATCAAAATCTAACGACAGTTAGAGGCTTTAGATGGTAATTTTTCAGTTTTAAAACCTTAATTAGACGTTGTAAATGTCCTAAATTCAAATGAGAATAAGCTATGAAATAATTTCGAATAAAGTCTTTATTTATTTGTTAAAATTACTTACAAAAATTACTACTTCTAAATTATATTTCTCCAATTACTTCTATATTTGGTATTGTTTCGAAGCGTAAGTTTTAATATGTACTTAGACTTAAAAATTATATTCTAGCACGACGCAGACTGTAAAATAACGTTATTTATTTGGATTTCTAAATGAGTAGGAAGGAACCAAATTTTTACAAAAATATTAAGATACTTCATGAAGTCAATTTAGTACTTTAATTGAGCTTATTTAATGATCATCGAGTACTAATTAATGTGCAATCACTTTATACCTAACGAAACAGTTAGATCTATAACTCTTGTTTTTCTATGAAACTTTTTAATCAAGAAATCCGAATAGTAAGAAAACAAGCGTCTTATTGCTACCCTTATTAAACAAAATATGAAAGTTGAACTATAGATGAAAGGGGCTATACCGAGCTACTCAAGAAAATTCTAGCAATAACAGCCTTTGATTTTTTGTAGAGCAAGAAAATTATTAGAGCTTGCTCGTGGAGGCAAAAGGCTCTTAAAAATATACTTGAAGTGAATCTGATTGCGTTGTTTTTATGCATTTTTATTGTTATAGTTTGACGGAGTTTTAGTAGACGAGTTTTGTTTTAATGTAAGCATTTATTATTTTTTAATTTGAGCTTTCGTAGTAAAATGATAAGTAGTAGGACTTATTAAGCAAAGCTCTACTCGCAGGTCCTCTACTCGGCGGTTTCTTTGCATTGAAAATACATATTTTATTTGAATACAGGTATCGAGTATTCAAACTTTATGTATTATATATATTTAGTACAACTTAACTTTTTATTTGCATAGACAATGCAAACTTTTTAGCCAGACCCACATCTAATATATAAAAATAAGTCGGGTTTTCCTTCCTGACGCTATAACTCCAGAACGCACAAACCGATTTCCACGGTTTTGCATTCGTTGGAAAGGTCTCGGGCTCCGTGAGGTTTATAACAAAGAAAATTCAGGAAAATCTGGTGGCGAAACGGAGTTCGCCGGGTTTGCTAGTATTACATAAAATCTACTTGAACATTTAATATAAGTACCTACTTAATAGATTTATTTTATGACGTCTCAGAATAACAATGAAATAACAAAACAAAGGGTCAATGTATGTCTGAATCATCATATTATATTAATAAAAAATAATCTATAAGCAGCTCTAAAGATGTTCCTATCGCGTCACTCGCTTTGATCGAAGCTTTGAGAGGCACTACGAGGAGATCTTTGAGACGTCTCAACCTAACGGTCTATACTTATATTAGTATAGATACCTACATATTTATTTACTTTTTGTATGTTTAGTTTCCGGTTTTACCCACTTTCGTCCCAAACCTGTGGGAAAATTGAGATAAATAGTGGCTGTAAATAGCAAGCACATTTTAGTAAAGGTAACTTTGTTTTTGTTGATTATTTAGATTCTTCTTCGTGGATTTTGATGTAAAGCGACCATCCCAGAAAATATAACTCATACCACATTCCAATTGGTTTACAAGTTTTTCTTAAAGGTAATAGATGGACAAATTTTAATAACCATTAATTCGTGTTCTATCTACTGCTTATTCCAAATCCTCTAGATTTGCTGTCAAGTAGAAACTTTTTGTCCAGTATGGCTAGATATTCTGACTGTTCCCTGTTAGCTGCCTTAGTTAAATATTTTCGAGTTTTCTATAAAGAAAAATCAACATCTCAAATTCATCATTTTCGATTAAGAAAAATCGACATATGTTAAAATATAAATTTATCAAAGATAGATAGATCACACACAGAACAATAAAAAGGACAAAAAGGACGAGAAAGTTAATTAACTACGAAATTGTACAAACATGCGATTTTATCGCTTAAAACAATGTCTTCCAGGCAACGTTAGGATGGAGAAGGTCTGTTTAGCTTAACTGGTAGGTAGTATAAAATCATAATCATTTTGAACTAAGCTTTTAAAAGCATAATATTATGAGTTACCTAATTCGATCCCTAAAGTAATTTTATGGCAAAGAATTCAATTAAATTTACAACTGAGTTTCAAATGTTTTCTAGTGACAATAATAGGTATCTATATTATATATGTGAATAGCAGTGCTCCGCGGTTTCACCCCCGTAACTCCTGATCCCGTGGGAATTTCGGGATAAAAAGTATCCTATAGCCTTCCTCGATAAATGGACTATCCAACACAAAAAGATTTTTTCAATTCGAACCAGTAGTTCCTGAGATTAGCGCGTTCAAACAAACAAACAAACTCTTTAGCTTTATAATATTAGTATAGATAACACACATAAAAAGTACATGCCTTCTTATATTAAGCGTGAATGCTAATGTTCAAGGTTTCCACATTTGAGCACTAATGATGGTACATTAGAACTTAAACCTGCCTCTGTTGATGTTTAGCTATTAGTTTACTTTTGTAGAAAGCTCCCGTGAACCTTCTGTGTACCTATTCAAATACCTGATGACTGAAGACTGGTGAAAAAGTTATACTTTTATATGTACAGTCGGCTGCGTAGAGCTCCAAAACGGCTGTTATAAGAACGTTTTCAACACAAGGAAGATTCTAGACACCTGCTGTAGTTGAAGTTTAAAGGTTTCTTACTCATCAATTAATCAAAAAAAATTATTAGAATGAAAACATTCCAATAATAGTAATTTTCGAACTCTACCGAGGGCTGCAATTATGCAGTCGACCGTACCTAGTACTTTCTCACTAATATGAGAAAATTGAATGCTGAAATGCGATTGTGGCAATATTTAATATGCAGAATAAATTAAAAAATTATAATAATAAATATTGCAGGACATTCCACACATCGCCATCTAGCCCTAAGCTAAGTAACTAGACTTGTGTTATGGGTGCTAGACAACGGATATACTATTTATATACTTTTCTTTTGTAAATATATACTTATAATACATAGAAACAACCAGACCACAGACAAATATTTAAGCATAAATAACACTTAAAGTATTCACATATGTAGTAATTTTAATTAAAAGGTGAGTATATTAGACGCTAAAAATACCTATAAATCCGTTGACTGAAAAATGAAAACTTTATTGTTCACGCTTGCCTACGGCATAACGAAAACTTTAAGGTGAAAGGGTACTGGCGCTCTCTCCATACAAACGTAGTCGACTGTTTCCTCCATGGATAATGACACTAGCACATATATTTTTGTGCCATAAAACCTATAACTACACTAACTATACCTCTATGTTTTGTAATTTTTTTTCATTTTCTAATTATCATAGAAATTAAGATTAAGAAACCAAAAAAACCATAGGTGCATGATCATGGCAGTTATAAGTTTTATGCAACAAAAATATTTGCTCTCGTGTCAATATCCAGGGAGAAAACGGTCGACTACGTTTGTATGGAGAGAGTCACCGGTACCCTCTCCTAAAAAACCGTTTTAGTGGCCCTTATTACTATTAATAAGAAACCGTTTTAGTGGCCCTTAATACCCGCAGGCACCTTAGTACCTAGTACATTTCCTACAATATACCTATCGTCAAATGGTCAATGAACAGATGATTCCGTTAGTAAACATAGAGTGCAAGTTTATACATACATAACTAGGGTTCCCATACGTCCAAATGTATGTAGAATATGTCCTAATTATTCCAAAGTTCCAAAGTTGAGGAGGCTCACAGCTAAGCGACGCTCGCCGATCGTTTACGGTCGTGCGGGTTAAGCGACGCTTGGCGCGGTCATTACTTCGATGGGTGGCCAATTAGTGTGGCAAAAATGTGTTTTCGTGAGCTCGTCCGTGCTTCGGAAGGCAAGTTAAACTGTGGGTCCCGGTGACTACCTCTAGTAGCAGTCGTTAGGTCAAGTTAGAGGCCTTAAGGCGATCTGAAAACTCTAACAATAGGTGAGCCACACCACTATACGAGTACGAGAAGAAAAAGTATTACAAAGTTTACGGAAAAATATTTATACTTGTCCGATGTGTTTGATTTTCATTAAGGTGCATATCATTTTTATTATTCAAATTGCTTATCGTGCCCTTTCTGTATTTTGAAAAGAGACTAAACAAATTCACGAAAGCTCTGAAATTACGAAAGCTACGAGTCTAAAAATCCACGTGGGGGTTCCGTTTAAAACGTAAGCGAGGACCAATAAAGGTTTTTGGAAATTTAATCTCTTAAAGGGTATTTTTACCCCTTATTAGCTTACCAAGTTATTAGTTAGTATAGTAACTAATAAGTATTTTGTGTTTGTTTTAGCTAGCAGAATGCGCTCTGTGGCTACTATTCCGATTTTTCCACAGGTTCGAAACTAACGGGGGTAAAACAGCGGGGCGCAGCTAGGTTTCTTTTTTTGTAGCTGCCATCAAAAGCAGATAAACAGTGTAGTCTGCGTTCGTGGCAAAAGGTTCAGGTTTATAATTTTAACAACTGGTATCCCTATACAAATGAGTTTACAGATATTTATATCAATTTGAGTAAATATAAATACCACGTGTTTACAGTGTGAAGTTATCGATATCAGTTAGGTTTGTCACAGAATAACCTATATGTAGGTTGAAAGCTACTTATACTGGGTTACTGGTAATTATACTAGCTGTTGTTAGCTACTTTTATGCACATAAACTAACAATTTTTGTTTTACGACGTTTGTAAATTCAACATTTTTATTGAAAACTAGCAGCGCCCCGCGGTTTCACCTGCGTAAGTCCCGATCCCATGGGAATATCGAAAAAAAAATCCTATGTCCGTCTTCTGATTGTAAGCTACCTCCCCACCAATTTTCAGCCAAATCGGTTTAGCCGTTCCCGAGTTATAAATGGTGTAACTAACACGACTTTCTTTTATATATATAGATTTTGGGGTAAGGTTTACCTGAAAATCAGCTGTTCCATACACGGAGAGGTCATTGACCTTAACATTTTACTTATTTTTTAAGTTTTATTATTGCTCTTAATCTGACTGACCTTTGTTTTAAAAAAATCTGCTGTTTTTCGAATTTACATAACTTCAAAATTTCCATATTTAAACAAATACCTACTAAGTACTATGTGTTTTATAGATATCTATAGATATATCCACAAATCAATTACTATTGTGAGAAAGTACTCTTTTGGCAGTCTAGGACTCCGTACTTTCGTAACCAGTTGATCAATGAGGAAAAAAAATATTATTGCTTCTTTGTACGCAACTACAGTTATGAACTTACAAGTGGTCGATAGGAGCCTCTTTTTTTTTGTTTTTTGTTATCTTCTGCTATCCTACTGATATTATAAATGTGAAAGTTTGTGTGTGTGTGTGTGTGTATGATTGTTACTTCTTCACGCTAAAACTACTGAACCGACTGCAATAAAATTCGGTATGTAGATAGCTGGAGGCCTGGATTAACATTTAGGCTATTTTTTTATCTCGATATTCCCATGAACTTACGCGGGTGAAACCGCGGGGCGCAGCTAGTAGAACATAATTTCCCAAACATATATTTTTTTTAAACATAATTTCTGTTTTTAGTATTTGTTGTTATAGCGGTACCAGAAAAAACATCATATGTGAAAATTTCAACTCTCTAGCTATCACGGTTCATGAGATACAGCCTGGTGACAGACAGACGGTCAGACGGATGGACAGTGAAATGTTAGTAATGGGGTTCCGTTTTCACACTTTGGGTACGGAACCCTAAAAAACATAAGTTATTATGAAAACCACCTACTACGATACAATAAAACCTAGATTATATTCATACGCGAGTTCCATTTCTGCCCGTGGTATTCTCTACAATAAATGTAGGAAGGAATATTTGAAGGTGAGTTATTCTTTCTACGTTCATAAATTTTTAGACTTGTGTTCACGGTAGGTATTTTGTTATCAATGTTGTATTTTACAATATTGTAACTGGGTTGAAAGTGCGTCAGAATTTGGTGAACATGTAAAAAAAATGTGTGGCACTCGGGGACTGTCGCGGTAAAGCTATTGCATCGTGCAAGCTTAAGTACCATATACTTACACGTTAAGCGAACGCTCGGCCGAGCTACATGGTAGGCGGAGTGGGGGGGTGTTAGGTTTTATTTTCGTTACGGAATTTCTTGATTCGGTCGCCGCGCTCAAAGCCCGCGATAAAAGCTATGCAATAGCTTTTACCGTTTTCCGCAATCAGACTCTCTTTAATTGGGTCTTTTTTGCGTGAGGATGGAGTAGACTTGCTAAGCACCTACTACCCTCTCAGTTTAGTCGACCATTTCCAGAGGAGAGAATTTGTCAATACTTCTGGAGCTAACTAAGCCACGGGTTTCATCACGATGGTTTTCTTCGCCGTAAGAGCAATGTCAATTAGCGCACATAAATTATCTTAAGAAAAATATATTGGTGCACGGCCGGCCGGGATTTGAACCCACGACCTTCAGACAGAATGAAAGTCGAGGTATATACCACTAAGCCAACACCACTCTCATCAAACCCACATCGTACATACTTTTACTTATCCTATTGCGTCTAAACTATGTTACAAATAAAACAATATAAGTAAGTACCTATAAGCAAGTATTTATGCTTAGATATTTGTCTGTGGTCTGGTTGTTTCCATGTATTATAAGTATATTTTATAAAATAAAAGTATATAAGTAGTATATCCGTTGTCTAGTATCCATAACACAAGTCTAGTTACTTAACTTGGGGCTAGATGGCGATGTGTGGAATGTCCTGCAATATTTATTTATTTTATTTATTTACCTATACATTATGTTACAATGTACAATATTCGTACAAGTACAGAATAAATACGTAAACGTAACATAAATGTCCGTTTTTATTCTCATAAATGTTACTCTTATATCAATCTCTGAAATAACTTAGACTCGTTCCTAATGTAACTAGTTCTTTGTAACTTTTATATTAATGGTTTCCAGCAGAGCCTTTTATATTAATGTTTTTGCTGCGATGAAAGTAATCGTCGATATATGTTCGATATTATTATGTACAATCGGAGCTCAAAAGTACACTAGTAGCGTAACGTTTACAACCCTGTGCAACGTTATCACATGAGTAAAGAATAGAAACAGAGACTAAGGTTGTTAGGAGCTGTCTGTACGTATGCACAAGTAGTATATTATACATATAACTATACTACCCGTCGCGTCTAGTCACCATAACACAAGCCTAGTTGCTTAGACTGGAGCACTTACTCACTCAATCGTTCCCACCCTTCCTTCGAAAGAATGAAAATTATATTAACACACGCCTAGTCCACATTCACCCCCTCCCTACTTAAGATCAAATTAGTAACACTATATTATTATAAAACAATATATGTAAAACAAACACGTGACGCATGACGTTTGCCGTTCGCATGCGAGTGTGACAGCCCTGAACTCAGGCACTGGCCGAGCCAGTATAAACCGCTTTCTCTCCGTACGTGACGGGCCGCGTTTTATGAAACCTTAGTCTCTGGTTCTATGCTATAATCATGTGGCACTATTTTAAATACGAACCCACGTGGGTTGGTGTAGCGGCTGACTATGTCAGGCCAACTAGGCCAACTAAAGACATAGCTAAAGACATGTTGAAAATAATAATCACAATGAGTACTTTTAATTCAAGTATTTATGTTTTTGTGTAACGTCTATTAGAAGAAGGTCGTAAGTCTAATACTGGTTCATAGTGTCATTGTAGCGAAGAAGGTCGTAAGTCTAATACTGGTTCATAGTGTCATTGTAGCGTACTGATAGAGCACTTATGACGCATATTGTACCTATGAACTAAGGTTAAAGTTGTTTTTAAGTTTCGACCTTTGTTGTTTTAGAGGAACTTTCTTTTATAAATTGTACTAACTGTTGAACGCGACTTCGTACGCGTATGGTAGTTTTGTTTTATATCGAGAACCACTCTATCTATTGGTGAAAACAGGTGCAGTAGTTTATGAGCTTAGAGCGAACAGACAGACAGACAAACAGGCGGACGTCTTCGTTTTATAATATGTAGTGATTTCTCTATCACTACATATCATCTTTAAAATCAGCCAAAAATGTTTCTATTCTGCTGACAATGGGTAGGATTAGCTACATCCGTTAGTATTGTATTGACTTGATGTAAAATGAGATATTTCAAGACTTGAAATGATGGGAAGAAGCTGACTTCCAAGTTTTCTTAGTTTTTTTAATTTTTGGTTTGACAATAAATATATTTTTTATTTATTTATTTATTTACTTACTGCATCTCTGATACAGCCAACCAATTTTTCCAACTATTTTTACCTATGGAAAACCCTTTTTTAGCTTTCCCTACCGAAAGGGGAAACCCCTTATTAAGATCGCCCGTCCGTCTGTCCATGTATCACCGGCTGTATCTCATAAACTGTAATAGCAAGGCAGTTGAATTTTTCACAGATTATGTATTTTTTCTGTTTTTAACAAATATTAAAAACAGAAAAAATAATTAAGTGGGGCTTCTATACAACATGGTACGGAACCCTTCATGCGCGAGTCCGACTCGCGCTTGGCAGGTTTTTATTTTTCGACGAAAAACTACGTTTTTCTATTTTCATTTGTTTGAATAAATATGTCCTTACGATTTTCCAATAGGAAGCAAAATGCCATTGATATCCTCTACGCTTCTACAAGAATAAAATGTCGAAGTTTCGAACTAAAGTTATCAAACTAACAGAAACTAAACATTCGTAAAGTCAAGAATAATAATAAATCAATAGTAAACTTCAAATAAGTGATACCATATACAACCGCGAAGATTATTATAATAAATCGCGAGAAGCGATTTATTATAATAATAGGAAATAGTTATGTAATAAGGTCACTGCGGGTACTTGTACTTGTATACAGGCTGTTTTACGCCATTGGACCCTTTTTAATTGGGTCCTTTTTGCTGGGTCCTTTTTGTATGAAATTGACACAAGCCAACGAAAAGTCACGTAGCCTTGCGTTGGAGAAAAAAAAAGGTGGATAAGTTCCATCTTCAGCTAATTTTAAATAATGTTTTATGTCAATTTCATACAATTAAATCTATCGATTGGCGACATCGCTAATAGAAAGCAATCTTGTCTAAGGGGGCAGATATTCCAAAATATGACGTCAGCAATATTAAAAGCCCGGTTCACGGGACACAATGCAGTATGAGGGAAAATGCATCAATAGTTTGCCCTTAACCTTTCAAATGCGTGGGTGACGGGCGTACCCCTCCCAGGGGGGCAGGAGTGGGGAAGCCTACAGCGATGTTTAACGAGATCTCTCTTAATATAACTGCATGCCATATTCAGTTTTATTGTTCGATTCAAGCTCACTGTTATTGAGAAATAATATAGTTTCTATATGCTTTTCATTTCCGTTCCGTTTATGAATAGTTTTAACGGGGATTATTTTCATAGTGAGAAAATATCGTGCAAGTACTAAAGTTAACATAAAACTAGTTTCAATTCTTTATATTTATCTACTTACCTACTCAACTTGAAGTTAACGAACATACATACTTACTTAACTTATAGCCTTTGCTTTTATAATTTTACGTATTATTGTACATCAGTAAAGGATAAACTGGTAGGCACTGTATTATGTAAAAACCCCAACACCATATTGTACCCAGTTCTTCAATAAATATTTTCTGATTCTGATTCAAGAAAATTTATTAGAAATTAGTTATAGGTACGAATTTCATTTTCATAAATCTAAGCAAGTATTTGTATGAATTAGATCGATGTTGATATTTTTACCCGATTGTAAGGAAAGGGTTATTTTTTCGCGCCTTTCTTTGTAATCTATACTAATATTATAAAGCTGAAGAGTTTGTTTGTTTGTTTGTTTGAAAGCGCTAATCTCAGGAACTATTGGTTCGAATTGGAAAATTCTTTTCGTGTTAGATAGTCCATTTATCTGGGAAGGCTATAGGCTACGTTTTATTCCGATATTCCCACGGGATCGGGAGTTACACGGGTAAAACCACGGAGCGCTGTTAGTATAATATATAGTGGTTTGAACGGACTACCATTTTAAATGATTACCCGTTATTTTAATCAAGTATATTAGGAGGCTCATAGCTAAGCGACGCTCGCCGATCGTTTACGGTCATGTGGGTTAAGCGACGCCTGGCGCTGTCATTACTTCGATGGGTGACCAATTAGTAGAGTGGCAAAAGTGTGTTTTCGTGAGCCCCTCCGTGCTTCGAAAGGTACGTCCCGGTTGCTACCTCTAGTAGCAGTCGTTAGATCAAGTTAGAGGCCTTAGGGCGATCTGAAAACTCTAACAATAGGTGAGCCGTACCACTATACGAGAAGAAGAATTATCGAGAAGTGATATAGATTACTATTTATAACCCGTTATTCCCACGGCATCTGGATTTACTCGGGCGAAACTGCGGGGTGTTGCTATACTTATATTTTTAATACCCGAGCATTGGATCGCGAGAATTGTTGCGCTTTAAGTCTGAAACGGAATTTATTTTATGAAATTTGTTATGAGTAGAGTTACGAAGTTCCGACCTATCTATGTGAAACTGGCGGCGGTACGCATCAGTTTCACCCGCGTAAGTCCCGTTCCTATCCTACTAATATTATAAATGTTTGTGTGTGTGTGTATGTTTGTTACTCCTTCACACAAAAACTGCTGAACCGATTGCGATGAAACTCGGTATCTACATAGCTGGAGATCTAGATTAATACATATTCTACTTTTTATCCCGATATTCTTACGGGATCAGGACTTACGTGGGTGAAACCGCGAGGCGCAGCTAGTGAGACTATGGAGATGAAAATTAGCCTATGTTACTTCAATGAATCACTGTATCCCCTCATACCAAGTTTCATCAAAATCGGCCCAATGGTTAGAAGCCTATTTATTACAAATCAAAACAATCTTAAAGTTTTCGCTGGGGAATCTGTAATGCTTATAAATATTGGAAATCTGTAACCCCCTCTTCTGTAACCCATCCTTATCCTAACTAATATTACAAATCTGAAAATTTGTTTATTTATCCGTTTGTTTGTATATTTGGTTGTTCCGTCTTCACAGTCAAACGACTGGTCCGATTTGGATGAAAATGGGCATAGTAGTGGTTAAAAAGATCGGGACTTACGCGGGTGAAATCGCGGGGCGCAGCTAGTGTTAAAATAATCCATACAGTAGGTACCTAGCGATGACACTAGCAGCGACGCAACATCCGGGCAGCTAACCACAATAATTATTATTTCAGTAAACATGACATGCGAGAAATTAAACATTACCTTGTTATCAAATACGCGCGTGTACTTGTGATTGTTGTGAGATTGATCAATGTGGTTATATTCATTGATTTAGGCAACGCGTGTCTTTGATTAATTAATTCCATAATTAGAGGGCTTCAATATCGCCCGCCAAGTCGCCTGGTTATGGTTTTAGAATTTGTTCAGGATAGGGGGCGTTTGAAACCAGTCATTTTTTGACTGCATGGAAGTCAAACGAGGCTTTATTAATACTTGTATAGAGACCAAGTTTCTATGGAATAAGTTCAGAGGCTCTTAATCCCATTGAATGAGTTTTGGCGGGAACGAGTTAACATGTCGTGCTGCACTTTTATTTTCATGAAACTTAGATGTAACCCGAGTTGAATTGTATAATTCTGGTGGAATGTTATTCAATTTAGTTCTGTGAAAATGCACAAGTGTAGTGAAAATAAAAATCAGTGTCAAACATGAAGTTTTCTCGTTGCCTCCAAATCTCCTATTAAGGTTCTGGTAAACTTGCCACCGCTTTACCCCTGCCCCTGACTTGACGGACTATGACGACTTTCACTGTTTTGAAACACTTTAGTCCCGATTTATGAAAAATCGGGTCATTATTTGATGCAAAATATAACTTGAAACTGGCTAAATTCACAAGCCGTGCGAAGCCATAATTACCAGAGAAAAAAAATCCCATTGAACCTTAAATATTATTGTCACCAAAGAGTTTCCTGTCAACCGAGGTTTTTCATAGCACCGATTTCCTTGTAAAACATTAATTATAAAACTTTATGGCCTCGGAGTAATGGCTATTATGGATTGTTTTCAATTGGCTAATCATTTAAACCTTTCGAATGTTCAAGTTTTGATAAATTTTAACACGATAAAAACTTTTAGTAAGGAACTGTAACGCGATATTGTTAGATCTAATCGTAGAAATATAATATTTTAACTGAAATAAAAACGATTAAGAATAAATGAAGATACGTCTAAAAGTCTTAGATTGGAGACCACATACCGGAAAGCGCAGCACGGGACGGCCTCCGACTAGATGGACGGACGACTTAATTAAGGTCGCGGGAAGTCGTTGGACGCAGAGAGCATGCGACCGATCGCTCTGGAAGTCTTCGGGGGCGGCCTATGTTCTTCAGCAGTGGACGTCCTGTGGCTGATATGATGAAGTCTAGAACTCGTACTACTCTTTTTACCCCCGACAGAACGGAAGGTATATGCATTTAGGGTGGGATGGTGTTTGTTTGTGCACTTAAATTGTCCCATTTATCTCCAAAACGGCTGGACCGATTAAGATACGGTTTTCTGTAAAATATTTGTTATTCATTGGTGATGGTTCGTAGATAATTTTTACGGTGATTACTCACCAAAGTGGATCATTCTCATAAGATCCATGGGCCAGATCCAAAATGGAAGTAGTTAGATATTTTTTTCTTATTTGATCCAGATTTCAAATTTTTTAGCTCTCTAAGAATGAAAAATCTCAGTAGACTCTACTTTATTGCGCTTTTTACAACTTATTTCAAAAAGGGTTGACCTGATTTAGGTAACGTCAAATTCTTGTTAAGAAAGTATTTGCATTATTTGCGTGCATGCGGTTATAGTACATTACGATATAAGTGTGGTAAATTGATCTTTGCATAGAGGCGGTTTATGACGCGCAAGCGGCAGCGAGCGTGTTAAAGAAGCCAAGATGCAAATATCAATTCCACACGTATATCGTACGACGTTTTTTATCACAGTTGCGAATAAAAGAAAAGACTTGAAAAGAAAACAAAATAATAATTAACAAAATATTTGTGATAAGTCTATGTTTACATTTTTTTAAGGCAATATTTTTTTTGTTAATTATGCTCCGGAAAGGCCAGGCTAAAGTCTTTTAACCTATATAGCCTCGTCTGACATACAATATTTTTTAGGGGTTTTTCTATTTGTTTTTGCGTCGGGGGTTAAGAACAAAATACAATGGTACGGAAAAATAATATATTTAAGTAAAGAAAAAACAAAAAATAAACTACTCAATTTTTAACCGTTTTCTAAGTCATTATCACGTTAAATTTTCGTTCGTAAACCGACTTTAGAGACAACTATTTTTGCTAGCTAAAAACTCTTTGGTACCTACCTTTTTTACAGGTACATAAAAAAAGTATGTAATTAGCAGTAAGATACGTATTTTACTAATCGGGATAACTTTACAGCACTAGGTTGGCAATGTAAAACGCACGCGTGCATAATATGTTGGATTATGAGCCTAAAAGCCGTTGAATAAGATCCACTTTATGAGCAACTGTGATAAAAAAATAGTAAAATAGTATTCTGTCGTTCGAATACATCAACTTCTTTAGGTAAAAACAACAGATAACATAAAAACAACTCGATTGCTTAGTGTTTACTTCTGTAGTAAAATGAAATAAAATTTACAGCTTGATCCTTCTGTACCATTGATTGCAACCCCGGCCGCCCGGTCATAGACATGTACTTGAATAACAGTCCTTTGGTAAAATGCCAGGCACATGAAAAGAATAGTTTCTATAATAAATTACTATAGTCTAGAGGGAGGTATAGCTAACGTGACCATAATTTTCTATAGACAGAGCGGGACAACTGCAGAATTTTTTTCAAAGAAATTTTGCAACAAAACGAAAGAACATTGTAATAAATATTATAAAGCTGAAGAGTTTGTTTGTTTGTTTGAACGCGCTAATCTCAGGAACTACTGGTTCGATTTGAAAAAATATTTTTGTGTTGGATAGTCCATTTATCGAGGAAGGCTACTTTTTATCCTGATATTCCCACGGGATCGGGAGTTACTCGGGTGAAACTGCGGAGCGCTGCTAGTATTGTAATATTTGTAGCAAATTAATTGACAGCAATGATGCCCAGCCCAGGAAAGTGGGTTAAGTTAGGTTAAAACTTCTAACCTAACTTTCTTAGAACTACGCGCCAAGTAATTTTTCATGTTCACAACAGTTAAAATTGGTATAGATCTTCAGTTCTGCATTGATTTCCTCGAAAGTCATTACATAGGCTGCACTAAAAGTATCGGGAATGGGAGTTTGGGTGTTCGAAAATGAGTTAAAGCCAACAAAAATTGTTCGTTCACGGAGTGTTGCAAAAAAAATGGTGGCTACGTTTGTCTCCAAAACCGGCCATGTTGTGACTATTCCTCTTGAGGGACAAAGAACGGTTAATGCAGAATGGTATGCTAGCATTTGTTTGCCACAGGTCGTTTCTGAACTCCGTAAAGAGAACTGCAGCCGTCGCATCATCCTCCATCACGACAATGCGAGTTCTCACACCGCGAACAGAACAAAAGAGTTTTTAGAGCAAGAAAACATAGAATTATTAGACCATCCGCCGTACAGCCCCGACCTAAGCCCTAATGATTTCTATACTTTCCCTAAAATAAAGAATAAATTGCGTGGTCAGAGATTTTCATCATCTGAAGAAGCTGTGGACGCCTACAAAACGGCCATTTTGGAGACCCCAACTTCCGAATGGAATGGTTGCTTTAATGATTGGTTCCATCGTATGGAAAAATGTGTCAAATTTCGCGGAGAATACTTCGAAAAGCAATAAATACATTTTTAAATAGTAATGTTGTGTCACTTCCTTGATTCCCGAAATTTTCAGTGCCGCCCTCGTACAATGTTTAGGGACACTTTATTGAAATATGAAAGCGGGACATTTCTTCCCTTGCCGGGGACAACGGGACACACAGTTGGAAGAGGGACTGTCCCGCCCAAAGCGGGACGTATGGTCACATTAGGTATAGCTCGCATTGAGTCGCTTGTATGTAAAGCTTTAGTTTAGATAAATAACAATAAAATTGTTGTTGACTTTTGTAACGATTTGACATTCAAACTAAATAGTTTTAAGTAAGGATCATCTTAAAGTACTTGTGGCTATCATTCCTGCTATCTTAAGAGGAAAAGGTACCGGGGGCTCTCTCCATACAAACGTAGTCGACTGTTTTCTCCTTTGATAATGACACTAGAGCAAATATTTTTGTTGCATAAAACCTATAACTGCCATGATCATGCCCCAATGTTTTATTTTTTGTTTTTAAAATCTTAATTTCTATGATAATTAGAAAATGAAAAAACCAAGACATAGGGGTATAGTCATGGCAGTTATAGGTTTTATGCAACAAAAATATTTGTGCTAGTATCATAATTCAGGGAGGAAACGGCCGAATACATTTGTATGGAGAGACCGCCGGTACCCTTTCACCTTAAGGAGCGACGCAGTTCAGGTTGCAAATCTGAATCTCTCCTACTGACAAGATGGCGGATAAATTTTGATTTATTTTTATTTATGTGGGCTTTTCTAATAGTTTTTTATAATTGTGCGTAAGTAAACTGTAAAAAAAAGCTGTTAGAAGTGTGTTTATTAGATAGTGGGCCTTGTTACGCGCCGGCCCTGGTTTGTCGCCGGTACCTTATTAATCTAAATAAGTTATCCTAGGTAGCCAAAAGGCTCGCTGCATTGCCACATAGATAAATAATTAGTAAACTATAGAAACACTGATAAATTAAAGATAAATTAAAAAGGTCAACACTACGACATTGACTTGCAAACCAATATAGTCAATGAAACGAAATGTTTCTTTTCTTTGAAACAAGAATTGTTTTATTATTCGAAAACAAACGGCAACAAGCGGAATGTGTAATATTAGTTCGAGTCGAGACTACGTGTTTAACGTTCACGGTGGTATTGGAAACATTTAGCCCGAAAAACAAAATTGTGTTTAGAACCTAAGATCCCTTTAAAGACGACCTTCATCGAACTGTTTAATGGATGAATAGTATTTTATATCAAAGTAACGTTCACGGTGGTATTGGAACCATTTAGCCCGAAAACAAAATATGTGTTTAGAACCTAAGATCTCTTTAAGGACGTCCTTCATCGAACTGTTTAATGGATGAATAGTATTTTATATCAAAGTAACGTTCACGGTGTTATTGGAACCATTTAGCCCGAAAACAAAATATGTGTTTAGAACCTAAGATCCCTTTAAAGACGACCTTCATCGAACTGTTTAATGGATGAATAGTATTTTATATCAAAGTAACGTTCACGGTGGTATTGGAACCATTTAGCCCGAAAACAAAATATGTGTTTAGAACCTAAGATCCCTTTAAAGACGACCTTCATCGAACTGTTTAATGGATGAATAGTATTTTATATCAAAGTAACGTTCACGGTGGTATTGGAACCATTTAGCCCAAAAACAAAATACGTCCTTAAAGGGATTATGTACTATATCTGAATATTAGCTATTTCTAAGATGTATAACATCTTGTGGTGGGTGAAAAGATATAAGAAAAGAAGCTTTTAAAAAAAAGATACTTATTTAGTATATTTACCTACTATCTACACTGAGTTTCTTTTAACTCTAACAATAATGAAAACAAAGGAACCTTCCGATAATTTCAATCTCATTTATCATTCCGTTTATTTGACAAATAAGAAATTTAAGTATCCTTGGCTACGTAACAATGGAAAAAATGTAGACTGAGATTTTTCGACGATTTCCGAATTGCAAACACAAAGCGGACGTGCTTAGGGCAAAGATATTTAATACCATAGTGGCATAGCATACATCAGAATCTTTTCAACACGTTTTTGCACCAATATTTTGAATCAGTACCTACGTTAAATGAGACATTACTGACATTTGACTATTTCAGTATCAGATCAAAGTTTTTTAAGGGTATTTAGATGTTTTCTTTATTTTAATTCGATGTTAAATCTCTTTGGCTTAGTCCTTATAGTAATGTAAATAGGCGGAACGTCGCGCGTCGTCTGATATTTATTTGTAAAGAAGGGCGCCGAACGCGCTCACTGTCTGGCCTCCCCGTCCCGGGCGCGGCGACTCTTTCCAAGGGTCAAGGATCCGAGACGGCTCGTGTAAATGCCTCTTTACTTCATATTCTAATTTAATTTTTGTAATTATTCGTTCTGATTGGCCAATAAATCATTTATTTATTATTATTAGCGCGGGGGACCTAGCCCAGAAAAAATGTTACCGGTTACGAAAAATATGTTAAACAAAAAACCGTAAGATAAACTGTAAACCCCTTATTCCAAAGGATAGTCCGAGATGTGGATGTGGGATAGTGTTTAGACTATAATCTATAGGGATAGTGTTTAGATGTCCATTTCACACCAGTAATTCCTAAATCATGTTGTATTCAAATGTTTTAAGGTTTATTAGTAGGAGTGCAATCGGGTATGTTATATCACTAAATTCTTAATAGAGAAGGTCTAAGTACACATTTGGAATCTTTTATAATAGACTTTCCGCTTGACCACGAAGAAACATCTATTAGTATTACAAAACTCACTGTACGAAACTTTTACACGCTACGCAGTGTAAGCAAGAAGTCCAATCTGTAGCCTAAAAAGGGTGGTACTATGGACGTAGACCTAATAGGCATATCATACAGTATGTTCACAGAAGTAAGGTTAGCCTATTTTTATGAGCATTGTATACGAAATGTTCTGTCATATCGTGTTTATTTGTGAAAATGATCTGAATACATTGCGAGATACTCGATACTGCCAACGTCGTCCCACACAAACAGATAGATCGACGTAGTATCACTATCGTACGTAATACGTATATTATTGCGAACTTATTCATGACTTATCTCGATGATCGGTTCACCGATGAATGGTGAAATATCATTGCGATAAGCTAGAATGTTGCCATGCTTCGATGCGAATGGTATGTCTCGAAGTTTTAGACGCGACTTTTGCTATAACTTGTTTTAAGGCTGTTCTTTTTATGGTTTAGTTTGAATAAACTTAGATGTAGGAATTTGCTCTAGTTTTGATGGCCTAGATGTTAGATATGTTTTATTTTCTAACTACTGATTTACTTCTTAAAACAAATGGGAAGTGAAATATTCCTAATTCGATAGTAATATATTTTTGCATCATTACTATTGAATTTCTTTGATACACTTTGTTTAGTTATGTTTTAGGAAACGTTTTTACATAGAATCGTCATCTTTATTGTAACGTTCTGTGAAATTGCGTAAATTTCTTTAAACACAGGCTAGAAGAAGGCAGGAGGGTGGCATGGCGTGGCGTACATAAGCGGCCCACATCCCCTTGCTTACACTTCGGATATCTATTCATACTCTGTATAGAATAGGCTTCCTACTGAGTAATCTAGAATTCCTAGTGAGTAATGAACGCTTGATGTGTGTGAGTATAATGAAACCACCATGACACAGCTATGTAGAGAAAGTGATATATTACTTTTGTGGCATTAGTTATTGTTTGCAGTTTCATATTTTGATAGTTTAACAATAAGGTTATCGATTAACTCAGTAAGCTCGTAATCTTCTTCTTCAGCAGCTTGTGCTAGCCAAATGTAGAGCATATGTCCCTATCATGTCTTATGGCATTCCTATTACCTTCCTAGACCACGCTATTCCAGCATATGCTTTTATGTCGTCGCCTACCCACACTTTATTTATCGAATCTCAGTCTCCATTTGAAAGCCTACAAGGAATTGCGCTAGACGTAATAAGGCAAAAATACAATCAAGCCACATTATTTAGTACCCTAGCCACTTTAATCTGAGCAGTAAACAAAGCAGTACAATCAAAAAAATACTTTTGGCAGCAGTAGGCTCGCGCACAAACAGCAATACATTTATACTAACCATTCGTAAATGGAGCAAAAGAAAAATCTTAATCGAGCAAACGATTTTTCGACCACAAAACGGGCTTCGTTCCATTAACATTTTGTTCTTTGGTCGTCGACTAAGCTTTACAGAGAGGGTGCTATCAAATTACGATTTATTTTTCGCGTAGAAGGGGGCGCGGGCGTTGTGAGGGTGGCGGTTATCGTTGCAATCGAGACCGCTGATGGATTCCCACTGTCACTACACAGATACGGCTATTTAATTCGAGTTTGTACTGTTTTTGCTAGATCCCTCTTTTTCCAGACGTTTTTACCGTCGCTAAGGGATTTTGCAATATCCTAGCTACGTTTATGGAATGTTTGCCAAAATGCTTTAAAATAACAGTTAAATGTATTTAATAAATATTACAGGACATTCCACACGTCGCTATTTAGCCCCAAGCTAAGTCACTAGACTTGTGTTATGGGTGCTAGACAACGGATATACTACTTATATACTTTTTTTTTGTAAATATATACTTATAATACATAGAAACAACCAGACCCCAGACAAATATCTAACCATAAATACTTGTCTGAGGCGGGAATCGAACCCGCAACCCTGTGTTTGGCAGTCCGGCATGGTAACCATTGTGTTAACTGGGTCGTCAAAGGTGTTTAACGGGTTGTTGCTGTAATGTTTATTTTTCTCATCTTACTTCTCTTAAAACAGGTAATAGCAGTGTCTGTTAATAATTGTCAATAGACTTACTAAAATATAAACAATAAAACTCAGAGTGACTTGTAAAAGTAGCCATTGATTTTATGAGAAAATACGTATAACTTTACAGTTTACAGCCATAATAAATTTTAGTTTATATTGGATAGGATAATAATAAATTACGGCTGGTTTGTTCAAAGTTTATAGACATTCAGGTTTGCAACATCAGCGTTTCCTCCTAATCTCTTTGACGCGGCAGTTTGCCCTCCGCATGTGACTAGTAGGTATAGTGACCCTCGTTCATAATTATATATAGGTATAACCCGTTGCGGCGCGGCCGATTTGCTTACCTACCTCCCACGAGCTCTGTCTACAAAGCTCACGCATATACCTAATAAATTCAAAAATATGCCTAAATGTTTTACACAACACACCTCCACAAAAACACGAGGGTATCAAACACAACAAGTTATTTTCCTACTTTGTTTTTCCCTTGTTGGTCGTAAGTAATTCTCTTATCCTCCATGAAAAGTTGCAGGGGATCCCTACTTCACAAAACCGTTGTAGTTTTTTCTAACGTATAATTCTCACTTTAAGAAACCTTCCGTTTCGCCCTTTATTGAATTCCTCGCTCCGTAGGTATCTAAGGAAGTTACCACAAACTTCCAGCTGGTCCTAACAACATTCTTGGAATTCCTCTTTTACCTAATGTGATTATAGAAACACGACCTGTCACGTCCATTTCGGGTTGCGTAGGTTTACGGATAGGCATCCTTCGTTTTAATATTCATCAATCTATCGCAATTTGAAATATTTATTATGTATTTATAAAAAAAAAAAAAACAATATTAGTATTAGATACGGGCCTCGCACGGTTATATTAAGCTTGTCTTATACATATAAACCTTTCTCTTGAATCACTCTATCTATTAAAAAAACCGCATTCAAATCCGATGCGTAGTTTTAAATATCTAAGCATACATAGGGACAGAAACGGACTTTGTTTTATACTATGTAATGAAGAGAACGTGGTTTCTAAATTTTGCGCGAAAACTGTGCACCGTTATATACTTACATCGTATTCTATTCGTGAGAAAATGTGAGTAAGGTAGAGAGCGACAGGTTCTGGCTATTTCGGGAAATAAGCCGACATCGGCACCTGAACATCCGTTCCCACATTAGGAGGTGACATCTTCGTGTTACCACTTTACTCTGAGTAAAAGCTAGGACATTTTTCCTACCTGTTCAGTTGAGATTTTCTACATTTTGTCGAAAGATGACGTGAAGTTTACTATGTATCTTCTACTGTTACTCAACAAATAAGGGAGCTCTATTTTCTCTCATTCTTCCCTCGTATTTTAGCGTCATAACTAAAACAAATGGTTGGTTACTACTTGAATTTTTGAGGAAAACTCGGAGATGAGAGGATCAACCAACTTTGTATCGGAGCTATAAAAATGTAGGTAAAAGAGATTTTTAAAGTTTAAGGAAAATAAAATGTTGTAGGGAACTCAGAGAACTAACGTTTGTGTGTAAGTGGCGTTTTCTTTGTCATGTCGGTGTCAAACGATGTAAAGAGTCCTTGCTGAAGGCAGCCCAACGTGGGCTCATTGTTCCCACGACGAGTTACAGTAGCTATAAGTATTGTGTTCAAGTAAAGTAACTTGTGGGAAATATCAGTTTTCCAAGCTGTATAGGTATATGGCTAAGTTATTTTAACAAAAGAGACTAGGAGTAAATTCTTTACCTAAAGTTATTTCAAACAAGTATTTTGGTATACCTAGACGATTTTGTAACATTCTTCGTTCGTGAAACTGAGGTCCGTAGTCGGTGAAAATGTATTGAATGCGAATTGTAAATGACCGAAATCTTGCTAAAACGTTTGGGATGTTTGGTCAGCATCGGCCTTGTTATAATAAAAGGTACTAAGCACTTTCTGGTTACCATACCTACAGTGATTTGATTACGTTTTTTCCCTATAATATCTAACGTTTGAGTAGCAACATTTAATACCAAGGAAAGGTTCAATTTATAGGCAATTTCTTTCGGTAAACTGGCCTATGGATCTGAAAGCGATTTGTCATCCATCACCAAGTTACTTACTTTCTCGTTTGCCAAGTGCACTCTCGTGTCGCGTCAAGTCGCGTGTGACTCATTAGACAATCGATCCTAAGAAAAGTGACAAACCGACAATGCTGCTATTTCTAATGGTCAACATTGCTCAGAAAAATAACATAGCTATCTACTTAATTAACTAATAGCGTTTACCTTTAATAAATTTTTATTTTGCTAACTAATTATATATTACTAGCTATTGCTCGCGACTTCGTCCGCGTAGAAGTCGAAAATGGTAACACTAAAAGGATTTTTAATTGGTTTTAACTTTAACAAAATTCTTTGGGTTTTAAAATTACTGAAATCGGTAGGTTAGTTTAAATATTATTTTATATTTATATTTCACATGTTTTCTTTGATACTCATTATAAAGGTAGAGTTATAAAGGTTATCGTATTTTTCTCTTTTATCCTAATAATTCTTTCCTCTCAAATTGTTCTTCTGAAATTTTTTTACACACATATAGGCAACTTTTGAAATATTGGTCTACCCTGATGTATCTATTTTATATCTCCCATATTTGCTGTAGGTACATAATTTTCATACAGTATTAAAAAAGATCTATCTGAGTGAACTCTTAGTCTGGGTACTTAAAACTGTTTTGTAAGTAATAACTTAGTTTGTTCCAAGACCGAAGCACAACTGTGAAGTGTTAACTCAATTCAATTAAGCAGTAAATAACGTACTTACGTAAGTATACCTTCTTCAGACTACATAAATATACTTCAATAGGCAAATTTCCGTCGTTTGAGAAAATAATAAATAACACAACAATGTATTGAATAAGTTCAAAGGCTAGATCGAATTAATGAACCATAAGATGAATCATGAATGAAAAACCGTGGGTACAGACAGACCGACAAGAACGAATTAACATAAACCATGGGAAATAACAACTGTCAGTGATTAGTATTCGTCGAACAATACAATTTGATAAGGACTTTTTTTTGTTTATTCATTATTACGATAGAAGTCTAATTTTTGAGAAGCCTAAAAAGATATTTGCTGACCAAGACAATACTATATAGTAATAGAAGATTAGGTATTATTCAATGAAAGTTTCATAATTTAAAAATAGATAATATTAATATACTATTTACGGAATAAGATGATCCCAATAGAAAAAGAGCAAATAGAATTGTAATTTTTATCTTCAAATAGAATATTCAGTTTAAGTAGGTTCTTAAACCTATATATTTATTTACTTCAAATCTTCAAAAGAATTGTGTAGGTAGTCAAAAGATACTTTGCCGGTTGATAAAAGTAATTACTTTTTGTAAGTTATTATTATATTAAATAAGAACTTCTAAAAATAAAGTTCAAATGTTATTTTGGATCAGGACCGGTTGTACAAATTGGTAAAACTGTGATGAATTGAGCGTTTTGACCCTAAATTGGGAACAATGTCATTGCCTGACTCATGTTTGAATCCGTCTCGCTGTAATTTGTAAAACGTTCACTGTACCTACATTAATTTATGCCATAAAAACATATTGAAGCTAGATTTCAAAATTGTTTGAAAGCACGTATTACAGCTGATTTAACTGATATAAGAAAAGAGCGTAAGAGTGTGTTTAGAACCACCAAATCAAAGATGGAAGAGATAGAGCTAAGTGAATTAGAAAAACAAGAATAATAAAAATCAGAAATTTTGGTTAGTAAACCCTTTAGATTTAGGACAATCAGATAAGTCAAATTGGTAGGTATTGTAAATTTGTGATGTTACAAAAAATACTCTCAACAAATTGTTATGAACGTGGGATATGTCCAATACTTTTTGAGCTGGGAAAAACATTGCCTGACGCACGAGCTGCGCAGCACGCAAGTAACAAGTGTCGTCTTAGTGCCCCTTGAGATTTCCCATATGTAAGTCGATCTGAAATTACTGACTCTTACAGGGTCGTTGACTTCCTCTGATATATCACTGGTATATTGATAAAATGGTTCGCATCGCATTAATGTGTTACAACATGATTCTTTCACGACTAGTATCCGCTAAGATATGCATTTACATTTTAAATTCTAAAACTTCCTTTGCCGCTTTTCTATTTTTGTCTTTATACCTAAACTGTTGATTCCAATAAATCGATAGACAACATAAACACAAGCAATTTCACTCAGTATATAACAATTACGGAACATAAATTAACAGTGGTTAGGTTTGCAAATAACAAAACCCAATAAACTTTAATAAATAAGAGCTTGTACCTATTGAATGTCTAATAATTTATTCAGTAATCCGTCGCATGCATTGCTCAGTTCAAGGTTAATAATTTATTGGTTTTAAGTCTACCGGTTAGGTCTGTCTCGGAATTTAGAGTTGTCTATTCAACGGTGCTGTGTTCACGACGAAACCGCATGGATTGACTGTAATTGCAGACCGCCAATAGAAACTTTTATATTGCAAACTCACCAAGAAAATGCGGACGGAATACTTCCATTCAAGTTTTTAAGTTCTCTCGAAGTTCTCGGTTCTCTTGAATCCTCCTCATAGTGTCATGCGGCTCATTGTTCGCGGCACAATAGCTTGTGCATGTGTTGAATTGTGCTGGCCAACTCATTGCATTGGGGATGGCTGCGACCGCCTCCTTCACCAGGGGAATACCTACGTGCTCTAGAGCACGACGCATTACATTTCGTTCAAGGAAGCAACTCTACAGATCTCTAAGTAAAATGCGTGACCGCTTTCGGCTAGTATTCAATTTCCTGTTCCATGGCTCAGATACTACATCTCTGCACTCTACATTGCTCATGCTAAGTCTGTTTTTTTTGTTTCCTAGCAATTTCTTACTTGATTAAATATCCACTCGTTATAAAGCAATTACCATGTGGTCCACGAGTTTTTCTCTGAATTAATTGATATGCAGTGTCCGTCGGTATTTGGCGAGATTAAGACCGCATTTTCACTTTTAAACGTACTCGCACACCGGTCTATAAATAGTCGATGTTAAAAATAGTCTGCGCTGGTTGCATTGTGCTCGTCAATATTTATTTTGCTGTTGGATTGGTTCGCATATTGCAGTAAATCTAAAGATCATTGAATTGCCTTATTTTTTCATAACCCGTTGTTAACACTAACGAACGTTGTAAGTAAAAGTTTGAATATGGAATGAAAGTATTATTCAATCCCATGTACTTCTCACTGTACTTTCAAAACTTTGTTCTTCGTAAAATAAAATGAGTTTTCACACAAACTTCTTAATTAAACATTAGACGTTACACAAAAAAGTTTGAGTTAACACTTCGAGTTTTGTAGAAACCGCTTTTCCTCATGTATTAAGTAGAGCCATGCCAATCCATTTCTATTATAACATAGATATTTAATTCAATATACTTCCAAAATTTTAAATAACTAATTAGGTATACATTTTTTAAGTTGATTTTTTCGAACAGTTCTGTACTGGTTGGTTATTTTGCAAGAAATCACGATAGCTTTAATGAAGTTTTCAAATTCCAAAACAAGGTTTAAGAATAGTCCGAGATGTGGATTTATATAATCTATAGGGATAGTGTTTAGACTATAGTTCCATATATAATCTTCAGGGATAGTGTTTAGACTATAGTTCACGAGTAAATCTGTGTCTAAATCTAAGGTTTAAATACACATCTCGGACTATCCTCGTCCTGGAATAATTTGCTGTGACTTCACATATCGCTAAACCTCATTTTTCCCTTCATTACAACAACATTCGAACAACCCAATAAATGATATTCTGGCATATGTAGTCTGAGCACTTATATTTCTATTACGGACTGACGGAAATTGCAATCCAGTAACTTCTGGCAGTAAATCCTGAACAACTTTCGTTTGGATAAAACTGAACCCTATTTTGTAAATACATCAGCATATTCTTGAATTTATGTCTAAGGTTAGACATAGTTTATCATTCTTTTTAATCTTGAAATGGTCAAGGCATCTTAATATGTAAATTTATCTGAGTGGGTATCGAGTTAGACGTTACGCCGTCGACAAATCTTTGGGATATCTCGCGTTATTTAAACTGAAATCTTTACTAAAGTTAGATCAGGAGAGATAGATAGCTCAATTCTTTACTAAAGTTAGATCAGGAGAGATAGATAGCTCAATTCTTTACTGTAAACACAATTCAGACCACAATTACCATTTACCATTTTTATTAAGATATTCAGCGGAACCTGAAAAATTTAACACTAAGTAACTATAACACGCCCAAGCTAATTCTAAGCCCGCTGAAATTTGTTGTTTGTGAAGTTTGTTGCCCACTAAGTTTATGTATTAAAGAATAATCGTTAAATAAACTTACGCAAATAAATTGCAAGCAATAAAACACCATATAACAAGTTAAAGGAAAAACACATAATTTACAAGCATCATATAAAGTATACAACAAAGCGTTTCCTAAGCAATGTAAATCTAGAGTCAATTATTAAAGACTGACAGAAAGAAGGAGCAACTTAGAATGGACTAACCACAAACTGTAGATGCAGACTCACCAAAGGGAATGTTAACTGACTTGTTTGTACTGAAACTTTAAATTGCATTTTAAATTTTGCTCGTTAACATTAAAACGTTTTCAAATAGCACCGTACTTACTTCGCAAACGTTTGTGTTAATCAATTTTACGTTTAACAAAGAGGTTAATAAAACTTTCATAGGAGGCTGTCGTAAAATCAAGCCAATTGTACCTGCACCGACACATTTATTATCTAAGGAACCTTTTAAGTTACGTGCTACCACATTGTTAATGGCACTTAGAAATGTCCAGTAGCTTAAACCGAAGACTAAGTTTACAGCATAATAACATCGTATTCACGTTTGTATGTCGAATGGTTAATGTTTACGAGAATCATAGCGTAGAAAAATCATCGGAATGTCGTCGTTCCTTATGAGGCAATGCAAAAAGTAAATTTTAACGGTATTAAAACATCGAGTGGTGTCTGGTCTAATCATTGCAAGACTCGTATATGTGATCTAATTGTGGTAGCCTGACGTAACGGGCTCCCAACTCGGTTGAGTGACCGCATCGCACTATGCTGAAGGCATCCCGGTCGATGGAAGTTGTCATATGCGTGATACCATCGGAGTATCTGAAGCTGATTCTTGATTCGACGTCGTAATAATAGTTTGTTTGACCGCTGATGTCGATACAAGCGTACAAACAGACACGTTACGAATTGATAGCGTTATAGCGATGATATTATCCGACCTTGACACGCGTCGGAATTTTTTGTGATAATGTCAGACGCTCCTTTTTGCACTTCGTGAACCATACGGCGCGGGCGCATATTGAAGGCTAATCGAATGTTTATGTTGTTCTTCTTTAATGCAAATGTGTAGTTAAAGTTGTTTTTATAAAATTACTGTCTTCATCGTTGACGACCCAGTTGGCACAATGGTTACCACGCCGGACTGCCAAACACAGGGTTGCGGGTTCGATTCCCGCCTCAGACAAGTATTTATGTTAGATATTTGTCTGTAGTCTGGTTGTTTCTATGTATTATAAGTATATATATACAAAAGAAAAGTATATAAGTAGTATATCCGTTGTCTAGCACCCATAACACAAGTCTAGTTACTTAACTTGGGGCTAGATGGCGATGTGTTGAATGTCCTGTAATATTTATTATTATTATTATTTATCGTAGAAAATAAAGTCGATAAAAATAATAATAACTGGGTATTGGAATACTTCAACTGAACAGTCGTATTTTTTGTAAAATGTTTTTAACATATTTATGTGCAAAGTGCAATTTGTTGAAATTGTGAGCTAATGCTTTATAAATAGAATTTAAATTTGATAGATACCGGCTCGTGTAGTGGGTTATAGCTTCATCCTAGACTAGAATCATTTTCTCATTTACTCCCTTCCGCCATGCGGCGCGGTCTAACGTGGATGCCATGTCGAACATATTGTAAAATTTACCGCCTCTGTTCATAGAAAATACCTACACACACGTTTTTGATTTATGTTTAACATTTTATAGCATATGAGTTTAGACAGTTTAGACTTTTCAAATCGTTGCATTTTAGGGTTCCGTAGCCCCTTATAGTTTCAACATGTGTAGACGATAAATTTAATTTTTATTAAATTAAATTTTACAAAACATTAAGATATATACCTAATTACATTGTATAAATATTCTAATACCATAATGCTTTACAATAATTAGGTCTAGTAGTCTAGTATGTTGTAGTATGCTGTGACTTTGTCTTAGAAGTATTACACTTCTAAGACAAAGTCACAGCAAAAAGTCGGTAAAAATCTCACCTACAATCCTTCTTAGTACTTTTGAGAAAAACAAAACGCATTCTCACCAACGAAGGCGACTGGTGCCGGTAGTAACTATTTAGTAGACTGTGTATCAAGGTCGTTACCGTATGGACCCCGTTAAGTGATAATGCGTGGTGCCTATCCTATGACTAAACATTTGAGAATGACTCAACAGACAGTCTCCGTGACAGTCTAAAAATTATTAGTATAATAAAGGGGAAGATAGTTGTGTAAACTATTCCTGTGGGTATTTCATAGTGACTAATCGTAATCCGTTGTATTTGTTATAAATAAATAAAAAACTTGAGAGGTGTCAAGGGACACCCGGATGGAACGAAGTTTCTTTGGATTAATTAGTGAAGGAATTGTAATAAAAACAAAAAGTGTCGTTACAACTTTTGGTCTTATTTTTTTCCGTTTAGCCCCCTTTCGTAACGCGCAATAAGGCACTTCGTTCCAATAAATTAATATTGCAGGATATTGTACATCACAGCGCCATCTAGCACCAAGCTTGCAAGTGCAAGTCGCCTGGACATAAACATTAAGATATTTACCTAATTATGCATAAATATTCTGATACAATAATTATTTATAATAATTATATCTGGTAGGTATAGTCGGCTGCATAATTGCAGCCCCCGGTAGAGTTCATAAATTACCATTATTGGCATGTTTTAATTCTAATATTTTTATTTCATAAATTGATGAGTTAGAAGACTTTAAACTATAACTAAAGCAAGTGTCTAGAATCTTGCTTGTGTTGAAAACATTATTATAACAGTCGTTTTGTAGCTCTACGGTGGGTCTGCAATTATGCAGCCGACCGTACATACTTATAAGATAAATAGAAATAAACTTGTGGTTTATTTGCAACTAGCTGCGTCCCGCGGTTTCACTCGCGTAAGTCCCGATCCCGTGAGAATTTCGAGATAAAAAATATCATATGTCCGTCTTCTGATTGTAAGCTACCTCCCCACCAATTTTCAGCCAAATCGGTTTAGCCGTTCCCGAGTTATAAATGGTGTAACTAACACGACTTTCTTTTATTTATATAGATTCTTTCTGCTTAGCACTTGCGTCTTGCATAGTTACCAGTAGAATCTCAGTTCCATAAATTCCGTAATCAAGGCCACGTGAAGTTCCAAGAACAACGCTCACCGCATGCACATTTGCACATCTCTGTGAAAATGTTGCGTGCTTCGAAAACTCTACATCTGTAGAAAATTACTCTATAAGGTACGTAGTTTAAGAGGAAACGGTACCGGGGGCTCTCTCCATACAAACGTAGTCGACTGTTTTCTCCCTGCAAAATGACACTAGAGCAAATATTTTTATTGCATAAAACTTATAACTGCATAACCATGCCCCTAGGTTTATTTTTGTTTTTTAAATCTTAATTTCTATGATAATTACAAAATGAAAAAAAAAAACAAAACATAGGGGCATAGTCATGGCAGTTATAGGTTTTATGGCACAAAAATATTTTTGCTAGTGTCATTATCTAGGGAGGAAACGGTAGACTACGGTAGACGTTTGTATGGAGAGAGCGCCGGTACCCTTTCACCTTAAATGGAACATTAAAATGTAAATCGTGCTGGTGTCTTATCTAAAACATAATTAATGGTCGTTCTATGTTAAAATAAGTTATGGAGTTCGTTGGCGCAAAGTTCAGACCAAGTTTCGGTTGTCAACGTTAAATGAATTTATACACAGATGTTTTAGAGAACTAACTGTTTCTTTTTAATCCGAAGTGGTAAGACCCGAAGAGGTGTATTTGAAACTGTTTATGAGTATAACCGCTAAAATCCATAGAATGATATGTCTATCGTAAAGCCGAAGGTATGTTTTTTATTGTCATACACTTCAAACACGATATTTAAGAGTGATTTGCCTCAATATAAAAAAATCGTGAAAACCGTAAAAAACGTATTTTTTTTTGAAATTCTATATTTTACTAGAAAAAACGTTTTTTTAGAAAAAACTAGTACAAAATTAATAATTTTCATTAAAATAGATGTTAGTCTTTTAATTACATTATAAAAACAGTTAAAATTATAGTCGACTATTTCCTTCCTGGATAATGACACTAGCACAAATATTTTTGTTGCATAAAACCTATAACTGTCAAGACTAAGCCGCTATGTCTTGATTTTTTTCATATTCTAATTATCATAGAAAGTAATAGTTAAATAAATAAAATAAACTAGCTGCGCCCCGCGGTTTCACCTGCGTAATCATTTTCTGCGCAACTTTCTTAATATTTTCATTATTCATTATTTTTCATTATTTATTTATATGTTTTGATAATTGCTGCTGGTGGTCGTTTTTCTCAGACTCCGGTCAAGCCCGAGACATTATCACCTTTTCTATTTGCTAACCCATAGTTGGTCTCCTGCGATACAAGCTTTTTGCTTAGTGCAGGGGCCGCTGACACAAACTTGTACAATATAAAATACGACTATTGTAGTGAATCCATTTTTATTCTTTTAATTTTCTTATTAAAATTTGATAACTTACTATATGTTGCATAGCATGTTGTGTACTTATTGTATAAGACCATGTAATTACTTTTGGCAAATAAACATTTATTTATTATTTATTTCTTTCATAAAAACCTTTTCTTGACAATATCAAAGACAACAAAAAAAGAATTGGCCACATTGGTCCAGGCGTTGTTGAGTTATGCGCTTACCAACACATTTTGCGATTCATTTTTATATTATAAGAAGATATATAAAATAAAACATAGGGTAGAGTCGTGGTAGTTCTAAGTTTTATGCTACATCATTATTTACTCTGTCTTTAGATAAATAGATAGATAGATAAACACTTTATTTGTACAACACATGAAACATAGAATATGACAAAAAAAGACGAGAAAGCTTATTAACTACGAAATTGTACAAACAGGCGACCTTATCGCTTAAAGCGATTTCTCCAGGGAGGAAACAGTCGACTACGTTTGTGTGGAGAGAGAGTCGGTGCCCTTTCGTCGTACCAACAAAAAATCCCCAAAAACATACCTACATAACAAACTAGTCATTTAGTTTACGTAGGTAAGCAAGATAAGTATTTTATTAATCTCATAAGCGTATTAACTTTCCAGGTAGGACATACCTACATAAGTTAGAGGTGAATTTAATCTCTTAGGTAACTACAGTAAATCTCCAACTTGAGAACTTTGAAAATTGCAAACTATTTCCTTGGGATGGAATGTTGTCGCAAGACGTTTAAATAATAGAGTCAAGTGGTTAGGTACTCTACGTTTTAGACTTGAGTGCCTACAAGATTTTAAAGTTGAATTTTAAATAAGTAGGTACCTACTTATATTTAAATATATAAATAGTAAGTAGGTGCAAAAAATGAATTTAGAAATTGGAAGAACTTCCTTTAAAGTGGCTAGGTCATGTGCGATAGTTTTTGGAAAGAAGTTCGGAAAACTAGACGGAAAAAATTAAGACCAAAAGTTGTATAGACACTTTTTGATTTTATTACAATTCCTTCACTAATTATTCGAAAGGAACTTCGTTCCATCATCCGGGTGTCCCTTGACACCTCTCAGTTTTTTATTTTTTAACCCCTATTTCGACCCAAAAATGAGGGGTGTTAATTTGACGTGTGTCTGTCGGTTGTATCGTAGCTTCGTAGCTCCCGAACAGATGAACCTATTTTGATTTAGTTTTTTTTGTTTGAAAGGTAATTTTTTTCGTAGTAAGTTTTGATACATATCTATACTAATATTAAAATGAGGTTACGTTGGTAACAAGTTTGTATGTATGTTGGGGGTAATCTCAGAAACTACTGAACCGATTTCAAAAATTATTTCACTTATATGAAGGTAAATTATTAGGGAATAACATAGGTCATAACTTATTTTCAAAAAATTTGGAATCCGTAAGGTACTTACCTAGTTGCAATATTGTAACCCAAGGTTACCTTCAACAGTTTTTAGCGTGCGCTGTGAAAACTATTGATGATAAAACAAAATAATGTATTACAAGTTTGTAGGCCTTATTATTGTCTACAAAAGTCTGCGAGGCAATATATCCATCTATTATAGTTAAGTCACAATAACAGGTTTTTTGTTTTAAAATTCAATTACAATGCTGGTAAGAACTAAGGTTAGTTGCTTTAGCATCATGGTATTAAACCTAATCCGAAAAAATATTTCATTATCAAGACTATTTATTTCTCAGTAAATTCCTATTTAATTCATTCGAATCGGATATTTCGTTTAAATGTTATCACGAGTTTAAGACCGGGTGCGTTCTCCCCATGTTTTGAGCTCTATTGATAATATATAGAAGAAAGTCGTGTTAGTTACACCATTTATAACTCGAGAACGACTGAACCGATTTGACTGAAAATTGGTGGGGAGGTAGTTTATATTCTCCGATATTCTCACGGGATCGGGACGTACGCGGGTGAAACCGCGGGGCATAGCTAGTCGCTTATAAACTACTAGCTGCCCCACGTCCCTATCCAGGGAGAATTTCTGGAACAAAAGTATCCTATGTCCTTTTTCAATCCCTAAACTCCTACTATGCCTATATTTATCTGAATCTAACCAGTCGTTTGACCGTAAAGACAAACAAATAAACAAACTTTCGGATTTATAATATTAGTAAGGATTAAGATTAGGATGCAGACAGGTAACAAATTCCGATTATTTTCACGCGCTGGACCAGAACGGTTGTGTCGACTTGGATCCTTAAATAAAGGGACAGTAAACTGGTCTGAAAAAACCCGGTCAAGTGCGAGTGAACTCGCGCTCGAAGGGTTCTGTAGCATTATATACTGTTTTAATATTTGTTCTTATAGCGACAACACCTGACACATCTGTAAAGCTTGGACTAGGGGGACGGATAAGCTTGAAAATATCTAACATTGTTCAACGATTGACGGTCCCCTTATGCTAACACAGGGGGACCCTTAACCGTGAAATAAATCTTGACCGTTAGGGGAACGTCAATCGTGAACCTAAAAATCCGGCTGATAGCGACATCAGCTGTAAAAATTTCAACAATCTAACTATCATGGTTCATGAAAAACAGCCTGTTGACAGATGGACAGACGGATAGTGGAGTCTTAGTAATGGGGTCCCATTTTTAGGCCCCAACGCAAAAAGAGGGGCGTTAAAAGTTTCACGTGTCTGCGTAAGTCTGTCTGTTGCATCGTAGCTCCCGAACGGGTGAACCGATTTTGATTTTGTTTTTACCCTTTGAGTACGGACCCCTAAAAACGAAAGGTCACAAATTTTATTTAAAGAACAATACCCACGTTATCTGCCTCGTGGTGTTAAGTTCACGGTCGTTCAGGGACCAGACGCAGACTCAAGTCATTATGTTTTCATTACGCACTTTACCCTGATTTTATTTCGGACCTTTACAAGTGCGTTGGGAAAATTTAACTCTGTGTAATAAATCGGGAGTATAAATGTAGACGGTTCGCTTTATTTGCATCTTGATTGTAACTTCAAATACGAACATGAATCTTTATAGACGTCTCTTAAGAGGAAAGGGTACAGGCTCTTTCTCCATACAAACGTAGTTGACTATTTTAGGAGGAAAATAGTCGACTACGTTTGTACAAAAATATTTGCTTAATGTCATTACACTAGAGCAAACATTAAATAACTAGAACGGTCGGACCGAGCAGTCGGACCACGTGTTCACAGGGAACTAAAGCAAAGAGCAAATATTTTTGTAGCATTTAACCTAATAACTGCCATGACCAATAATGATTATGACTTGGTTTTTTTTCTATTCCAAATATCATAGGAAGTAAGAGTCTTAATTAAAATCTCTATCTATACTAATATTATAAAGAGTAAAAATTTGTTTGTTTGTTTAAATTAAATAGGCTAAGAAACTACTAGACCAACTTTGATGAAACTTGTCACGTCTTCTTTTTATCCCGATATTGCCACGAGTTCCGCGTACCGCGTATTTAATAATGAGACATAGGGGCATAGTCATGGCAGTTATAGGTTTTGTGTTACAAAAATATTTGCTCTAGTGTCATTATCCTGGGAGAAAATAGTCGACTACGTTTGTATGGAGAAAAATCCGGTACCCTTTTCTCTTAAAGATTTACCTAATACTTTCCTAAGCCATATTGCTGGTAGGGATGCGATCGATCAATAGGTTTATGTAAGATCCTTATTTATCTTGTCATCTAATATAAGGGTGATTAAGTGAAGGTACTTACTAAATAAAAGTTCTTATATTAAGATTTTACAATTCGATCGGATATGACTTTGATGTCGAATTTTAGATGCTACATAAAACTTACTAAAACTCAAACGTGCTTAATTATTTCAGTTAGCCACAAAGCATTTTGTGATTTCAATTATTTTTTCTATATGAAATTAACTGATGATAAATGTTTTAATTTAAAGTGTTAAAATTTCCTTGGTAAGAAATAAATTATTGAATGAATGTAATATTTATTTACTAACTTTACAAAATTAAATGGTCAAAAACATAAAATTACGTGGAAATACTAACATACATTAAAATAAACAACTAAACAAACTTAAATTTAAAAAAAAAATTTAAAAAATAAGAAGCAAATTATCTGTGGGTATATTTTATAGATTATTATAAATATTCGACACCATTTTAAAATTACATTATTTTAATCATAATTAAGATTATTTTACGTATTAAAACCGTTGAAAGTTTTTAATTATCATATTTCGTAAGATATTTTTTATTTTAAGTAGGTGCATACTAAAATTAACTTTCACCACTACTGCAAAAACACAATTATATCAGTTATGTCGCAGATTACTAAGGCATTGAAATCAAGATAAACCGAATCAAAAAAGTCAATGAACTTGACGGTAAGTATTGATAAAGTGAAGTCATTATTTTTATCATGTTTTATCATCTTAATAAAGAAACCGAAGATATTCTGAGAAAGCTCGACGGTCGGTACTTGGATATTGATTAAATTATTGTAATTTGGATGCCTATTTAGGCAAGTAAGGGCAATTAAACGATTGTATCTTAAATTCCAACTCCCTTAGACAAGCTTACTTTCTACTAGCGATATCGCTAATCAACTGATTTACTTGTATGAAATTGACATAAAGCATCGTAGGCAAAATAAACCAGTAATAAAATGACATTAGGTGAAATGAAGCATCGGTGTAATATAATTTGTCACAATGAAGCTTAGTTCAATTTAGCATATGGTGAATCGTCATAGTTAAAATGTAACAAGTGTAAAAGACGATCTAGCGTAGTGAACCCGTAAGAAATTGCCATAAGATGAAACTTGTCTACCATTTTTTTCTTTAACGCAAGACCAAGTGACTTTTCGTTAGCCTATGTATGTAATTTTTTTTTTAATTAAAAATAAATTCTGTCGATGTGCGAAATCCCTAATAGAAAGCACTCTTGTCTAAGAAGGCAGAGTTGTTGATAAAGGCTAGTGATATAACGCACTAGCTAAGCCCCGCAGTTATACCCACGAATAACATATTAAAAAGTAGCCTATAGCCATCCTTGATAAATGGACTATCCAACACAAATATAATTTTTCTATTCAAACCAGTAGTTACTGAGATTATCGTGTTCAACAAAACAAACTGTTAAGATTCATGGTCCTTATTGAGCTCCACAACATAAATTACCAACAAACAGACGGACAAGAAAGTGATCTTATAAAGGTTCCATTGTTTTACTTATGGAGGACCCTAAAACATGAAATGAAATACGAGTAAGTTTAGATTACAGCGCATTGTGAATCTAAGCAATATATCTATCCACACAAACACGCACAACAAATTTCATCAAAATCGGTAGAATTTGCTTTTTTATCAGATGCCTACGTCATACAAAGAACACACCCTCCAAGTTTCAGGTCTCTACGATCAGCGATTTAGGCTGTGCGTTGATCCGTCAGTCAGTTATTCAGTAAAAATTAAAAAACTCCCGACACAAAATAATAAAAATCGTATGAATGTAACAAGCCTCTTATATCCCCCATAACTTTCAGACTGCTAAACCGATTTCGATCAAACATAACTATTTGTAATGTACGAATCATGCCCTTTCATTCTGATATCCCACTCGAGCATATCTACTTACATTCGGTTTTTGATCCTGACTTTTATCTCTCATAACTTTCAGACGGCTAAACCGATTTCGACACAGCTAAGAACACTCCCGACTAATTCACTTTTTAAACAAAAAAACTAAATCAAATCGGTTCATCCGTTCGAAAGCTACGATGCCACAGACACACACACACGTTTTCGTTTGCCGAGACAGCTAGTATTTTATATAAATACTAGCTGCGCCCCGCAGTTTCACCCGCGTAAGTCCCGATCCCATGGGAATTTCGGGTTAAAAAGTAGCCTATATGTCAATCCAAGTCTTCAGCTATCTACATACCAAGTTTCATCGCAATCGGTCCAGTGGTTTTAGCGTGAAGGAGTAACAAACACACACACACACACACACACCCACACACACACACGCACACACAAACTTTCACATTTATAATATTAGTAGGATGAATAGATAGGTACAATTCACAAGACCGAATAGCACTGCAGTTCGTTAATGCACAAGCCAGTAAATACACCCACATAATATGAAACCCCCATAAAACCTCGCTGCTCCGTCTCGCACAAATCTTCCTCAATCCGAAGGTAAATCTTATCCAACGTTCCGATAGGCAACTACCTACCGAAACGAGTAAAAGACTCCAGTGCTAATTTAAGCTACAAAAAAGATTTGTAAAAGAAATAAACCCAGTGGTGGCACTGGTATAATGGAGCCTGTTGGTTGGTCCGTCCCGTGCCCTGTCACCAACAGCATCAGATTATCGTGAAATCCAATTTCGTGGTTTTGTTATCGCAATGCCAGGAAATTTACTAGAATTTCTTTCTGATAATTTAAGTTTTAATACAAGTACTAACAGTATGATATAATTTGTATTGTCGAAGAGTGAGTAGGTAGTAGTAGTAGTTTTGATAATTTAAATTTTAATACAAGTACTATAACAGTAGGATATAATTTGTATTGTCGAAGAGTGAGTAGGTAGTAGTAGTAGTTTTGATAATTTAAATTTTAATACAAGTACTATAACAGTATGATATAATTTGTATTGTCGAAGAGTGAGTAGGTAGTAGTAGTAGTTTTGATAATTTAAATTTTAATACAAGTACTATAACAGTAGGATATAATTTGTATTGTCGAAGAGTGAGTAGGTAGTAGTAGTAGTTTTGATAATTTAAATTTTAATACAAGTACTATAACAGTAGGATATAATTTGTATTGTCGAAGAGTTAGTAGGTAAAGTACTTTTTCAGTCATTAATAGTAATTTAGGAAAAGTAAGTTTTAGTCAAGAAGAAGAAATGTGAAATGGAACAAACATTCTAATAGATAGTTAAACCAATAATATGCTAGCTAATATGTTAAGGGGTTTTATGTTTTAGGAACAAATTATGAGCTAGGTGACAAAGGAAATCTAGTACAAAAGTTTTTTAATAACTATAATTTCCTGCTTTTACTTAAACTACCGTATCATTAAGGTTTTGTCCCGAGCTCTACCTCACGTAACAACTAGAAAATTAGTCATGCAAACTTCACCGAGCAAAAAATGTTTGCTAAGTAGATTTATTATTGGATAAAGTTGTCCCAAGTCAGTAATAATATTATTTGAAAAATGATTGTAATGTCAACAGCGGCATGCTATTCGGAATACGGTAAGATAAATGAATGAACGAACAATACTTTAATCATGAACTTTTAATATAACTTTTATAAAGTAACATTACTAATAGTACATTACGATATAAGTGTGGTAAATTGATCTTTGCATAGAGGCGGTTTATGACGCGCGAGCGGCAGCGAGCGTGTTATAGAAGCCAAGATGCAACGATCAATTCCACACGTATATCGTACGACGTTTTTTATCACAGTTGCGAATAAAAGAAAAGACTTGAAAAGAAAACAAAATAATAATTAACAAAATATTTGTGATAAGACTATGTTTACATTTTTTAAGGCAATATTTTTTTGTTAATTATGCTCCGGAAAGGCCAGGCTAAAGACTTAACCTATACAGCCTCGTCTGACATACAATGTTTGTTTTTGCATCGGGGGTTAAGAACAAAATACTAATAATGGTACGGAAAACAATATATTTAAGTAAAGAAAAAACATAAAATAAACATAACTCAATTTTTAATCGTTTTCTAAGTCATTATCACGTAAAATTTTCGTTCGTAAACCGACTTTAGAGACAACCATTTTTGCTAGCTAAAAAACTGTTTGGTACCTACCTTTTTTTTTGCAACAAAACAGTATGTAATTAGCAGTAAGATACGTATTTAACCTATCGGGATAACTTTTCAGCACTAGGTTAGCAATGTAAAACGCACGCGTGCATAATATGTTGGATTATGAGCCTAAAAGCCGTTTAATAAGATCCACTTTATGAGCAACTGTGATAAAAAATAACGTTGCCTAACCGATGTTTTTAGAAAAAGAACAATCATTATTATTTAATGGAATGAAAACTTATTTGTCGAAACTTTCCAGCCAGTATTGAGAGTTCAAAAATTATTAGCGTGGCGTTCCAATTTTAAACTCACTGCTAAGTCTTTATTGGGCGTAATCGCTTACAAAGTAGCATGAATATAAAGGCATTATTTAACCCGGTACCCATTCGTTCTGGGCTCACAAAGCAAGCGCCATTCTTGTGTGGATTAAAATGAGTTACTTTGTTACCTGCATACTGCGGCAGCAAAGTTCCTATATTGCAAGCAGTGTGTTTACGTCTAAGAATTTTCGCTCGGATTTAAGCTCAAATATTAATTTACTTTAACGGAATTTCAACATAAAGCTCATTTTATAAGATAGTTAAGCTTGGTTTACTAAAATTGATATTATCTTAGCCGTCAATAATAATATATAAGTATGTAAAGGTATAAAGTACTTACTGCTAAGCAGTACAAAGTAATGTATCATCAAAATGAAACTGAGTAAAACAAGCAAAAACAAAAAAACTACAGGTTGTCTGTAAAGTTAGTTAACGGGCGATAATTTTACGTGATAATGTCATAAGAAAATATTTATGGTAACCATAGCAACGTTGCTATGGTTAACTTGTCAATAACGGAACGTGAGCGATGACGTCACACTTTTATGTGAATGCCGGTGTTCATCGATTTATGAGACGTTATCACGTCAAAATAAAATCATTTGGAAAAAATCTAATTATTTTGATTTTTTACATACAAATGTAGTTGACTGTTTCCTCCCTGAATAATGACACTAGTACAAATATTTTTGTGCCATAAAATCTATAACTGCTATGACTATGCCCCTATGTTTTGGTTTTTTCATTTTCTAATTCTAATTATCATAGAAATTAAGATTTAAAAAAAAAACGTAGGGGCATGGTCATGGCAGTTATAAGTTTTATGCAAAAAACAAAAATATTTGCTCTATTGTCATTATCCAGGGAGAAAACAGTCGACTACGTTTGTATGGAGAGAGTCCCCGGTACCCTTTCCTCTTAAGGTTTACGGATCTTAAATGATGTATTTAAAAACAGTAATTAAGAAATTAGATTGGAGTCGTTAATATTGTCTCTGATACTCTGTTCAAAACAGTGTCCTTTCTGACGTAAACGTATATTCTTTGACGACCCAGTTGGCGCAATGGTCACCATGCCGGACTGCCAAACACAGGGTTGCGGGTTCGATTCCCGCCTCAGACAAGTATTTATGCTTAGATATTTGTCTGGGGTCTGGTTGTTTCTATGTATTATAAGTATATATTTACAAAAGAAAAGTATATAAGTAGTATATCCGTTGTCTAGCACCCATAACACAAGTCTAGTTACTTACCTTGGGGCTAGATGGCGATGTGTGGAATGTCCTACAATATTTATTTATTATTATATATTATTTATAAAGGAAGTGAGTTATGTCATTTTGGTATTGATAAATGCGGTGACTAGACACTGAACAGATAAGACTATCAATTTGAAGTAAACAAATATATTTCGAAAAACAATATGTTAAGCGATTATCGAGTACGTCAACATCACGGGACGCATGAGAGCATAAAAACTATATGTAAAAGCCACAAATGTATGAAAGCCATAAAAAATCACAATACCTTCATCAAAAAGCAATATCAAACCATCATTGATTTAACGACGTAGGTAAAGCCTATAGGTGATAGAGGTAAGTGAAACGATGTTAGCTAAAAGCTAGTTAAACGTATTGTCTCATACCACTAACGCGTTGAAGAAGCTAATATTTCAGAGTTTTACAAAAGGATAAAAAGGGGTAATAAAATAACTTGTATGGCGGGTCGGTTGCAAGATGCAGAAATCTGTGCGGTGTGGGCGAACCGGTCTAGACCAGATGAACTTTGACGATCCGACAAAATAAAATAAAAATTCGTTTGCTATACGCGACACTGGTCTGGGGACCTCTCTTAAGCATGTAGTCGACAAATGCAAAATGCATGTCGCCGATAACTGTTGTTAAGGTGAAAGGGTACCGGGACTCTCTCCATACAAACGTAGTCGACTGTTACCTCCCTGGATAATGACACTAGCACAAATATTTTTGTGCCATAAAGCCTATAACTGTCATGACTATGCCCCTATGTTTTGGTTTTTTTCATTTTCTTATTATCATAGAAATTAAGATTTAAAAAACAAACAAAAACATCATGGTCATGACAGTTATAAGTCTTATGCAACAAAAATATTTGCTCTAGTGTCATTATCCAGAGAGAAAACAGTCGACTACATTTGTATGGAGAGAGCCCCCGGTACCCTTTCCTCTTAATGCATTCAAAGACGAAAAAACTTTCGTTTCTAAGTGTAAGAAACGACAAGGATTTTTCGTAAATCAAAATGTAAGAAAATAACTTATCTACAAACGCTACGCACAATAACACCTAACAACCATCTTTCATGCACTGATTTAAAAAATATCATTTTCGCTCGCATTTTGCTTTTGACTCCTATATGCACCTTAATGTCTGATTTTACCTGTCTAGTGATTTCCAACAATTTCTATAATTTAAATACTAAAACGACCCTTCTTAGCCACCCCCTGCACCCTATCTTTAAAATAAAATACCATGAAGTCTCGCCATATGAGATTATCTGTGAAAATTCGGAACAAAATTGTCATTTAAATAATTAATTTATGTACCTACATTTTTTGTTTTGGTTCAATATAAACGTGTAATTTGATAATATCTGAATGTGTCCATTTTATTTCCTGATAATTTCGAATAACATATGGTTTTAGTTGAGGATTTCAGTCTATTGGGAATTTCCAACACTACACTTTCCTGATTTGAATGTAATAATGACGCTCGTACCTATTCGAAGCGCAAAGGCGATTCCTTTTTTAAATTAAGATATCTCTGGTCTGGTTGTCAGAGTAAAGAAGCTTTAAAGACAAAGGCAATTGAAATGAGTAAGTACTAATTCTGTGAAGGAACAATGAACCGTGTCAGAGTTTATTGTGAACTCTCGAGAGAAAACCTCTAATTTACCTCGAGTGGACACAATTGGAAGAAAACACAAGAGGGAGGGCGTCGCGCCGGATTAGATTAGTGTAGATAAGATTAGTGGCGTCGCGAGTACGCGCGTACGGCGTCGTGCAGAGCACACCGTATGCCTTGCGAAACTTCTAATTCCTATCTCCCACCCACTATAGATACTGCATCATGACTCGTGAACTACTGCTCTCGATGACGCTTGACATCCGCATGACGTAGCCGCTATATGATCGCAACTGTACCGCCTCGCAAATATCTAGATTCCTAAATGTTAAGGCTTTCCTCGGTATGCAGAACTCGCGCTGTTAGCGCAGACATTACCAGGAGCTTTTCCTAGCCCTTCATGCATATTTATGGGCGACAATGCGCGGACCGAGTTTCGCGACCGGACTCGGGCGGGGCTGCACCCTAATGCAATGATTCATATTATTCGGTTTGCGGGCGAGTTGAACGTCTTCCATTATTGTCATTCATCGGAGGAAGTGGGCGGCGCGGGGGGCGGTGCGGGTGCCGGCGGAGCCCCCCGCGCCGCTCTCAGTCGCTCGCCGACACTCTCGCCGCCAGCACGCGAGAGCCGCGATGCACGTCGCCTACGCTTGACGCATTCAGTCGTAGTCGTGATCCGTGTGTGTGTTGCGCCGTGGTCGACTGTGAACCGGAGCTCGTGCGAGCCACGTGCAGTGCCCCTCATCAAGTGCAGCCCGCCGTACCGCCCTCAACCACGCCACGCCGCGCCGGCCCCTAGCTCTCATCACAGCTGACGACTCAGCTGATCGCCGCCGCCGCCGCCGTCGCGACTCTCGCCTGTGAACGCACGGTGAGTGCGATCGATCGCTGCATGCACGCGCTACACATCGTTTGACATGTCTATTTCGAGTCGCTCGCGAAACGGTCCTCGATGGATGGATTGTATGGATGTGTTGTAGTAAGTCACGACCGGCTCTGACTCTTGCGAAACGGTGATGATTTCTCGGAGAAATTGCACCGAACGATGTTGGAAGTGTCACTGTGTGGTGGCGACAGTGTTGATAAACAGTGTCGGCTTACTGCAAAGATGGGTAACGAGCGTCGTCCGTGGAAAACATCGGATGAATTAAGGAAGTTTGGTTTCATTTTATGAACGTGAACGGCTCGTTACTATAAGTATAATGTACAACAAGTACAGTGTGCGTGCGGGTAAAAAAGTGGACCGAGGTTGTCTATCGCTGCCAGTACCCCTCGTAGTTCGTTGTCCAGCGCAGCGGCAGCGCAGCTGACTTCCTGTCATCGTGGGGGCGACAGTGGTTCGCACTGTTGCGCAAATTTCATGCCCCCGACAATGCGACCACGCTGTATCACCAACTCTTCCCACTCACCATTACCCACCTCCTGCCGGTCTTGCTGGCTTGCCACGACGACAATTACCAAACAATAGTTTCTTTCAGTTACATACATATTACAAACTCATCTATCCGATAGCAAACCCAAATGATCTAACTTTCACTTCGTTCATATAAGTCGTTAAAATGTACAAGTATGTTTTCAGTCTTTCAGTTTAATAATTCAAATAATGTGAATTATCAAACAATTGAAAACAGATGTTTTTGCAAAACTGCAGATGGAAGGTACTATTGCATATTTGAGGCACATTAGTTATGTACAATATACACACACATACTCGGGACGGTGCGGGCGTTTTGTAATTCTTTTGCACACAACGTAAGTAGGTAACCTGTTATCTCTTATCAATCTGCTCTTGTGAAGGTCGTACTGATAAACTTAGCAGTCGACTGGAGCCCATAGAGCCTTTGTTAAAATGTTTCGTTTGTTTTACCCACAATAGTTTAAATGACCATTTATCACACAAATTATTATTGCACTTGGAACACACTAAGTTAAGAAAAATAGATATATTAGTGAGAATTCGTAAACAAATTATCAAACATTACAGGAGCTATTGGTCGGTCACAGTCGGAATGCTCAGAATTCAAAAACGAAAACTAAATATATTTTACGGTCTTAAAGACTTTTTCAGAGATATTTTCATGAGGTTTTTCTTGCGAAATAAAATAGATATTTTATATATTGCCACTGTATTTCGGTAGTATATATTGAAAATAATGTATTACTTAAATGTGTTTTTGATTGGTTCACTAAAACATACACTTTTACGCGTTACAATAGTACTCGCGTTTAGGTCTTATCCGCCCCTTAAACCTGAAAATGGTTACCGAAAATAGAAACTAAACTTTGCTCAGTTCTGACTTAAAAACAGACATCAACAGAAATAACAATAGTTCTGAAACACGTGACATTGTAGACTCCCAATTTATCCACGGATAGAGTCAAACGAGAGCCCTTCGAAATAGATTAAAGCGGTTCCAGAGTCACTGTATAAAATAACCATTTTGCTTGCATATTTGATATAGACAGCAACTTGTTAGGTAACTAACTTAAGAACCTGGTTGTAGTTGAAGATTTTCTATATTTATAAACAGTTATTTGAAATATTTATTACAGAGATGTTTGTTAAGAAATATAGAGCTTGTTAAGGCACTAATAGATACGAGCTAAGTCTACAGCAGGCAATTAAAAAGAAAGCATTAAATTGGGCATTTTTGTGTCAGATAGTATATTCATCGAGGAAGGCTAAAAGCTACTTTTTATCCCGATATTCCCACGGGATCGGGAGTTACGTGGGTGAAACCGCGAAGCGCTATTAGAAAAATAAAAATGTCTGGATATGAAATTAGTGTACCATGTGTCTCTGTGTAATTAATTAATTATAAACAAGCACTGTTAACTCTTCAATTGTTTTTGTATGTCAATTTTATGTTTTTTAATTAATTGTTCGATCTCTTTGTTTTCTTTGTAAATTCCATTTCACTAATAAAAGTTTCGCGATTTCTGATTACGGTAACATTGTATTTATTTGTTATGTCTCCATAAAAGATATGTTGATAATTCATTTCAAAATAATGTCTCTTCATTTTCGTAAAAAAGACTATTTCAATTAATTATTCTGTCCATAAAAGTAGAGCTATTATATATATTTTAAAACTTGCAAATAAGTATGAAAACTAGTCATTCAAATAACAAATTAAAATGCTATTAAAACAAACGCGGGTAAGTACTATCATTAGATAGAATTAATGAGTATTTAAATTTGTAGAGTCGAAAGTATAATAATTAAGTTGAAGTACCCACAAAAGATAACACTTATTTATATTACATAAGTTGAAATCAAAGGTCAACACAATTGATTTGTTATTTGATTTTCATTAGCATCATAATATGTTACAGTTATCATGACAACTGTCAATAATGAGCTTCTAATAGATGCTTTGCATACATGGTTTTAACTGTCATACATTATTTTTGTATCAAACCATCATTAAGCCCGTCACAGACGGTAAAATATATATTACCTACCAGCGCTCCGATGTTTCACCCTCTAGTAGCCTATGTTATTCCCAACGAATCAATGTATCCTAAGCATACTAAGTTTCATCAAAAGTACAAACAATAAATTATAATTACAAACAATTAATCATCATCTTTATTATGTTAGTGGAGACAAAGCATTTAAATGTATAGATTAGTGTAAATATAATTTTTACAGCAAAGTATGTTACAATATAATTTCTATAGTAGGTAATCTTCGAGTGACTACAGACGTAGCTATAATTTATATCTTTATTATGTCACGAAAAAATATGTCGACAGCTATAACAAGACAATCAACAAAATGTCCCAATGGCAAAAATATATATTATATTATAGCTACGTCTGTGATGAGCTTTACGGTTGTATCGTCATCGCTAAAGATTCAGCATATTTTTTTGTCCAAAATTAACGGATTATTCAATGTCAGAAACCTTATAATATGGCGTGATTTAATAATACATACGAATAACACGTTTGTACCGTTAGCAGTAGGTTCATTTTCTCGGCATACACGTGTCCATATCACGGTTTTGATTTATATTTAAATTGTCAGTATTGTTAAACAAAACAAATGTATTCACAATAATCAAGATAAGCCATCAACTATTTATGTAAGAGGTTCGATAACATGAAATTAGTTGGAAAAGATAATGAGAACCGGCCACATTCCACGTAGACACTCTCATAGATAACAAACCTTTAAAATATGACCAATTTGACCAAATCACCGGCTAATGGGTCAGTCCATTGTCATCGGGGTTATTCAACATCGAAGAATGCACCCGAGGCATTAAGGGCAAATAGATTCTCGTATCTTGGGTACAAAAGAGTATTGACACGACGAGATAAGCATATCTGAATGTACACTAATGTAGGTATCTGAGCGGCTGGTTTACTCATTGTTCTGTTATCGCATACGGTTAGCGCATTTATGTCCGATAAGCAAATAAATACCCGGTCTCTGTCGTCAGACTTGTCGCTCGGTACATGTTCTCGTCCATTTTTATAGCGCTATAAAGACTCCTTTGTAAGACGCGTTACGGCGACCATGTTAAAACTTATGTTCCTCTTAACTTTTTGCAACACATTGATGTTTGTTTTTGCCAAGAATTGATTATTGTGCGAAGAATTTATTTCTCAAACAATGCTTACACACAACTTTCAAATAACAAAGTAGCAATTACCGGTGAAGTTACATCGCTACTTTGGAGGCTTTATTAATCAAAAGATGTCTACGCTAGCGACCGCTACGAGAGCGCTACGGCTCGTAGCCAAACACGAAACAGTTCAAGTGTCATAAAATCGTTTCATGTAAAACAGTTTGCAGTATATAAAACGACAATAATTGTCATAGCATCATGTCTCATATCAGTAATTTCATTGGCACTCGGTTGTGGCGTATCGCGAGGGCAATGCGGCGCTGGCGCGTTCGTTCACTTCGCACTGGCTATATTTAGTGAGAGCGGTGCCGGTGCGGCGAGTGTACGGAATGCAGTCCAAGCCTGACCTACCGCAACATTGCTGTCACTATTTCGGCGCACGCACAGCCTCCGAGGACAATCGACACGTACAAGAGATTTACCGCAAATACGGATACAATTGCTGGTAAATTGTGTCAAAAACATATTTTTCGGACACGAGGGGATTAATATGATTTCAATTACAAATATAAATACTCGTTTTGTTGACCAATCACATGCGTGCGTCCTTCAGCGGGCGAAGTAGTCAGTTCTTACTATTCCTTCCAACCATATACTTTCCGTAGGGTTATCGCAGCCGACAGTTTCCAAGTGAGGATGACGAAAAAAATACATGCATTTCGTTAACCAATGACTAATGCGATTTTCTCCCATAAACTTTTAACTTGCTTTCCTTTTTAAAACGGATAGAAATTATGTTTCATGATCGAGTTTTATGACAAGGATAATTTTGCTTAAATTAAAGGACAAGATTTCTTTTAAAAATTGTGTTTCTTTTTTATATTTCTTTGACTTTTACCCCTAGACTTATTAGTAAGACGCCGAGAGAAGGTTAACCTGACGCCAATTAAGGTCGGTGTCTCGGATAAGCAATAATTTACGGGGGAGGTCGTGGCGTCACGGTTGTTAGCCACCGGGACTGCGTCTAAACAGATTCATCCCTGATGTCCCTTAAGGGTTTGTTTCTTGTATACTACACCTGGTTATTGCATAGATATTTGTATTTATAGTTTCCTAATAACTTTTGCCGAAGATCGTGAGATGTGGAGGCGTAAAAGTAGGAAAGCAGACCCCGGGCTCCCGAAAGGGATGCAACCGGGAACATCGCTCGGATGATAATGATGATGATGAGTCAAGTAAGATAGTAAGTGTACTCAAACGCTGGCGTATCACAAATAATATATGTTTCAATCAAAATATACCAATAATCTAAATTCTTTTACTCTACATTTTACTTATTAGGTACTTGCCGCTCTTTTAAATTTTTATTGCAAATCCAGTTAACAAAAAAGGATTAAAACTTTTTATCTAATATTAAATTGGAGGTTCGAATTAGGTTCGTCGTGTTATGGAAATTACTACGTATTTTTTGCTTCTAAGAATATTACCATAATAATTTATGTGTCATGTCATGCTATATAGGATGGTAACTCTAGTACAGAGCTGGATAAAGGAAATGTAAGGAAAGGGGCGTGGGGTGTTTGGCAAAACGCCTTAACTGTTATTTACTTACTGTCTGGATACTTCTTTATGGTTGTCTGGCGCAAAAATGCCTGTAAGTTTTGACAGCCAATTCCATTTTGTCGTTGGATTGGAACAGTTTGGTGGTCAAAAGGATGACGCAATACAACTTAATCCTAACAAAGGAAAAAAAGCAATCTTCAGTAAATAGTAATGTTCGAAATCGTGATTATCTTCTGGTGGACTAAATTGATTTGAAAAGATAACTTTTTTAGGTTTGAATGGTCGAACTCATAATTTATATAAGTTTATATGAATAGTAGTAGTTATGATCTTGACAGGAGTCAATTGTAGCTATTGCACATCAGTCATTTCTATAGGAATAGGAATGACTGATGTGCAACAGCTACAGATCGTGAATAATGAAAGAATTGTAGGCATTTGCTCTGTAGTGGGACAGTGTAGGCTCTTAATAATATATAAAAAGTAGGTGTATACAATGTACATGTCCTTGTTAATAATCTGCCCCAAAACTTCAGTATCAGTCCATCACTGTTTTTTAATAACACTGACTTATAGAGAGTTTAGCGAGCGTATCATGGCGCCGACTACGTCACATCTTTAGGGCTACCATCCTCAGTTCCAATCAACATGTTTAAAGATCTTTTATATGACTTATCTATTTTAACAGCCAATAAAATCAAGCCAAGTAGATTATCCAATTTAATAGCCTATCAGTTAGTTCAGTAAATTGCTTGGAACTTAATTTTGTCTGTTAGTCATCCGTGATAGACGTAGTCTCTAAAACGGTGGATTGAAGAGGAAAAACAATATACACGTACTTGAACGGACTTTTTTCCGCGATTAGACCCTTTTTAATTGGGTCCTTTTTGCGTGAGGATGGAGTAGGCTTGCCCAGCACCTAGTAAGAGCAATGTCAATTAGCGCACATAATTTTTACTTAAGAAAAATACATTGGTGCCCGGCCGACCGGGATTCGAACCCACGACCTTCAGAATGAAAGTCGAGGTATCTACCACTAAGCCAAAACCGCTCTCAACAATACACATAGATCCACTTGTGGAGCCTCGTTGGTGGATCCTAGTGGAATGAGGCTAGTAGGTAGGCTAGAATTAAGTTTTTCAGTGAGATTTACTCAGTGACGTATTAAGTAACATTTTCTTTGTGTTATAAGGTTTCCTGTGGAGCGATAATTAGTTAGATAAGTCGTCTGGACAATGAAGTTCACGTGCTATATTACGTGTTTTTCCCGTCTTTGTTCTTTGTATCTTAGTAGAGTATATGTTGGTTATTTACTTATTAGTATGTAGTAGTAGCGACGTCGTTTTCAGTCGGTTTACTTTTATGGATTCAGACATAGGTACCTTCCTAGATTCCTTCCTGTACTTTAACACAAGTCGAGATATAAAATAATGGCGACCTCAATTTCTTCTCAAATCTCTTTTCCTTCTTCAAAGGCCAATTCACAGTCCGCTCCTCTCCGCTCCGATCTCCGTGTCAGTAGAAACGCACCCTAATCCCGATTCCGTGGTAACATCGGTTACTAATGTGTCTTTATCGGGTTACAAAAGTGTTTATAAAGCTTTTGTGTTATTACATTAAGGTGCGATCTGCGATGCATCTTTTGCATATTCGTACGGTTACTTGTTGGTAACATAATATATTCGTATAAATGACTTATCAAAGGACTATTTGACGTCATCGTAACCGATGTGCTTTATAATTTTATTGCCTATATACTATCGTGAATGTTTGTTGCAATACCCGATAAACTAACAGGTACTTCAGGTTATTCAAAGATAAGGTTTTTATGTGAGTGAGTTACTAAGCCACGTTTCCTATCACTTTTGTGTACTTAGTGTAGCGTTATTGTTATGTTTTAAAAACATTTTGATAGTGTTGTTTGACAATTTCACTTTCATTCTTGCTGAAGGAAGATACGGTAAAACCATAGTGTTTGTAGTTATGATAATGGTTATGATTATTATAAATATTATCATAAAATACAAACTGTATGGTAAAATTTTATTTGTGATTGACTTCGCTCCACGGTTTCACCCCCTATAGTCTAGGATTCTCGATCCTATGAGAAAATCGCTGATGGGACTCCATGGGCGTAAACGGTCGCAGTTCATCGCTGAGAACCTGAGTAAGGTTCTTCTTATATAAAGTTTACCACCTTTCCAGAAAACAGGGCTGTCTAGTAGTGTTTTTACTTGAATGCGTGAAGCTGTTGATTATAATAAAAAGATTGAAGTAAACAAGGCATTACAGTGTAGATTTTTTATTTAGAGCAAAGCATTCTGTTTGAAAATCTCGTGTACATTTTATTGTTACTCTTATGAAGAGATTACCGACCTCTTTAATAGTAACCATTATCACACAAACCTAAAAACATTGTCGATCATATTCACAAAGCGTTCTGTTCAAAAATCTCGTGTACATTTTATTGTTACTCTTATGAAGAAATTACCGACCTCTTTAATAGTAACCATTATCACATAAACCTAAAAATATTCTCAATCATATTAACAAAGCGTTCTGTTCAAAAATCTCGTGTACATTTTATTGTTTCTCTTATGAAGAGATTACCGACCTCCTTAATAGTAACTATTATCACACAAACCTAAAAACATTCACGGTGATATTCACAAAGCGTTCTGTTCATAAATCTCGTGTACATTTTTTGTTACTCTTATGGAGACAATACCGACCTCTTTGAAACTAAGCATTAAGTATCACACAAACCTAAAAACATTCTCGATCATATTTACAAAGCGTTCTGTTCAAAATTCTCATGTACATTTTATTTAAACACTATTAGCAGTATAAATTCTCATGAAAATGAACAAATGTCTACCTCCTACGTATCGTGACAAGGGAAACTTTGCCTGTAATTCGGCCACATAGTGAATCTAATTAAACGTTCATACAATCCTACATATGTATGTAATCTTGCATTAAATCCTACGACTACAGAAACAAGATATGTGCAGTACCGTCGAGATAGTAGACCATACTATTTGAAATTGCTTTACAGAGCGACAACATTAAACCTGAATACGATCTACTTACATTTTACTGCAAATTCTCTTCGAGAGCTAAGATAGATCGATCACAGGCACACATACACGTCAGCATATCTTTCTTTTGCATCGATTGCAAAAAATAGGTAGTTGGAACACCAAAAGCATCACGTTTTCTATTATTGAGGTCATCGATTTTTAGCCCCAAATTAACCAGTGACCGCGGAAGTCGAACGATATTGTATCTTAATGTTACTATCCGCAAGAAAACACAATTTTCCCTCGTCACGCGGTCCTCATGTGTCAACGATATCAATGTCATGTGCGACAATGTTACCTAACTCAGACTGATAACACAATCAGATCTCTGTTGTTTGAAAACGACCCCTCATATTATGACTCTATAACTTTCGTTCCATTCCATTCCAATGTACTGCCGACCGTAAAGAATGTCCAGGTTATTCTTTATCGTCAGAGTTCAGAAAAGACATGCCAATTTTAATTCGTCATTGTTAAATTGGAGTCGGGGTAAATATAGCCGGTTTTAAATTGGATACAATTTGGCATAAGCGTTTTTAGCGTACATAAGCAAAGCGGAATTAAGTTAGGTACTTATAGTGCTTATATTTTTGATGTGTAATGTGGTTACTCCGAGTATTAATTTACTTATAGTGACCCCATGAGTTTCTGTGTTTTCTTATTAGTGGGCGTTCCGCGAGTCATAAATCTTGACTAAAGTTTTTAAGACGATTCAATGCAAATTATTGCAAATGAACAAAAAAAATGATTTTGACTTTATACTTGTATACAGGCTGTTTTCCGCCATTGGACCCTTTTTAATTGGGTCCTTTTTGCGTGAGGATGGAGTAGGCTTGCCCAGCACCTGCTTAGTCGTCTCAGCTTAGTCGACCATGTCCAGAGGAGAGAACTTGTCAATACTTCTGGAGCCAACTGAGCCGCGGGTTTCATCACAATGTTTTCCTTCACCGTAAGAGCAATGTCAATTAGCGCACATAAATTTTTCTTAAGAAAAATACATTGGTGCACGGCCGGCCGGAATTCGAACCCACGACCCTCAGAATAAAAGTCGAGGTATCTACCACTAAGCCAACACCGCTCTGACTTTGACTTTATTCTATGGAATGATAAAGTAATTTGCGAACAAAGTAGAACAAATATCAGCGAGTACCATATCGCGTCATTAAGCGGGCGTAGGTACATTATTATTTCCATAGTCCCAGTGTATTCCTGTGAAGGTTTATTACACGAACGCCCCCCGCATTCCGAATGAGTCACACGTCAAATTGCATTACCGTTTTATTGCAGAACATAAATCAAATCAATAGGTGTTGGCGAAGTAATTTTAAAAGTTTAACAACTTCTCGTTTTTAGAAAGTTTGTCGATTTGTCTATAAGTTTGCAGACACATTACGTAATTGAAACTCGTTTTATTTTAAAATATTTACTTTAAGGCGCTCTTTCAGTACCGTGTGTAGGTATTCACATTACCTTAGCCCCCGCTCTCAAAGACGTAGCATACTGCGTGCTAACTGTTATATTTGATCGATATGCAAAATATTTTAGCATTATTATCCACAAATATAGTTCCTAGAGCTCAAAACCTATCATTTGATTCCTTTTTAGAAACAAACGTTATATATTTTTGAATAAAACCCGATAAACGATCTAATAATTCTCTGTTTTCTAACATTTTTTTTATCGAACGAAGTTGTTCATATCATGTTTTCAACCACAATAAACAAAAATATGGTTATTAAACTACAATATCCATTTATATCCAAATGACAAAAAAAGAGTATTTGATTACTTAGATTTGCTTAAAATAAAAGTCGATTTTGGTAGCTTTATTAGCACCTGCCCTTAAAGTCTGCAACAATATTATTGGATATATAACCACTTAGGTATAAGTTTAGCTACCTACCTACCAGCATATTATATTGCGATACAACATTAAGTTTAAAACGTATTCAATTTAAACAGTTATGAAGAAAGGTACCCGACTCTCTCTCCATACAAACGTAGTCGACTATTTCCTCCCTGAATAATGACACTAGAGCAAATATTTTTGTTGCATAAAACCTATATCTGCCATGACAATCCCCCTGTGTCTTGATTTTTTCATTTTCTAATGATAAAAAGTAAGAGTTATAAAAAAAACAAGATAAGTAAATATAAAAAATAAGACATGGGGGCAAAAATAAGACATAGGTCATGGCAGTTATAAGTTTTATGCGACAAAAATATTTGCTCTAGTGTCATTATCCAGGGAGGAAACAGTCGACTACGTTTGTATGGAGAGAGCACCGGTACCCTTTCCTCTTAAGCTTTAAACTCTTTAGATGAAGTTAGGGGATGGAGTAATTAATGGCCTCTACTTTGTCGGTCAGACTTGATAATTTGGTCCATTAACTGGCTTCCAGGTGCCCGCTGTCAAATTATTAGAAGCTTCTACTCGACTAAGTATTAGTCTTATTAATTGTTCTTGGTCAAATGTCAAGTGTATTAATTAGGTCGATTCGATGTTGAAATTATGTTGGGATACTGGAAATAATGAATTAAGGTACCCATCACTTAAATGTGACAGATTCTGTTTACGTTTTAGTTATCCTATCCTACTAATATTATAAATATTAAGGGTTTTTGTGTGTGTTTGTGTTTGTATGTTTGTTACTCCTCCACGCAAAAACTACTGGACCGATTGCGTTGAAACTCGGTATGTAGATAGCTGGAGACCTGGATTAACACATAGGCTATTTATCCCGATATTCCCACGGGATCGGGACTTACGCGGGTGAAACCGCGAGCCGCAGCTAGTCTTTATAAAATGAGAAATGGGGAGTAGGAAGATTTTGTATTTTAAAGCGTCATTTCGGATATCTAAGAACCAAACAAATCTCTCTCGGAAGAAGTCGTAATCAAAATATCGTTTATCTCCGCAGATTATTTGCTACCGCTAACAAAGTCATCCAATTTATCACGTACAAAAATTTTCATATTGATAAAATACAACGAAAAATTGTTTTTCTCACCTGTCTCAAAATATTCCCAGAGAATAATATATTTCGTGTTAAATTCAAACAAACCCTCGTAGATATATTTCAAAAGTTGTTTCGTCGCTTCGATCGTGTCGAACCGCACCGCTTTTAAGTTTAGCTCACGAATTTTCACCAACTTTCCAACTCATCGGGCCATAGGTCCCATCTAACTCTCTTTGAGAACGTTAATATCGGTTCCAAACCTTAAAGTATTGCGTTTTTTTACTTATTGACTTATTTAATTATTTTTTTTTGTTTCAGGTATGTTAAATACAGTATTAGAAACAACAAAAACCGAGTACCACCGCCCTTGAATAAAAAATACGTATTGACATAGCACGTATCATTCACAAAGACCAGCTGGCGTGAAGAGTCAAAAATTAATAGTAAGTGTTTATTCTTTCCACGCGCACGATCAATTTATAATGAACACCATCTGTGTAGGTACGTTTAGCTTAATCCCGATCCATGTGGACGAATAGATTTGACATAATAACAAATCGTATTCGATTATTACATTTATATTCCCACCGAAGCGAGACGCGGACAATGGATGGACGACGGCATAAACGGGGGCTGTAGGATCTTCAATTAAATCAGAGGGTTCATAACCTCGATCGGGGCCCGCATTATCCTGACACGAGAACCAATCACGACCAGCTTAGTACCGACAACCGATATCACATGAACGAATTTACGTGTACATGACCGAGCGACGTGATACTTCACTCCACGAAGGGATTTACTAAATTTATTTAAATTAACGTTAATAGTGTGACGCCAATATTACAGAACTTACTATACTGTATTTTATTGTTATAAACTGAAGGTCGACATTTTGATACACTGCGTCATTTTCCGATGTATATAAAACTGCACAAATATTATAAGTGATTTAGTCGCTACATTCCACATTAGGGGCCTTTAATATCAAACTGTTCTTAGAAGTCAAAGTCTGACGCAATAATACATATTTTAAATTTGTTTAAGGCGTCATTAAATACTCTGAAACTTTATTTATATTCTTTGGTCCGAAGTTCTCTTATTTATACGGACGGCAAAGCTGTCCAATGTAAGTTACTAAGTTCTAAGCGACCATTGGTCACAGAGACTCTGCAATGGAAGTTCCGCCTTAACACCCTTGAGGTAGCAAGGCAGAACTCTTGGCAATCGTTCCAGGTACTAGTGTGGAAACTATATTCAAGTATTGCTCTAACGTTTTGTTTGATCGAACGTTGTGAGTAGGTATCAGTTGACCGAAGATAGTTGACTGTGATATTTTTACTTGAAAATGAGTGTTATTTCAACGAGCTTAGGTCCACGTACGGTTGAACACTCGACTCGATCGAATAAAGCAAACATTTGTAGAGTAAACGATGCTGGCCATAGTGGCCAGTGACTGCCATATAATAATATAAGAGTGAACGCAGATTACAGACAGAATTTGAAGGCACAACTCTTATCTTTACAACTCACTAGCAGCTCCGCGGTTTTACCCTCGTAACTCCCGATCCCGTGGGAACATCGGGATAAAAAGTATATCATGTTACTTCCAATGAATCAATGTATTTTCATACTAAGTTTCATCAAAATCGGTCAAGTAGTTTCGTAGCCTATTCGTTACAAACAAAAAAATAAAAATAAAAATCTCTTTTAGATACAAACGCAGACGCTACGGGACTTAGCAAAACATAATTTGTCCATTGCATCCGTTACTTGGGTAGTTTGGCTAGTCTCATCGCTATGTTCGACCCTTATTTTGCTTACTTTGGTAAGATACACACAATAATTAATTCGTGTATAGTACATTTAAAGCAAAGGAGGTATACCTAACCATTTTCAAAGGAAGTAGTTAAAGCCGGTGGGCGGGTAAAAGTTGCGCCAGATTCCTTTTACTACAACTAATTAAAAATTTTGCCCTTAACATTACATTTACATAAAATTTAAAATATTCATGGTGAATACTTTTACTCTTTGCTGTGCTTTATAAGAAGGATGTAAAGGAGTTGATTAAAAATAAGAACTTAAAAAGAAGAAATACATACGTAATTATTATCATCCGTTCTGTATATGTCATTTCTATTAATCCCGATTACGAAATTACTCTAATGTTATACAATTCTCAAAGGTTTTCTTCAAGGCATAAAAGCCCTTTAGTTCCCGTAAGCCCTCCGCCTACAGCCGTAATCGCCTACGCTTTTCTCTTCTGTATTACTTAGGTTTTAAATATTCTGATATTTATGCTGGTCTTGTCTCAAACTTTTTGCGGAATATATAAAGTACCATTTGTATACATATTTATACACATATAGAAGCGGACTATTTACGATCCTGCTTAGATTTATTTTTAACCGTCTTCCAAAAAGGAGGAGGTTCTCAATTCAATTGTATATAGGTACAGGTACCTAAGTATATTTTTTTTATTTTTATCTTATATTAGCTTTTGCCTGCGACTTCGTCCGAGTTGAAGTCGAAAATGGACTAAGGAATCACGTTGTCCCATTACAAACATTGCCTTCCTTTTCCCCCCTTAGGAGTAGAATTTCGGAAAATCCTATCTTACCATCCGGTAAGACTACGTCATACAAAGAACACACCCTCCAAGTTTCAGGTCTCTACGATCAGCGGTTTAGTTGCGTTGATTCTTCAATCAGTCAGGACAAATCATTTTATATGTAGGTGTAGAAGAAGATTTAAATGGCGTTTATAAACTCTTGATCGGAAATTATACTAGTTACTTAGTTAGTGTATATTACTATGAACATTTTTCATTTCTTTTGAATTCTCAGTATCAAAGCTGTCACGGAATGCGCGATCGGCCACGATTTAGCTAATTATACAGCAATAACGAGCTGTTTTAATTGCCTAATTCATAATGCATCATCTCGTGTATTCATGGTTGTATGAATCAGATAGAAGAAACGGTCCATGATTCCATTCCGTCTTCGGTTATGTTGCGAAAGTTGCGCAGCCGTTTGATACCAACGGAATGTTTTTGAAATTGTTAATTATTTGGTTTCTACGGTTTCAGATATATAAACGCATAAATCTGTAGCACTTTAATGCGTAAATGGTAACGCAATGATTAAGAGGAAAGGTACCTGGTCACTTCTCCATACAAACGTAGTCGACTGTATCCTCCCTGGAAAATGAAACTACAGCAAATATTTTTGTGCCATAAAACCTATAACTGCCATGAGCATGCCTCTATGTCTTGGTTTTTTTTTATATTCTAATTATTATAGGAAGTAAAGTCTTAAAAAACTAAAAATATATAAAAATAAGACATAAGGGCATGGTCATGACACCTATAGGTTTTAAGCTACAAAAATATTTGCTCTAGTGACATTATCCAGGGAGGAAACAGTCGACTACGTTTGTATGGAGAAGCGACCGGGTATCTTTCCGCTTGAGAACCATAACTATTCTGATTGCATAATATTAAACTTATTGTTTGAAGTAAGGAACGAAATCTAGACTAAACAATATAGGTAGGGAAAAGAAATAAACCAGAATCTAAAGAACAAAGAGAACGTCATCTTCTATTTCTATAATATTAAAATAAATCGCTGAATATGTTGCTAAGCTCAAATCTCGAGAACAGCTGAACCGATTTCGCCAATTCTTTTTCATGTGTTTGTTATAGTCAGGAGAAGGTTCTTATGAAAGAAAAAAACAAGGAAATTGCGTACAAAATAATTACGCTTGTAAAACCGCGGGGTGCAGTAAAAATAAAACCAAGAAAAGTAGGTATTTGTTTTCCAGTACGTATAGGGGAAATAATTTTGTGAATTTATTTCCCTAATCACTTACCTAAGTACCTATCAGAGCCAACTTGGCTGAGTTAGTTAGGTGCCTACCTATCTATATGTACTTAAATTAGACGGAAATAAAAGAGAGCGGTGTTGGCTTAGTGGTAGATACCTCGACTTTAATTCTGAAGGTCGTGGGTTCGAATCCCATGCACCAATGTATTTTTCTTTAGAAAAATGTATGTGCACTAATTGACATTGCTCTTCCGGTGAAGGAAAACATCGTGATGAAACCCGCGGCTTAGTTGGCTCCAGAAGTATTGACAAGTTCTCTCCTCTGGACATGGTCGACTAAGTTGAGAGGGTAGTAGGTGCTGGGCAAGCCTACTCCATCCTCACGCAAAAAGGACCCAATTAAAAGGGTCCAATGGCGGAAAACAGTCTGTATACAAGTACAAGTAGACGGAAATATTGTGCATAATCCTACTATAAATATTTTTAGCCTAAAATTAATGGCATATCGCGAGGGCACTTCCTTTTATTACCTTACCTATGCGGTTAGAGTAGGAATGTTAGGCGTTTGCCTGATGAATCATTAAATGCACTATAAGTAGAAAATAAACCTTATTTCTATAGCCATAACGGCTACAACAGGTTTTTAGATAGAATATGTGGCGGTCCAGAGGTCACACCAAGTCACATAGCATAAAGATTCCGTCATTCTATACATTATAATACGTAATTTATCGAATTATCTTGCGTAGACAATTTTACTGTATTTGTTGCCCACTATTATTTTGGAAAATGTTTAGCCCTCTTAAATAAATAACGTCCAAAGTATATGATGATAAATAGCTAAGGATATATTAACTTCAAACCCACACGCTGCCTATATAGACCTGCTTTTAACTGTCCCTCTACGAAAGTAATTTATTTTTACATTTAGGAAATTGCTTTAAACAGGATAACAGATGGTTGATGGTTTTTGCAATAAATAATGAAGTTATATATTTTGGTCAGAAAATCTATAAACCATAAAGCTTTAAATTTAGTGTTACTTTAATTCTTTTTACAGTACTCAAATTTATACAAATAGTATAAATATATAAATAGTATAAAGTTTGTTTGTTTGAACGCGCTAATCTCAGGAGCTAAACGGGTTCGAATTGAAATAATATTTTTGTGTTGGATAGTCCATTTATCTAGGAAGGATATAGGATTATGTGATGTAAGTCCCGATCCCGTGGGAATAACAAAATAAAATCCTATAATTTTATTTTGATATTCACATAAATATCAAAAGAAAATTTACTTAGTTGAAAGTACAGTAAGTTTAAAGGCATATCTTCGTTTACAATATAAGCAATTGGAATCATCGGAATGTGCCTCTAGAATACGCTGGTCAATTCAAAACCTATCTATCATTGAAAGCGATAACCACGCCATATGCTGAACGATTATCAGCTTTACAGGTTTAGATTTAGATTTATTAATAGTTTGATTTGGAACGGTGGTGGTGAGGTCGATACAACGATGGATATCGGGGGCGTTTATTGGCGAGAATTAGGCGCATCCCGGTTGTTCGACGAAATTGCTATCCATCCTACGCTTAGTTATTATCTGATGGGAGTTTGGACAGACCATGCAGGCTCGAAATAACATTAATATAATAACAGATAAAACTTCCGCTCTCACTTCGGAATATTCTCTACTTAGGTTACGTACAAAAGCATTTTATTACATGTATCCTGCCTCGGTTTTTTCCTGAATTGTTGCTGATTTCTTCAAAGATCAGAGAGTACGTTAGCAGTACGTTTTTCTTTTTAATAATCACGAAGATGTTAGTGAAGGAAGATGTTTTTGTCGTTTTGGGAAAATAGCCTTAGCTACTGGTACATTGTATTTTTGAAATTTATATTATTTTGTTGTTTAGTGTGCTGTTGTTTTCGTTTTGTTTTATGCTGACAGTTAAGATACAATAGTCCATCGTAATATTTATGTTTGTGTGGTCGTTAACTCTTCGCTCGTCACTTGCCATCTGGCTACACCCTCGCCCTATGCCTTATTTCGTGGAACTATTTATAGAAAGGTATTGTTATTTAGAACGGATACTATCGGATTGGATAGGCTCTTATATTTTTTGTTCACCAAAAGTTATATCTGTACTTATCTAATCTAACTATCAATATTAGAATTTATAATTTTGAAAATCTTATCTGTTTGTTTGTGTCATTTTATCCTTATGAACATGAACTGAAATTAGCTTTACAAGTATTCGTATTGGCCATGGCATACTTTACATCATAAACGACAAACTTAGGTAAAAGCGGTCGTGTTCGAGCGAGTGCGTACGAAAAATGCGTAACATGGTGTAGAAGGTTGCATATTCGATCCCTGCCGCGAAACAAATAGATATAACCTACTTGTGATCTGGTAGTTATATTCCAAAAGAGATATTCATTAACAAATATTTTAAAATACTCCACCGAATTGAGAGGTTCTTTCTTTTTCGCGAAACTTGGTAAACAACTATCAAACAAATACAAATATATTTATTAAAACTCATTTTACATAATAAAAGCAAAATAATAAAGAGAACAAACATAACACATACGCCCGAACTAGGTATTCCTGTATCTCAAGCGAAACGGTACTTACTAGTTAGGTATTGTGTTTGTCCTAAACCATTTTAGAGAAAAAAAATGTGAGTAGGTGTAGGTAATTATCTGAAACTTCTGCGTCTCTTAGCTATGAGGTGATGCGTCAGGTCGTCCCAATTGTACCAGCATCGAGTCAATTGGTTCTTTGTGGCTGATGCCCCGTCACTTCCACATACTCACTATAAATAGCCTCACTTCATATACATTGGAGTTGATCGATCCATGAATTGAATATTAATCATGGTATAATGCCCGCATTCCTCGTACGTTTTCTATTATAATGTATTGAATATGACCCGTTTTTTTTTTGAGGGAGAATTAGGTGTAGGATTTTAAACTGACATATAGTTATTTTTAATATTAAGAGGAAAGGGATTTGTGCTATTATATTTTGTTTTATTATTTGAGTGAGTTAAGTGAGTTAAGTGTTAGAGTAGGGAACGAAACTAATCCTTATTTAGCAGATTTAATAACCACAGAGTATCAAAAGGCGAAAATATGATATTTGGGCTATTTACTAAGACTAACGTATAGCTCGTAGAGTCATATACCATTAACATAGTGTATTATAAGTGATTAATAAATGTATTAATTAGGTTACTTGTTGATTAATTAAATTTACTTATTATCTTTACGAGACTGATGTTATTAACAGAATTATTAATAAATACAATGATTCAGCCATTTTCGTAGTAAGTATCCGACTTGCGGTTTTGTGGTCGGTACAAAATTTACCGATAGATACAAATAATTAATATTTATATGGGTTTTTTGTTGAGGTTTATTTTATGTAAAATATACTCGCATTTTAGTATCCGTTCCTTTGTTATTAAATGGGCAAAATTTGCTAAAACACGACACATTATAAAAAAATAGCCAGCATATTTGATTGTCTTATAATTTTCATTACCCTCTTATCTTTCTTATGTTTAGACTTAATTATATTGACCTCAAAAAATCATGAAGATCGCACGGTACTCAAGTTATCATCGAACAAAATGCTTGATCATTTCGGCAATTTAGACCACACCACGACCAATCGGTTCGCTCATTTCGCTCAGTTGGCTTTATGTGTCTAAAAGGAACAGACTTGTAAGAAATTTTTGTGTATATTTGTTAGGTCTGAGAATCGAACAATATCTATTTTTTTTCCTCTAAAATACTCTTTTTTTTTTGATGTGATAACGTCTCATAAGTTATTGGAACACCTGCATTCACAAAAAAGTGTCACGGTAATATTGTGTGACGTCATGCGTCATGGTAACTTAGGAAACAGACGTGTTATGGTGACGAGTGACAAATAGAAGACTAAATGAAAAAAAAATTAAAAGGAAAATATATTAAAGGAATTACAAAAAAATCTCAATTTTTCATCGTTTTCTTTTGACGTTATCACGTAAAATTATCGCCTTATATACCTTTAACATTAGTTCTTGTCTGGTGAGTGAAGTAGGTACATATATTTGCATCGCGTAGTTTTTCCGATAACCTACATACATATCTATGAGTTAGTGCAAAACAGAATTATTTTTTAACAAATACAGATGTACGGAATATAATTTCAAACTCTTTAATTAAAAACATAACACCCTCGCGGTCGGCTTATAAATCTAGAGATAAACAACAAAGATTTAAATCTAAGTATAAAAAAATATTACTTAGACTATAATAACCACTTCATTTTAACTGAGATTATAAAAGAATCATAATCAGCGGCATTCATTGCTTGTACTGAAAAATCCCGGATTTTTTCTTGAATTGCCAATGCTGAAGAATACTGTAAGTACCTACATTTACTGTCATATACATATACGCTATGTAGTTAATACATACGTGAATACACATATCTTGTTACTCAAAATTGGATCACGGCTTTAATCTTCAAAGCACACAGACCGATGGGATTAAGGGATGATGCACTGAACATTTAGAAACGTTTATCTCAAACGTAGACTCTCGTTATTAATCTAACGTTTAAACGTACTAATTTTAATCCACTTTACACTGAAATAAATTGATGGATAACTTAAAAAAAGAAAACGAAAGAAAGTAGTGGGATAATATTGAGATTCATTTGTATTAGATTTATGGTTAGTAATAACAAAATGTATAAAACTATGAAGTAATCTTGATTAATCTTTCAATCTATGTTTCAACTTTCAAGGTGGTTTCACACTTTCACAGCTTGACCGATATGGATGAAAATTTGCGTATTACTCATTTTAATCCACTTTTCACTGAGATAAATTGATGGATAACTTAAAAAAAGAAAATGAAGTAGTGGGATAATATTGAGATTCATCTGTATTAGATTCATGTTAAGTAATAACAAAATGTATAAAACTATGAAGTAATCTTGATTAATCTTTCAATCTTTGTTTCAACTTTCAAGGTGGTTTCAGACTTTCGCAGCTTGACCGATATGGATGAAAATTTGCGTATTACTAATTTTAATCCACTTTTCACTGAAATAAATTGACGGATAACTTAAAAAAAGAAAACGAAGTAGTAGGATAATGTTGAGATTCATCTGTATTATATTCATGTTAAGTAATAACAAAATGTATAAAACTATGAAGTATTGATTTAATTGTATGTATAGTTAAGTATTTTAAGTTATTTTGTGTTCATGTGTATTTTTTCTGGCATGAATAAACTTATTTCTATTCTATTCTATTCTATTCTAAGTAATCTTGATTAATCTTTTAATCTTTGTTTCAACTTTCAAGGTGGTTACACACTTTCACAGCTTGATCGATATGGATGAAAATTTGCGTGCAACAAGCAATTTTAATTTGTAGTTTAATTTTATAAATTAGCTTTTGTAGACCAGTGACCCAATTCGGGTTGCCAATTTATTTTATTGATTTAGATACATCGTATAAAATGTTGAATTATATTCCCCCTGGTAACAGCACCATATGTGTTTACTGCCAGCAGCCAATAGATCGCTCCCTATGATTAATTCAATCGGATGCGAAATGCGGATGTGGCCATCCGACCCCGAATCCGAATCCCTTTTAGGCAAATACGAAACACGCGCGAATAATTTTAACTGTATAGAACATGGACTCTTACCACGTATTAGTCATACAATTTTTTTGTCTTTTACAAGTTTTTCTAGACAGCAAAAATTCCCATAAATACACTACAAAATCTCTTACTAATAAAACCCACAGAAACATCTAATAATATTTGGTAAAGACTAGCGACGAAGCAAGTATTACAGTAAAATGGAAAAGACAAATCTGTCCCATCGTTTTAAAGTCTTTTAGAGCAGGAAGATTTCAGTGAGCGTTATGATTGGGTGGTACAATTTCCCTACGGACAGAGACACTCATTTCCTGCGAGCTCTTGGGAGAAACGATGCTCTCGAATATTATTTCAAGCTTCCGCGTACATCTTTCGACGCACACCCACTTTTCACCTAAATTACAACGTTTTCAAGCGGTTTAGGAACCGACGTTGGTGGTTCCGTGTAAACTTTTTATAGGAGAATTAGAATATTATTTTCAGCACCAATAAGTCTACTTTTTTGTTTGTATTCTCGAGGTTTTGCGTTTAGTTGTCGATGTTGCTATTTATTAAGAATAAGCTTATGCTTAATCCGAATTAATTTTATTGTCCGTTGTAGCGCGCAATAGAATATTTTTTGGCAAGCTAAAGTCGTTCCGAGAACTTAACAGTATGTCTGTGTTGTGATTCGTAATATAACTCATTTAAGAGTCCGCTTCAAATGTTCAGAAGAAATATAGCACTGTTTTAACTTCCGTATGCGTGCGTCGGCTTACAAAGAGCCAAAAACATGGAACTGCGATTTAGTTACTTCTTTATTGTTTTGCATCGTATGCCGGGCACGTTTAAAATATGGTATGCACTCTAAACTTGTATCAAAGGAAGATTTAAAAATGATATATTCGATTTCTGAAAAATCTGAAAGCGGCGAGATACAACATTTAAAATGCAATTGCTAAAGTTTCCGGGATTATTCAGAGAGTAGAAAAGGTGTTTACTGCTGTGTCTGTTTAGCGTTAAAGGAATACCTTTGTGGCAAATATTTCCGTAATATATTTATGTAGTCTCGCTACGAGAGTTACCCGGAAGGAGTTCAATTAAGTCTGGTATTTAAGGCTGCTCTACCGAGCTCTGATTGCACCGCCTGGCGCTCCCCACTCGGGGGAATTTCTATCTTCCTTTTAATTTTCGAATACAATAAATACTTGCGAATCGAAACGTTTTTGCTACCAAACCGTAAAGTGAATTCATAAATCTGAATACTTCGGCCAAGTACCCGCAACGTTTACCATTCACGAATATATTTCTTTCACTCTGGAGCTTTTACGTTTAGTATCGATATTTTTATGTTGCTGTACTTATGCCTAATGGTTTCATTTACTTACACGAAATTAAACCGATTACTGTTATCCTTAATACCTACCAATAAATCTGTGGGAAATGAAAACATTTTAAATGTGAGAGCCAAAAAAATACGCAAGTAAATACCTACCTACATTTATTTTACTTTAAAAGGTCGAAAGAATACGTGTTTTTCTTATTGTAAAATATAATCCATGTTAAAATTGCGTCGCTAAATATTGTTTAAAGTAGTAATTCTGCTATTTTTGCATATTTTTAATTTTATGTAAATACTAGCTGCGCCCCACGGTTTCACCCGTGTGAGTCCCGATTCCATGGGAATATCGGAATAAAAAGTAGCCTATGTGTTAATCCACGTTTCCAGCTTACTACATACCGAGTTTCATCGCAATCGGTCCAGCAGTTTTTGCGCGAAGGTGTAATAAACACACACACACAAACTTTCACATTCATAATATTAGTAGGAAAGTAAACGGAGAGTGCGAAACTATTAAAATACCTATTAATAAACTTACGGTGGGAGTGTGTTGACTCATTTTGTTATTATTTAACGCCAGTACAATCATTTCTGTCATATTTGTAGGTAGGTACATAAAACGCATAGTTTGTTTCACATAATCGGAAGTGTATCGTGTCATGTACGAACTCAGAAGCCGGAATCTCATCTCCGGTATCGGGGTATCGTTCCACTTAGCACCTCACTCTACCGAACACATTTCAATGGTTGGTCCATTGAAATGTGTTGTGGAAATCATAAACTGGATAGGACTTCCAGATATTGCATATATAGGATAAAGTTCATATTAATTATGAGACTGGAGCAGTGGCGAGCGTAGTGATCTCATGTTGGTAGTTGGGCTTATTCCGAAAAAGCTACAAATCCATAGTTCCGAGGGTAGGTCGAGTACCGACACTCGATTAAGACGAGATAAAATAATTACTATAAATAAAAATCGTGTGAGTTCAAAAAGTTAACTAGGATAAAGTTTACGTCAATCGTGACCCAGTAATAAAGCTTTACTTATGTACTAAATACTGTGATCAACCTTATTTGACCTATGTAAGACGTATTTGCTACGGTCGTTTATATTGTTTTTTCCTTTTACCTAATTAAAATGTGATTTGGTTCACTTTTACCCCTGGATCAGATAAGACGTGTACTTTAAATGTTTAATTCAAAATACATATGCATAAATGGTAATTGTAAATTTTAAGCTCGAAATGTAAAGGACAGAAACTTTGTATTTTTTAAAACTATTTTTATTTAAATAACTGTAGGTCTTATATTATTATCTTAAATATTTAAAACTTGACAACTTTAAATATCAAATATTAAACTATGACATCACGATTTCGGTCAGTTTAAATATTAATAACTGAGTAACAAAAGTTTCATGAAAATAGGTATGGTTTCGTCATCGTAATTTTCCATTACGTTTATTGGATAGATAAACAGTTTTATAAAATAAACATACTTATTAGAATACGCTGTTTGTGGAAAATGTACAAAAACGTTCATATTTTCTGTAGATGTATTTATCTACATAAAGAAGATAACTTCAAAAATATGATTCAAAGCGCTTCCAGTCTAACTATGGTACGAATGAAGCGAGAGAGCGACATTAGTAAAAGCAGCTCTACATGTATACCTTGCTAAATACAAACGGCCTTCCCGACCCGTATTCAGTTGAATATAAACTCTATAGTTAGTACTGAACCTACTCACTGCACCGTCCTTTGCAAGAAACACATCCGCACTACCTTATAAGCAACAATTCTATAATCGTGATTGCGTGTACCACTCTGTTATTTCTTGCTCGTCGCTCAGACAGTTCATTTGAGCTGTTAGCAGATAAGGCTCCTCTGTTTCTCAGTTATTTATTACGTTGTAAATTCAGAGAGCACCGCCGCCGCCGCACCAATGACTTGCACTTTACATTACGCCCCTTGAAGAATCGACGCTTTTAAAATGTTCCAACACCGAGGGGACAGTAATTAATTTCGCCTCCGAGTTCAATTCAACTCTGATCTGCCACTTTTTGCTATCCGTGATCCGTGTTGACTTTAGAACTGGTAATGGGATTTACAAAGCTGAAATTAAGTAGATTCTTTCCTGGCATAGAACGAATTGGGTAGCATTTTGTTTTGACTATTATTGAGTGTTTTGTTCGTAGATCTACGGCATTCGATATCCACTGATAGTTTGTTCACCCTTGTCTTTTCAACGACCTACAACGTCATAAAAGTTTCAACAAAACATTATAGATAGATATGTTAAGTGCAAACGTATATAGAAGTTCATTAACTTGCATGCAGCGGACAGATGTTTTTTTCTAGAATCTGAGTTGATACACATTAGCGATGTGGTGCAGTGGTAGCCTGTGTGTGGTGAGTTTGTTAGTTCATTCCCCTAATTCATATACCTACTATACTCATCCCCCCGGCTTTGTGCTGAAATCCGAGCGTCTCCGATTGCCGATGACTTGCAGTTCGTCGTCGCTCCGAGTTAATTGTGTCCGCGTATTATAAACTTCGTAGCCCCGCTACGAAACTTAAATGTACCAAAACCGACGCTAATGCACACCGCTCGCTACGCACTGACGTATATTAATAGCTTATTTTATGACAAGCTATAACGTTACCCGTTAAGTAGGTAGCCATGTTATACAAATAACAGCGATTTAATTTTATTGACTTATGTGAACCGTTATAGAATGAGTTGAGACGTATGAAATTGAAAAATTAAGAGTTTTATGTGCGAGATTAATTTTCCACGTATACGGAGTTAAGGCAGGTAACATAACTGCATAAAGTGATCGCACTGTTACAGAGTTGTTAACGATACTCGGAAAAAAACGTAAAGAAAAAGGTGCAGGCATGTTTTATTAATTCCCCGTACACACGGTGCGTTGCGACCGCGGAATGGACTCGACCGCCATTTTTCTGCGGACGAGATTTAAATATGGAATTCCGGTGTGCGAGTGGGAGAGGCGCGTGCCATTGACCTTGCTGGCCGCGCCAGGGCCGCGCACGCGCCGCCCGCCCGCCTGCGACGGCGGCGATGCCCCGCTCGGCGCCCGCGCCGTCGCCCCGTCCACTTCTATCTACACAACGTTGCACAGGTTGCACTTCTATTTGCATTTTATTGCAATTGCTATCATCGGAATATTGATATGAATTGCCTTTTGCATATTCAAACTTAGTGAAGATGGTGCTTTTATATTTATGTGCCATTACTTTGCAGTGATTTACAACAGCTAATGTGAGTCTTTGCAGACAGAATTGTCTTGCTTAATATTTTCTGTAATATTTTATTCTAAGTACTCACTTAATCTTTATTTATTATTGGTAGGATACTTTCTAGAGTGTTTGAACCAACTATTGGGTATTCGATGTAAATGAAAAGCGTGTAATATTATATTGTCAGTTATGAGCTGATACGACTAACTGTGACTGCAAACATGTCGTCAAACGTAACACTCTCTGAGTACTTAATTAGGGAAATTGCTCTCTGTTTGTACACGTATATATGCTGGAAAGTTGCCTAACTCGCGGCAATCACTGCCATTAGGAACAGAGGACAGCAAATTAATGCATGAATCACGCCAGAAAAGACGCGTCGAAAGCACAGATGTAACAGTAACTTACTTATTATATTGCTAGTCCTATTTGGTTAGGTTAGAATTTATAGAGAATAGCTTCGTGTGTTTATGATCTCTTTGTTTGAGTTGTTATTTCATATTCTAAATTGAATCAGAACTTGCTGATTTCAGTGGCCTAGATTTCAAAATCTCAAATTAAGTACCAACTACTTAAGTCTTTTGGGGTTCCATACCCAAAGGGTCCGTCCGTCCGTCCGTCCGTCCGTCCGTTCGTCTGTCCGTCTGTATGTCTGTATGTCTGTCACCAGGCTGTATCTCATGAACCGTGATAGCTAGACAGTTGAAATTTTCACAGATTATGAATTTCTGTTGCCGATATAATAACAAATACTAAAAACATAGGAAAAAAAATTTAGTGTGGGGTTAATTGAACATGGTACGGAGTCCGACTCGCACTTGGCCGATTTTTTTTTAGAGTCTACTTACCTAAATATTTTGAAATTCTTGAGTTACGGCTCTATATTTTCTAGTTCGCGTTACACAGGTAGTCAAGTAATATAGTGTATCAAGTGAAAACATTAGTTACAAAAATAAACATAAAACAAATATTATCCTATCAATAAATATTAGATGATATTTCGTGGAAGTTCTTAAAGGCATTGATATTTTCCTTAAGTGTAAAGGGTTACCCGCTGTGCTCATTCCAAAGTTAATGTTATTGGATATGAAGAATCTTAGAAGGCTATTTAACCACTTAGGAAATATTTACTTAGAAACGATTACTTAAATTGATCGCTTGAAATACCTTCTTTAAACAGATAAGATAATTTTAACCTCTAAGTCATATTTTGGATTTATTCAGTTCATTTGTTTGAGATATAATTCGTGTAACAAAAGTACAGTCGGCTGCATAATTGCAGCCCTCGGTAGAGTTTGAAAATTACTATTAAATAGAAATAAGTACGTGTATTATTGGAATGTTTGCATTCTAACTTGTTTGATTAATTAATGAGTTAGAAGACTTTATACTTCACCTAAAAGCAGGTGTCTAGAATCTTGCTCGTGTTGAAAACATTCATATAACAGCCGTTTTGGAGATCTACGGTGGGTCTGCAATTTTGCAGCCGACCGTACCTAGTTACTTACTAGACAACAAATACCTGGTCTCATTTAAATTCATTTGATCGGATCCAATCGAGTGATTCGAACGATCGATTCATTGAATTTCAAGGATCGTCTTGCAATTAGACAATGTTCTTGTTCAAAAATGAGGTCATGTACATCACATACAATGACCTTTAAATTACAAGCTGCAAAACAACTACATAAACAAGTATGCTTGCATTGTAACAAAAAGAGAGTAAATAACATAAAAGTAATTAAAATCATGACAGCAAATTAATGAAAATAAATGAAAAGCTGTCCCATCGATACTTTATTGCAGTATCAATGTTGCGGAGCAGATTAAATTAACCATAAATAACTTACAAGCAAAACTTTTAGTTCCACGATCAGAAGTGCCGATCAGGTATCCCTACAAAGTGCTACAAAACTTATGGTAATCAGAATATTAAAAAATATGCGCGTCGTAAGCACAAACAGATTTAGACCACCTAGAAGTGGCTTTGTTAGGAACTGAAGCCAATGATACCGGAGCCAGGCGGCGCCTGTGGTCAATAGATCAGATTGCAATCCTCAAGAATAGAAGATTGATTTATTAACTAAGCTGTGACAGAAAAGTGTTAATTATGTAATGATTCGATTTTTACGGACGGAATAAAATAACTTAGGAAAAAATAAAAATTCTTTTGAAATTTTAAGCTATTGCATAGCTTTTATCGCGGGCTTTGAGCGCGGCGACCAAATCAAGAAATTCCGTAACGAAAATAAAACCTAACACGGGGGTGTTAGGTTTTACTTTCGTTACTCCGCCTGCCATGTAGCTCGGCCAAGCGTTCGCTTAACATGTATGTATATGGTACGACTGTATGAAGCTCGCACGATGCAATAGCTTTACCGCGGCAGTCCCCGAGTGCCACACGTATTTTTTTATGATTATGTAGGATGTTGGTACCCTCAAGTACAGTCTCTCAAATATAAATTAATGTTCAATGTCCTGAATTTACACCAATGATTCACAGCAAAACGTAATTACATTCGAAAAATTAAAAACAAACAAAACATAATGGAATTTTATTGGCCTCGGTCAAATTAAACTCGTTTCCTTTGGAAACAAATAATTTAGGTAAACCTACCTAAACGCAATTTGGAGAACACACGTAAAATAATGAAATCAATTTTGCGGTCTATAGGGACCATTGAATGGACGAATAGGAAGAAAATATCGAAAAATTAATGAAACCAACTCAACTCACCATGAGACTGCAAATATTTCTATTGATAAAAAATATTTTGCCGGCTGAAACAATAACTTAACTTGATGAATCATCGCATAGCCTTTGGATCCATTGAAATTTTTTAAAAGTAGAGTGAGGATGAATAGAACAGAAAAAAATATCTACAGTATTCTGCAGCAACGAGATAATGAAGGTATGCTTTAAGAAAAAAGTTCATAAAATTTACGCGGAGTAAACGAAAAAAAAAAATGTTTAACGTTTGTTGAACTAAAAAAACTGGATAAAGATTACCATCAAATACATTATACATACAACGTATCACGTGCTGAATTTAAATAAATACCTACACAATTTGTATAACAGATTTGTTGTTTCAAACGAAATTCTTGAGAATTCTCTCGGCAATCCCCAGTTAAAACTGTACACAAATAACCTTTGTCGGGCGGAAAACCTTAATTTAAATTCCCAAATCTATTTGTTCCGCGGTTAGGCAGTTTTCCTTTGTCCCTTGTAATTGTTACACCTCTTAATTTTGACAGATAATCGTTTGAATGTACATCTCCAACAGTTTTGGGGTTTACTCTAAGGACGTCAATAAAAGGTCCCTTTTCACTTAATTAAAACGACTGTTTCGGTAAATCTGACAGCATTTTGGACCATCAGCTTACACTCGTATCTCGTATGTCAGTTATCACTGTCATTGTGGCGTGATTTTGAGGTACTCGGCTTTGTTTCTGTATAAAATTTACAAATAGGTTTCTGTATCTTTTAGACTTCAAACATAATTTAAATCTACAACTATGTAACGATCTACTCTTAAACTACTAATCCTTATCTAAATTAAACATAGTAAAGTTATAGTACTATAAAAAGTAGAAAACAATGAATATTCATTTAAAATCAATGGTTTTCAATTCACGCCTAGTTATAAAAAAATATTGCCCAAGCGCACGCATTGCACAGTTATCGTACATTAATAATGTATAACTTCACAGTCCCTTACCACGAGCACGACTAGCGACTCCCTCTTTGCCGGCGCGCGCGCATACGGGCACCACTATAACAGGAACTTGACAATTAATTACACAGATTGAATCATCAATCGTGTCTATTGTCGTCGTCTATTAACTTTTTATAGGTCTATCAATAGCTTTATGAGTAGGTAAGTACCTATACCAGTACCGACTCTTTTATAATAAAGATGAAAGATAAAGTGAATGGAGGCCATTACTTGTTATTATAATAATATAGGTGCTTTTTATTAATTTATTTTTCATTTCAGTGGCCATTGATAAGATTTATTCATTGTAACGCGTTGATGTCTTTTTTATGCAATTCTTTGATGTTCAATTGGTAGAAATTGTATTTGTAACAAAAAAATTATACATTTATATAAAACATCGTGCCCACAAACCCACAATATCTATATGAAATTATTGCGGTTCACGCAAACATTTGTTCTCAGGCTGTTATCGACCCTCTCTCATTTTGCAACCTGCAAGTTATTTTGCGTCAGCTGTCTTTTACTGCTTGCTGTGTATATGAAGTAGATTTCCATCAAAGATATTGTAAATAGGTATCGTAACTAATAAGTAAAATTATGTAACACACTCATTAATTTAATAATAAAATAATATATATTGCAAGACATTCTACACATCGCTATCTAGCCCCAAACTAAGTAACTAGATTTGTGTTATGGGTGCTAGACAACGGATATATACTTATATACTTTTTTTTGTAAATATATACCTATAATACACAGAAACAACCAGACCACATACAAATATCTAAGCATAAATACTCGTCTGAGGCGGGAATCGAACCCGCAACCCTTGTGTTTGGCAGTCCGGCATGGTGACCATTATGTCAACTGGGTCGTCATTTAGGTCTAAGATAAACTTTTGAAGGGTTCTCACGATCAGGATGTGATGGTAAGGTGTGAGTTAGAAACGTATATCGCATAGTATACGTTTCTCATATGAATTAAAGGCACGTGAGGCCCGAGGTGCGAATGGAGCGTGAGTGAGGCGCAACGTCGTCGGACGGACACGAGAGACGTGCCCGCCGTACACATCAACAGTTCCGTTCTCAGAGACTGATGACCGCAAGATAACTGTACTACAGCCCTACGGTGCCCCAACTTGGGAACCAACTGACTTTGCAATCAAGCGGTTGCGTAAACACCCGTTAAACAAATGCCGGTTCATTACGACCTGCCTGTTTCAAATAATGGCGTGCACTTTTGTGAATTGGGAACGTCTGGCCGAACCGGTTGTAAAACGCGCACCTGTAGCTGAGATTACGACTGCTGTTATGATGGTTCGAATAGCGATTGATGTACTTAGATAAGACTCATCGGTGCCTTCTTCCATTATAAATGTATCATTGTAGAAAGTTTCCTTATTAAGCAAACATGTAAACGTAACTTTATTTCAAATAACTTAATTACTTAAACTCCGTAATACAGTATACGTCATTAACAAGAACAACATAAAAAGCTCATACCACAAAAGCAAGCCTGTAATGGTCATAAGTCAGGAGGCGATGAGACGAAAAAACGATGAAAACAAACAGCGAATCAGGTCGAAGGCTTTACGGGAAAAAATTAAGTGTCGGTTCTCGATATTCGACTACCTTCAGAGAACCACCTGCGCGCCAGACTAGCAAAAAATTCGCGCAAAGCAATCGCCCGGCTTGAATACAGTCGACCACAATGCTTTTCCGCTTTTATTGCTGCGTATTAAGGTGCATTTCTCAATGTGGTTGCCCTAACAACCTGACTTGGCTCCCAAATCGTACAGGAAAAGAATTGCACACTTTCATTCCAGTAGTAATTTGGTATCACTGCGTCGCACGCGACTCTCCATTGTATTATATTGTACAGTTTTGTTACGTTAATGAAAAAGAGAATTGCATTCGGTGCAGAAGGAACTCGTTCTTAATTCCTTCTGTTTGGTTTCTTGGAATTTTCATAAACGTGCATTCAGCATCACAGCGTCTATTAATTGTGATTAATCTTATCAGTGTCGTGCGACTAGTGAATAATGCCTTTACTTTTCATGCATTAAAGGCTGTCTATCTGTTCTCGTTTATCTTACGACAGTTCGTTGTTTTCGTTTCGTTTTATTATCAGATCACGAGTATCTATAGAATTACTTTGATTAAATTGAATCTTAGAGCAATAAATTGAAGATACCTTTATTTGTTTGCGAACTTTCCGAAATCAAATATAGAATTAACATTTTAGTTTCAAAGTTCCTATTTATTTTATGTAATTCTGCTAGAGGTTCCCATTCCCGTTTACAATAAAACCTACAAGACTTCCGTAGATAGCTTTAGAAGAAACCACAACGATTTGAATTCTTTTGAAGGCAGCATTACTGAAATTACAAATACCTGAGCTATCATTTATTTGTAATTTATACCTGCTAATACTTTTTATATGTACAGTCGGCTGCATAATTGCAGCCCCCGGTAGAGTTCTAAAATTACTATTATTGGAATGTTTGCATTCTAATAATTTTTGTTTGAATTATTGATGAGTTAGAAGACTTTACACTTCAACTAAAGCAGGTGCTTAGAATCTTGCTTGTGTTGAAACCATTTTTATAACAGCCGTATTGGAGCTCTACGATGGGTCTGCAATTTTGCAGCCGACCGTACCTATGTATATTAAGATTATACAGTTCTCATGCATTTCCATTAAAGGAAACTAATATATTTCATTTTTATTAATTCTCTCTGTGGCCCTATAGATTTGGTCGTTTGCAAACATAAAACACAATCTATATCTATAAAAATCAATGCCACTTTTCATTGTAATTTTATAACTCAAGAACGGGCTCACCTATTCAAACCAAATGTTTAAGCTTTGTTCGGACTATTTAGTAGATGGTTAATGTGAAGTTTGCAAAAAATCGGTCGAGAGTTTCTTCATTTATCACAGTTCTTGTAACAAATAAATTCAATAAATGGCGGATCATTTTGTTAATGGGATATAGATATATATTTTTGTATATGGCAAAACAACGTTTGCCGGGACAGCTAGTAAATTATACTTTTTATTCCGTTATGGGAATTTTTGAAGGCGATGTCACGCGTCGAAACTAGTTTTTAGATGAATTAATCATTAAGTATCACGTACATGATAATTGCTAGTAGAATAGGAAGTGGCTACGGTTCATTGACCCGCACCATTACCATGTTCGTAAGGCTATAGCGGATATAAATAAGTAGGGGGTATTCAAATTAGCCTGTTATAGCGTTAAAATAATTCTACTAATGTATTTTCAGTGCCTATATAACGGCACGTGTAAATGGTTCCATTAATTCAGAAATTAATTAATATACTGTTGTATTATTAAACTTCTCCCTTCTAAGGAACCACGTATAATGGGTCCATGATAACATAACCGTTCTAGGATCGAATCTCTTTTATAACTTAACAATTTACGTTGTTTTCATTTTATACCATGTTCATTATTGTTTAAACATTAAAATAAAAAAAAATACAGGACATTTCACAGATCGCCATCTAGCTCCAAGCTAAGTAACTAGACTTGTGTTATGGGTGCTAGACAACGGATATACTACTTATTACTTTTCTTTTGTATACTTCTAATACATAGAAACAATCAGACACAGACAAATATATAAGCATAAATACTTGTCTGAGGCAGGAATCGAACCCGCAACCCTTTGTTTGGCAGTCCGGCATGGTGACCATTATGTCAACTGGGTCATCAACATTGCCACTATTATATCTTGTCATTAGTCATTTTAAGTATAGGTCGCTAAAATTTCCACAGATTTGACATTTAAATTGGGTCAACAATGAAAAGAGAGATCCTTCAGCCTTAAGGCCAGGTGCTAATAAAGCTACCAAAATCGACCTTTGTTTTAAGCAACTCTAAGTAATCAAATACTCTTTTTTTGTTATTTGGATATAAATGGATATTGTAGTTTAATAACCATATTTTTGTTTATTGTGGTTGAAAACATGATATGAACAACTTCGTTCGATAAAAAAAATGTTAGAAAACAGAGAATTATTAGACCGTTTATGGGGTTTTATTCAAAAATAGTTAACGTTTGTTTCTAAAAATGAATCACATAATAGGTTTTGACCTCTAGGAACTATATTTGTGGATAATAATCCTAAAATGTTTTGCATATCGATCAAATATAACAGTTAGCACGCAGCACGCTACGTCTTAGAGAGCGGGGCCTAAGGTAATGTGAATACCTACACACGGTACTGGAAGAGGGCCTTAAAACGCAAGCTTCACCAGTATCAAGGATGTGTATCACAAAACAAGATATGCAAACGAGTGAACAATGTTCGACGACGAATTTGACACTTCCAAATTTTCTTAAACGGATACAAAATTAACATAACAAAATGCCATTGAATTTGATAACATCTTTAATGTATTTTGCAACCCTTTAAATGGTTCGAGGTTTGTGAACTTTGTATTATTATAAAACGACGCGCCCGTGTCGCCTCTACTTCATTAATATTACATCGGCACTTATCACTTCAATTTCGTTATATCAGACATCGGTTTTATAGCCTGACGCTTTAAGAACATTCTTTATATCGACAACTTTGTAACCTCTTTGTAAGATTTATGTAGTAAGTATATATTTTAACATTTAACTTGCACTGAGTTTGTAAACGAGTGTCAGTTTAATCCTGCTAATATTATAAATGTGAAAGTTTGTGTGTGTGTGTGTGTTTGTGACTCCTTCACGCAAAAAATACTGAACCAATTGCGATAAAACTCGGTATCTAGATAGCTGGAGACCTGGATTAACACATAGGCTACTTTTTATCCCGATATTCCCACGGGATCAGGACTTACGCGGGTGAAACCGCAGGGCGCAGCTAGTCTTTTATAAAACGAATTTTCATTTTGTCGAAATAAATGAAAATTTTGCTTCTGACTGTATAAAGCTTAAATTAAAATGAACCGAAACCTCAGTATAAACTATAAAAGCATATTAATGCTTTTATCCATTAGGATGCCAAACCGCGCCGCTATTAAGCGCATCCACGCGTCCTCGTCTAGAATGCAAGCTGAATCCATCGCGATTTTTGCAGCCGGATACCGTGTTACTTTCAAGTAAGAGGAATGCGGCCAGTGACCAGGTCCCCCTCCCTACGTCTCTAGACGAGCCCCCCCCCCCATCCTTTCCACGCACGTGCATAATCTCCACAGGCAGTTTGCTAGAGAAAAGCGGAACCGTGACGTCATTTTAATCAAGAAAAACATGGAGCTTCGTTTATTATCTTGCAATTTAATAAGATGGAGTGTCTTCTGTTTTACTTTTTAGCTTTAAACTGTGCAAACATTTATCTCGGAGCTATAAATCATGTTATTTCATTAAAGAATGGCAGACAAGTATTTCTATTTCTTAAAAAATATTTTATATGAATTTTTTGATGTGGGGACAGTCAAAAACAAACTTTTTTTTAATGAAGGTGGTCTGTAAGTAAGTTTTTAAAAGTTTGTGCATTAAGCAAATAGTTTCTCTACCTGTCCCATTGTATATTTTGTATTCCAACAGCGCCCTAACAATAAGATCAATTTTTTGTTCAAAGTAACATAACGGCAGGATTGTGTTTTGATTAGGAATTCAGTAAGAACTACATTATTCAGATTTAAGACAGCTTTGTATTGACGGTGACTGGATTCTAAAACTTTCACAGTTTCTATACATAATACAGATCCCGCTATCGGAGTGAATCATTGTATATTTAAAGAGTTTACATTGTGCCGCCGTCTGGCCTCGCCTCGGTTGCAATAGTGACATCAAACACGTGATAGATTAGGTCAACAATCAACATCTATGACAACAAAAATGTTATTTAGGTCGTCCTTTCAGTTTTTATGTCCATGCTCCGACAAGGACCGCACTTAGTTATCTCTGGTCGCCGCCCGCCTCTCTATTATGATACGATATTCGTTATGCAAACATAATAACATGGTGTGTTTCCCATATAAGACTTAAGTACCAGGCAGCGTTGAAAAGATTAAAAATCTACCTAGTTTATTACTTTCAAAGTCTTAGCTTATAATGAAGGCTGTAGAATAACAGTATATTCGTACATCGGTAGCAATAACATAGTCAGTGGCCACACCTAGCAAAGCATGTAAATGTTGTCCCGCAGACAAGAGTGATTTGCATATCGGTCGTTTGTATTTGCGAATGGCGTCTAGCGCTCAACGCTTGTCGAAATTCGCAATGCTAATAATACAATGGCCAGACGCATCTTCTGCTATCGCATATGGTCGCTTGCAAAACGCTGGTCAACAGACAAGCTGCTTTAAAACAAAATGACAGAGATTTATTCTCGTTACACGCGTCAATCAACTCTTAACTATTACCTAGTTCTCTCGCGCGGCCTTGTATAGCCACATGGAAATATAGCTTTCTTCTGTCCAGATTTAAAAGTTATAATCGCGTGGCGGTGACGTGGTTTCTGTGTTACACGAGCCGTATTCACGGATAACTTTCGACAGTCATTGAATGGAAGGTTCGATGACCCGGCACCAATGTGGTGTAAATTTGCATGTGTCAATGACTCGAGTATGCTGCGCTCACGGCTGCGACCTATACTTTTCCTTTCAGTACGTTCGCTCGTCTGAGAAACAGTTTCGGGTGACCTCGTGACACGACCACGCTTGTGCTCGCCGTCTGGATGCCTACGCATTTTGCACTGCCTGCTCTTTTCTCATTAGGGCGCTCAAATGACACTAATGATATTTTATGATAGCCACACATGTTGCAAATTTAAAAAAAACGATGATAGCCTTCCTCGTTCATAAAAGGTCACAAAAAAGGTTTCGAAGTCACGGTAAAAATTCCTATAAAATCTCAGCAATGGGCTATCTTTACACAAACGGTCAATTTGGAGTGAAAGTTTTGCGGTGGGTGGGTTCGAAATCTGACGATAATTTCGAACGAGAATTAATAGGCTACAGAGAGTTTTGCAAGAATCTGCCGGTCATCAAACACGGCCGGGCGAGACGTCAGAAATCCAATAAAGAACTCGTAGCACCTGCTCCTTATTACATTCTTTGGGCGGTGCTCACCGGTCTTCTCTGAAATTCACCTAAACTTTCCATGTCAGGAGATTGCTTGTTGTGCAACTTTTACTTCGAAGATTCGTTCCATTAGTATCAGCTCTACCAAAGTTTGTTCACTTAAATGCTTTTATAATGACAGTATTAAATTCCATTTCCTTTTGAATTTTTGTTAACAATTGAAGGAAAAATTATAGTCAGTAAATATTAATAGTAGGTTTAACTTTACCACGTCCCTCATCAAAGCATAAGCAGAATAAATTTTAAGAAATTTTATTTCAATTAATTTTCCTTATTGTGTTCGAGGTGTATTTGTCCAGATCCTGTTTGAACTATAATGTAAGTTTTTTTTAAGTTTCTTTTAAATGGTAATAAATGGCAAAAAAAAAATGTCTGATTAAAATACCAAATTACAGCTTTCTAGTTCAAGAGTCTCTGAACTAAGCCGCGGACAGACAGAACGGACCATGGACATGGAGTGCCGGCGAAACTATTAGGGTTCCTTGTTGACAACAGAACCCTAAAAAGGTTTACACTGCCCCTGAATTCAGGATATTAAATACAGGAAAGTGTCGGAAGACTCTTCTCTCTCAGCAGCTCCAACCATCGGTAGCTTATGCTTTGCCTCACTGGCAGGTTAGGTTAGGTTTTTTAATATGAAACTGCTTTTATCGTGTTTTAAGCAAAATTTATGTATTTTATTTTTAGGCTTATAGGTAGAACTTTAAGTACATAATAATGTTTCGCATACATGAAACAATGGCGTCCCCTTGTGGGCGTCAATATCTTAATTGCAAATGTGGTATTAGCATATTCGCTTTGTGAGTTCTTGAATGGTGCGAGCCCAAGGCAATGTACGATGTCCTTACGAGTAATAGACGGATGTCACCAACAGTATTTTAGTGCCCGTTGCTCAATATTACAACCTAACACACCATAATAAAGTACGTTTTCGTACAAAGATTTTCATGAAATGAGTGATCCGTCAAGTAGAATGGCCAAATGTTTACGACCCCTGCTGTGCTCAACAATCACATTTATAGGCTGTGGTAAGTACAGGAGAATTGAGCTTCCGAATTTATTTTCTCTTTGCGCGCCCACACCGAGACGAGGCGTGGGTTATGTGTTTTATTGAAGGTTGAAATTTCATAAGAATATAATGGTTCATATTAGTTTGTGTATTGAGCAGCGTGTTTGTGTTAGTAATTAATAAACGGAGCACACTAAATACAATTTTCCGAGGAAATTATAATTAGTAACTGTGTGTGAAACATAATTGGTTTGCGCCCATTTTATTGTTGCTTCACAGCTCTGACTCATTAATTCTTTAAATGCCTTTTTAAACGAGCGTATTATACTAACTCAATTATTTAGTAAATAAGTAAATTTAATACAAATTAGCGGTAGAAAGCTCAAATTATTTTGAAATGGCTAAACCTGCATTTTTAAAGACCAAACTAGTTCACAGTTAAGTACCTACCGTTACAACTAACGCAGAGCGCATTTTCGTAGCGCGTGCTGGCGAGAATGACTTATACCACGACCTTCTCAGAAAATTTAGCTATCTAATATGAAAATCATATTTCAATAGGTTCAGTAAGTTTTAATTGTACAGTGACAAAGGAAAAAACATAATATAGGTACACATTAATTTAAAAAAATGTTGTTTTTTCTGTTAAATAATAGATAGTTTACCTAGATAGAAAAAGAAAACATTTACATAGGTATATCACCTTTTCTTTGTAATAATTGCAGTTGGAATAACAAAACAGTCTAATTGAATTTTGCACTTCATTTAAAATAATTATACCTATCGTCGTTTATAGTATTTGATATAATTGAAACTAGATGTTAATTCACAGTAATTTACTATTGTTTAGGGATTTAAACTAATTTTTTATCACAGTTGCTCATAAAGTGGATCTTATTCAACGGCTTTTAGGCTCATAATCCAACATATTATGCACGCGTGCGTTTTACATTGCCAACCTAGTGCTGTAAAGTTATCCCGATAGGTTAAATATTAAATAAATATTAAATAAATAAATAAATAAATTATTAAAGAAGATTTTACGCGATGATGACTTAGAAAACGATTAAAAATTGAGTTGTTTATTTTTTGTGTTTTCTTTACTTAAATATATTGTTTTTCCGTACCATTGTATTTTGTTCTGAACCCCCGATGCAAAAACAAATAGAAAAAAACCCTAAAAAATATTGTATGTCAGACAAGGCTGTATAGGTTAAAAGTCTTTAGCCTGGCCTTTTCGGAGCATAATTAACAAAAAATATTGCCTTAAAAAAATGTAAACATGGACTTATCACAAATATTTTGTTAATTATTATTTTGTTTTCTTTTCAAGTCTTTTCTTTTATTCGCAACTGTGATAAAAAACAACTGTGATAAAAATCTTGGCTTCTTTAACACGCTCGCTACCGCTCGCGCGTCATAAACCGCCTCTATGCAAAGATCAATTTACCACACTTATATCGTAATGTACTATTACAAATCACACTTTCAAATTCTATGTTTTGTTACATTTCTTTATTGTCATTTCTTCTTTTTACTCATCGAAAACTGGTACTTACAACAAAGATTTGAGGTACCTCAAATCCTTGCATATTTTTAAACCTATACATATGCTGTGCCTAAACTTACTATGAGGTTGTTAATGAACATGGTTATTTATGCTACTATAATTATTGAAAAGGGGATATTTACCGATTCGGTCGACTCTTGATACCTGTAATACTCTTGGTACTTAATTCTCGTGAATATGATGCTTTTAATAGGATAGAAATATTAAGCTCCATTAAACAAAAAACATGATAAAGATCCCGTTTTTAATAATTATAGCCATTTTCTGTTTTATGTAAAAATATGTGTGTGTTAAGCACACATATTTTTACAGTGAGGCAATTTTAGGCATGCCCGCCACCGGCTTTTGTGTCGGCGTAATCGGCGCGAGATGAAAAAAGTAATCTTGAGTTCTAGTTCCAAAATTGCGCGCTTTGCCGACAATATGGGCGAACTCCGGACAGTCCCCTTAGACAAGATTAGTTTTCATTAGCGACATCTCCAATCGACAGATTTTTTGTATGAAATTGACATAAATTATTGTTTGAAATTGGCGTAAGATGAAGTTATTCTTCAGTCTGGGAGTTATTCTACCAATTTTTTTTCTCTAACGCAAGACCACGTTGGCTTATGTTATTTTTTATAAAAATACAAAAAACAAAAAATGTCTATTCGCCCACAAATTATACATCAGACGCCGCCGCCGATCACAAAACCATCAGCGCACACCTCTAGTACTTATTATATTTAAAATATTATAGTAAATTTCTATTAAAATGTCTTATTTCTCTTTTGCAGGTAAGCTCTCGTTAATATTCCAAAGACACGGGGAGGGCAGAGCTGAGTCACGAGTTGCGAGTGAGTATATGGTGTTCATTTAAATACGTTAGCAGACTCCCACACTTCTTTCACACGTATTACTTTTAATGTCAAATATTCAATGGACTTGAAACAATGAACTTTTCTGAGTAAGGTAACTAATAATAGTAATTGGTTTAGGTATAAGCAGAGGGTATGCTTTGGAAATTGGCTCTACTAGTTGCGTGACAAAAGAAAACCGGCAATTTCAAGAAAACCGAGTAAAAAACCGCAGTCTAGGCCTTAATGTAACAAAAATGATAAGTTATAAAAATTTAAAAAATTAAAATACATACAACCGAATTGAGAACCTCCTCCTTGTTTTGAAGTCGCTTAAAAAATGGTTTATTATATAAAAAATGGTTTATTACTTTTTTGCTGACAGTACCTACTTTAAAGCAATATATACTTTTAATCATCGTTATCGAGAAATTTAGTTAATACACGGAGACTAAGGGCCAAAGGGTTCGGGCAACTTAGGCAGAAACATTCATACTTATCATTTATTTTATTATTATCATCAGCTGACTTTAAATGGCAATGCGGTTCAAGATCATATTACTAAACAGTGAAAAGCCTTGTCTACCGTATCTTATTATAGGAACCTAATCTCTAAGCTCTAATCCCTAGATTATGTCTTTTTTGTTTTTCCCAGAGGAAACTGTAATGTCTCAAGTTTCTAAACCTTCCCGTAAACATGAATTGTTGATCTTACAAAATATAAGTTATTTCATGTACGACAGAGACATTAGGATCAAAATGGTACCACTTTCTAACAATATAGCATTACCGAAAAAACATTTTGCTGTAATTTATGAACCCTTTTATTATATTGTTTACCGCAAAAAGTTTGACAACTATAAATTCTACGAACAAGCCTTACCGTATAAGAAAACGTAACTTATAAGCCTAGACTTCAGAAAAGTTGAATTTCCCTTTTAAGCAGACCACATTAGTAAAGTATCTAAGAAAGGACAAATTGATTCTATATAAAATTTATTTTAAAGATTGCTTGAGTTGGTATAGACATGTGATGAGAAGAGTAATGAGTATAAATGTAGAGGGACGGAGAGGAAGAGGACAACCTAAGAAAAGATGGATGGACTCCGTGAGACAAGACATGAAAGATATGAATGTGAACGATTAGAAGAAGACATACTGCGCTGATCCCAAATAAATTAGGATACGGGTAGGAAGATGATGATGATATAATTATTATAAGTAAAGGTGAAAAAATAAGTCTTAAAAATCTTTATTTGAGGCGGTCTGCGTCTACATTACCATACCTACAATAGATCGCACAGACGTAGAGCATGAAAAAAGACTATGTAAAACCTAAGTAAAACTGAAGATCGATTAAATTAGATGTGAAATGCCGCATACCAAATATTAAAATAGATACCCTTGAAATCATCCATCAGGATGTCACGTATTTTTAATCAACTTCAAAAAAGAGGTCGCACTCAATTCGACGCGTATTTGCCCTTAAATTTTGATGAAACTTTTAAACCCTCAATGTGCCTACATTGAGGGTGAAGTATATCTATTTAAATACTCACATCCATATAGCGACAGCTAGCCAAAGTAATAAGGAATGGACGGCTAGACAGAAAGCACTAAATGAAAAGGGTTTCAGCTTGATTAGTTACGGAACAAAAAACGTATTCATAGGTTATCCGGGAACAAATCTCTGTAGTCATTGATCGATGAGAACCTACGTTGCCACGTCAATTTATGTGCTGGATTTGTGTAGCTTTATTTACCTACTTAGCTTTCGGAGGTAATAGAGCTATATAATATCAAGTTTCTAGGCCTAACGGTTTGGTTAGGTTGCGTGTTGTTCTATCAAATGTTAGCGAAAGTTTTATTAAGACGATTTTTCAAGTACATAGGCATTTTTGTTTACATGTCAATTTATTTGCCAATCATTTGTCGTCAATGATATTTTAAATAACAGTGCAATAGAGGCAACATAAAACCGAGCACGAGCACTCAATATTGCCTTAAAAAACCGAGTGCTATACGACTCAATCAACAACGCTCTCAATCAAAAATATTTATTGAGTATTAACCATAAAACTTCAAGGCTAGAATCGGTAAATACACGAGACTCTATAGCTTAAAAAAAGGTCATCTGTCTTCATCGCGCCGTTTATTTCAGCAATACAAATTATTATTTGTTCACCCTAAACAAAGATGCATTTTTCTGCTATCTATCTTGAGCTAATTGGTCGAAGTTTCGTGAGAAATAATCAATAGAGCTATTTTGAGCAAGTGCGTAAACGATTCGTTTAAGGCCTCTGACTTTGTGAATTTACAATTTCATAGCTTTGTCAAGTCTATAACTAACAAATTTTAAATATCTTTATTATGTTGGGTTAACAGTGCGTAACCTGTTTGTTTCTAGTCGTAATGTAGGTAAAGAACTGTAAATCCACGCCAGGTTGCCTCAACACATAATAATTTCCCTATTAGTGTTGATCTAGATAATATGATTACTATTTTATAATGATCACTTTCTTGTTTGTCGGTGTTTTGTTGAATTAATTAAATTAGCGTGAATAATTGATAATAATTAAATAATGTTTTATACTTTTACTCATTTATTTATGTTTTAATACTCTAATTACAATGAAATATAATATATGAGTTACTACAATATCTAAAGGTAATGTTATAAATAGTCTGAAAGTTTAGAAACAAAGGTTGTTAAGGTGAAAGGGAATCGGCGCTCTCTCCATACAAACATAGTCAACTGTTTCCTCCCTGGGCAATTACACTACCACAAATATGTTTGTGCCATAAAACTTATTACTGCCATGACTATGCCCCTAGTTTTTTCAATTTCTAATTGTCATAGAAATTATCATAAAAAAACATAGGGGCATGGTCATGGCAGTAATAAGTTTTATGCAACAAAATAAAATAAATATCTGCTCTAGTGTCATTATCCAGGGAGAAAACAGTCGACTACGTTTGTATGGAATGAGCCCCCGGTATCCTTTCATCTTAATGTCCAAGAATGCGAACAATCTAAACAAAAGAAAAAGACACAAATAAAAGTCGAAACAAAACAGGAATCTAGTTGGTGTTAGTAGCACGAAATACTCTTATTATTTATAAATACGCAAATAATAATAGTCGTAACGTACGTAAAGTACAAACTCATTAGTGCAATTCCGGGAACAAGGGATTCATTATGAAAGGAAATGATTCAAAACACATTATACGTCATCCGATGATTCATCACTAAAAGAGAATAATAACCCTGCAACTACCTACGGGTACTTACTTATCGTTAATTGCTTTCGCTTAAGTACTTGCACCCACTGTTGTTTGTTTAAAATGCAAGAAACTTAATTTAAATGAAGAACTAATCCTACCCATCGATCGCAATAACTCAAGCTATACATGGAAAGATTTTAAATGAATTTCTTTCAGCAACTTGCGCCGGCGCAGGCACGGTAAAATTCCGCATAATAATTTCATTTATGCAAGTTACAAGCAAAAACTAATTCCGTATAATACTGTAATGGCTAACACCACCCACCATAAGCATATGTTTATATCGATAACCTGTTCTGTCCGCTTTTTGCTAATACGTCGGACGCCAACACCAATCTAGGCAATTACGAGTATATAGGAACCTATAGATTTCTTCATGCCGCCCCGCGACGTGTTAACTCTCTTTAACTGTATGCTGTCTATAGTTGTCTACATATAGTAAATACTAACGCTCTATGAGTTCTCGTAATGACGTATCTTTTCAATGATCAATCACCACCAATCCACCATTACTTCGTTAGTGCGATGATAAATTGATGGCTGGAATTGCACGGTTCTGTTCAAACGTTGTAGTGTCGTTAGACTCGTTAGTGAAAGCGTTTTCAAATGATGAATCAGAAAAACATGTGTTTTATCGTAGAGTATTAGATATTTCATTTATTTACCTAATGTACCGCTTTTTTTGTAGCTTATCTAAGTCAGTAAGCCACATAGCCATTTTAGTGTTGATTAAAATAATGAACAAAATTAACATCCAAATTAGGCACATACTTAATTTCATTATCCTACTAATATTAGTAGGATGTGAAAGTTTCTGTGTGTGTGTGTATGTTTGTTACTCCTTCACGCAAAAACTACTGGACCGATTGCTGGACCGGGATTAACACATAGGCTACTTTTTATCCCGATCTTCCCACGGGATCGGGATTTAAACGGGTGAAACCGCGGGGCGCATCTAGTTATAAATATTTATAATTTGTTGGAAAGTTAACATAATCACTCTTTTTAAACACAATGAAAAATGTGCATAGTTAAATGAAAGAAAGTATCAAACCGCGAATCGTCTGTCTACATCCGTAGGAAATTAAAATCAACATTATTGGCATCGCTGCCCCCCTTACACCAACCGCCAAAGGAAAAGCAATTTCAAAAAGCCAAATACATATTTCTTTTAAATCCGACGAAAAACAACGGGATTTACTGGTATTGCAACATTTTATTGCGGCATTGTGAACACATAAAATTTATAGACATTAACGTCTCTAGGCCGGCAATAAAGAGTCCGGCACAGGAGCGAGCGTTCCGCGGATTTTTTTAATACTTTCTTTGCGTTTCTCAGGTCAGGACCTATGCGAATGGACCCGCAATTAAGAGCCAGACAAAACTCCGACGACGGCAGAACGGTTCATCAAATATTAAACCGGGACTGCGCCCGGTACATGAACAAATCCTACTACGGCGCATTTAATATTTCACTTACGGCCTGCGGCTTCCGTTGTCGGTATTTTCTTACGGGTTTGTTCACCGATTTAAGTTTTGTATTAGTACTTGCGACGGTAAGCGCCGGCCGCCCTCGTGCTGCTTGAATAATTGATGCAATGCTGTTTTTGATACTCTTGAAACTTTTCACGCTGTCATAAACGTTCATGATATTAGGGTTTGTTGACCGTTATTGTGACGGTTTGGTATTCATTTTTAATTTATTCGTCAATTATTACAGATCTTACAGAATCTTAAAAATATTTTGTATTGTGACGGTTTGGTATTCATTTTTAATTTATTCGTCAATTATTAGAGATCTTACAGAATCTTAAAAATATTTTGTATTGTGACGGTTTGGTGTTCATTTTTAATTTATTCGTCAATTATTACAAATCTTACAGAATCTTAAAAATATTTTGTATTGTGACGGTTTGGTATTCATTTTTAATTTATTCGTCAATTATTAGAGATCTTACAGAATCTTAAAAATATTTTGTATTGTGACGGTTTGGTGTTCATTTTTAATTTATTCGTCAATTATTACAGATCTTACAGAATCTTAAAAATATTTTGTATTGTGACGTTTTGGTATTCATTATTAATTTATTCGTCAATTATTAGAGATCTTACAGAATCTTAAAAATATTTTGTATTGTAACGGTTTGGTATTCATTTTTAATTTATTCGTCAATTATTATAGATCTTACAGAATCTTAAAAATATTTTGTATTAAATTAGGGTGATTTGATACGGTATTGACGGCGCTCTTATAACTGATGAATATTCAAGTTGACAGTAAAAGCTGACAACGTCTAAATTTGCAAGAAATAATCCCAGCCGTTCAATGTTTGTATCGTTTATTTTCAAATAATTTCTATTTCAGAAATTTAGGTATAACTTTTCAACGTAGTAGAAATCTATTTTGATTTTTCTGAAGTAAAAAAAAAAGACCTGTAAAATAATAACAAGCACAGTTGTTTTAAACGGTACATGAAACATATTGAATTTAATTTTCAATAATGTAGTAATCCTCGTAATTGGCTACCTAGATATCTAAGCTAATTGGATACATGTAGTGCGAAACCAATTTAATACAGAAGTGAAAATAAAAAATGGAGGTCGTCACCCGGTGTGCAGATGGAGACTCATTATATACGAAGATTATGTAGCCTCTGGCGAATAATGCATGGTGTTGTTAGGCAGGTAGGTGGTGTAGTTAGATCAATGAATGTAAAGAGTTTTATATATAAACTAGCTTTTGCCCGCGACTTCGTCCGCATAGATGTTAAAAATGGACCAAGGAATCACGCTGTCCCATACAAACTTTGCCCCCCTTCTTTACCCCCTTAGGGGTAGAATTTAATAAAATCCTATCTTATCGGATGCCTACGTCATACAAAGAACATACCCTCCAAGTATCAGGTCTCTACGATCAGCGGTTTAGGCTGTGCGTTGATCCGTCAGTCAGTCAGTCAGGACAAAGAATTTTATATGTATAGACTATCTGCAACGGTTTCCCCGCGTTTGATTGTCTTTTAATTTTCTTTTATACAAACCTTGTCCTGACAATAATAAACACAAATAAAAACTAACTATCCAATTCGATGCAGTAGTTCGGACAGTCGTTCATACATACATTTCGGCAATTCATATTTATTTATATAGATATAGATAGACTAGCTGCGCTCCGCGGTTTCTCCCGCGTAAGTCCCGATCCCGTGGGAATATTGGGATAAAAAGTAGCCTATGTGTTAATCCAGGTCTCCAGCTATCTAGATACCGAGTTTCATCGCAATCGATCCAGTGGTTTTTGCGTGAAGGAGTAACAAACACACACACACGCACACACAAACTTTCACGTTTATAATATTAGTAGGATTGATGTATTGCTGAGTGAATTGAGAATTTAGCCGTTTTATTGGTTTTTTTTTATTTCTTGGTAAGTAGGTATACAGATTTTCGGGTAAAGATTGATGTTCAAAGTGAAAAAGCCTTTCGAATACAAAAGTCAGATGGCTACTGCTGGAAGGTAAAAAGTGTGGGATAGGCAGGTAGGTACTGTTTATTTGTTCATTGTAAATACATTACAGTATTTAACCTAAAAAGTTAATTGAATTGCGTGGTTTACATCTTTTATTAGGGAAGTAAATCCTTGGTCTAACATTAAATTCTTTGTAATTATACGCTCCGCTCGTAGAATTGCGGTTTGCACGAACCGACTGTAAAAGGTTACGTGGATAGAGATTCTTGTTTTCCTTCAACGCCGGTTGTGTTTGGAATTCCTGAGTCAATTATACGCTTGTTTGTAAACAAAGTAGACAGCGAGAAAAGCGAATGTGATCGTTTTCACGGAACGCTTTCCTCGACCCCACAACATAGCGTTTGTTCTTTGAAAACGAAAAACTCCTTTCACAAAAAGCAGGTACAATACAACTTACGCGCCGTTCGTACAACCCTTTCGCAAGTCAATCGACCGCTTCACAAAGAGTTGTAATGCAAGTTAATTGGATACCCATTCTCTCTTTTGAATACGGAAAAACTAATTCTAAAACACAACATTCATTACAAACAAAACCTTTGACTGTACGATACTTTGAATCAAAGTTTGAGATTAGTGTGGTTAGGGTTCGGCCCGTTTGTATTTACATCCGGCTAGCAATAACGATACACTTTGCCGACTTAAATTCGAAAATTAAACAATGGAATGTCAAAAGTAAATAAAGATGATCGTTTGTTAAGAGGTAGATCAGGTGAGGTGGTTATTGTTGGGTACGATGTGACCACGATGTAACAAAGGGCGATCGGAAGCGGGGCGGAAGAGTATCTCGCGATTGGCACGGGGAAAACCCAGCTTCCGCCAGGCAAAGCCACCGGAGCACGGATACCGGCTGATTGCCCACAGATGCTTAAGTAATTTCGTGTCCGTCCCTGGTTAATTGCGGGAAATGAGTTAATTAATTGTTTTCCTTTTACTCTAGATTTGCGGCGTGTACCGGCTATTACTGCGAATTGAGACCGGAGCCGATTTTGTTAGGGATAAATGGCTTTAAATTAGGTTTCTTTCTCGAACACAATTAGCTACTAAATCTTGCGGATTACTATAATAGAGTTATGTCTTCAAATTAATGTGAGTTGAGGGGGGTTTATTCCACCTTTAATTCATTTTTAAAAACGATTTCTAACCCGTATGCATGTTGTATCATTTTAAAACATACCTATTTGCATATTCGTAATATTACATGAAGCAAAAACAAGGATACAATTTTAGTTAGAGGAGAACACGACAAAGGATTACCGACACGTAAATATGTAATTTAAATGAAATTAGTTTTTCCAAGAGTTCTCGTTGTATTTCGCGAAAGTAATATAATTAAAAATGTTGTGGGCGCATCTGTTAGGCGGGCGGGCGGCAGGCAGGAAAATGAGAGTCAACGACCACTGAACCCTGATAATATTCTTTATACTTACGATATCCATAAATATAAAATTCAAAATTTGACTGACTGACTACAAGAAATAAAATGAAGTAGATTTAGAAACCGACCACGGTAGCAGTGTGTAGAGGGGAGTATCTCTGCACTAATAATTTAATAACAATTCCAATATTTAATTACGAAGCAATATTATTAATTGGTGCGATGTCAGCCTAGCTAACCTCTTGCGGACGGAATACCGTATTGCGATCTAAACATCCGTGTGATTGGGAATGCTTCCGAAGTCATTTGCAATTCAAGTCTTCAAACGGCTCAATATTATGTATATCTCGATGTTATTTGAATAAAGGACTATCCATACGCTTGTAAAATATGAAAGATCTTCCTTTTATTTTCCATATACCGTCATTTGAAAGGTCGAAAAACAAAAAGCTCTATACAGAAAAAACACTTAAGTTGCTTGAACTATATCAGAGAGAATAAATATGGAATGTGAAGAATTTAAAATGCATTCCAGATATATTCATATAAAAAATACATCTATAAGGTAGGTACTTAAATTACATCTTTCATTTATGCGTTACAGTAAAATTAATTAAACCTAATTTCATATTCCACTTTTAAGGCATTTCTCTTAGTTGTCGAGAGCTCTTTTCGTAGAAGTAAAACCGATTCGTTGAAATTAAATCGAGCGCATTTCCCATCGCTCTATGTTTAATTGGGTGTATGCGGGGAGCCCAGTAGGTAGTACATTAAATCTAAACCGTGAACCAATTCGGTTGCGTTATCACATTCACCCTGTGTCGCATGTCGGTTCCGTAAACGAACTCCCAAATTCTGAATTTAAGTTGATTGAATCGGAGCGCCCACGGGAATGGAGTTATTTTCCAAGCTATTTGGTGGCACGGCTTGCTCCGATCGACTTGGTACTAACACTCCTCGTCTCATATTTGTACGTCGACCCCCTCGAGAAATTTCTTACAGTTCATTTATTTATTTGGAGACTTGTTGTGTTCACAACACCCCCTTATTTGATGCAAACATCGTTACTTTTATGATTAAATAGAAAATATTAGCTTTTTATAGCTGTTTGAATGTTATTTAGCTCGTAGTTTACAGTTTCCGACCCCACCCCACTCGGTCTGGGAATCTCTGGTAATAACATTTAACGTGCAGCTGCAACTTAATCGTTGGATTCCCAGCACTTAAAACCGATACTCGAGCGATCAATATGAAATCTCAATCGGAGCACAAGCCGATCGGGGTAAACAAGAGAACGTAAACAAGGCCTACCATATGGGGAATAATCGTTAGCAATAAAGGAGCTCATTTGTGTTACGTCCAATGGTACCGATTCACGACGTCGGACAATGGCCGAGTAGGAGTGGAGCCCTACGCCCGACGTCATCAATCAAAGCCCCTGTGGTTTAGCCACCCTCCGATCTACCCCCAGCTTTGCAGGTAAATGAATGCTCTGTCTGATGCACTATCAAAGAAAGAACTACTAAATCAGACTAATGTAATGAGTCAAGCTATTTTTTGCTTATATTTGTTTTCACCTTAATTGACGTCATACTGCAAGTACTTTACCGATTTGTACGTAGTCATAGATACTGAAATAAATATGTGACGCATTCCCTTTGTCTGTATTGTTTTGACGTAACCCCAGAGCACGTGGTAATTAAGTACCATAGACAATTTAACTAATAATTGATAATCGTTTCCGTCAAAACTTATAAATTTCATAGAGCATTTGTCTATTTTTTACGTGTCATTTTTACCGACTGTGTATTATATAACACACTGTATTTTGTTCTTCCTTCCTACATTTCATTTATAATTAGTAGTCTAGAACAAATCCCTTGTGATCCACTTAGTTTAATCAGCTTATGTTTTATAAAGAGATCGACGCATGATATGCGTAGTAAATTACGTTTTACGACATAATTTTGCATAGCTAGTAGTTTGTTTAAACAGAATAAGCATATTCTGTTTAAACAAACTACTAGCTAATTAGACCTCTCCTAGCAAGGAGAGGTCTAATTAACCGCGAATAATACTAAATCCTAAGGAATAAATTATTCTAGGTACCTACTTTAATAGTAGAATAGCGTTTACCTTTGAACCGAAATCGACTTGTAACGTGCGAATGTTCATTTTTCCGCTTTGTAAAACATTTCGCAAAGAACAAATTCTCGGAACAAAAGCTTGAAATATTCGCTCTAGTTTGCTCAAAGCTTCCAGAGAAAATGCGTTTGTTAACTGAGGTTTATGTTTTAATAATATTTAAAGTAGATGTTAAGTAACGCGTTAGTATATCTATGCTCCATATTAACACGAAAATAAGATTGCGGGTGGCATTATTGTAAATGGCAATCGATAGATGCATATAAGTGAATTTAGGGTTGAAATACAAACTGAAGACAAAATATGACATTATTCATTATAAATTGTAGATATACAAGTAATATTAACTTTAAATTTAAAAAAAAATTAGGTATATTTAAAACTGTATTTTGTGAATTTTCAACAATCGCATTTACCTAGCGTGCAAGTATGACATGGCTCAACTTTTCTACTCTAACCTAGTACGACCGTATTATAAAGTTTGTTATCCAGTGTTTGCTAATGTGTTAACCCTGTGAGAACTTCACAATTGCTTACTAATCGAACCTCTCAGTCCACAAACTTGCGGCCAGAACGGAACGGGATCAGAACGCATTGAATTTGTTATCCTTTCTTCAAATAGAACAAGTATTTACCAGTATTTGTACTTACGGAGAGTATTTTTAGAATATAAATTGTAATTTACTCTCTTGAAAATCCTTTGAAACATTAATGCATCAATTAACAAAGTCCAGAAGAAACCCAAAACCGTCTTAGAACACGCAAATAATTTGAACAATTTTTAAAGATTCCTTTCATTTTCACAATTTAAGAAACGGAAATTTGGAAGTAAAATGGATAGCTAAAATCAAGGACTTTCTTTTCGATAATGTAATTCAAGATCAGAATCGGGAATGAGATTTCAGACGTCTGAGTCGTCTGACCTAGTTGAGTCTGTGTTTCAATGGCATAATATTTCCTTATATTAGTATAAGATAGTAGAGGGGTAGCAACTCTCCATCCTGACATTGTTCGTATTCATTGCTATTGTTGTAGGTATTTGATTTATGTATTTCGAACCAATTCTTGTTGTCTGAAAGTTTTGAGTTCAGATTTGAATCTGTGCGTCCTGAATTGTTTTAGGTAAGTGTACCATAATTCAAAGTAAGTCGCTATAGTTAGAGAGTCACATAACTAACATTTATAGAAGAACACGAATTTATTTTTAAATTATATTAATGACTAGCTTTTGCCCGCGACTTCGTCCGCGTTTATGCCGAAAATGGACCAAGGTATAGGTTGTCCTATTGTCACACACAAACTTTGCCCCCCTTTTCACCCCCTAAGGGGTAGAATTTCGAAAAATCCTTTCTTATCGGTTGCCTACGTCTTACAAAACGGCACACGCTCCAAGTTGTAGGTCTCTACGATCAGCGGTTGAGGCTGTGCGTTGATCCGTCAGTCAGTCAGTCATTCATTCAAGACAAAGCATTTTATATGTATAGAAGATATTTAGAAACGACTATGATTTTATATTCTACAACATCGAGATTCTTAACGCAATAGTTTTGTTGAAAACTTGTGAGGTGTTCTGTGAACTGAAACATTGAGTACATGACACTAGACAACACAATACTTGCCATGGACAGGAGCTGGTCCATGTACCTAGAGTCTTAAGACACTGGGGTGACGTGGGCAGCTCCTGGCCCAAGACAACAAACATACAAGTACACCTACGCTACACATACATGCACCTACTAAATAGTTTTATTTTACACTCTATTTTATAATAATTACTAGCAGCGCTCCGCAGTTTCACCCGCGTAACTCCCGATCCCGTGGGAATATCAAGATAAAAAGCCTATAGCCTTCCTCGATAAATGGACTATCCAACACAAAAAGAATTTTTCAATTCGAACCAGTAGTTCCTGAGATTAGCGCGTTCAAACAAACAAAAAAACAAACTCTTCAGCTTTATAATATTAGTACAGATGAGTAAGTGGCAATTTTATGAATTTGCTTTTATTTGTGGAATAACCAGCTTTCTCGTCCTTTTTGTTATTTTCAATGTTTTGTGTGTTGTACAAATAAAGTGTTCATCTATCTATCTACCTTTTGCAACACAGTTTTCCAACTAACGCAAGAGGTAGAGTCGCATAATTCTTATTTCATATTTTTTTTTTGTGGTAAATAAAGATATTGAAAGATTTTAAGAAATAGTTAAATAAACTCACAAAGCCTAATAAAACAGAAAGTCATCCGAAATGTAAATACGAATAAAACTCAAAGAGCAATTTTCAGCGCTGTTAAAATAGCAAATGTTTGTATTCATATACTACAGGCTTCACTACAGGCAATACAAATAGTGGGCCGGCGGACACGGGGGCGTTTGATTAAAAATCGATAACTAATGCGTCACATTTCTACATACAATGTTATACTTTCGCTTTATTGTGCGTGCCATTGTTAAGTGACCCTTTCAACTTATTATAAAGCTTTTAGCCGGTTAGTTCGTCACTAATCCCAATCAGCGAGGATTTTATTTTCCTTTCCACGTTCCCTTATCTATCTGGCAACATTTTTTTTGCTGCCACCTACACAATAGATTTTAGTTCGGTTAATAAACATCTGTCGTTCGGATAATATCACTCAGGGTATTAAAATAGAAATGCGAAATCGACAACAACATTGTTATCGTTTCGTGTTCGATAATAATTTTAAAGAGACAATGTTTATAAATATGTGGATACATAGATAAAAATAATAATGTTCTTTTATAAATTGATCGGTTTTACTTAAATCTAGCTTACATCTCAACGCTATGAAATGGTTCCTTTAATTGATATTTGCTTTCAAAACCAAAGTACCTACTAGGGTATCGAGAACCGGATACTTTTTTGAGAACCGGGATTGTCGGTACCAGCCTAAGCAAGAACCGGGATTTCCCGGGATTTTAGGTAATTTCGGGATTTTGTGTAAGTAAAGCTTTGTAATAATAATATGATATATTTAACTTCAAAAATATTTTAAAGAAAAAACTCATACGTTATAATTTATAATTGAATCACAATTTAAAGTTACCTAAGTAGAAATTATAGTTATATGTAATGAAAACTTGTTGTGGTTTTGTTATTATCCTTGTAATTTGTGCTAAATAGTGTAGAAAATACTTACCTATGCCTACAACATTAGACAATACGAATTTACACGACAGAAAGCAAACTTTATTGTCGTTTCTTTGTTTTACAGGTGAGTACTAATTAGATTTGTAAGATTGTTAGCCGGCACATAACCTCTTATGTTAGAAATATTTACTTACGAAAATAAAACTTTGTTTTACAGAGCAACACAGTTGGTTTAATTCCTAAAGTAAAATGAAAATCATATTATATTCATATTCGAAAAAGGTTAATGCGATTCTTAAAATCCACTATAATTTTTAGACAGTACTTGACTAAGAGGCTGAATCAATTAAGATGATAGGAATAAAGTGTAATTTATAATAGTAAAAAATTATATCATTTTATTTTTCTTAATTGTGTATCACACGAAGGTTCTTAGGTTTTTAATTCCCGGTTATTTTGCTGATCGGTATCGGGAAATCCCGGGATTTTCAGTACCGGTATTTCTCGGTACTATACCCTAGTACGAACATACTCAACAGTAAAAGAAAAGTTAGTACCTACTTAACAAATACTAAAGTAGGTATATTTATATTTAAGGTTGACATAAGCAGACTCCATCCGTTTCTGTCGTAATCTCAGAAGCCATAAAGTTTAAGTAACCGCTTCTACTGTTTATAAAACTGTACTGTAAACCATAAAAATAGTAAACAAACCTGACTAATGAGCTGTGACTAGAGTGAATGATGACGAATGCATACAGAACTGCATGCGTAATCTTTAACTGATCACTAAATTATGTAGGACTTGTACCTACTTGTAATTAGACCCTTTTTAATTGGGTCTTTTTTGCGTGAGGATGGAGTAGGCTTGCCCAGCACCTACTACCCTCTCAGCCTAGTCGACCATTTCCAGAGGAGAGAACTTGTCAATAGCCAACTAAGCCGCGGGTTTCATCACTATGTTTTCCTTCACCGTAAGAGCAATGTCAAATAGCGCACATACATTTTTCTTAAGAAAAATACATTGGTGCACGGCCGGCCGGGATTGGAACCCATGTCCTTCAGAATGAAATTCGAGGTATCTACCACTAAACTAACACCGCTCTCTTATGTAGGCTACTTATGTCCTAATAATTTGCTATAAGCTGTAAGCAAGTAGGTATTATTGTTGCATGCCTACTAGTGATGATATATTTCCGGGAATTCCCTTGAATCATTCGAGATAACTTACTTAACCATCTGAATTTTTTTAACTCAAGTAAAACTATTGTTGATATATTACTCACAGTATATAATAAAATAGGTACTTAGTTCTATCTTTTATTTTCTTGTATCTAATATCAAACTTTTGGCAACAACCCCAATCTTTAGAATCAAGAAAACCGCATTCCAAACAATACAACAAAGCAAGTACACGAATATTTTTTATGATCGTTTACATAAAATATACTTGAAATACACTCAAATATCGCATATGTAGTTAAATACTGAGAACTATCGCCATAACACCAAAGTAGTCTTATTCTGTTGTAGTTTAAATCACAGTTACCTACTTCTCAAGTTATGGACTTACGAGAGAGGACATTAAGGCTTCCAGGTTGTAACTAAGATTATAAATCTGTTCCGAACAGAAACACACTGGGTGCACGAAGTAGAGCATCTCTCTCTACCAATTACTAGACTTACTGAGGAAGAAACCCCCAACTTTACAGACTTAGTTAAAACTTTACACAGTTTTATCATATGTTTTTTATTAACCTCACACCGCTATTATTATGCATGAGCTCATATTGATCGAAGAATTTATATGCAACATCATTCGTTAACCCAACAATGGAACGGAAAATACACAGCGCTGTAAAGCGTTTATCTATAAAGTGCCAAAAATGACCACAATCTGAACAATAGACGACACTTCCGCGTAACAATCATCCTACACAATGAAGCGACAATGACGAAAAAACAAGTTTACATAAAACATATCTGAATGCACATGCAGGAAGACACAAATAAGCAACGCGAAGCAAACACAAATATCCCAACACGTGTGCTGCCTATGTATGAGGGTGAATTCTCGTACACCTTCCGACTTTAGCGACTGCAATGTAGCGTTCCTGAAGACACCTACCTATATACAGGCGAAACACGTATTTTGTAAACTTTAAGTTTCTAGTTAGTTTTGTTCGCTTGAAAGTTTTACTACAGTTTGTGCCATAGATTCTCTTAAAAACGATGACTCCATTCGATAACAATTAATGAAAATTGAAGTGGATCGAATTCTAGTCATGTCTGTGTGCAAATGAACCAGCGTAAGGCGAAGGACGTGGCCGCATTCCACAACGCACCACTACACACGAGATGACATACATACCCACACGTATTCAATCTCTGTGTGCGTGTGTTTGCGTTCAACACATTATTTCCAAGTACGTATGGCACTTTTGCAGTAGTCCGTTTGCAGGTTGCCGGTATACCGCTAGCTAGTACTGGAATTTCTTATTACGATGCAACATGTTGCATTCAGCAAATAGCTCCGAGGCAGTTAGCCGCATACTGGCTGCCCACAGGACCGCTATCGTTCGCCGTTTAATGGCATCAAAATGTTCGTGTAAAATATGATCCATAGTTACGTCGCCGTCGGTAGGTAGATAGAACAGAATATCTCTGAAGCGGAAACTGTTTAATCACGCAGCGTGTACGCTGGCCTTGCAGGCGCTAATCTCGCGAGCAGCCGCCGCCGAAGCGAATCGCATACAAATGCACCGCCAGCCAGAGCAAAAACTGCTGAATAATATCCCCTCAGTTCTGCACTCGTGCGAGCTTTATATACCATACTTAATGATGCAGTCACGGCACACTCGACGAACTTTACAACATCATCTCGTGAATTAACTATACTTCTACTAATATAGCAAATTATTTTATGTACGTTCGGCTGTGCAAAATTGTAGACCCACCGTAGAGCTACAAAATGGCTGTTATAAGAATGTTTTCAACAACAAGCAACATTTTAGGCACCTGTTTTAGTTGAAGTTTAAAGTCGTCTAACTCGTTAATTTATCAAACAAAAATTATTAGAATGAAAACATGCCAATAATAGTAATTTTTGAACTCTACCGGGGGCTTTAATTATGCAGTCGACTGTACATACATATTGGCATTATTTTTGCAATGTGTAGGTAACAGTCACTTCCAATGATGCCTTTATTCTTGTTATATGGCTTCGTTGATATGTTGATCATAATATTGTAACGATAAAATGGCATATCACATTACTGGCATGTGCCAACTGCGTCAATCGCCGCCATTAGATATAGGTAGAATAAAAAAAGACAAAAGATGAGACTTGAATTAAGTAAGTATTACAACTTATTGTAACTTCAATACCTTTAGTCAAATCAACATTATATTGCGCAGAACAACGTTAAATCCTTTTAAAAACTTACTAAAGTTTTTAAAAGGATTTTATAATGTTGTGCAGAAAGCAAAAATTATATGAGAAATTAGACTTGGCTAAGTACTTAACATTTTATGCCAAGAAGCGAGCAATTGCGACGCAGTTGATTTCGCAATCGTTTTATTGACTGAACTTTACATGTGTAGAGACGTTCACTAGTCCACTGCACATGTCATATCTGTTTATTTATTTATGCCTATCGACACATCTGATATTTTCACTGTTGTAAAGTATGTTTTATCATAGTACCTACGTACCGCATTTGGCTTAAATGTTACTGACCTGCGCAAGGTGAATCGTTTTATCCTTATATCTTCGGATTTATTCCTTTGCTTGCTTTATTTATTTTATGCATCTACAGTTTATCATTGTCTGGAAACTTCTCTTTGAGAAAAGTTTCAGATAATAAACTGCTGGAAGATTATCAAAATAATAATGTAGATACCTTCATTTTTGAAACGTCTTAAAGTGGGTAGAATTGTATAATTTTATTTATATTGGTAGAATTTGCAATACCCGCAGAAATAATTAGAACTGCATCACTAATTGGTCTGCCATAGATTATAGAGCGGCAAATTATTTACATCGCTCGGAGTATTTGGTATTCCGAGACAACTGAAGCGACGTCTCGCAGGCTTTGTTTGCAACCACTCTGAAGTGGTAATCAGTCTGGGCCAAAAGGGGTCCGCCTAGACTTATTGCAATGTTTGGTAGATTCCAATTTTAGATGTCAAAGCAAATATAGTCGTAATCTGGTCTGGTGGTAATATTGATATTATATAAGAAGTTGTACAGTAATATTACGACTATATTTAATAAAAAGATGTGTTTGAGAAGGTATGAAAAGATAATTCTTTTATTTTTACTACAAAATCAAAGTGCTCAACTACTTACTCGACTCTACCGCAGAGGAAGTTGGAAATAAAACCTCGCGTGATATAAGTAAAAGCCAAATGCATAGTCTGAAACTCTTAATACGTGGTCGCTCCTACTCGTAGTTCGCTCACTAAATCTTCACTTTATTTACGCTAGCTCTTTCTATAAAATAAGTCGCGCAGAGTGGAGGCTACGGGGACCATTTTATAGCCACTTATTGGCTAGCCTCGAAGTAACAACTAGGGTTTTCGATTGAGATTTCTCGAATCGAGAAAAACTCCTCTCAAAAGACGGGTTGAGAAAAAACACCGGTTGAGAAATTTATAGAACTGCACTAAACAATGTCGTATCATAAACCATTATAATTATGTATTCGCTTTGTAAATTAATGAACCCTTCTTTGAAATAAGACCTATTTTACAAGTTAAGGCACATGTTACTGTTTAAAAATGTCGAATAAACTTGAGAAAATCGAAAGATTACTTTCGAGACATCTCGAAACTAAAATATTTCTATACCTACGAGTGCTAAGTGGAATAAAATCTCGGACATTACCTACAACATTATGTTTCAGGCATCGAAACTAAATACTGGCAATAAATATAAAACTAAATAGGACACTTTCATTCCGATTCGAATTTGATTTTGATTCGCGCTCGTATCGAATTTATGTCCATCCAAGTTTGAATGGACAATAACTTTGTTAGTTCTCCGTGAGTGGTCTTTGCCGGGAATTATAGTGCTCTATCTAAGTTTCTACTTAATAAACTCCTTAATATTAAGTTTCTGGAGGAAAACTTGCGCAAATCTCGAATTATTGTGTACCACTCCCAGTGACTAATATCTAAGTTATTAACTTTGAGAGGAATCAAATTGATATACCAAATATACCTATTTACATTCTTACTTCTATAAATTCTAAACTACGAAATATGTACTGTGTTTTGTAGAAGAAAGTGTTCTCGGTAGGTAGGTAGATATAAGTTGTTGTGTGGTTATTTTCTTGGACGAAATTTCCATGTTTTGTTTACCATATTTTTCGTTAACATGACAATATTTTTGATGTGATGCCTAACGATATATTAATTCAGGCGGGTCGCTCTAGTTTGGCTCGTTGTCTTTCTAGGTTAGTTTTATCTGGGCTAAGTCTATGTGGTTCCCCACCCCCTTCGCAGGGGAGGGCAGCAACAAGCAAGGGCGTCGAGACGGAAGCGTCGCGTCCCGACGACGCCAGAATCTCACTCAACATAAAACTAAATCTCACAAGACTGGAGACAAGAATACAAGATAGCACTCAACACGAAACGTGAACGTTGTCTCGAGTATCAAATCTGTGTTTTATATAATCCTTTACTTATTTTAACAGTCCATAAAAATGTTTTTTGAATATTATATTGTATTTTTCATTTATATCACATATTAACTAGAAGTAAATAACTGCCTTGGTGACTAATTAATGTGTTCAAACTTTATGTCACAGATAGACCGATTTTGGCTTGAACAGAGTTAGTGCGATAAAGTTATCAGAATGATTCGGATTTGAAATGTCTGAAATATTTTCAAGGGTATGTCATCTCATTTACAAAAAAAAACATAAATGCTTAGAAATACAATGCTTAGTACCTAATATTTTGATTTATCATTACTATTATGGAAAATGAATTTCGGAAAGTCCAACTAGAACCACACAATTGTTGATGTTCCACACAATTGTTAATGAGTGTAGCCTTGAAGGCACCGTCGTCTATATTTACCCTAATTCCTCGGTCTCCCCACTCCCACACTAAGCGGATTGTCAGCTTATCGCCTTACAGGCATACTCACCTATTTTTTTACAGTAGCAAAAAATATACCTAGAGTAATAAATAATAAAAACTCCCTACTTACTGAGAAAAAAACGACAACAAAGCCTTGATCCCTCAAGCTTTCGAAGTGGGTTTTTCGATTTCCGTGACTCAAATAATTAAGTACAAAATAAGGGTCGCTGGGTGAAATTATACATTGTTATTGCCACTATAAATCTCATTTTTGTGAACACACTCAGTCGGAATATCAAACATTCGTCTTACTTGTACTTTAACTTTGTAAGTCGTAAAGTTGCGTTACTTATGTATTTATTAGGCTCAGGTTCTTAATCTTATGAATAGGGCGATGCGACACCCAGTTTTCTTAAACAAGTTTCGTCACGCTACTCCTATTTGGTATTCTCCATTATTTTTTTATTGTTTCAATTATTATCCACTTGGTATTTTACAAATTGCTGCGGGCGAAATAACGATAACATTTTACTGTTGACTGAAAAAAAAACATTATTGAAAAGGTAAGTAACGGTATATTCAGCGATGTTTCAAAAAAGATGTAGGTACTTAAGTACCATTGCTAGTTTATGTACAGTAAATGCATTATTCCAAGGCAAGGCAGGCAGTTGCGAAAGTGTTCGTCACGGCTCTCGCCGGTCGCTGTACTTAGACTGCAGATGCCAATCTGTTATAGTCATATGTCTGTGTCAGTGGTGCAATAGTCCTGAGTCTGCAGGTTGCAGCCTCCATGTGTCATGCTCCAGATATATTAATGTGTTCCTAGTACTGATGATATACGTTGTATCGTAAATAATAAGGGCCACATACTTGAGTCTATGTTCTGTTACTGCAAATGCAAGCAACCCGCAAAAGCAGCGAATGTGAAAAATCTAAGCATGATTTTATTAAATAAATTCAGCAAATAGTATGTATAGCTAGAAAACCGTGATAAGAAAACACGTCTGAATACAATTTAATATAATATACGTTTGAAACTCTATGGTCGTAAATATTGTAATTTATCAAGTAAATGAACACTTTATAGTAAGAGTAAACGAACGTGCCACGATCGCAGCACGGAGCTTTAATTTATCAAACGCCCCTCGTAAGCTCGTCCCCACTTTACAAGAATGTGGGTACTCAACATTTTAAATGATTTCAAAAATATATTTCGACACAGGTCGAGCTCAGGATTAGTAGAGGACCCAATTTGAATGTCCAAAGGGAATTCGATTCGAGGTTTTTTAACTGACAGATTTCTAAAGCTATGGGTTTAATTAGAAACTGGAATTGGGTCAGAAATATTTTCCTCAAAAAGAATAGTGAGTTATACGTATATAGGTAGTTAAGTTATACTATTTTGTGCATTTCTTCTTACTGAAAAGCTTACATGGAATATTTGTTTACATAAAATAGGCTTGCTTTTTCCTGTGATAAGAAGCGACGACGAGGTCGAGGATGTAGCATGCTTGCCCGGAAAGGTAACGGCTTGGACAACATGATGGAACGCAACGAGTCTCTTGGCACCATGACCATGACCTCGTGATTGTCAGCTCCTTTAGCGCCACCCCGGGGTTACGTGTCATCGAAGGCTAAATGCTATGGACGCGAGCAATCCTGAACCCCCAATTCCTGAACCGCCCATATTTCTTGTTGTATGAAATCGTGTGCTAACATTGTTCGTGTATTGTTACAGAGTAGCGGCGCGGGCGGTTGTCGTTCCGCGAGCAGCGTAGTGGGCGCGGTGACGGTCGCGAGCGCGAGCGCAGGCGCAGGCGCGGGCGCGTGCGCGGCGCGCATGGCGAGCGCGGGCGCGCAGTTCCGCGGCGGCGGCACGCAGCAGTGGGCAGCGGCATACACGCCGCAGCCCTGCCGCTACCCGCCGCCCCAGGCCCAGCCGTACGCGACAACACCCAGCCCGTACACTCCGCACCAGGTACACTATTCAACATATTTATTTCAAGCAACCCAACCTTGTATCCATCATAAATTCCATGTCTTTGTTTCAAAGTTAAATGTCGGGTCAAGAGATTAATATAATTTAAGCATATCTCACCAGACAATAAAAGGCAAACCGAAACAGCAGACTGCGCCGATCGAAAATAAAATCTATTTAGAGTCAGTATTTATGGCTGAAAAACTGACTCACGATGTTCGCATCTGCTTCAAACCGGTCATTTTATGTACAAAAAGAAAGTAAACGAGCGCGTGGCAAATTACAGCCAACACATGGGTTATCCGATAATAACGCCTTGTTTTCCCCTAACAACGACCGAGACGAGAAGTTCGTTTTCCTTGGTGTCTCTACTCTACTTAGCTGTGACGCAAGTATTCTGTAAATAACATCACTTCTTGACTGGCGCCATCTCCCTGTATGAACTAATGTGGGGTATTTAATTTTATGATCGGATTTACGAGCCAAGAGGGCCAGCGTTCTATTGTGTTTAGTCTCTAGGTCTGTTTCTAACAGGATCCAAGAGATTCTTCACACAATTTAATACGAAACTGTATATTTATACAAAAATTATAAAGATAGGTAAAGTTTGAATGGAGATATGTTTATAAACTTTGTAATGGGTAATTTTTTGAACTACTTAAATTTGGTATAAGGATACATGGAATCCTTTGGGCTACTTTTATCATGATTATAACGAGAATACTACGCGGCATATTATTTTTTACACGGGTAAAATCAAGCAGCTGCTAATCAATACTATCGCTTCTAGCAATAAGGAATTTAAGATAGTTTAGAACTCGAGTTTGCTAGAAGACCGATTATTAACTCTCAACCGCCAAATGCACATCAAAATTCCAGTGAAATGCAATTTCCCCAAAACGGAGCGGATTCGCCAAATATTTGTTTAGAAAATTTATTCATATTCATATTTATATTATTTCATATTCATTTATTGTCCATAAACATAGGTAATTACAGTGGTGGTGGTTAACTTAAAATATAGTACAGCTATGTTTCGCCTGTCGGCATATGGTCGTTTTTGATAATTTAATTTATACATTGCAATAAAATTGGTCAAATAATTAGTTAATATTCATAGAGATGTCAAAAAGAAGTTAATAAAGTAAAAATAGATGTCAGACTTAAGATAAATGAAATTGATACCGATATATTAATAATGAATGTAAAAATGTGCTATTTATAAATTATGTCAATTGATATTACTAACATATAATATTATTTTAGTGAATGTCAACACTAAAATTGAAATACAGAATATCATTTCAATTTATCATTCAAAAAATCATTAATATCATAGTACGCTTTTTCAGCAAGAAAACCATTGAGTGCAGATTTAAATCCAGGGTTGTTTAAAATGGCGGACCAATAAATAATTCGTGTCGCCCTCGTCGTCGACGAAGCCCAGAAGCTTCAGGATAATTAACCACAGAGTCGGACCGTTGACACCGATTCATCAATTTCTACGCCCTCTCTCCACCTCGTTATACATTATACAAACAATATTAAGTGATTAATGTTTTCTCAGAACTTTAAACAACACACTACATACCGTGATTTGCCTAAAACTAGTTAATGTAAAAGTTATGTTGTTAGAACTATGTAACATAATTTACAACTTCGCAAGTTTGATTGCTACGCGGTGTTAAACAACTTTCTTAAGAATTGAAACTCTTACCCTTAATCTGATTAAGTATTGTTTAATGGAATAAGAATGGAAAAAGAAATGAAGATAATTTTAAAAAGGCACGTGTCTAAAGAATGGATACGTCTAACAATGGTGGATGATTTAAAGTCTGTCTACTAACTACACAAAAAAATATATTAAAAACATCGTTAAAAAGTGATTCACATACGAGCCTGGAGCGTCCCTTAGTTTTTTATCTGTATTTTTTGTGTTATAGTTGCCTAAATCTTGACACCTTCAACTCGTACGATACAAAACAGATGTTGCACAAAGGCGTGTACAGTGCACCCATACACGACACTGCTTAAGGATATACAACTCCCCCCGCAAGAATCTCGTAAAAGGAATTTCTCGCGCCCTTATCGCTTTCTGAAATAAAATGTAGCGTCCCGCGTCGTACGTGTTTTATTACAAGACTCCTTCAGGATTTATCTCATGGTCGCCTCGACGGCGCTAAACTCGTTTTTTATAGGATTTGAAAAAGGATTCCAGTGAACGATTTTGCTTTGTTACTTTGTATTTTTCCCCTTTATGCAGTGTTGATGTGTCGATCGGATTTAAGGTTTATGAACTGTTGTTGATTCGAAATATATTATTAGTACTTCCATGTGTTTTTAATATAACTCCAAAAGATATAATATTACACTGCATTTAAAAATATTATATTACACTCAATCGTTGTCAGCTCTTTATCATTCATAATCTCGTGTTATTTTTATTTAAGTCGTCTGCCACTATGTCTGCGGATTCCAACTAAGTATAATAAAAAATAGTGCGCAATAAAAAATGTTAACCTCATTAAATCAAATTGGTTTCCGGTAAAATGTAAAACTTATAAAATAACAGTTAGGTAACGAATCTTGATTATAATTAATTTAACCGTTTCTTTCTATGTACGAATCAATTAAATATATTTAATTTTAGTCACGTAACCACGTTCCTTACCTACTAACTTCTATACTTATTACAGGTTGATTTATTTTTTGATAAAGTACTACATTACATCCCAAGTCACACAAAATAACAAGAGTTTAAAATATCGGTCTAGGCGTCTCCGAGTAATCGGGGAATATACATTGAAAAAAAAACCCGAAAAATTGAGAACCAACTCCTTTTTTTGAATTCGGTTAAAAATGAATTCAAGGAGCGGTGATGGCCTAGTGGTAGATACTTCGACTTTCATTCCGAAGGTCGTCAGTTCGGATCCTGGCCGGCCGAGCACCAACGGACTTTTCTTAAGAAAGTAATATGTGCGCTAATTGACATTGCTGTTGTAGTAAAGGAAAACATCGGCTTATTTGGCTCCAAAAGTATTGTAATTTTTTTTCCTCAGGTTCCGTAGGTACTGCGCAAGCCTACTCCATCTTCACGCAAAAAGGACTTAGAGGTCTAGTTGCGGAAAAAAACCCATATACTTGTACAAAAGGAGTCCAAGTCCATTTCACGGGCTTGATTTTGATTGGATCGCAGTCCCGGACATTGTTTAGTGTCTATGACCGTTTGATTAACGAGCGGTAGGTATGTCAGCTGTTACATCTGTCAGAAGTAGTCACAACTGTGCCTCTCCTATTAAAAAATAGTGTGGCCGCCCTAAACGAGGGATACCACTTTTTTCGTGAAAGATCCCTATTTTTTCTAACACACGACGTAAATGTCATCCTAATTCCTTAATGCGTCTCGGGGTGAGGTACTCGTTATCTATATTATAATCCTTGTCGCTGTGTGGATAAATTTTATTTGTTATATTGGTTTGGACGTGGTTTATTTTTGGTATCCGTTTGTTTACTTACTGGAAACAATTTTAAGACAATTTCAAGTTAAATACTGATTTGTAGTGTTTCTGGGTTGGCGTTTGATGTCTAGTAGCCATCTACGCTTTTCTCATTTTCCCACGCAAGTCTTAAAAGATTATGCTAAATGCTATGATTATGATGTATTAAAATGAATAAAATAAAAAAAAATAGTAAACGAAATTATCAAGACATTTCATTTTAAATCAATTATTTTTAGGAGCACTGCTACATTTATATTATAACAGTAAAATTAATCGTAGTTATTTGCGTGGTTATTTTATTGTTTTGCCCTTTGGCCCTTAACTGCGTTGTCCTCGTAAACTCAAGTATCCTATTTGTGACTTAAATCTTTAATTGGTCCTTATATTGTACATTTAAGAGATTTACATTGAGCGACACAAAGTACCATTAGTATTTTTCTTCATAAATAACGTTTACATAGGCAATTTGAATCTTGTAGAGGGCAAAGGGCTTTTTGAAGCCAGTCAAAATAATTTATATAGGTAATTCCTAAGAAAAAGTTTAAAACATTTGTCTTCAGTCTCTGACGTAATTTCTCTTTATTAATCATTTAAAAGTCGGTGACCGTGGGCGCAGATGTTGACATTACAAGCATAATAGTTATTTCGGTAGAATAAGGAAGGGCCCACGTGTGTCGACTCGACCCTCTCTCAACTAGGGGTGAAAGTATAAATAAACAAGGCTTGCTGATATCTGTCATCTGAGGAATTAGATTTATTTCAGCTCTACCGGAAGTTGAAGGACCCTAACCAACGAAGTAAAAACATATCTTTTTTTCGCGTCATTTGTCGAGAATCACTCTAGATTTATTTTAAGAAATACTTTGTTACAAATGGGTTCCTTTCTTACTAAGGAAAATGAATAAGCGTTTTTGTTCGATATCTACTTGAGTAAGGTATTTAAAATTTCCCTATCGTCACAACCTAATAGCGGCTTACCTATTTTATTATCATTTTGATAAAGGCCCGTACCCACAGATTTATCTAGAATAAAAAACTAAAGTGATGTAGTAAAAACAATTTCTTCAGTAAAATGTCTTGTCCAATCTGAACTCGGCATCTAGGGACTGTCGGGAAGGACGGAAAGAGTGGAAAAAAAGAAGCATTTTCCTTGGGTGTTTTTTTGTTGAATTATGGTAATGCCAAAGTGACGCGGGGTAGGTCGGCTACCGATATTTAAATTCGCCCGAACGAACGGCCCAGTTGAACGATTTTTTTGGTAGCGCTTGACCCTACCTATTTATTACCAAGACGTAGAACAAGGGTGGGTCATATTTTACCTCGCTAGTTCATTTTTCTTCGTTTAATTTCTGGAGTTTAACAGAGCTCGTAACAAACATGTCGGACTCATCTCGAGAGCTCTTAGCCCGCTTTTAGTTTCAAACGTTACTAAGTATAAGAGTTGAAGTATATCACTGATGTATGTAGTTACTCTAGCTCGCACCAAGCTACATTTTCTTAAGGGTTTCGTTAAGTTCGTAGCAACAATTAGCAATCAGTGCTACGAGGAAGGCTAAATGCAAGTTAATTGAATTTGCCCCGTCCATCAGGGGCGGAATCTCTTCTCAATTATCTGGTGTTAACTGTATTATCTATTTTCACAGTAAATGTTGATTCATGAATCGAGTTGTAAATAAAATATTGTGTTTTGTAGGACGACAAAGGTTTAATAAAATGGAAAGCCTTTTTATACGAAATGTTCTAAGATAATTTGAAAATCAAATAATCAAGGTGTGTGATTTTATTAAATAAAAAAAACTATTTGCTTCTAGAAATTCGTGCGTCAAAATGCAGACATGTCTAACTAGCAACTGTACAACGTCGAATGAATTTATCGATTCTCTGATTGAATCGACGATAAAACAAATGGAGTGCTCAATTTAAATAGATTGTATGGGATTTATGTTTCATTACGTGAGCTGCGGCTCGAATCAGCTGGATCCCACTTCGGATCTGTTATTTGTATGACATTGTTGCTTGCTGTAAAGGCACGGAACTGTGAAACGTACGGACCGATGTTTCAATATTGCGAGTTTATACTTTTAGATAGATAGATAAACACTTTATGGACACGAAATGAATACGTATGATTATAAATAAATATTGCAGGACATTCCACACATCTCCTAGCTCCAAGCTAACTAGACTTGTGTTATGGGTTCTAGACAACGGATGTACTACTTAAATACTTTTTTTTTGTAAATATATACTTATAATACATAGAAACAACCAGACCACAGACAAATATCTAGGCATAAATACTTGTCTGTGGCGGGAATCGAACCCGCAACCCTGTGTTTGGCAGTCCGGCATGGTGACCATTGTGCCAACTAGTCAAAAAATGAAAAATTTGAAACCTTAATAAAGAAAAAGACTCATGGCTCAAAGGGCGATGCCTTCCAGGCAAGCAAAACCGAATTATTGGAGATAGATAAATTCGAAACTGTACCACACTATATCCCATGGTGAAAGGGTACCGGCGCTCTCTCCATACAAACGTAGTCGACTGTTTCCTCCCTGGATAATGACACTAGCACAAAAATTTTTGTGCCATAAAACCTATAACTGCCATGACTATGCCCCTAATAAAAACTACATGGTAGGCGGAGTGGGGGATGTTAGGTTTTATTTTTGTTACGGAATTTCTTGATTCGGTCGCCGCGCTCAAAGCCCGCGATAAAAGCTATGCAATAGCTTAAAAACATAGAGGCATGGCAGTTATAAGTTTTATGCAAAAAAATATTTGCTCTAGTATTATCCAGGGAGAAAACAGTTGACTACGTTTGTATGGAGAGAGCGCCCGGTACCCTTTCCTCTTAATCTACTATCACAACTACTACTTATCTTACTTTTCTGAAATAGAAAGGAACGATTAACCTATTCTTTAACATTTACGTTAAGGTAAATAAACATGGATCGTACCCATGTATTTATAGATCTACAATGTAGTATTTTCTTTACGATAAGAGGCGTACTCGTACTACGAGATCCTAAAATAACTGCCAATAAAGTAGGTGGAACATCCCTTCTTACCTATTATAAGTTAAGTTGTGGATAATAAATATAGTAGGTAAAGTTTCGCCACTGCTTTAGAGGTAAATATAATATATAAATATAACATAAGAAGAGGTAGGGATGGAATGTTAGATATACCTAAAGTTAAAAATTGTTATGGTAGAAGAACGAATGGGTACATGGTGCCTAAGGTGTACAATGACTTGTCGTGGCTAAGAAGTGAACCAGGGATGACAAAAATTATGTTAAAAAGTAAACTTAAGGATAATTTATTAAAAGCAGTTAAGTAGACTAGGTACTTCATTTGAATTTTTCTAAATCTATAAACTCTTAAACTAAATTAAGTAAGTAGGTATAGTGCACATGTAATGTAAGTAAATAAGCGCGCGCTCCCCAACAAACTGCACTTTGCAGTTTGGCGGAAAATTAGTTTGTAAGAAATTGTGTACTTTTTTTAGTTAAAGAAAAAAAAAAGTTAGGAAAATTTGTTCATTGTTACGTCAGGAGGTAAATAAATATTGGACTTTAAAACTTCTAATCTAGATAATTTATGCAACAACTTTAACCCATGCAACCTGGGACATGTTTTAGATGAAGTGGGCTTGACCAGAACCTATACCACAATCTCAGCGTAGTCGACCGTGTAAAAGTTAAAGCCAACTAAGCCGCCGATTCACCGTAAGAGCAACGTTATTTTGCGCACTGTTTTTTTTTTGTAACAAAAATCCATTGGGGGATGGCCGGCTGGTATTCGAAGCAACGACCCTCGGAATGAAAGTCGAGGTAACTACCACTAAGAAGAAGAGTAGGTGAGGTACTATTGAGTTAGTTGTATTTTTCTTAGTTTTCCGAAAATCTCTTGAATAGTTACATTTTATGTGATGAAAATAAGGTTTCCCTGACTGTACTTATAGTGACGTCAACCAACACGCACGCGCTCGTCCATCGCGAGACCAACTGTTGAGTGATTAGGGTTGCTCTCCTTTAGCTAATGGAACTAAATTGGACTCTTTATATTTAGCTTTTATTATATATAACGGAACGAGAACCGAGGTTCGAATAACGAAGGCTTTACACAAAACTTGTGAATGTTATCGACCGAATCTTGGCACTGGACCAATCTATTAGCATGCAGTAGTATTTTTACTGAAATAATAAAACTGTTGAAAGATTTACGGGTAAATGTAACTAGGAACTATGATTTTGCTTTTTTGAAGTAGGTACCTATACTATTCCTATTGGGTACGGTAAAGGACGTAAATATATGCACACACAGTTAAACATATTTTATTGACAAAAAAGGGGCACACGTAGAAAGTTCGAAACAATTTCCGCCGAGGGGCACATGCAGTTTTATATGCCTTCAAACAATGTTATAGCTACCAGAACAGTAATGAAAAACAGTCTAGCAATAAAAATACTTTCACGTATTTTCGTAGCAATTTTGTTTCAACCCTATTTATCTGCCACCCTTGACGCCATACTTCGAGATACGCCTCCCTTCCTACGCGATGACGTCAGTACAGTCATTCCGCATGCGTTAACGTAGTATCATTAAATTCGAGAGTGTAACGAAACTCGGAAAATATGGTATCGGTTTACAATATAACAATCTCATATCACTGAAATTGCTAAATTATGGGCCGTAAAAGTATAATATTATGGTTTTGTATTGATACTTATGTTCTTTAAAAACGTAAACTGACTTACAATAGCCTATACTTACAGCGACTTAATAATTTGAGGTTTTTTTTGTAGTCCGACTACAAATTACTTTTTTAATAAACTCACTTAGCCGGAATGTTGCAATAAATACATAAAATTAGTGTTTTTAAGATAAAATATTTTATACATTTTTACGAGAATATACACTAGGTACTAGGAGATACTTATATCGTAAAATTATACGACGTAAGTAGGTATATTGATGTACCTACACTTACATCAAGCGAGTATTTTATACCTATATATTTTGCCATAACATTCAATAATGAAATTAAAAGTTGTGTGTATTTATTTATTCTTTACAAGTTATCCTACTAATATTATAAATGTGAAAGTTTGTGTGTGTGTGTGTGTGTGTGTTTGTTACTCCTTCACGCAAAAACTACTAGACTGACTGCGATGAAACTCGGTATGTATAGGTAGCTGGAGACCAGGATTAACATATAGGCTACTTTTTATCCCGATATTCCCACGGGATCGGAACTTACGCGGGTGAAACCGCGGGGCGCATCTAGTTTAAAATAAAAATACTTAAGGGGGGTCCATATGCCAACGACCTCGCTACACAGCCTACTAAATAGTTACTACAAGCACAGGTCGCCTTCGTTGATGAAAATTGTTGATTTTGACGAATGTGTTTTGTTGTTCTCAAAAGTGCTGAGGAGTAATTATAAGTCAGATTTTTACCGACATTTTGGTGTGACTTTGAGCCTAAAATGTCCAATAGTTTTAAAGCTATCCTAAATTTAAGAATTAAAACTAGTATAACTTTGAAATGACAAGGAATTTTCGTCTCAAACTATAAAAATCTCACCTACAATTCCATCTTTTAAGAAAAACAAAACACATTTGTTACAATCAACAATGATATTTCTGGCACGTTGTGTTTGACAGCATAAATAGCCTTAAGTAAGTACAACAATTAAATGATAAAAACCAATTTTAAATAAATACCTAGACATAATAATACTAAATTTAAAAAAATAGAGGCACCCTAGGAAGGGTGCCTATAGGACTGGCTGCGTTGCCTCATTGGATGGCGATGCTTATCCGAATATAAATAAAATCATATAACTCAAGTTGAAGGAGTCTGTAAAGTATATTGGGTAGATATAGGTCTGTGAATAGTGAGTAATATATTTAGGTATCAATCTCTGTCAGCCCGTATTTTCCACCATTACTCTTTCTGTACCGGTCACTTATCTTCGATTCCCGAATAATTAATCGTCTTGGCTTATGAATATGTTTTACACATTCCGTTCCGCGTTCTTTTAATTTAGGAATTGTCCATTTTGTACTAACAAATTACGTACATCCTCCTTTTTATGAGGCGCAGTGCCATTTTAATCAAAGTACCTGGATGACCGAGCTTTGCTGGGTATTTTTTTTTGTTACTTAGTCTAACCTCAAAGCACTCATTGACTTCGTGTTACTTAACAACGCCATCTGCTGGAATAACTTTATTGCTCACAAAAAATAGTATTAGTAGTTCGCCAATAGATGTCAGGAAGAGTCATATTTTTCAGATAAAAAAAAAGTATGTTTCGATAAAACACGAATAAAATGACATTTTCTAAAAATGATTCCTAGCTCGATCGATTTATCACCCCCGAAACCCCCTATATACCAAATTACATGAAAATCGTTGGAGCCGATTCCGAGATTCCAATTATGTATATACAAGAATTGCTCATTTAAAGATATAAGATAGGCGGAACCATTCGCGTATTTTTGACTAGGTTATATTCTGGGCAAAATACTTCTACAATAGAATACCTATTCTAGATAAATATATGTCTCAATGGTTTCTAAGTACATAGGTACCAGCTACCAATAGGTACCTACCTATATAAGTAGGTATGTAGGTCTAAACCGTATTTCAAAAAACCTAACTATAATGTTTTTGAATGCAAAAGTTCGTCTGTTTGCTATAATATTTCTTTTTCACTTTCAAACGACTTTGCTAAGAAGTATATAAGATACTCTTCATCTAAATATACTCAAGGAATCGGCTGGTAAAGCAGTATGACTCAACTAGTAGAAAAATAAAAGTTATGGTCGAAAGGGATATAATATCCAACGAGAGACGAATCCGAGCTTATATATTTGAGAAACTTTCGACAAGTCTGATCTCGATATCAAAACAGTTTTTGCGGTTTTACAAAAAAAATCGCTTTATTCCTGAAGTTGTTAAATCTACGTCGAAGTTTCGGCAAGTTTGCAGCGCTGTGATTACTTTCGTCGGTTGTCATCCCCCTACAGACGAGGCCCCACCCGCGTTGGGTGTCTCCCCAGAGTCTTGACGTGACACCTGTCGATGCAGACTGATTCGAAGTCACTCCTCAAGTTTCGAGACGAGGCCAGCCTCGCCTCGCTTCGCGTAGGACGCTTCGATTAACAAAGTGGGCGTCTAGTCCTTTGAACTAATTTGCGATTTAATCACCTCTTCATATTTCTTTTAAAGTTTTAATTATAGCACAGCTACGAGACGTAGTTAACGGTGTAACATCGGATTACTTGCAGATACTTTCACAGTTCGGTCTTTATCACATAATCACTAAGTATTGTATTATGGATGTATAACATTTTCTAATTACTAATACGACAGCGATCTTGATTTTAATAGGCAATTTAGTTCGTGCATTTCGCCTACAAATTGTATTGAATAAGTTTGATAAATAATGTATCTAACCCTATTGCTTTTTGATTAGATATACGTACAATACCGTACAATTTCTTGGTACTCAAGGGATTTCTGATTGTAACCGGTCACTTATGAACCTCGACAAACGTAACATTTAGAAAACTAACGAGGATATCCCTAGAGAACTTTGTGATTTGATTGCTCGATACCTGTAGATTATCAAGTAAATTGGCTAACTAAATTATAAGTGGGCAGTGTGTAGACTATACAGTTTTAATGGTAGGCACTACGTCTCGCAGTTATGGTATTATGGGTAAATTGATGTCTACTTTACTCTGTAATTTTGTTGCACTTTTACATTTATAGCCTGCCTTTTTGGCCTAATGTCCTGTAGCTGGGTAAATGGATATTCCATCTCAGATCACATCAAACAAGAGAGATTTGTTATAGCGCCTCGGCACGGGTGAACGCGACTGGCTTAAAATGCACTTGATACAGACTTCCGTCTTCAGTCGACAGTAACTACGCGTTTGCGTTATTCTCTCGATTTTTACCAAAATGCCGAGTTGTGAACTACGTGAAAGATGGAATCTCATTTCATGTCTAAGTATTACAATATATACATACTTCTTTAAAACCGCAAAAATATATATTAATTATTAACGTTATGAATGAAGTGACAAAATCTCCCTTGATCTGTGGTTTCCATCTATCACGATCTTGAGCTACGGATGACCGATTGAAGATGTCTAGCTCATCTGCTTTACCTTCAGGACTGGCTCGAAGTCGTCTAATATTTGTAGCGGTCTAGGCAGTTTCTAATAAATACGTGCTTACTTCCAAAAATATTTACTTACTAGCTTTTGCTCGCGACTTCGTCCGCATATAGAATGTCTACGTCATACAAACAACACACCCTCCAAGTTTCAGGTCTTTACTATCAGCGGTTTAGGCTGTGCGTTGATCCGTCAGTCAGTCAGTCATTCAGGACAAATAATTTTATATGTATAGATTTTCAAACGTTGGTGTCACACCTGATAATGACATATTTCAGCAACGTTTTCCTTCCCATTTAAGTTGTGAAGAAGTTGTTCGAAGGCCCCCCCGTGTAGCGTTTCTCACATTGGTCGTTCCAACAGTTGAGCAAATTGCCGCAATTACCTACCGCCTCTGCTTACGAGATACCAATTGGATTACGAATCTAAGCCGGCAATATTTCAACTCGTAACCAGCTTTAGGTATGTCTGCTGAATACTGTTCGTTTATGAATAATGGATTCAGTTTTGTGTTTTACTTTACTTTAATTTTGCTAATAAATAATCCTTGCGGTAAATGGTGCAACAATAAGCTATTTGATCTAATTTCTGTTATTACTAATTTTAAACGAATGCCATTGGTATAGCGCTATGCCACGTTACCATGCGGAAAATAGGTGCTGGAGAAATTTTGAATATTTAAGGGAAGTGGACTGTATAGGAATAAAGATATCTAAATAGATACATATATACGCGGGTTGACACAAGTGGAAATGGTAAGAAAACGTACCTGTTGAACGATCCCAGTCGATAGGCTACTTGATGCTGTTGTTTGAGGTCGCCGCGGGCGCGGGTTGTGTTCACAACTATATTCAAAGTTCACGAAACACAAAATAATAACACAGAAAATACCACTTTCACTGTCCAACTCGATATTATGAAATAAAAAAATAATAAAGAGCGCGAGGCGGTCTTGTTCGTTCGCCATGTTTTTCTTCACACATCCAAGTTCATATTTTTGAACTTTCGGGTAGTCGCCAGCGATCACAACGCTAGCGACGAATGATCTGCATTTCGCGTTTGTTGCCATCCCAGTCTCGCCAGTAAAGGTTGCGGGGAAAGGAAAAGGACGGGAGATGTGTCAACCACACGGGTAATGCTAAATATTAACTACTAAGATTTAAAGAGACATCAAATAAATAAAGGTGTTAACACACGTCCCAATTTGATCGGCCCGATCTAGAGTTTCGTTCCTCAGGGGGAAACACGGGGGTATTAGTAAGACTTCTCTGTCAGTCTGTCCGTCTATCCGTCCGTCTATCCGTCCGTCCATCCGTCCGTCCATCCGTCCGTCCATCCGTCCATCCGTCCGTCCGTCTGCCTGTCTGTCCGTCTGTCATCCGGTTCTATTTTATAAATCGTGATAGCTAGAGTATTAAAAAAAATACAGATTATGTATTTCTATTGCTATAACAACAACTAAAAATAGAAAAAAAATGAGTGGAGCTCAAATATAACATGATACGGAACCCTTCGTGCGGAGTTCGACTCGCACTTGTATGAAATTGAACGTCGGACCCGATAAATAATAGTACATTACGATATAAGTGTGGTAAATTGATCTTTGCATAGAGGCGGTTTATGACGCGCGAGCGGCAGCGAGCGTGTTATAGAAGCCAAGATGCAAATATCAATTCCACACGTATATCGTACGACGTTTTTTATCACAGTTGCGAATAAAAGAAAAGACTTGAAAAGAAAACAAAATAATAATTAACAAAATATTTGTGATAACTCTATGTTTACATTTTTTTAAGGCAATATTTTTTTGTTAATTATGCTCCGGAAAGGCCAGGCTAAAGACTTTTAACCTATACATCCTCGTGTGACATACATTATTTTTTAGGGTTTTTCTATTTGTTTTTGCGTCGGGGGTTAAGAACAAAATACAATGGTACGGAAAAACAATATATTTAAGTAAAGAAAAAACAAAAAATAAACAACTCAATTTTTAATCGTTTTCTAAGTCATTATCACGTAAAATTTTCGTTCGTAAACCGACTTTAGAGACAACCATTTTTCGGGATAACTTTACAGCACTAGTTAACAAATCTAAAACGCACGCGTGCATAATATGTTGGATTATGAGCCTAAAAGCCGTTGAATAAGATCCACTTTATGAGCAACTGTGATAAAAATAAATATTTCAGGACATTCCACACATCGCCATCTAGCCCCAAGTTAAGTAACTAGACTTGTGTTATAGGTGCTAGAGAACGGATATACTACTTATATACTTTTCTTTTGTAAATATATACATAAAATACATAGAAACAACCAGACCGCAGACAAATATCTAAGCATAAATACTTGTCTGAGGCAGGAATCAAACCCGCAACCCTGTGTTTGGCAGTCCGGCATGGTGGCCATTGTGCCAACTGGGTCGTCAAATCGAGACGTGTGTTAACACCTGATAACGGGAGATTCAAATATATAATAATAAAATATGACATTATGCGGCGCAAACAACCATATTATTAGGTACTAGCTGCGCCTTGCGGCTTCACCCGCGTAAGTTGCGATCCCGTGAGAATATCAAAATAAAAAGTAGCCTATAGCCTTCCTCAATAAATGGACTATCCAACGCAAAAAAATCAATTCGAACCAGTAGTTCCTGAGATAAGCGCGTTCAAACAAACAAACAAACTCCTCAGCTTTATAATATTAGTATTAGATATTGGCCTTTACATTTAATCTAAATTACTTATTCAGCGCCAGCAATTCTTAATCCAATTAAGATGGACGCAGAAGTAAAAGATACCTGTCCATTAATTTATTTCCGCACACAACTCCACTAATAACACTAATTTGATACATACAATAGAATTAAATCTCCTATTTATGATTATCAGAAAAATATTGCTATCCGGTAATCTGCAAAAATTTCTATTTGACTTATAAATTATTGGCAATTTTAGAAGACAACGGTTAACTGTATATGTGCACCGTAACAATCAACTTTCGTTCTACGACTCAATAGCTCAGAATCAGCTGTTACTTAAACGGAGAGGTCATTAACCTTAAGAATCTACTTATATTTTAAGGATTATCGACTGTTCTAGGTCGGATTGACGTTTATTTAAAAAAGTCACCTGATTTTCAAATTAACATAAGCTCAAAAATTTCCAAAAAAAAATCGAATTTCCTAAAGTCGTAGAACAAAATTATTTTTGTAAGTAGACTTCAACCGCTAATAGTATTTGTGAAACAATCCTATAGGTTAAGTGCATCCATAAAACAGAAGACAATTAAAATACGAACAAGTATTTAATCAAATTAAACAGTAATTAATAAGCAAATTGCAAGCCGCGTACGTACATTAACCGCGTTCGACTAATGGCCATGTCAACACATAGGTACCAGGATTAATATGTTAAACTAAATGCAAATAAAGCCAGACAATGTAAACATTTGGTTCTCAGACATTTATACTTAAAATATTATAGATAACTAGCTGCGCCCCGCGTTAGTGTCTCAAAAGGTTTCCTACAAACACCGGATACATAATAGAACTACAAATTTAAACAGCCCTTTCTACCCATTCAAAGGTGGAATTTCCAAAAATCCTTATTGCTCGGCTCGCCTACTTCCTAAAAGTAACTCCATGCGAAGTTTCACACTCGGAGCTGGTTTCAGATATTTCGTGATGAGTATTTTTCTCTTATTAATATTTAGATTGTTATATTATCATTTTATAACCAGAGGAGAATTATGTAAACATTATACATATCATTTTCCTAATACAATATTTCTAATCAATTTCTATTTTTATGTACTTGTATTATTTTTACAAGCTTTTATTTAACTAAAAAAAAAATATGGACAAATTTATGACAGATTGGCAATCCGTCGCACAAGATCGCGATCAGTGGAAGGGGAGTAGAGAGGCCTTTGCCCTGCAGTGGGACACTACAGGCTCTTAATAATAAAATAAATAATAATTTATTTAAATTGCACTGCTTGTATGTAATTAATGATGTAAGTGGTCCGTCAAAATTTGTAAACTATTTTTCGACCATTTGTTAATATTTGGATTAGATTCAAACATTTACCCTATAGACTCCATTTATCATTCTATATGTTTAGGTATAGTATAAATAGGTACCTACTCATAATTATATGTAAATATACTGGGTTGTTGGTAATTATACTAGCAAGCCGTTGAAGGCTACTTCTGTGGACCTAAACAAACAACTTTTGTATTACGACTTTTGGAAAAACAATTTTTTTTTAAATTTTGATGTTAGGTTTGCCTAACGTCCGATCGGTCGGACTGAGCAGTCGGACCACGTGTTCACAGGGTAAAAATCAGCTGTTCTTTACACGGAGAGGTCATTAACCTTAAAATTTTACTTATTTTTCAAGTTTTATCTACTATGCTTAGTCTGAATGACCTTTGTTTAAAAAATCAGCTGCTTTTCGAATTTACTTAACCTCAAAATTGTCATTTTTTTTTCTAATTTCAAATGTCGTAGATCAAAAGTTGTTTGTTATGGTGCACAGAAGTAGCCCTCAACGGTTTGCTAGTATAATTACCAATAACCCTGTAGATACTCAATAACTCACATTGATATCAATGTCTGTCAGTACCGATCGATTTATCGATATCAATTACCAAATAAGTACCTCAAAATCTAATAAACCTATTATCGGGTATGCCTACGTACAATTCATAGACATAATACTAATATGTGGAAATAAGCTGTATATACGTACAAGCCGTATAAATAAACTTCTCCATATTTTACGTTCCATTTGATTTGTATCTTCCGGTTAGATTAAGCTCATATGTTATTAGATAAGTAGAGATTTGTTACATCGTTATGGGGCAAAAGAAATAATACACGAATATACATATAGAAATAAAATAATATTACGTATTACGCTGTGTAATATAAAAAAAGTTGCGGAATGAATTCATTCGTAGACAATATGCTATCTAATAAAACTGAAACATGAAAACCTATAATAATAAATTGGTTACTAGCTGCAACGCACGGTTTCACCACAGGAAACGGGATAACAAGTCATAAGTCTTTCTCCATACTTTGGACAACCCCTGTGAAAATATTTAATCAAATTCCTGTGAAGAGAGCATAAACAAACATCTGCATTTATAATACTATAGTTAATTTGCGTTAGTACCTATATAGCATGCGCTGATTATATTTTTTTAAAGCAACACGATTTCCACTCATTTTTTGTGGACTATGAGCTCATTTATTATCACTTTAAATTCAACACGAATCCATAAATCGAAATGTTATTTCTCCTATGTGAACCTCTTCGTTAATTTGAAACTAACTGTTCAAATGTGAAGCGATGCTTGAAACACGTGCCGCGTTGACCATACAGGTACTCAACACGACTGTTTCCCGTTGAAATAAGGTATAAAATTGCGACAGTACCAATTAAATGTACCAATGTAGGTACCTTCAGTTTTCCGACGCTTCGTATGTACTACAAATCGTAATATAACCGTATGTAATGCATGTTGTATCCACAGGTAGAGCGAAACGGATTACATGAACACGAGTCTATCATATTTTAAATTTTAAACGCTTGATTATTCCGACAGTTTCGAATGCACAATTTTCTTAACAATTTCTCAATTCACATCGACGCCCGACTTCGCCAAGTTTTATAAGTGAAGCGAAGAAAATAGCGAACATTTAAATAAAATGTCACCACTAAAAGTGCGAGGATTCTCCTAGTCGAGTTATCGAGTTCAAAATATAATTTACTTAGGTACTGTCCTTGTATTCTAATGCGATTGTCGGAAAAGTGGATTCGGACGTTCTTTTGTATTATTCCATTGATGTCTAGAGTTCGAATAAAACTAGTTTTATATTCCGCTCCACTTTTATTTACCGAAGCTAATTCTACGAGAAAAACTCAATAGTAACTGTGTTATTTAACTTTGCTTTGTGAAAACAAAACTAGCCGTAACAAACGTAGTCACTTTACATCCCAATCGAAAGGCCGACACAAATGCAAGTAATTAGAAACTTGAAGCCATGGGTGCAATTTGATTGGCGATGTGCGTGCTCTGTATTGGCATGTGTTCATTACTGCCCACGCTCATTACCAGACTAAATAAATAATAGTATTCACATTACAGGAACAGTTACAACTACGTGAACGTTCTTTTAACAGTTACCTAGCGGACGAGACTTGAAATAGTAACAGCTACTTTTCTACTAATATCCACTTATTAACACTTCAGCCATTATAGCTATCAGCAGATAGAAATAGACTTTTTACGTTAGTCTTTTTACGTAGAGAACCCAGACTCGAAGGAATTAAACTTTCAAAACAAAATACGAGGAATAAAAGGAAGTTCTAACAATTATTCTATCTTGCCAATTCTTACCGAAATAGTCCTCGTTTTCCGAGATTTATATTCTCTTTTGGAAAGCGAAATAACTTTTGTAACGTCTGAAAGAAAGTGAACAATATACCTAATTGTTTGTTCATTTTATAGCTGTATATATGTTTAGTGTTTTGTGAACTACAAAAGGTATTTAGTAAATGTATGTTTTACGATAAGAAAACACCGATAGAGCACACTTAAAGTGTAGAATATAAATAGAATATATTTTATATAACGACGTTTACTTTGTAGCACTAAAGCAAAAACAGGTTTTCAGGATTTGTATTAAAATATTTACCAATATAAATTTGCACTAGGTTTCCGCTCGCAACTTTGTCGGCGCGGAACGTTTTATGAGTAGAAATTAAATAATCCCCAGTCGATCCAATCAGATTCAGCCATGGCTTAAAAGGTTGTGTTGGTGTATAAAGCGTAATATAGAATTTATTGTTGCAGTACACTGGTGCGGGTATGGGCGGCGGATGTGCGACAACCGGAAATCGCGTGCCGACAGCAGCATCTCCCGCTAACACGGCGTCGTCATCATCATCGAACACCGGCTCGGCGGGTGGCACCCGCTCGACCAGCCTGAGCACGGCGCCTCCGCCTCCGGCCTCCTCCGCCTCGACTACCGGCGCTGCCGGCGAACAACTCTCACGCACCAACCTCTACATCAGGGGCCTTAACCAAAACACCACCGATAAAGACCTTGTTCAAATGTGCCAGATGTAAGCCCCATTTACTTAAACAACGCGTTTAAAATTCTAATAAAACCGACCTAGAACCATTTTGTGAGGTTACAACTTGATATTTAATTTAATTTTTATTAGATCTTACTAGAGGTTAAATTTCTTGTTGGGGTTTCGTCGTTTGGCGTTAGGTCGATTCTATTATATGTCTCAATTTGTTTGTTATCATTTCATTCATCATCATGTTTTAATGATCGTGTCATTCTCCGCAGGTACGGCAACATTATTTCAACAAAAGCAATATTGGATAAAAATACGAATAAATGTAAAGGTAAACAAAATTCATACAAGTACGTCCCTAAACACTTACTTATAAACGTATTTATCATAGCAATTGACTAATACATTACATTATACTTCTCTAGTTAATTATAAAACTGTGCATTTTCACGTATGTATAGAATATTATGAGTTTTTAATTAATTTACATTTCTTTGAATAGATATTTGCATATATTACAATTTAATTACTTAAAAAAGTATTAATATTTTCTAGAATACCATATACCTACCTTCATTAACTAACCCATCTATGGTGAGATTTTTTCCAATATATGCACGAACACTAGATTTACATTACGATTTTATTCATATGTATTTACCTATATTCATATTTATTTTACATTTTAAATCGTATTTTTAGTAGATTCATATCCATTATTGCACCAAAGCACAGATGATGATACTTTTGTATTGAATTTTCAAAAATTATGCACCACAATGTACTTTTTAACATAATTGATTATCGGCTCACGATATTAAATTTTCGTATTCACTTACATCACGCTACTGTCAAGTAGTAAGTAGGTATTCGTACTCATTAGTTTAAATATCTTCAAATATTTTTATACTTTACGAATCTAGATTCATTTTCTGAAATATTACCTAACCAAGCATGAATCACTTCGATATAAGCCAAATTTTGATTCTGCGCCTTACCTAAGGTAGGCGCTATATTTTACGGTGAACTCGCTTTATTTCCACAGGTTACGGTTTTGTAGATTTTGAAACGATCGCCTCAGCGGAAGCGGCTGTTAAAGGATTACAAGCCAAAGGTGTTCAGGCCCAGATGGCTAAAGTGGGTATCTGGTTCCTGCGTAGACTGAACCGTGTACGTTGTGCATGCAAGTAATACTATTATGACTAACCGCCTGCTCCTAATCCGCTCTCTCTATCTCCTCTAACATTCCACTTCTGGGACACCTACATCTACCTAACATCCTATTACTCCAACATTAATGAAAAACAAAACCATTAAGCGAAGGGGGAAGGCAAGTGTGAAATTAAAGCGCGAACGTTAAGCGAGATTATACCTCTTTAGGCAAATAAAACAAACTCATGTCTTATACCCGTTACGAGGGTATACCTTAAAGCGCAACCATGCTTTAAGGTCGGTCCTAATTTATTTAAATTACAGTGACATTTGCTCTCTACCTACCGTTGTGTCCTATCCTCGATTCCCCCTACCTTTACTTATAGCTTTAGTACTTAATCTATCTCCTAAAAATGCTGTTATACTATATGAGCATTGAACTTAAGCCGTGTTTTCTATTGTAAACGTTGCTAGATTTGAGATTGCATACTGTAGCAACATCCTATCCCGTTGAGGTGACTATTAGTCTGTCAGAAATATAATGCATATATTATTTTTGTTTAATTCAATAGATGTATGAGATTTGTCTAGTTGACGTAGGTCCTGTGTAGATCATCGACATAATTGGGCGATTCATGTTTAGAAATGTCACGGTGAACTATATCATCGTCACCGGGTTATCCGATATCACTCATTTGTCCATTTTGGGAAGATCGCGAGTGGTAAACCTATATCGGTACGTGAACGTAACATACCGAACACTAACTGACATCTAACACTAATGTGTTGTAAGTATTCAATTCACTCCCTCCAATGGCAATGGTGCGCAGAATCGACGCCAATAATGCTTACTTGATTCTTTACTTCAGACATTTCATCCTGTTGGTTCTATACTATTGTCGTTTGCTTCAGCGTTATTATAACAATGTATTCGCTAATGGGCTCGGGTATTCTATGCTTTCGATATTAAATTAGTGTGTATGCGAATTTTAACTAGCTTCATAATCTCTATGCTGATGTATATGCCCATGTCGTTGATAACACTTACATACGTAATGTTATTTAGTATATTAGATCGATCTGCTGCTGATTTACGTCAGAGCTGGCTTCAGTGTCTAGATTATCTATGCGGGCTTAAAGCTAATTTTAACATTCTCAAATACATTCCGATAACGATTAACGCTTAATTACAAAAGCTAAATTTACACAAACTTAATCACGAATCACGGTAAAGTAATTGGATACAACAAATCGAACAACTAACTTAGTAATAAACAACTTTGTAAATAAAATCGAAGGTATCACAATACTGTTTAAGGTAACTTCTTGGATAATTGAAAGGTTTTGTTTTGACTGTAAAGTTTCGGACGTTGTCACGATTTGTTTACAACCGAAAAGGTTGATCAGTTGTGACTCTGTCTTTTCCATTGATGTTACATTGAGAAGTTTAAATTAATTAAAATGTTGGCTGACAGAACGATTGCTACACATATTTTAATGGGCATTTACAGCAACAAGAGCAAGATCCGACGAACTTGTACATGGCGAACCTGCCACCGCACTTCAAAGAGAATGACGTGGACCAACTGCTGGCCAAGTTCGGTCAAGTTGTGTCGACCAGAATCCTGCGCGACACCAATGGACAGAGCAAAGGCGTTGGCTTTGCAAGGATGGAGTCTAGAGAGAAATGCGAACAAATTATTCAAGTAAGTTATAAAGAAAATATTATACGCAGCGCTTTTCAACCCCTCCAGTCGCATAACTTTACTAGTTTATATTTATTAGGGAGAAAAACGTAGGTGTTTCTACTAACAGCAAATTACGAAATCGAGTAGCGACAACCTTTATTTTCACTTTTCATTTTCGTTTCACTTAGGTAACACGTAGTTCGTATAAAATTTCTTTGGGTAGTCATAAAAGGAATCACTTGAAGCCATGACCAGTCCATTACCATTGCAATAAACACGGTTATTGGGTTATTGGTAATTGAATGGGAGGAAGATTTTATTGGAGTGCGAGTGGTGTGGAATAGGACGGAAATGCCGCATCATACAAGGAATTACAGAGGAAGGACGGGCTATTGAATTTACAGATTATTGCGTAGTTAGGATCGGATTTTGGACTTGAAATCCCAACGTAAAAGTTAACATGAGTGGTTTACAAATTATGTACTGTAATCCAATTCGAATTGGACGTACGGTCGGCCGCATAATTGCAGACCCACCGTAGAGCTCCAAAACTGTTATATGAATGTTTCCAATACAAGCAAGATGCTAGGCACCTGCTTTAGTTGAAGTTTAAAGTCTTCTAACTCATGAATTTATCAAACAAAAATTATGAGGATGGACACATGCCAATAATAGTACATTGTAAACTCTAGCGGGGACTGCAATTATGCAGCCGTACACTAATAGATTTGACACTTATTCCAATAATGATTTAATTGATACAAAAATTAGTTGATACTATGAACAAAAAGTTCTAACGTTATACCCAGGTATTAGTAACATCATCTCGATGTTTTTATGCAAACAAAACGTTTAAAATGACACGATCTATTATCGGTGTAAACAGTTTAGTTTCCTCAAAGCACTTAAAATGTAACTTTTCCAGATGTTTAACGGTAACCCAATACCGGGAGCTAAAGAGCCGTTGCTGGTGAAATTTGCCGATGGTGGCAACAAAAAGAAGCTCTACAACAAGCAAGGGGACAACAATGGCCGAGTGTGGAGAGACAACAACGATTCTCTTACGCAAGTAAGTTGAACAACTAAGTTAAATCTATAAATATTTAATTCAAAGTCCTATTGACTGACTGACTGATAAACCGCTGGTTCTAGAGGCCTGAAACTAAGAAACATTTTTCAAAATTCCACCTGAAAAAGGATGAAATGGCAGGCGAAGGTTATGCACTAAGGTTTTTAGAAATTCCACCCCCTAAGAGTGGTGTTGGCTTAGTGGTAGATACTTCGACTTTCATTCTGAAGGTCGTGGGTTCGAATCCCGGCCGGCCGTGCACCAATGTATTTTTCTTAAGAAAAAATTATGTGCGCTAATTGACATTGCTCTTACGGTGAAGGAAAACATCGTGATGAAAGCCACGGCTTAGTTGGCTCCAGAAGTATTGACAAGTTCTCTCCTCTGGACATGGTCGACTAGGTTGAGAGGGTAGTAGGTGCTGGGCAAGCCTACTCCATCCTCACGCAAAAAGGACCCAATTAAAAAGGGTCTAATCGCGGAAAACAGTCCGTTCAAGTACAGTTCCACCCCCTAAAATGATAAAATTGCAGGCGAAGTTGCAAGCAGATTCTAGTTATTAATATTGCAAGACATTCACTAATATCTTTGTTAAACAACCTTCACATGACTAACGCAGCATTTAGCAGCAATTCGTCTCACTGAAATGAACTTGGCTATTCATGCATAAAGGACAATGGTTGCAATTAATATCGGTTAAGAAGTAATGCTGTAAAATACTAATGTTAACTTACTATATAGTGTGGAATTGACGACCCAGTTGGCACAATGGTCACCATGCCGGACTGCCAAACCTAGGGTTGCGGGTTCGATTCCCGCCTCAGACAAGTATTTATGCTTAGATATTTGTCTGTGGTCTGGTTGTTTCTATGTATAATATGTATATATTTACAAAAGAAAAGTATATAAGTAGTATATCCGTTGTCTAGCACCCATAACACAAGTCTAGTTACTTAGCTTGGGGTTAGATGGCGATGTGTAGAATATCAAAAAAAAATTTAGATTTTTGAAAGACAATATGAAATTTCTCTTCAATCATATTGTCAGCATTCAAAAATCTAAATATGTGTTTTTTGTCGTTAGTAAACAAAAAGTTTTAAACAATATAAAAAAAAGGATAAATAACAAAGAAATGTAAAAAATAATGAGTTGATGGAATTAGGGGGTGGCATTATAGATGCCACAATAGGTATTGGATTTTATATCAATTTGACAAAACCGGTATCCACGAAGTGTTGGTATCTAATTCAACGTTGTTGCGATCTTTATGAACAAGCGAAAAACTTAACTCATATGACTAACACGACCATCACTCTTCATCTAATTGAGTATTACAAGTAGCTAGCCTAAAAAGCCTCAGTCTGTCATCACACAATCTTGAACTTTATGCCTATAGTAACATCTGTTGAATGCAATAAAGAAAGAATAATTGTAACCATAATATGATTTAGTACATTTATTATATAAAACTTTGTCCCAAATATTCATACTCAATTAGCAATTTTAACACCAAACAACGTGGTAGGCGGAACATTTAAAACTCCGTCCAAAGCAAACAACAGCAATAATAAGGATAAAAACACCAGTAATTACAAACAGTAAAAAAAACGTAAACAATCCTCAATTTTCCTGAAAAAAAAAAAACAAAAAAAGGTCGTGCCGTTTTAAAGACAAGTATTTTAAGCACTAGACACTCTACGATAATGTGGAAATTATAAGCAATGCAGCCTCTTCATTAGCAATAAAATTTGCATAAACCGCCTTCCGACTGCGATATGGCGAACAAGTTTTATCAACCAGTTGGGGAATTTGCATGCATTTCTTATATATTGTTACGACTGGAGTAATATTTTCCGAAATTTACATAAACTTTGTAAATTTACTGACATCTGAGAAGAAACGACTCAACACGAACGGGAAATTAAGTTGATAAATACACTAGCCTATACTTTAAGTCTAAAACTTTGCGGCGCGACGCTTAGTTATACTTCGCTATACTCATAAATAATAATAAATAAATATTACAGGATATTACAGGTTAGCTATAGTTTACTATATAAAATGGATGAAGTATAGTTCCGTAGTTCCGTTACTTAATTCCGTTTCATTTTGCTTAAAAAGTAGGTAAATAAATAAATATTGCAGGACATTCCACACATCGCCATCTAACCCCAAGCTAAGTAAATACACTTGTGTTATGGGTGCTAGACAACGAATATACTACTTATATACTTTTCTTCCGTAAATAAATACTTCTAATACATAGAAACAACCAGACCACAGACAAATATCTTAGCATAAATACTTGTCTGAGGCGGGAATCGAACCAGCAACCCTGTGTTTGGCAGTCCGGCATGGTGACCATTGTGCCAACTGGGTCATCAAACATTAGCAGTTAACATTTACATAATACAAAATCGGTCCACTACTTTGGAAGATCAACCCTTTCAAACATCCATCCAATCCATACTTTAGCTCTTCAGATGAAAATATAACATATGTAGATCAATGAATTATGGTTAACTAGGTACAGTATGAAAGGGACGTTGGATGAGGGTGTGTGGGAGTGAGAAGATGTAAGGCAGCAACTATTGAAAGATAATACTTAGAATTGGTAAGGCCCCTCCTCATAGAAGCAGGGCCTTGACCTGTGGTGAGACTTGATAGCTTGAGATTGTTTTATGGACGTTTTTCACTTAGAATTTTCTATCACTTACATAAAATTATTTTGAATTCTATTTTATACACTACTAGCTGCGCCCTGCTGTTTCACCCGCGTAAAAAGTAGCCTTTATCCTTCCCCACACAATGGACTATCCTTACGCATCGAAATCGGTTGAGCTGTTCGACAGTAAAGACGGAACAAACAAAGTTTCGCATTTAGTACATGGCAGAAAAGCGGCCATTATCATTGCATGCTCATTAAAAGATAGTTGGGTATCCAGGCGATGGCTGTGAGCAGCGTGTACGCCGGCGGCGTGAGCGCGGGCGCCGGCGGTGAATGTGCAGGAGTGTACCGCAGCGGCGCCGGAGTGTACGGAGTAGCGGCGTTCCACCACCCGCAGCTGCACCACCACCACCACGCCGCGCACCCCGCCGCCGCCTGGCTCGCGCCCTACGCGGCTCTCATCCCGCCCGCACACGCGCCCCACCCTTCGCACCCTGCCCACATGCCCATCGACTCCGTGCCTAGCCAATACGTAAGTACCACACACCAACACACTACCCCAAACTTCGATACCATCGCGACTTAGGTTCATTCGCAATAATTTCAGTTCTGAGAGATTCGCATCACTCAAAAGTTCCCTCGACCCGACAGATTTAAAGTAACAATGAGATCACGAAACAATAGCGGTGGTTGGCAAAAAATATCACAATTAAAACGGCCTGAATCAACGCGTCACAGAGAAGAGCGACCGGTCAGACAATAGAAAAAAAAGAACAAAAACGACTGACGGTGATTCTCTGTTTTCCAGGTAAACTGGGACAGCTTAAGGCCGGAAAATGAGTTATACGTGAGTGGTTAAGTTATGGGAGCTATGTGCTTTTATCCTTTCAATCGAACCCTTTGCTTCGCAATGTAAACGAACGTTCTACTTTCGCTACATGCTACCAGTTGCCACCAACATTATCGATAAATATTTCCCGCTTTATAATGAGCAAAATATTACACCTACCTACCTACGTACCTATGATTAAATAATGGAATGAACCTACATATATTAGTGTATTATAATGTACTTTGCTTTATATTCATTTGATTAATCGCACCTTTATGTCTCGACGACTATTTAAAGAATTACATTACAAGCCACTTAATAGTAACTAAACATGTCACCAATCCAATTAAAGTCATTATTTACTCCCGTTTTATCAGACAATGTATTCATATTATGTTTAAGGGTACATTTACTTCGATATAATTATATTTTACAATGTTCGGAATGGTATCATAAATGTTAATAGATAGGTAAGTAATTTAATTAATGCAACGATACGACGTGCCTACCATTTATTTGAACGCAAAGATCGAAGTGAATGTTCCTAGGAATGCGATGCACGGCTGCAGCCAGCAATAAATGTTATGGGTCATGTTATGTTTGGTAACAGGTAGTGTAATGTTGTGTTATGTGTACGTTTCAGTACTTCGCGTCGCACCCGTACCAGTACTTCACGGGACCGACCCCGCCCATCATCCAGATGCCGATGGAGAGTGAGCACGCGTCGACCGCGGCGTCGCCGGACGAGGCCTACCAACCCTACCCGCCAAACAAGTAGATCGCGACCCGCACGATGCAACAAACGCTGTACACGAGCCAAAAATTCAAAGCAACTGTGACTTTTTACAATGTTAATTTGTTTTAGTTATAATTTGCGGCCGTTATAGACTTCATCGAAAACTCTACCTGCGATTCGTAAGCTAAGAACGAAGCGCTCCTCTATTAATTTATTGAATTCGCCTCGATTATATATTTTGTCGACGTGCTTCGTCTACCGGCTGCCACCCGGGCGCCCTAGCAGGCCACGTTCGGTTACTTATTTCGATCCGCTGATGTTTTGATGAGGTCTCTTAACGGTTCCGAGGGAGGATTTGATTGTATAGATTTTAGCTTCAATTTTTAAATGTGTTTTTACATTATAATTTTATTATTGTTTTACGAAAATTTAAATTTAAGATTTTAGGCACAGGTTTTGAATATGTTGACAAGATTTATTTAAGATAGTTAGGTATTTATTTTAGAATAGTTTAAATTCTTTCGAGATGGTATACATATTTTGTTCTTTTGTTTGTTTTTTCGGTGTCATATAAACATTAAGAAATCCGAGTCACTAATCGGATACTCGTCAAAATACTGAAAAAAACGTGCAATCAAAGTATACAAGATAATATATAAAAGATATATTGAAATTAACAGACTATTATGTTTGTTTACTTTATTTTCAAATTTTTATGTATAATTTAAGTATATTAAAATGAGCATAGAAGGGTGAGCAATATCTGGAAGAGATGGAATAGAGAGTTAAGACAAAATGGTCATATCATGAGGAATCAAAGAATCAAAATATTTACTGACAAATATTATTAAAGAGTTGGCTTTATGTGTGTTATGGTTAGGGGTGATTTCACCAGTTAGGAACTTGTGCGTTAAAAGTTATGCCGAAGATTTAGAATCTTCAAGGAGTAAGTATTTTTAAAATACAATAGAAATTGTAACTTTTGTTATGTCATTTTTATAGTTGAAAATTTTTGAAGCAGCTTGAAAAAACAAGCAAACAATGAAATTCAAATCAGTTAATTTTTATTTGGTGATCGGACCATTATGTGGTAACGTGGTCTGGACCTATCTATAAGTATGCTTAAGAAACTTTTCAAAAAGAAAAATTGTTTAGCGTGGTGCTTTATTCGTTTTCAAAAGTATCTCTAATTTATCGCAGTATTAATACCGACGCTATATATTGAAGCTGTCTTCCAAACATCTCAAGTAAGAGAATATAAAAGGCTTATCGGCTTGACGTTTTGTCGTTCGTATCTCTAAGGAATATGTTGCAATAATTGTGTATTTCGCATAATTCTAATCATCACATACTTATAGTTATAATCATGTATTTGTTTACGATAACTTTCACAATAACAATAATGTCGTTGCCAAACGCGAATACAGACTGAATTTACGTATACCTACTGTTAACTTCCAAATTCCGTTTTTGATGATAGCATTGTTCGTTTCGTACGCGTACGTACGTACGTTGCGTAGTTAGAGAGAGTAAGGCAATAACTAGAGGGAGACTCCGAGCACAGAGCGTGTGTGTCGAGCGAGAACCGAGCTGCCAGCATGCCATCGTGCAGTATCTCGGCCGACATTAGCAATAACTACTGCTACGATACGATACGTCGATATTCGAATATAAATTATATTTATACATTTTACGACGTCTATACAAAATTTTGTAAGTTGATTGAAACTAAACGGACACGTAGTGATCCTTTTTTTGAGAATCGTGTGTTGTAGTTATTTTGTAGGCGGTCGGCACATTCCACTAGAAAACTTCAAATATAAATATTTCACAATTAATTTCCGCATTATGAAATTGTAATGGATTTCAAATCCAAAGTGTGACGCCCGCGCCGTTTTGGCGATGCAATGATTGAACACTTTTGTACCATCACGTAGGTTTTGGGTACACTTTATGACTTTATATAAAATTTGATATTTTTATATTGAATATATATAAATTATACATGGATATGTATACATGTTATACATTGTTGATGGGTACGAGTAAAACCTACTATATCGCAACTGTTTAATTCTATTTTGGCACGTCAAGAGTTTCATCAGAACCAAAATATACAAATCATTAAAGTCGTGTAAGGAGTAGGAAAATATTTATACAACTCAGGGACTGAAGACTAGTTAAATGTTTGATATATTAACTGTATTTTAACTGACGATTAAGCGGTAACCTCTTTGTTCAAAACCTGTGAACCCACTTAACGATTACAGGTACTGTTACTAGAAAAAACGACAGGTTTTGAATGAATAACGTAGATTTTTGACGAATGTAGAACTTTGAACTTGTTTCATTTTATTCTATTGTTTTATTCAGGAAAAGGCTGAAAATGTACTGTTGTTCCGTAAAATATTTGGGATTGTACATAAGTTAGACGTGACAGTTTCTGCTGAACTAGAGGCACAACATTCAGTACTTAAAGACAATATTTAGTAACAATAGGTACTCTACTAGCTGACTGCCTGACTCTACCTACATAAACGCTAAACTATCTAACAACTCGTGTTATAATCTCGAGATCTATCAATGATTCAACACAAACAATCCGCAATGCTCCAACGATCAGCATATGTGGATATCATTTCTGATCAAGCCAAATTTTTCGAACTGACTAAAAAACCGCCTTTTCTAATTGTGTATTAAATATACCACAAAGTGCAATGTACCGGGGGTGTCGCTACTGTCGCGTGGTACTTAGTTTAGTGATCGTTTAGTGTTCCACGTACACTGTGGCTTCCTGTAAATGCAGTCTTCCGATAGATATTTCCGCTAATATTTGCATTTAAAATTATTGATGTCGATAATATTTAATGTATTATGGATGTGTCGTTCGAGGATCGAACGATAACAAGATATATTATATCCCCAACGTTTGTTTCATTCCACATGTAGATGATGGTTCCCTTCAGTATAATATATATAAGAAGTAAATACTTAGTAATATTAGGTATACAAACTATTTTAATAACACATCCCGACAACAATTTAAGTGATTCGTAAACAGAGAATACGGACCCGTAGTATAAATACAGTCAGATGCAAATGTATTTTTAGCATTAAAATTATTTTTCTAAAGCTTTCCTTCCATTTTTAAGCAATAAATTAATTTGACGGTAGTGCCTTCAGCTTCCTTTTGTAATAATGAACAAATAAATGGATACAATATTGCAGTTGCGTGTGCTTAAAACAATATTTTTACAGGTAATAGAGAACTTACCGTATTTCATAAACGTAGTATTAATGTAAAACCTATGTTTAATATTGTATTTTGTAATAACAACTGACGATGTGGCTGTCGAAACGTTGCATTTTTTAGACGCGGTGTATGAATCGAAATCGGAAGTGAATCGTAGAGGTTCCTAGTTGTATTCACCTTAACATTCTAGACAGGATATTACGGACGTATCGCGTATCGCGTACCACGTATACATTATATATATAAGAGAGAGAGAGACGACACCAAAAGATACACTCATAACGAGCACAAACGTCACGAGGATCCGAACCTCGACCGAGTATAGTTGAATACAGCTAAATCATGTCGATGAATAGGTGAACTTAAATAAATGTTCTAATTGTAAGTCGTTTAGTCATAAGTGAGAATGTTTGAAACGTTTATAAATGTGAGTTGGAGCTATCGGGACGACGAATAGAATGATGGCTAGTTATTAGCATAGGTTAACTTATAGATAGGATAGAATAGAGAAAAAAAATGTTTCGACACTAAGTTAGATAGATTAGGACCTTAGATTAATATATTTCCAAAGCGGTTTGGTATCGGGCGAGCGTGGCACTCGCTCTACGGTAGTTTCCTTTGTTAGTTTATTAAATAATTTAATTTGAATGGACTGAAGCGAGCGTCGCGACCGCCCGCCTCCTCAACGCCTATAGGTATAAGCGAAACTTAGTGAACACATTCTCGAGATAAGTTTCATTTGAACAATTTTTGCTTTCACATCTTTTGTTATGTAGTTGACTAAGTGTAAAATGGAAAAAAAAAAACAGTCGGATGTGTGGATACGGTCGTATTTGTCCATGTCGTTTATTAATTTAGTGTGGTGTTCTACCCAGCAGACTAGTCTAGAGTAGAATAGTTTAGTTAAAATTTAGTTAGGTAGCCTAGAAATATGAAAATGCAAAAATAAAAACTTCATAAAATGTAAAAAAAAATGAAATGAAATTGTTGGTAAGAAAGAATATTTTTAAGGGACATGTTGCTTCGTTGTGTTATGGTGTGAGGTTTGGCATAACTATGATAATAGTGTAATGGCGTTTCTCGCAGAGAATACCGACACAAAGAAAGTTATGTACCTATTTTGTTACGAAGTGTTTGCAAGTTTCTATATTGTGCTATGAGCATTTTATGTGACCCGCATTATTTATAGTTATGCTGAATGGAAAAACTAAAATAATATATAAATAAATGAAAATGGTACTAAGAAGCATGTTTTATTGTGACGAGTCATGTTCCTTTGCATTGAACATATTTTGTAAGAGCAAATGATTGAAATAAAACAAGCGAAACCAAATCTAGTTCATTATTTCATTACCCTATAGACCCTAAGATATCGATAGAGTAAAACTAAATAACTTTTCAAACAAATGACCTTCCATTAAAAAAATCAAACGGTAATATTTTTAAGGTAAAACTTAAAAATGGCTTATATCAAAAACATTCTACCATCTGAATAAATATTTTGAATCTTAGGTAAGGACTGAATGCAGTCAAGATTTTAATATTTATCTAATTACTTAACTTATAGATTAGCCTTTGCTATGTTTATAATTTTACGTATTATTGCCAAGCAGTTAGCTTGACACTGTATTATGTAAAAACCCCAATACCATATTGTACCCAGTTCTTCAATAAATATTTTCTGATTTTGATTCTGGTAAAAATGGAATACATACCAATATATAAGTAAATCGACAAGTCAGTAAAAACGGAAACTAACAGAATTTTCTTATGTTGGCTTATGGCTTACGAAAATCTGTCTATTTGTGATTTCGATAGTGAAAAGTAATTTTGTCTAGGGATGATGGAAATTTGCTAAGTTTTTTATCTATAGATACTTCATTACATAGTATAAAACCAAGTCGCTTCCCGCTGTCTGTCCCTATGTATGCTTAGATCTTTAAAACTACGGAACGGATTTTGATGCGTTTTTTTTAATAAATAGAGTGATTCAAGACAAAGGCTTTAGTACATAAACAAAACTGCCACGTACGAAGTAGCGGGCTACAACTAGTATTATAAAAAGAAAAGATTTGTCTGGCAGAATTTTTGTAGGTAATTTATAGACTATTGGTACGATTTTGATGACACTTTGAAAACTGGGGCTACATCGTCTACTTACGTGACTTATTATCTCGGCATTCCGGAGACTAAATTTTTTTGCTTCTATTTATAAACTACTAGCTATTGCCCGCGACTTCTTATGCATGGAAGTTTTGTTTTATATACTAAAAACTTCCTCTTGAATCACTCTATCTATAAAAAAAACCGCATCAAAATCCGTTGCGTAGCTTTTAAGATCTAAGCATACATAGGGAGACAGACAGCGGGAAGCGACTTTGTTTTATACTATATAGTGATTAGTCCTTTCTAATCTAAGTTATCTACTTAGTATCTACATTCAAAATGAAAAATCTTATCAAACTTTATAAAACATTGTTGCATTTTATTTAGAACTTATTACGAAGCATAGGTATACGTTCGCATAGACGTCTAGAACAACCCCCTTTCGTAATAAAACCCCTTTGCTAAAACACATTGTATAGGTAGAAATTATGCGAGTTTTGTATGGAAGTACGAGTTTTCAGGAGGTCTAACGAAATCGTCACTTCAGGTACAATCAATGGACAAAATAACATAACCACTGTCATTATGTATAAGTATAATTTCTGTATATAAAGAGGTGAAAAGTCCTGAACTACATCAATGTAACCTCGGGCAGTACTAACTAAAATTATAAGTACTTGCATATCAACAAGAGACTCGGGCTTTACTTGTGTTAACAAAATGTATAAAAATGCCAATGTCAATACGTAGCTTAAGGATTGATCAAATCGGTTCAAGAGTGTTGTACAACTTTGCAAACAACGCCATCTATAATAAACTAAGCAATTAGGCTTGTAATATTGTGACAAGACAACGGATCAAGATATACACTTTGTTTTTGTTAATTGTTAATATTAATAACTAGCTGCGCCCCGCGGTTTCACCTGCGTAATCATTTTCTGCGCAACTTTCCAATTTTTTTCTTTCATAAGAACCTTCTCCTAACAATAACAAATACAACTAAAAAAGAATTAGCGAAATCGGTCCAGCCGTTTAGGCGTGATGCGCTTACCAACACATTTTGCGATTCATTTTTATATTATAGATTATAGATACATAATACATACTACAACAACCTTTCTAAGGTTACCTGGAAAAGACAGCTTTCAGCAGTAAGGTCGCTATTTTTCCATCCGTCTCATTGTTTCTATATTTTAAGGTATATTTTGAGGTACAAAACGTAAAAAAAGAATCCCAAATAAGATCACTTTCTTCTTTATTCAAATTTTTCTTTGACGTTTTTATAACTTGTGTGTGCAATAATTCACCAACCTAGTTACAGAGATAATAAAAAAACGCGTGTCGCCTGTTGAGACGCAAGTACCATAACTACAATTAAATTCTAACTACTTTCAACAAATAATTTCACGCGTTACCCATAGCCGTTTTTGCCTTGAATAACCTTAGTGTATTGTCTGAGGAGCCGCTGACGAGGAGCGAAGGGTTCGACCAATCACAGCAGAGTACTTTGTCTTCGTGCCCTGTTAGATCGTAGAGGGGGGTTCGGGGGCTGAAATTAGAAAAAAAATACAAATTTATAAATATAAAAACCAAAGTCCTAAAAGCCAATTTTCGTTGTACAAATTACATTTCTAAATTAATTTCTATTATGAATACTTGAAATTGGAATGTTTTCTATTAAATGCCTATTAAGTAATTCTTTCTTTTTCTAATTATATCTGTTTTTTCTCATTTTTTTCTATTTTATGTTTGTTTACTTTTTTCTTGTCCGTGTGCTTTTCTTATAAATGTTTATTCTATTCTACATTGCAAAATCATTTCGATTGCTTTTCGATTACAAAAATACCCTTAAAGTCAGTTTTTTCAGAGAAGGACATGATTTTGATCCCAAAATTCCAGCGGGATCGGGACTTACGCAGGTGGAACTAAGGGGTGCAGCTGGTATTGAAATAAGTCACATAATAATAGTATAATATTAGCTACCTATACTATTATTATAAAGGTTTTTTTGTTTTTTTTTTTTATTTGTAATGGATAGGCTCCAAGACCTCTGGACCGATTTTGATGAAACTTGGTATGAGGATACATTGATTCATTGGGAATAACTTACAATTTTATCCCGTTATTCCCACGGGATCCGGAGTTACGCGGGTGAAACTACGGATCGCTACTAGTATTTAATACAATGATGGCTTACCTTCTTGTCTCCCACAACTTGACCTGCCCATCGTATCCTGCCGATAGGAACAGAGTGTCGCGCGTCTTGGACCATCGCACGCATTGTACCCAACCAGTGTGAGACGTAAACGTCGTTTTCACGATACTTTCTACAACAATATGTAGCTTGATAAGTAATAGAATCGAGGTTAGAGAACCGAAGGGAAGAAACTTTTTGCAATAGGCATGTATTAACTAGGAATGTGAAGTTGCGGCATTAACGAAAGTCCTTTCTTGTGTGACCATATATGTATAGAAAAATCTAATAATTTTTGTACTATTAATACTATTTTTAATGCACATAAAATTAATTTTATTTTACGTAGGTAGCAGAGGTGCCATCTAATCATAAGGAGTATTTTTAACTTTTTAATGTAACTGTTTTCTGTTCATAAGCAATCTGTATATCATTTTTAATCTATAGTATTACTCTAAGGCCATTTGCAGCAACTTCCGGGCAGTCAAATTACATAGCCGCTATTTTAGGGCGCTTTAAGTCAACGGATTGGTCACGCGCTGCAAGCTGATTGGTGCATTACGTAGTCACGTGATCATCAACGCAAACGATTAGCTATCTCGGTGCTCTTGTCTAAATATTGGTAATATAAATTACCTGTAGATCTAGGGTCGTATAATCTGAGATGTCTATCAGCTGATGATGTAATTATCGTGTTATTCAAAGGAGACCACTCCACACTGAAAAATGCCTTGTTACCTGAAAAATTAAGTATAAATAAGTAAGTATTGCAGAACGTTGCATCCAGCGCTATCTAGCCCTAAACCAAACATAGCATAAGATGACTTTTCTTTTGTAAATACATATTCCCACCAAAACACACAGACCAGAAAAAATATCTGTGCTAATATAAATATTTGTCTGAAGCGGAAACCGAACCCGTAAACTTTTACGTCGCAGGCGGATTCACCCGCCGCGCCACATTGTTCGTCAAAATAGGTAATGAACTGACTGAATAGGAACTATGGATATTATGGTATGTAATCAAAATAGTGAGACGTTACTTATTATCAATCTTCAAAAATAATAAAACCCGCCAAGTGTTCTGTTGTAAGTAGTTGTTTTCATATCAACAACAGAAACACATCATCTGTGAAAAATTCAACTGTCTATCAAGATTCATGAGGTGCAGCCTGGTGACAGACAAACAGACAGATGGATGGACGGACAGACAGACTCTTGAGTCTTAGTAATGAGGTCCCCTTTGTAAACTTTGGGTGGGTACGGAACCCTAAAACAATACTGTAGGTGTAATAAAAATGTAGTTTATTTAAAACAACTACATACCAGCAATTTCCTGTTTAATCCCACCAAGATCGCAGTCCCAAATCTTGATCAAATGATCCCAACCACTGGAGAGAAGTGTGTTGAAGTCTAGCCATTGAACACCTGATACCGCCTCCTTGTGGCCTTTCAATGTTGTCAATGGGGCCTGGATTTATAGAAAAGATGCTTCAACAGTTATAAATACAATTTGTTGCCACAATTCAGTGGCTTCACCCTCTCAAATCCCAATGTTGTGGGAATATTGGATCAAAAAGTTTTATTAAACCAGTCCAATAGTTTTAGAAGCAAAAAAAATAAACTTTTGACTGTATAAAATTAGTATAACAATATAAAATTTTAAACGAGATGTTCGAAAATCATACACAGGTATTGATATTTGCAATAAATGTTACTTACCCTTGTGTTTCCACGTTCAGGTTTACTTCTTTTCTTAATAGGTACATTATTGTCTTCTTCAGTAGAAAGGCCTGAAAGTAAACAAGTAGATTAAGATAGCCTAATTAAGAATCACAATATGCTACAAGCTGCATCCCGCCTAAGTCCAGATCATTGCAATTGGTTGAAGTAACATAATTTTGGAATTTTCCAAAATCCTTTCTTAGCGGTTGCATGCGTTAAAATAGCTATCTGAATGCCAAATGCCAAATTTTAGATTGGTTTGAGTTGTGCATTAAAACTACGCAACGTTTTTTTTAAAATAGATAGAGTGATTCAAGAGAAAGGTTTATATGTATAATACATGCAAAATATAGCCGTGCGAAGCCGGAGCGGGACGTTAGTTGGGTCACTAGTCAGTCAGGACTTCGAACTTTATATTTATAAAAAGGGAAATTAATTTTATATTTAAGTATTTCCTTACATACAATAGGCAGAATGATCTACATGCAGCAATCTGTAATTTCTTTATGTAAACTTACTAGTACTCCACAAGCAAATATTAGTGTCCCAGCTGCCGGTGGCAAAGCGTGCCGCGTCTACAGTCACCGCCACGCAATCTATGCCTTTATCGTGACTACGGCATGTTGTAATGCAGTTTGCTTCGTTTTTTGATATGTCCCATGTCCATAGTTTGGCTGATTGATCATGTGAAGAACTGCAAAAAAAACAGGAAAGAATAATTATACTTAAATAACTTGAAATTTGACAACTTTATCCAACATGTAATTTAGCTGCCCGACTAGATTATCTGATTTACCAGGTTATGTTTTTCTATTTATCAATTTCAGTGGTCAGACATATGACTATAGATTAAAAAACCTTTTTTTGTTTTGTTTAGTTAATTTTTTACCTGACAAAAACAGCTTGGTCCCCGTTTAAAGAAATCCATGACACAGCTTTAACAGGTGAGGTATGGCCTGGAATTGTTAGCTTGTGCTGCCCTTTAGTGCTCCAAATGTGGATGCTGTTGTCATAGCAACCAGAGAGAATCCTGGAAGACAAAACCAAATATAATAATTGCTTGCCGGCTTGTTTGCGATCATGCTTAAACATAATTAGCTTAATACTAGTACAATTTTTGGGTAACCTAAAATTAAATTATATTTTAATAACCATAAGGTTTATACATGACTGGACCGATTTGAATGCAAATCAGGATAGTGGTAGTTTACGGAATGGAGAAGGACATAGGCAACTTTTGATCCTGAAATTCCAGCGGGATTGATGGAACTCGGAGGACTTAAGCGGGTAAAACCACGGGGCGCAGGTATTGTTTAATATTATTATTACTATTCAATAAAAAAAATTGATAGTTACCAGTTGTTGTGTGAATGCACTGCAGAGACCCAATCATCATGCATCAAACAGTCCTGCGGTGAAGGCGCGGGAAACCTTTCCAAGTACTCTATTTCCAAAGTTTCTTCTGTTGACACTCCTTTTTCTTGCAAGTGCTCTGAGAGCGAAGTGCACAGTAACTCCCCACATACTAAAAAGTCGAATACTACAGCTCTCTCAAAGGACGGAATCGTTTCTTTCAGAATCGCATTTACTAGGTTATTCAAGTCTGATGACTGAACATTACTCTGAATGGCATAAGGATTATCAGGCACTGCATATCTGTAAAAGTTTAAACAAGTTATTGTAAGATATTCAAGCACACGGTATTACCAAAACCACGCTACCAAAACAACACTCACTGTTCTTGTTTCGTGCTAAAACGCACTTGTATTTGCGCTTCCGGCGTATCGTTAGATATTTTCATATTGATGTTATCAATGTAATTACACTTTTGAATTGATTTTCAACTCAATAAAAGCTGATTTACCATTAAAATTTATAAAAATTCACCGCCACCACGAGTGTGAGTAAATTAACTTCAATTAGTATGACAACGACAGATATGAAATATGAAGTTGACAGCAACAACTCTATTTAAAAAAAAACCCTTCCATTTTACGCGCTCACGCTAAACTTTGGCCACATAAGCGTGGGCGAAGACGCACGTTTTTCCGCATGTGGTTATTGCGTGCGGTTATCGCATACGTAACGCATGCGGAACGCATTGGGGTTCCCTTCTATGTAAATTCATACAAAACTAGCTGCGCCCCGCGGTTTCACCTGCGTAATTATTTTCTGCGCAACTTTCTTAATATTTTCTTTCATAAAAACCTTCTCTTGACAATATCAAAGACAACAAAAAAAGAATTGGCCAAATTTGTCCAGGCGTTGTTGAGTTATGCGCTTACCAACACATTTTGCGATTCATTTTTATATTATAGATGAGCCTGTCAACGCTTCGATTGATTGCAAGCCCTTGCGGTCGGAGCGAACCGTACGTTTCTCTCCGACCGCAAGGGCTTGCAATCGAAACGCACGAGCGGAATGGATTCCGCGTGGAAACAACACGCACGTGTGCGTTGACAGGCTCATTTTGTATGAATTTACATAGAAGGGAACCCCAATGCGTTCCGCATGCGTTACGTATGCGATAACCGCACGCGATAACCACATGCGGAAAAACGTGCGTCTGCGCCCAGGCTAAACTGGACCCCATTAAAGTTTTTTCCTTACCCTGCTAGTGCTAACGTCAAAATGTCAATAATGTCAAAATTTTGAGGTTATATCGTGTGGTTATTTGTTATTAAAAGTTAGGAGTTTGGAGTTAAAATTATTGAGAAATGCTAAATAAAATCATACAAAATGGTAATTAATGTCGAAAAAGAAAAGTATGTGTTCCATAGAAAAGGTGGAAAAAGTATTATTGAAAGATGTCCAGTGTTTACACCGAACGGAGAGTAAGTAAAAACTTCACTCTTTGCGCAATTTCATAATATTCCTGTTTAGACATAACGTTATTCTTTTATAAATGGTCAAAAGAAGACTTTCACTGATTTTTAAATTACTTAAAAACATACAACTTAATAATTTTAGGTTAATCTAACCTAAATATTTGAAATAAACAATGAATATTTTATTAATATTGCCTCATTTATTTTGCTCAGCTCGCTCTCTGTGATAGTGGAGAATACTGTAAGATTCTACAATCTCCAAACCGGTGATTGCGTTCGGACCCTTGAAACCGAGACATATCTGGACGAACTAGTAGCTATCGAGTTTCCGCAGAATGAGAACTACAATCTGTATGGGTGTTCTGTGCGAGGTTGCGTCACAGTGTGGACTTGGGAGAATGGAGCGGTACTTAGAGAAGTGGTATGTACAATAAGCACTCAAAAATTTATAACAGACTTCAAAAAAGACTCTTCATCATTACAATGTTTTCCTTCACCGTAAGAGCAATGTCAATTAGTGCACATAAATTTTTCTTAAGAAAAATACATTGGTGCAGGGCCCGCCGGGATTCGAACCCACTACCTTCAGAATGAAAGTCGAGGTATCTACCACTAAGCCAACACCGCTCGTATCATGACAGCTAAATCAGTTCTTTTCTATCCAAAAGAATAAATCGCTCCAGCAATAAGACTGCCAATTTGTGCAACTTATACCTTCTAGCTATGACTTTGTGTAAATCTTGTTCTATGTTCCTTGTTGTGTTGTACAAATAAAGTTATCTCTATCTATCTATCTTCTATTTTAGCCTGCAATCAATGATATAATGCGAATGTCATGTATGTTTTCCTTTTTAGTGATTTAGGCTAAGTTTCTGAAACTGATTTCAATGCTAAAATTATTGTGTATATAAGTAAGATTTTTCCAGCTTTTAAAGCAACCATGGTGAAAAAAAATATTTCTTATTGCGCCCATTGAATTCTGAAGTCAACACAGGTTGCTTACAAACTTAAAAATAGGTCTCTCTCAAAATAAAAAAAGTATTAAGTAAAAAATTTAATATTATAGTATAAATGTTCTGACCGTTACATAAACAATAACAGCGATATATAATATGCACTACACTGGTAAATTAGTAAATTCCTTTTGAACCAAATTCCACATAAATTGTTTCAATAACATATTAATTTTTATTGGTCTTTGCAGACTTTACAAACACCGGAAGACATGAAAGTTCTATCATTCAATGTGCTCGATCAAACTAGTTGCCTCATTGTGTCTGGCTCACCATCAATCAAACACATGATTATGGCTAAATATTCTTTAAGAACAGGAGAACTGATGGAAGATTTTCAAGGCACACAGCCCATATACTACAACATGGTTAGAGTGGCACTAGGCATGTATATGGGAGATAGATTTGCAGCGATGACAAATGGTACTAAAATATTGTTCATACAAAACTTGACAAGACCATATGTAAGGACTCAGTAAGTAATTTTTGTTATACTTTAAACTCCACCACTCCCTACTTTATTCTTTCGCACCACCAGGCAACCTGATATGTAACACCGATGGTGGAAGTCCCAGACACCTGCACTAAGCCGTTTTTTTTGTCATTCCTTATTCATACAGTAAGGGAATACATCAATTGCCTATGTCTTTTTCACTACATAGTATAAAACAAAGTAGCTTCCCGCTGTTTGTCCCTATGTATGCTTAGATCTTTAAAATTACGCAACGGTTTTTAAAACAGTTTTTTTTCAATAGACTGTCTGTCCCTATGCATGCTTAGATCTTTAAAATTACGCAGCGGATTTTGACGCTGGGTTTTTTAAATAGATAGTGGTTAAAGACTAAGGTTTTGGTACATAAAACATAACTACCAGGCGTATACATAACTACAGCTAGTTATTCTATTTTGTATGAAAATTACAAATAATTGCAAATTACATTTGTAAGGCATAAGAAAGGAGGTATGACATTGGACTCCTATATCTGTCTCTGAATGTTCTGTGATTTATTGATTATTCTTTACTGTTTAATAAGAAATAATTTTGTTAAGAGACCTGCATAATTTTTAAAAATCTTGTTTTGTTTTAAGGATAATAAATCATAACCACATTCGGATAATGTCTGTAGCTGTTCAGAATGGTGCTGTAGCTTTATCAGATGCTCTCGGCCGAGTGACCATCCTCAAAGGAAACATATATGATAGCCGAACCTATATTGCAAGAGAGCAACTCCATTGGCATTTCTTACCCTGTTTGGCTGTTGCATTCTCTTTACAAGGTAAGTAATGGAACTTAATATGATTAGCGTTCATATTTTGATTTTCATTAGGTTAAGTATCCAAAAATTGCCTTACAAAGGGGTCCAGACATTTAGTATGGGAGCTTTTTTGCGCGGTGCATTTCGAGACCCATGCCAGTCGATAAATAATGTCTTGACACTGAGCCTCTAAAGCGTCTGGGGAACGGGATTTTTAACAAAACGTGTTGTCCTGTTTTTTTACAAAAATGCAAGGCGCGGTTTCTTCGCCGTAATGCCCTCTATCGATTGGCATGGGTCTCGAAATGCATCGTGGCTCGAAGACCGTGGCATTTTAAGTTAGGTACTATGCCAGTTGTGTCCAAAGACTTTTCTTCTTTTACCCAAGTAATACTTACTAAATTATACCAAACTTTTTTCTTATTTCCTTACTGGGAAATCTGACTGGCCACTAAAGCTGAAGAGAAATTAAAAGAAAATAACTTTATTTTTAAATAACCAGCCAATAAGTTCGAGACTTAAAAGGAGGTTTGTTAATGGGGGTGATAAAAAAATACGGGCAGCTCTATTAAAATAAACAGGAATTAAAAATATTTATGCAAGGAGTTTTTATATCACATTCATCATAGAAGGTTAGCGTTGCAGACTGGCCACCACTGAAACCAAGGAGTATAACTGGCCACTAAGGCTCAAAAAATTAAAAAGAATTAAATTTTCTTTTTAATTAAAGTCCAGCTAGTAAGTTTAAGCAGTAATCAATAAAAAGGTTTTATTCAACCAAACCTTTTCAGTACGATATGAAATAGCTAGATTAGCACTTTGAAATACCATTCTTTTAAAAATCTCATATAAAAAAATATCTGAAGAATTCTTGCGCATGCCGTAAAATTGTAATATTTTTGTTTCCATTCACTATAAGTAATATTCCATGAATTACAGGAAACTACGTATATTCTGGTGGCATGGAAAAGGTACTATTGAAATGGACACTAGGTAATGTCGCACAGAAAGCCAACGATAAAAGTTTCATGCCTCGCCTACCTGGAATTATTAAATACATTGCTACAAATAACACTCATGTTGCTATAACTTTGACTAATAATTGTAAGTTTTATCAATATTTTATAAAATAAATTGTATTTTAGAAACGGTACAAGTGAAAGAAGTTTAAAAATATAATTGCTTAATTTAATATCCTAGAAATCTTTACTATATTATAAAGTTGAAGAGTTTGTTTGAACGCGCTAATCTCAAGAACTACTCGTTCGAATTGAAAAAATATTTTTGAGTTGAATAGTCCATTTATCGTAGAAGGCTACTTTTTATTATGATATTCCCACAGGATCAGGACTTACGCGGATGAAATTGAAATTGATGAATTTCCCAAAATTCTTTCTTATCAGATGCCTACACCGTAATAGTTATTTTTATGCCATTTTAGCCCAATTCAACCACTGGCTTCAACTGTGCGTTGAAGCATTAGTCAGTTAAGACTTTTATATTTATAGATGTTTATGCGTTAGTATGTTTGTTACCTCTTCACGCAAAGACTAATGAACCGATTACAATGAAACTTGGTATGTAGATAGCTGGAGTCCTAGAATAACGCATTTTTTATCCACATATTCCCACGGGATTGGGACATTTGCGTTTAACATCACGAGATGCTACTTATGTTTTCTAAAGGCAAAACTTAATATTTTATTATTTTTACAGCTGTAGTAATAGCAAACACGCAGCTGTACGCAACATGTACGATCTTAGAATGTGGAGGCCTATCGCCTGTTATGCGAGCCCTAGGTGGATCCCTCATATACAATGCTAAACTTGGTGGTTTGATCATGCCGGGACGGACTGGACATTTGCAACTTTATTCTACTGAAACTGAGAAAGTTCTTTATAATGTAAGTAACTAGTTATTTAATTATACTAAAAACCGGCCAAGTGCGAGTCGGACTCGCGAACGAAAGGTTCCGTACCATTATATATTTTGTTTTTAACCCCCGACGCAAAAACGACGGAGTTTTATTAGCATTTGTTGTTATAGCGGCAACAGAAATACATCATCTGTGAAATTTTCATCTGTCTAGTTATCACGGTTCAAGAGATACAACCTGGTGGCAGACAGACGGTGGAGTCTTAGTAAAAGAGTTCCGTTTTTACTCTTTAGGTACGGGACTAATTAAGCTTCTAAAATAATCTTAAAGAAAGAAGTCCTTTCCCTGCAACTTAGTTTATATAATTTATTATTAAAAAGTAGCCTATATCACTTCCAATTAATCAATGTATCCTCATACCAATTTTCATCGAATTCAGTCCAGTAGTTTCGAGCCTATACAATGTAAACAAAAAAACAAACAATAAAAAAATTTCTCTTTATAATCCCTTTATTTATGATAGTGTTAGAGTGGCCAAACGTCTGAACCGATTTGTATGAATTGTTTTGTATATATTCGTTAGGTTTTAGAATCGAACAACATCTATTTTCATTTCCTTTTTTCCCTTTTTTCCTCTTTTTTTGTATATGGCAATACACCGTTCGCCGGGACAGCTAGTATTAGTATAGATATAGACTAGGTCAGTGAAAGCTTTATCCCACTTTCCAGATAGACATAACACAAATGAATGAACTACCATCAGAACGATACAATCTCCTACCACTTGATACGGAAGTAACTTGCGTCGCCATCACCACCGACGGCTCCTGGCTCGCCACATCCGAATATAGGAACGACGGCGTCAACTACCCTGAAGAAAGATTAAAATTCTGGGCCGCAACTAAAGGAATCCCATTCACACTGAACACTTGCATTAATTTATCCCACGGTGGTTGCAATATCGTCTCCTTAGCATTCAATAAAGCAGGAAGCGTATGCGTTTCAGCTGGTGCAGACCAAAAATTCCGTATTTGGCAGAAGGATAATATATCTTTAACGAAATTTAGGAAATTCGCATGGTCTTGCCTCACTGCTTGCTATTACTCGAGCGGGGTCGGGTCGTTTCTCTCTCACGGTATATTGAACGATTATAAAAAGCATGATATCCGAAAGTACGGTCCTGAACAGCATCCATATTTAAGGCAAATACAGGAAAACGATGTGATACTTAAACTTTCTAATATTCATAAAGAACATGCTTTAATTGGTGAGAATATAATTAAACAGGGTATGAGAACGGATCCGGAGTCGGATATGGGTGAAGTGGCTATATCCCAGGATGGGTCGTTGATTGCTGCGTGGTTCGGATGCAAGCTGACGCTGTGGGATACGCATTTGTGTAATTTGAGGACTAGTTTGTCACATCCGGCGTTGAGACCTAAGGGGCTGCATGTTAAGTTTGGAAGTCAGGATGCTGCGCATTACGTAAGTTTATCTCAATTCAACCTACTACAGCCTGACAAATCTATATATATAAAAATGAATTGCTGTTCGTTAGTCTCACTAAAACTCGAGAACGGCTGAACGGATTTATCTTATCTTAGTCTTGAAATGTTCGTGAAGGTCTAGGAAAGGTTTAAAAGGCGAGAAAAAATCGAATAATTGCCGGGAAAACCCTAAAAACAGCCCTTTTCTACCACGCGTACGAAGTCGCGGGCAACAGCTAGTATTTTTTTAAAAAAGGATACTAATTAACCATATTGCATAAGGCCATCTCAGGTTGTGAAATTCTGCTAATATTATAAATGCAAAGGTTTGGAATAGAGATAGTTTAATGGGACTCCTGATATAGCTATTTTTATCTTGATATTCCGACGGAATCGGGACTAACACCAGCTAACTAATAGAGCCACCGGAATAGAATATGGCTATCCTATCTCCTGTAGGTAACATAGAAGGCAACTAATAAGGGCCTCAAACCCCTTAGTTGCCTTCTATGTTACCTTGTGCTGACAACCTTGCACAGTTTCTGTGGTAAACCATTTGCATCCATTTAGTGTTAAGTTACCAATACAAAAGCAAAGACAGCATTTAGTTTATTATTATGCTTCATTGACTCTATTCCTAATAATTTGCAGTTGGTGTCAACATCGGAGAACTGCCTCGCCGTATGGAGTCTCCTCTCTTTGACAATAAAGTGGTATGTCCAAATGAAAGTGAGTTGTCTAGCCGCTGACGAGAAGACAAACAAAATGGCAGTTGCTACCGTTGATAATGATGGTAAGTCGGCATTGAAATATTTTTCACGTGATAACGTCTTATAAATCGATAAACACCATACTGCACTCACAAAAAAGTGTCACGTTCCACTCACGTTCTGTTAGGGAACGTGAGTGTTGTTGACATGGTTACCATAGCAACGTATTATCTTTGCTATGGTTACCATTAATGTTTTCTTATGACGTTATCACGTAAATTATCGTCCGTAAACTGATTTTTTAAAGTCTGGCATTACACGATTTGTGCATAGAGCTAGTGTCAATTACTAACATTATTAATTTTGCATTACGTTTTTTTTTAATCATCTTTTCTCCTATTAGCCAGTAACAATCATAAAAGAATATATCACTTGAGTTTCGCTTCCATTTGACTAATTATCCCCATTTTCACACGAAATAAGCGCATTATAATGAACTTACAATTTCTAATCGTATACTTAATACGTTTTCAGTTTTCGTATTCACCCCACACAGTCCGACGCCTCTGTTAACAAGAAAAAGCCTTCTAAATCCTCAAACTGGTGTTTTCAAGCAAATAACGTTTGGATCCTTGAACAATTCGGAACAAATACGACTTTACCTCATGAGGAATAATTCGGTAAGCTTTTTCTTTGAATAATCTATTTAAATAATATTTAATATAATACGCTTGCATAAAGTGTACGCAGTTCAATAAAAATGTTACATTTTAGTACTTAAATTTCATGTATAAAAACAATCAAAATATCACTGTATATGAATCTCTAAATAATTACTTAAGGGTGTAGATTGTTGGCCTGAGATCTCGATTTCGAGCGACCGCAGCGCCAAAGTTTAATGTAACATCCGACGGGGCGGATGAATGACCTAGAGAGCGCGATTTTCAAAATGTTTTGCAACAAACGTTCCACGTTGAGAAATTGTTATTGAACTTGAATATTTACAGCATAACAATAACGTTGAATTTTTGGAAACTAGCTGTTGATTCTTTTTAATAGATTGTTGAGACACAATTTTTATGTTTTTCTATCATTTGACATCTGACTGATTCCAACTATTTATTTATTTGTAATTTCACTACCAAAATTTATTCTAATTCGTAAAATATTCATTCAATAAAATAATTGCAAATTCAGTAGGAAGTGTGTTTATCTCTACGCAAGGAAATGTGCCTATTGCGTAAACTCAAATACTTACTTTTTGTTTACGATCACCTCGTCGATATCTAAAAAAAAATCCTAGGGTTTAAAAAAAAATGTCAATAAATGAAACACAAGTATAAAAATGATTTATTTACTACACAATAACAAATATGAGTCGCCATTACTCGCTATCTCAAAAGCGTGCTAGGGTTGTACAAAAATTAGTAAATAATTCATTTATTTACTAATTTTAACAGAAGTTTGTAAATTATTAATATACTAATTAAAAGTATGTAATTAAACAATAACGAAATATGAGTTCAAAATTCTAATGGTTTTTCATTCGATTACGGATCAAGTTCTGATTTCTGCTAATTTGATGATAAAATCAATGGCTATCACAAAACCTATCAGAATGAAAACGTTACCAGCTGCCCGATTCACGTAAGTAATAAAAACCGTAGCGCAGTGACGTCACTTCGTTTTTTGCAAATTTAGCCCTTTTAACCGACTTAAAAAAAGGAGAATCCTCAATTCGCTGTATTTTTTAACCAATTTTTATGATTCTTTACACCAGGTAACTCAGAAATTGTATAGTAATTGAGCTATTGGAAGATTTATGACAATCCAAGACTAGATAAGTAAGTGCGTTTAAAACAGAAAACCAAAAGGCGATTTCTAAGTTCCTAAGTTAAAACGACTTTTGGACTGGCGTGTTTACGTGAATCGACTGGCTGGGTAGTTAAGTTACCTGTATCTTTCAAAATCATTAGGCGTTCTTCTCTTTCATAACACGTAAAGCTCTTTCTTTCCTCTCTTTCATAGCCTCTATGATACTGGGCGCGTCACGAATGGGCATGCTTCGTGACTGCCGAGGATCAACTAATTCTGGAAGTAGGCAATCGTAATAAAACCTAACTAATTTCATCTCCATTTTCTCCTCCCAAAATTTGTCGTCCTTTTCTATAATATAAACTTTCATAGGTACAGTAGCACCAAACCAGATGCCAAGCATGCAAACGTTTCTTTTAGTAATATGTACCTGTCCCTGAATTTGGAAATACCAGTTATGATTTTTATTTATGACATAACCCTTGGAAGCCTTGTCCTTAACCCAAAAGGTATGTTTGGCCATTGCTTCATCAAGAGTCATGCCAGCTAAAGAATGTGGGCACTTAATTTCAATTAAACCGTTTGCATAAATGCCATCTGGTGTAGTACCAAGAAATTCATATTGATCGTCGACGAACAAACCGCAACCTTGTATACTAATATTCTCTTGAATTTCTAACTGTTTAATTGCGGTTTCTTCGTTTTCGATACCGTACCGTACAGCAGGCAAACTGGAGATATTACTACCATAAACGATTTTACGAACAAGAACAGCACAACTTGTGCTCTCTCGTTTTTTACAAACTTCCCCGAACGATGATGAGGTTAGTAATTTTCTCCTTGTACTCATCCACTCAGAACTACTTCTTTGCAAATGGGTCGACCTTTCAAGCTCCTCTCTTTCAGCACAAGACAACTTTAAATCGGCTAAAAAAGATGACTTGGCTTTCTCATATAATTCTGGACTCAGATCAGGTTTTTCGCAGTTTGGTCCATAGTGAGCGTCTTTCGATACAGCGCTGTGGCTCTTTTTCAATCTTAATTTAGGTTTAGCAATTAAACGGATTTTACGATTACAATTTTCCACTTTCGCGATCAAAGGATTAGGACTAGATTTAAATATTACTTCATGAGTTTTACTATGAATCGATCCTGTATTAAAAGACACAACAGCAGCTGCGCATCGGCCCGCATAAGAACCACGGGAAGAATAATTTACACGCTTACCCCCTACTAATTTGGCAATCACTGCGTTAAAACTTTCAACTATATTACTTGTACAATTATGAATTAAACTTCTAGAATGATATGACAGTCTTTTACTTAAAATGTGTACCGCGTCCATTAATCCGCATCCAACAATTGCTGGAAGCAACCCAACAGGTTCTATTCGACGAGTATCAGGTCTACAGAAATACTCCTTGCAATATTGGTGATTACCAAATACGTGTTGTGGACCATTTAGGATATCTTCACTAAGATTTTTTATTTTTTCTTCGAGTGACTGATTTTGATCGCCCCAATATTTAATAGCGCATTTTACACCCGTTCTTAAACGCAAATACCTTTCTTTTAGGAATTTCCGCAATTCGCAAGGATACTTAGTGTCTTTCGACAGTTTCTCCAAGCTATTGCAGTAGTTTCGTAAAAGATGATTTTTGCATTCAATTTTCTCTACTGTTAAATTACCGTACGGTCGCGAATCTAATATTTTTTTATAAGTACTGGAATCGCCGTCTGCTACAAATTTATTATAAATTACACCGTGATCAACAATGGAACGTTTAAACCCCTCAACTATTATGGTCGATTCCATACCGGTAGATGATCCCGAATAATTCTTGAAACAACGGTGTTCCGAGGGCTGACTGTCGTTCTTTGCGGCTCGTGCACAAACTACGCAGTATTTATTTTTAACTCCAAAAAACAATACTTTATTAGTTTTAATGCCAATTATCGCAGCTGCGCCGGACAAGGCGGAAAAATTCTTACCATAAGATCTCTTGCTCCAACAACCGTCAACAGCAACAGATATTAATGGTGTACCATTTTTATCAACACTACCTATAGACACTGCGTACTCCGCTTCTTCCTTGACAGCTTCTGCCATGGAATGTGCTGCTGTCTTTTCCCACCAATCGCAAACCGTATTATTAATTTCATTGTATAATGAAGGTGACATGATTGGTAGGGCTACTGCGGCAGTTAATGTTTTTAACTGATAGTAGCTCCCACCAGATGATATGATACCAGATACAATTTGATGATTCACTTCCATTCTATCTTCTTTCTTTTCAATCAAACACACAGTAAATTTCATACTACACATACTACATTTCATGATGAGTTTTGAGTCCAGACCAACTTTTACTTCACCTATTATACTGAGGTAACTTAACTTACAATCCATTGGACCGTGGTCCCCTATGGCCTGAAGAGCTTTAAAAAAAAAAGAAACGTCTACAACTCTACGCCCAACTTCCATTTCATCCACCTTTCCCTCTTGGTCGTTTTCAATAACTAGTTCCTGTAAAGAAAGATAATGGCTTGATTTTTTTTATAAAAAATAATTAAAAATTTAAAAAAATGCAAAAGAATTAATACAATATTAGGTTCCTGATGAATAGAAATTATAGTTTCTTTACGCATTAGGTATTGTTTTTTTATGACGTCACCTATTTGAACGTAAATTTTCTTTTGAGAAAGTAATTGAGAAGTATTTCGGTACTAAGGTGTTTGTCTCTCGATGAAAATAATAAATATTGCAAGAAAAAATCTATAGGTAGGTATTGAGATTTTGTCTTCGCCCATCACTAACTAAGTAGTTTATTTATTTATGTAACAAGTCTACAAGAATTACGTATAACAACTTACCTCTATACAGCGCGTAGCATTGTTGCTCAGAGTCTCGGCCCCAAGGTTTTCTTTATTTTCAATACTGGAAATATTATTCATCAATATTATCCACTTTTTATTTATTTTGTACAACCCTAAGCCAGACGCTAGGCGCCTCGCGTCTGTTTGGCGGGTATGTCGACAAAGTTGCGCTGTCGCCTACCTACTTCCACAATTTGACATATACCTACATGTTATTGTAGGTATATGTCTGAATCGGGCGATCTAAATCATATGACATATTCTATTAGCTTTGTAATGTACCCTGTTCAAATGCGATAATAAATAAGTAGGGAGGAACTTACATTTTATTCCGAGATCTTTTGGCTTTCATATTTTTATAATGCGTACAAAACTTTCTTTTCCCTGGCATGACACTCAAATTCAATCAGTCCTGCGAAAAAAATAGCCTATGTTACTCAGTGATAATGTAGCTTTCGAATGATAAAAGAATTATTAAAATCGGTCCAGTACTTTTTGAGTTTATTCGTTACATACAAAAATCCAAATCTTTCCTCTTTATAATACCTATTAGTGTAGATATTGTATTTTTTACGATTTATATCTAGTTCCATCATGGTTTTCTTTCAGACATTCATTATATCGATACTTTCTACTAACTGAAAATAAATTAATTATAAAAATGTTATACTTACAGTTTTTTACAAAAAACACAAATACACAATACGTAATTCTGCTGTCTGCAGCCGACAAGCGTGGTGTCGCGTTCACTTACAGAAAGGAACTGCCGCTGTTGACCACCGAGATTGCACGAATGAAACGAACGTTTTATCCCATACATTTGTGTATGAAAAATTTACCTTAAAATATATCTAGATTTTAGGGCTTTAAAAGAGGAAGTCTTTGTTTGTAAAGGTATAAAAAAAGTATACAGCTATACTTATTGGTTTCTTCAGTGTTCAAAAAGTGTTTCTTTTTATCAATTTGTGTTGATTTATGGGGTTAAATCTGAAAAATACGAAGTCATGTTTTTGCATTTTTACTCAATTTTGTGCGTTTGTTGACGTTTATTATAAAACAACTATTAGGTTTAAGAGTTTAATTTAAGCATGAACATACTTATTGGTCTTTGATTGTAATATATACAAATTATCATTGATATCAATCATATGTAAATAGGTTAAATATGAAAAATCGTAACACTCTTTTCGGTGATTTTCACGATCTACACCCTTAATAACTTTCGTACCTTTCTATAGACGATATGTTATTCCCAATTAATCAATGTATCCTCACACCAAGTTTCATCAATATCGAACCTATCGAACAGACCCTATTCGTTACAAATAAAAGACTTTCGTCTTTATAATATTAGTAGACTATCTTCAAAAAGGCAAAATCTCTACGGATATCAGCTTTTAAACAATAATTTCCCATGCGATGAAATGAGAGCTTAAAAAGATTAACCCCTGTTACTTTAAATAATACTGGCTGCGCCCGCGCACCCGCGTCAATCCCGATCCCGTGGGAATATCAAAATAAAAAGTTGCCTATAGCCTGCCTCGATAAATGGACTAACCAACACAAAAATAATTTTTCAATTCGAATCAGTTGTTCCTGATTATCGCGTTCAAACAAACAACTCTTCAGCTTTATAATATTATTATAGATTATTTCTCCCTTTCTCACGTTTTTTACAAATGACAAATGTGCGCCTGATGCAAAAAAAAATTTAACGTATGTTGATTTTTAGTTTTTAAATGATTGATTATAATTTTAGGAAATATACTGTATAGAACCGGAAAAATCTGACGATACGCGATTAGAAGTGTTGTCATGGCGAAATAAACCAGTATCAAACTTCGGAGCCATGATGGCTGTCCAGCAGATATCGGAGGTCAAGGCGCCTGCCCTTGGGGAAGTAGAGGCTGTCAATTCTAAGGCTTTAGGAAAATCTGCAGTTGCTGAGGTTTGTATAGATAGCACTAATATAAATGCGAAAGTTTGTAAGAGTGGATATGTGTTGGTACTGGGTGTATTTATTGTTCAATAACTTGTATATTTTTATCCCGATATTACGGGTTTTGGGAATCGCGGGGCACATATTATTACTGAGAGTAGTGGCGAAGTATTACTATGGCGTTCGATTGAAAACATCTAGGGACGCAAAGTCGACACGTAAGGTCATAGAGAAAAACGGAAGAAGTTGGTCCTGACCTGATTAAGGCATCAAGAGCAATATTTTTAGTGAAATTTTGGAAAGGGCAAAGTCAAGTCAAAGTCAAAAAATATTATTCCTTTGGATGCTTAATACATTTGTACATAGATCACATAGAAACGTCTTAAAAACTTAAAGGCTTCTTGTAAACCACAACGAAATAAACGATGTCAAGAAAATGTCACTTTCTGTCCGGCTCGAGAAAATCACGTAACGTATGTTTAAAGACCACAAACACTTTATGAACGACTAGCTGCACCCCGCGATTTCACCCGCATAAGTCCCGATCCCGTGGGAATATCAAAATGAAGAGTAGCCTTCCATGATAAATGGACTATCCAACACAAAAATAAATTTTCAATTCGATCCAGTTCTTTCTGTAATTAGCGCGTTCAAACAAACAAACAAACTCTTCAGCTTTATAATATTAGTATAATACATCACGTCTCCGTTCCTTCCAAGGTTTTGTCCCGTTACGTATGCGACCTTTACTAAAAACCCTGTTTTATATATTACAGACTAGCTGCGCCCCGCGGTTTCACCCGCGTTTGTCCCGATCCCGTGGGAATTTTTTCTCACCTTTTAAACCTTCCCTAGACCTCCACGAATAATTCAAGACCAAGATAAGATAAATCCGTTCAGCCGTTCTCGAGTTTTAGCGAGACTAACGAACAGCAATTGATTTTTATATATAAGATTAAGATATATGTTAAATAAAATTGCGCAATTTGTTTTAATTCCATTTTCTCTCCACAGATCGCATCCGCAGCACCACATATGTTACCACCGCTAAATCTCCTAAGCGCGTCCTTCCTAGAAAAAATATCCGGACTAAAAACAAAACACAAGGAAGAAACCAGTGACGGTGAAGAGTCCGCCAATGAAGAAGATAGAGATGAAATGTCTAGTGAAGATGAAGAAAAGATAGAAGAGGAAGAAATTATAGAAATAAAAGAGCCAATTACGCCTCCAGCAATGGAATTATGGGCGCCTAATTATGATGCTGTGAAACAGAAAAAGTTACATAGAATATGTAAAGATATGTTCTTAGATACTGATGCTACTGGAGCTATATTTGGGGTATAGTACAGTCTTATTTTTTAAGCCTGAATCAATCTGTCTGTGACATCGTCCGAAACGCTGGAACCGATTTTTATATTTTTATGGCCTAACAAATAATTTGTTAAATAAATTTGACGATACAAAGTTACATTGTCGTATAATTTTTATTACTGTACGTGCCTACGCCCTACGATCACTTCTGTTTGCAGTCATTTTTTATTTATTCTTTATTTCTTTTTTTTCCTATTTTTTTCTTTATTGTGTAACACGATAATCATTTTGATAACTACTTGGTTAGGTGTCTAAATTGTCTTAACGCCACCTACCGGATCCAACTGTGAATCTAAACCGTGGATGGTTTAGATTCACAATTTCATTCACAATTGGATCCGGTAGGTGGCGTCAAACAAAAAATGTTATCGAAATCGGTCTAGCTATTTACAAGATTTTGCAAGACAACCCACGGTAAAATTTCTAAATAGGAAAATAATAAAAACGAAAAAGAATTGTCAGGAAATAAAAGTCTAAAGTTACTAAAAATTGAATACAAACATACGCGTGTGGGGTTTGCCTCACATTTAGCAGCAGCACTGTTAACGTGCTTATAAAATAAATTAAAACAATTTATTTGGAAAATACTAACTAGAAACAATAAATAGGTAAAAGTGTAAATATTACATGCTATCCTATAAAAAATACTAAATTAAACAAACTTATCATTTCATTCATTCATTAATCTAAGGCTTAATAGATTGATTTATATATTACATAAACGGAAATAAATCATATTCTGTTTAATAACTGCGACATGCAAGTATCCGCATCATCAGAATAATCTGGGTCAAAGTCAATGTTGCAAATCTTTTTATTATATTTTGCTCAATGCATACTTATATCCAACTGCTAAATCTAGTCGCAATAGATATAATTCTCATGGTGTTTTCATGCAAAAAGAAGACCTCTGGGGCGGATAAACTCTAAGTCTGAGTGTTTCTGAAGGTGTTTACAAAAGAAAAGTATTTAATCAGTTTTCTGGTCACCGTAACACAAGCCTAATGTGCCTGTGTGCAAAGTCGTTAATTGTTTCATCACATAAATGTGTTCGTTCTTCATTTTATAAGTAAACATAATAAACTGTGTTACAATAATAATATTTTTGAGAAGCATAGTGTAATAATTTAAAGTCTTTTATCATTTATAAATGTTTGAAAAGTAAATGCAAAGAGACATTCCAAATATTGTTCAACAAACATCTTATCAATTTACTGGATTGACACAGACGAAGTTACCTCTACGTTTATTATTAGAGAGACTCAAAATTACAGTGTAATAGAGATATTTCAGTATCTTTTCTATTGTTTTTCATACCAGAGGTGTTGGAAGCCGTTGAGAAGATAAGCGAAAGGCTTATCTTCTCTACGGCGAGTTGGGAATAGAATCAGTTGCCTGCATCTGTCTTTCCTAATATGTACGTACTGTAAGATCTATTAGATCTTTTGTTTGTCAGGATTTCGCGTTGTGGAGAAAGTAGCAAAACAAAAACTTGATTTCACTTGGTATATTTCATGGAAAAATACAATCGAAAAAATTACGTCTGTCTGGTAAAATTTAGACGCAGCTAAAAGCAAGTTAATCAATTTTATACTAATAAATTTTGCTAGTGATCAGGGTCATAACAGTACGTCTTCAAGTGGCGAGTGAACAGGTATCTTCTAGGAAAGCGTGCTACATCTTAGACCGCATCGTCACCTATGACCAGGCAGATGTGGTAATGGTCAAATGCTGACCTATCATTTGTAAAAAAAAAAGTTTCGACGCGTAAAAACTTTGCCTTGAAATACGTCGAATGTGAGTTGCTAAGGTGTTTCGTCTATTACAGTATGGACTTTTCATATCTTTGTTTGCTATACTGTAGCTATGATTGTTGCATTCTTGAAGAAACGATGAAGAGTTAAGCTGCACCTTTTTTGTAAATGTTTAATAATTCTATTAGTTCAAAATGGAGCTCCTCGATGAAGATGAAATAAAAATATTATTGAAAAATAATTTCGGTAATGCTAAATTAATACAGTGGAAATATAAAGAATTCGACGAGAAGAACATCGGTTATTTAGGCGATCACATAAAATTGATATTGCAAGTGGAAGATCATGGAACTAATGAGATACCGTTGTTTGTAAAATGCATGCCGAGAAACGATGAGTGGAAATCTGAGTATTTGAAAGAAATGAGATTTTTTAAGAAGGAGTACGTGATGCTGAGTTCTTTATTCAAGGATTTTTCTGGTGAAGAAGGTAAGAATCATATTTACTAATTAGATATTTCTCATAAATCAAAGTGCTATCCTATGCATTTGATTATAACAATCCTATTTTACAATTTGTCTCGAATTCTACAGGTAAAAATAAATGGCGTCCGAAACTTCTCCACATAAGAGAAGATCTATTCGTTTTCGAAGATGTCAACCAGCTGGGCTACAAAATGCCACATTATCGAGACACCATGCCCATCGATGAAATAAAAGCCACTGTCAAAGCTTTAGCACGATTTCACGCAGCGTCATACATACACGAAGAGAGAATTAGTAAAAAACTTGGTAAACCATACCGAATTTGGGAAGACTATAAGGAATATTTACAGGAACCATCGCAAACAGAATGGCGTGATATCGGTGAAAAAGCTATAAAAGACTTCTTGAAGGTGTTTTCGAAATATAAATCTATACCTAATTTTGAACAGAAACTTGATACGACCATCCGTAAACTGTTTAATGGTGCTTGGTTTCTGATGCAGCCTGCCAAAGAATACCGCAACGTAGTCGTCCACAGAGATCTCTGGACCAATAACATATTTATTCGGCACCAAGCTAACGGCCCTCACATATTATTCGTTGATTTCCAAACAGTATTATATGCCTCACCAATGCTCGATCTTACATCACTTCTATATTTCAACACAAATAAAGCAGATCGGAAAAAGTTTGGCGAAGAATTTATAAATATTTATTACGACGCTTTAAGGTCTAATTTAGATGAACATGACATCGATATCAATGATATATTTAACAAAGATGTTCTTTTGAAATCTTATAAGGAAAGTGTTGTGTTTGGCATGACTCAAGCTTCGTTGATTGTTCCTATAACAGCTATGGATAGTAAAAGGAAAGAAGAAATATTCTGTGACCCTGACCGTATTGTGAAAGCTAACTTGGAATCAAGAAGTGAAGAGTTTATAGAAACAGCACAAAATGATATAGATTACAGAAATCGTGTAATAGATCTTCTTGATGACATCGTCGAAACTTTTGTTTTGGATGATTTTTAAATTGTAATAATAATACGTACAATAAGTTAATAGTTCTATCCAAATCGGAGATTGTCTATGGCTGCATTTTATAATGCAAACTAGCTATTCACACAAGCTAAAAGTAGCCTAGCTATTTCTCATACTATTTACGAATGCATGATTGGCATCAATTCATATTCAATAACATGTAAATTACTTAATGATAAATTAGTAGAGTATTTCATATGAATAAAAATATATTATGTAAGTATTCACTAATTGCATTGATTTATTAACTAGATACGTCTACGAATGGATAGTACATAAAGTTGTCTTTTAAAATCTACCGCTACAGACTATAAATAAGCATGATATTTCTCATGATATTCTAAACATATTTACCATAGGTAGGTACGTCAATTGACAGGTTATTCAACTTTGTAGTTCGCTGCGGTTGGCTCAACATGTAAACATCGCAATAAAACACGTTTTGAGATTGTTTAAGTCATTTGAGCGTTATTTGTAACCTCAAACTGAGCAGAATATATTTATTTAAAGAGTTACATTTCTAAATACCTGCTTAATCGACTGAAACACAAGTGAATTGTGTTTACAAGTCGCAAACCTTTTTGGAAATTATTCAGGTGAGTTCTTATAATTGTTAATCTTGGAGATTCATGTTTATTTAAGATATGACAGTAGAGTCATGCAAATTAGAAATTTAAAAAAACTTTTTCAGTTTCCTACTTGAAGAAAATGGAAAACGAACCTGATTTAAATAAATATATTACTAAAGAAGATATTCAACGTATCATAGCTAAACATGACGGAAATGAAGGCGAAATTGTTGACTGTTATTCGATATTTAACGCCAGTGATAAAACGCTTGGGTTTCTTTGCGATTATTGGAAAGTCAAAGTAAAACTTCAGAGTAAAAGGACTTTAAATTATTTTTTAAAAGTGATTTCTGTAACTAACAAAGCCAAAGCTGATACAGTTAAGGACCTAGATCTTCTTGGAAAAGAAATGTTTTTCTACAAAGTTATTACAGAAATTATCAAGGTTCCAGGTAAGAAAAGGTCAGATAATTAATTAAACTAAAAAAAAATGAGAAAATATATTTAAAACAATATGTGACCTAACAAAGAGCCCTGAGGTATGCCTTGTAACTATTTACCAAAAAAACTCAGTACCTTCTTGATTCATTAAAAAAATCTGTTTTCCTTTTTAGGTTTAAAACCTTGGAGTGCTAAATTCATAACCGGAATAGAAATAGCTTTAGTGTTTCAAGATGTGGAAGCCATTGGTTATAAACTACGCGACAAATTCAGAACTTTCGACGAATCCCATATGTTAGAAGCACTCAAAACCTTAGCTAGGTTTCATGCATCTTCAATTATTTTTGAAGAAGAAAAGACCAAAGAATTAGGTCAAAGATATTCACTAAATGATTACTTCGAAACACAATTAGGAAAAGCAGGTTACGAAGATACGGATCCTTGGTATCTTCAATGCATGTACGGTGCTTTAGAAGGGTTTAAGAAATTTTCAAAATACACCGAAAACGAATTAAAATCAGTGGAAGATAATTGGAAGAAAGTATGGTTAGAGGCTCTAAGTCTGTCCGATGCTTCTCCTGTCCACAAAAATGCGATATGCCATCGAGATTTATGGAATAACAACATTATGTTTCATTATACGAATGGGCAGCCAGACGATTGCATTTTAGTAGATTTTCAGGCAGCTAGATATCAACCTCCTGCTGGTGATGTCATGCTCTTACTTTACAGTAATTTAGATCCTAAATACCGGGAGGAAAACTTAGACTTCTTCTTAAACTTTTACATTGAAGAGTTGCATAAAATTTTGGAGCGAAGTGATGTAACTCCTGATGGGATTAGTAAGGAAAACTTTTTTGAATCTGCGAAAGAACAAAGAAAATGGGGTATTGTGATATGGGCGTGTTTGCTACCCCTGGCTTGGATTAGTGACGAAGACACTTTTAAGTATTTTGGTGATACGGCTAGATTTGACTACATAGTAAATAAGAACAAGGCGTCATTTATTATTGAAATGATGGAGACTAGTCAAGAGTATAAAGAAAAACTTATGGATGTATTTGATGAGATAGTTGAAAGATATTGTAAATAAGTAAGTATAGTTCTAACTATACTGTGAATAAATAAATATTTATGTAGCTCCAACGACAAAGTTTGCTATCATGTCATGTGCTCACAAATAATTCTTATCCTGATAATATTTTGTGTAACAAACATATATTACTGTGTATCTGTATTTAACCACATGTCGTTTATTTAACAACACTGTACTACTTAGTTATCTTTAACTAATGCCATGATTGCCTACCACCGATATTTGTTGTTGGGCTTAAAAAATGATAACTTCGTATCAACACTATGTATACATACAAGATAATTATAAATAGATATGTGTTCAACTAACTACAAAGGAATAACAACATTACTGTTTGAAGTTTAGTTCAGATACCTACATAGCGTTTCCTCAAAATGAGTATCTCAGAAACTTATGGTTGTAATTCATACGTAACGGAAAAACATGTCGATTTAATTGTATCTAAAGATAGAAAGAGTAATGGTGAATCGGTCGAAGAATACAGTATAAGAAATGCTAGTGATAAAATGCTCGGATTCCTGTGCGACTATTGGAAACTAAAAGTTCACCTGGCTCCAAGTAAAAGAGTGTTACATTACTTTATTAAAGCTATTTCAATTACGAACGAAGCCAAAGAAAAAATTGTAAAGGAACTAAATTTGTTTGAGAAAGAGTGCTTTTTCTATGAAGTTATCAAGACAACTATTTACGTTGAAGGTATGTTTTATTTAAATCTTAATCATTTTACTTATTATAATCGAAAATATTGAAACCTTATTATGTTTTTTTTTTTCATAAAGGTTTGAGATCATGGAGTCCTTGCTTCATAACAAGATTAAACAATGCTATAGTGTTTGAAGACACGAACGTCCAACAATACAAACTCAGAGACAAATTTCTAAGGTTCGACATGGCACACGCGTTGGAAGCCTTAAAAACATTAGCAAGATTTCATGCTTCCTCTTTAATTTTCGAAGAAAACAAGAGTGCTGAATTATGTCGGTATTACACTTTAATCGAGGATTTTGTAAAAATCCAAGGGCATAGCGGTTACGAGAAATCAGATAATTGGTACAATCTATGCATGGAAGGAGCCTTAACAGCTCTGAAGAAATATTCCAAATACAATGAGGAAGAAATCAAAATAATTGAAAATAAAATTAAAGATGTATGGGATTCAGCTTTGGATCTAGCAGAACCCATCGATGGATATAGAAGTGTGATTTGCCACAGAGATCTTTGGAATAACAACTTGATGTTTCATTACGGTCTGGATGGGGAACCTGATGATTGCTTGTTAGTTGACTTTCAAGCGGCCAAATACATGCCTCCAGCCGGTGATGTAATGCTTCTTTTATGCTGCAACGTAGACCCTACCTTCCGAGAGAATAACTTAAACATCTTTTTGAACTTTTACCTTCAAGAACTGCATAACATTTTAAGTGAGAATGGAGTTAACCCTGATATAGTTAGTAGAAAAGATTTTTATAAGTCTGCTAATGAACAAAGGAAATGGGGGCTTGTAATATGTGCATGTTTGATGCCCCAATTTTGGATTAATGATGACGATACGACAAAGATATTTTCTGATACAGAACAGTTTAATGAAATACTTAATCAGGACAAAGCAGGCTTTATAATAAAAATGATGGAAGTTAATAACGATTATAAAATGAAGTTATTAGAGATTTTCGAAGAAATTTCTGATAGGTATTGTTTGTAAGAAGTCTTATTTTATTTTAACTTAAATAAGTTTTCAGTGAAAAGTTTTCGCATACTGATGTTAATTTTGTAATTAGATTTAATTATCAAAAGGTAATAAAAACACACATAAATTCACTACGTAATTTATTGCAATCCAATTAGGTAGGTACAACAAACAATAACAAAGATAAAGAAAATAAACCTATATCGCTGATTTCAAATACAATTCCTACTTTCTAAAATTAACAGGTTTAGTACCAAAATAAGTCCAGTCCCAATTCCTAGAGAATTTCGTATCATGAATACTACGAGCTCCGAACTTTCTGTGCCAAGGATCGTCGTCACGTTGGTTATAGATGTCGCAAAATGGACGGATTAAAAGAATGTAGACAAGTTCCACGAAGCTCAGGAGGCTTGCTCCGAGGAAGAGACCACCGGTTCCTCCAGTAGACACTGCAACCAAAGGTAAATCACAGATAATAATTAAGCAGCAAAACTTCGTATTTCGTCTTTTTATCTTTAAGCTACTCTTTTGTTTTTATAAATTAGTGTTTCTATGCCAAAATACCGACTAAGTAGGTACAGTCACATTACCAATTATCTGAATCCCATGTGATCCAGAGCTCATTAGCATATCTGTAAAAAATATAGTATTTACCTATTTTGTTATTTTTTCATGTTGTATATTGTATTGTATAGTATATTGTTTAAAAAAAAAAGAATCAGGTACCATGATTTTACAACCATTTGCGAATGAGCTCTAAGTCACGTGGGGTTCAGCTTATTGGTAATGTGACTGTACCAATTTAATAAAATAAATAAATATATCTTAATTTGCTAAAACTTATACGAATACTTAGAGGAATACTTTTGATCCCCGTACAAAGATGAGCTTGAGTGGCTGGGAGGCCTAGATACACCATTACACAAAACAAAATGAGATATACCTATAGGAATTCACTCGTGTATTTCTGTTTATGGTAGTGCAAATTAAAAATAAACTATTATCTCTAATTACAAACAAATATTGCTATCTAAAATTACATACTTATTTTTAACAGACAAATATCTATACTTATATTATAAAGCTAAAGAGTTCGTTTGTTTGTTTGTTTGAACGCGCTAATCTCAGGAACTACTGGTTCGAATTGAAAAATTATTTTTGTGTTGGATAGTCCATTTATCGAGGAAGGCTAAAGGCTACTTTTTATCCTGATATTCCCACGGGATCGGGAGTTACGCGGGTGAAACTGCGGAGCGCTGCTAGTTTGTTATAAATCATGCTATCAGCTTACCGACTAAATCTAGCACTCCTCGCACCACGTTTCTTCGATATCTCTCGCTTGGTAACATAGCCAGTTGAATTTCCACAGTAGCGTAGCTTTGTGACGTGACTATTTTGAAGTCCTTTACTATAGATATCTCAGCTTCCGTGCATGAAGGCAGGCAGTTGCAGTAGAGTCCGGTACGGGATGACCAGGGTGCTTTGAGAACCTAGAATTAATTGATAATAACACTGCTCCAACTCTTCCTTAGGCTTCTAAGGTTCTTATTTCTTAAGGTCTATAGACTAGAACAGTAACAGAACCTCGAGCATTTGGTGTTTTTGGACGAAGTTCCTTATCACGCGTTGCGAAAGGGGGCTAGACGGAAAAAAAATAAGACCAAAAGTTGTAACGACACTTTTTTCTATAATTGTAAGCCTTGCGTTTCTCTGTCTCTCTCTCTCATAGAAAGCAATTACTAAAATTGAGCCTACTGATTAAGTTTATATTACATTATATTTGTTAATAATAATAAAAAAAATATAAATAAAAAAAAAATTACAATTCCGTCACTAATTAATCGAAAGGAACTTCGTTCCATCCGGGTGTCCCCTCACACCTCTCAAGTTTACTTTTTTTATTCGAACCAAACTTCGAGCTTTTGCCTTGCATTTTCCTGTATTGTACCATTCGTAAGAATGTTACATTACACATAGAAATTCTCGAGGGTAAAAACTCTATTGTCTCTATCTTTACTTATCTAGTTTCAAGTGTTTTCGGACCAGTTTCCTTTGAAAACTTTTTGTTTAACCACCAGCAAAAATATCAGCCGAGATCAAAGTCTTTTCAGAAGCATTGTGTTGAGATTTAAATATGCTTTTTACTAGAATTAATACTATGAGTTTGACGACCTAGTTGGCACAACGGTCACGATCCCGAACTGCCAAACATAGGGTTGCGGGTTAGATTCCCGCCTCAGACAAGTATTTATGCTTAGTTAGATATTTGTCTGTAGTCTAGTTGTTTCTATTATTATAAGTATATATTTACAAAAGAAAAGTATATAAGTAGTATATGCGTTGTCTAGCACCCATAACACAAATCTAGTTACTTAGCTTGGGGCTAGATGGCAATGTGTGGAATGTGCTGCAATATTTATTAATTTTATTATGACTTACCGTAAGAACGTTAACATTATTGTTCAAACAAATAATACCACTGATATTACACTTATGATGCTCAGGCACATGTGGTATGAAATAGTTGGAACAGTTACAGAGTTTTAACTGCGCATCTCTTCTACATTGCACGGTGCAGGCGGTGTAGGAGTAGTAACGGTAGACCTCCAAGAAGTTCTCGTCTATGTACCGACATTTACGCTTGTGTGGCGCTATCATACGAGCTCCGACGTCATTCTCTATGTTACGGATTGTAACATGACGTCTGTAATCAATAATTTAATCACATTATGTAGCTGTTTTCGATCGTCTTTTGTTTCCATTTCGATCGTTTTTTCTTTTTTTCATACGTCTTTTAGAATGTTTTTTTTACGATTTTTTTTTTGTCTGACAAATAACAGCTGCAAGCACGCTTAAAACTTGACAATTAAATATGCTAATTTTTACATGACCATTTATAAAGTTGGACTCATGCGAAGACTTGTAACGATGTTTCAATAAGTTGAAATCCTGATAATGTAGGACTCATGCGAACAAACAAAAAAAATCAATCAATCCACTTTATTTGAGGTGTGAAACAAACTATGACTGATGCAATACAAAAGAGGAAACGAAGACGATGCTATAAATAATCCTATTTGTGTATTATTTGTTACCACAATTGCAGTACTACTGTAATATTTATTATCTTATTATCATAAATTAACTTGTTAGGGGTACACCTACCGAAACTATAGTCGGAGTAAGGACTATGATTCCTTAGATGTCTCCTGTCATTAGATATATGTTAGGTATTAGTATTATTCGTTATATATATGATACTAGCTTTTGATATATGATACCGCGACTTCGTCCGCGTAGAAATCGAAAATGTACCAAATAAAGAATCCCGTTGTCCCATACAAACTTTGCCCCCCTTTTTTACCCCATAAACACAAATATAACATATTTATACCTCAAGTCAATAATAGTTTATTTTATAAGAGTTCATACTATACATCTATTAAAATTTACAATCATCTACCGTTCCACTTGAAAGAACTCAATGGTATCATTTTCCATAAAAAACTAAAATCCTGGTTATTATCTAAGGTTTTTATAGCTTATCGGAATTTTTCGATAATGACGAAAAATAATAGATTACCTTAGTGTGTACCTGTACTAATTTAGTATAATTAGTGTTTTAAGTTCTAAGCATCTATGTTTTTATTATTGTATGCTCGAAATGAGTAATCTGTTGGAACCATGTTATTTGTAAGATCTTTATGTACACAGATTGAACAATAATAGTACATTACGATATAAGTGTGGTAAATTGATCTTTGCATAGAGGCGGTTTATGACGCGCGAGCGGTAGCGAGCGTGTTAAAGAAGCCAAGCTGCAAAGATCAGTTCCACACGTATATCGTACGACGTTTTTTATCACAGTTGCGAATAAAAGAAAAGACTTGAAAAGAAAACAAAATAATAATTAACAATATATTTGTGATAAGTCTATGTCTACATTTTTTTAAGGCAATATTTTTTTGTTAATTGTGCTCCTTTGTTTTTGCGTCGGGGGTTAAGAACAAAATACAATGGTACGGAAAAACAATGTATTTAAGTAAAGAAAAAAACAAAAAATAAGCAACTCAATTTTTAATCGTTTTCTAAGTCATTATCACGTAAAATTTTCGTTCGTAAACCGACTTTAGAGACAACCATCATCAGGCAATAATGTAAAAAATATGTAGATGTGTGTAAGCCCGAGAGGCGGGAACTAGAGTTACCTTTATATTGTGTGCCTTTAACATCTGTTATTTACCTAGTTCCACAGACAATAAATTCATTTCATTTCATTTCATTTCATTTCATTTCATTTCACCATTTTTGCTAGCTAAAAAACTCTATGGTACCTACCTTTTCGGGATAACTTTACAGCACTAGTTAACAAATCTAAAACGCACGCGTGCATAATATGTTGGATTATGAGCCTAAAAGCCGTTGAATAAGATCCACTTTATGAGCAACTGTGATAAAAAACAATATATTTAAGTAAAGAAAAAACAAAAAATAAACAACTCAATTTTTAATCGTTTTCTAAGTCATTATCACGTAAAATTTTCGTTCGTAAACCGACTTCAGAGACTACCATTTTTGCTAGCTAAAAAACTCTTTGGTACCTACCTTTTTATAGATCAAAACAGTATGTAATTAGCAGTAAGATACGTATTTAACCTATCGGGATAACTTTACAGCACTAGGTTGTCAATATAAAACGCACGCGTGCATAATATGTTGGATTACGAGCCTAAAAGCCGTTGAATAAGATCCACTTTATGAGCAACTGTGATAAAAATTATATTCTATTCTATTCATAAGGGGCAGATTTTCGAAAAATCCTTTCTTTTCAGATGCCTAGGTCAGACAACGAATACAATAAACCCCTCCAAGTTTCAGGTCTCTACGATCAGCAGTTTAGGCTGTGCGTTGATACGCCAGTCAGTCATTCAGGACAAAGCATTTTATATGTAAAATCAATGTTCAAAAGTCCACCGGCACCGTAACGTTAACAATCCTGTGCAGCACTATTTGAACATTATAACAACGTGACCTGTGGATCGAACCCACGTCGGTTGGTGTAGCGGGTGGCGGCTTATACCACTCGGCCAACTAAATACATAGCTAACATGTTTTTTTTTTATATTAATTATGGCTTCGCACGGCTTGTGGATTTAACCAGTGTCAAGTTATATTTTGCATCAAATTATGATCCGATTTTTCATAAATCGGGCCTAAAGTGTTTCAAAACAGTCAAAGTCGTCATAGTCCGTCAAGTCAGGTGCTATAGTAAAGCGGTGTCAAGTTTACCATAACCTTAATAGGAGATTTGGAGGCAAAGAGAAAACTTCATGTTTGACACTGATTTTTACTTTCACTACACTTGTGCACTTTCACAGAACTAAATTGAATAACATTCCACCAGAATTATACAATTCAACTCGGGTTACAACTAAGTTTCATGAAAATAAAACTGCAGCACGACATGTTGTTAACTCGTTCCCGCCAAAACTTCAGCTAACATGTTGAAAATAATAATCACACTGAGTACTTTTAATTCAAGTTTATCTGTAACGGCTATTAGAAGAAGGTCGTAAGTCCAATACTTGTTGATAGTATTATGGTAGCAAACTGATAGTGGACTTATGACACATACTGTACCTACCCATAGATTTTATGTTATGTATTATTAGAAAGTTAAAAAATGCCTTATTACTTGTAGTAAAGGTCCGGTCCAACATTCAGCACATCGGAACCGATAGTAGTGAGAGCCGGGACTCCTTCCTCGTTCAGAACATAAACGTTACCGGTCACTAGCGCGTTGAACTTTAAAATTCCAGGTCCCGTAGTCCTGTTGCTTATCATTGACAAATTTGGTGGGTTCGCTTCCCTGAAAAATATAAAAAAAGTGCAGTCATTAAGGTGCAAGGGTACCGGCGCTCTCTCTATACAAACGTAGTCGACTGTTTCCTCCCTGGATAATGACACTAGCACAAATATTTTTGTGCCATAAAACCTATAACTGGCATGACTATGTCCCTATGCTTTTTTTTTTTTCATTTTCTAATTATCATAGAAATTAAGATTTAAAAACAAAAAAAACTTGAGAGGTGTCTAGGGACACCCGGATAGAACGAAGTTCCTTTCGATTAATTGGTGAAGGAATTGTAATAAAATCAAAAAGTATCGTTACAACGTTTGGCCTTAATTTTTTTCATCTAGCCCCCTTTCGCAACGCGCGATAAGGAACTTCGTTCCAAAAACATAGGGACATGGTCATGGCAGTTTTAAGTTTTATGCAACAAAAATATTTGCTCTAGTGTCGTTATCCAGGGAGAAAACAGTCGACTACGTTTGTATGGAGACAGCTCCCGGTACGCTTTCCTCTTAATAACGACGTTAGCTCATTCGTTTACGGTTACCTTCCTTGAATAGTATTAATGGCAAAGCAAGTACCAAGCTCAGTATCTATAGGTCTAAAATACTTGCAACAGTCAAAATGAACTCCATTCCAGGTACAGTCTGATAAAGCTTCTTCACAAGTGCTTCTCACCTAAAAGAAAAAGATCTCTTTGAATGGTAATAAGAACTTCAAAAAGTTTTAGTCAAGTTTAGTCATGCAAAATTTCATCTCAATTGGTTACCGGGAAGTGGCTCAAAATTAAGTTGCAAGATTTGACCCGAAAAAACATAAATACATACACTGCAAGTTAAATAAAAGCTTTTAAAAACATATTTCTTACTTACTAAATTTGCGTAATAGGTGAGATTAGAATGAAAACATTCGGGTAGTGGATTTTCCAAGTTACAAAACTCTGAAGTATAATAGGTAATCCCTTTGAAATAGACAATTTCTTTGAACACCTCCTCCATGTTGAAATCATGATCTTCTCCCCATAAACTGAAACCATACACCGACCGGTCACTTTCGGCCTAAAGATCAAAAGTTACGTGTTGTCTTTAAAAAGGTAGGTATGATTAAATTACACAACAAATTCCTCCTTATTTTCAACTTACCCATCAGAAAGTTCTTCAATACGTTTTGTATTGTCCGTTTCACAAATGACCACCGATGGGAATTGCGTGTTCCAATCTTTGTAAGTTGTCTCCACCACAAAAGATATTGGATTGTTTTGGAAAGAGTCGTATTGTGCTGCGATCAGCATTATTGAACCATACCAGGATAAAACCACGAATATTGACCAGAATATTCTGGAAATTTTAATTTTTTTTTTACGCAAAATAGGCTTGCATTTCACCTCATCTCACCTTATTGGAAGTTACGATGAGGTCGAGGACGTAGCATACTCGAAAAAGAGAACTGCATGCCTGGACAACATGATGGAACGCGACGGATAACTTGGCACCATGATTTTGTCCAGGGGGTGGTGTTAGAAACCGTCGACCTACCACCGCTTGATTGTCTGCTCCTTTACCTCCACCCAGGGGTTATATGTGGGACATAAAAAGCTAAATCCTACAGAAGCAAGCAAACTTGAACCCCAAAAACATTTAATGACCATTATCCATCTCTCTGAAGATCAAAGGCAGTTAAAGAAAGAAAGAAGTCAAATTAGAGGCATAATGGCTCCTAAAATCTCTTAACACCAGGCAAAGCATGTCATAAAGCTTAAAGTCGTTACCTAAATAAGTCGTAGGTATTACCTACCTTTCTGTCCAATGTCGTTTCGGATCAGCTATAAATCTAAAACCATGCAGAGTAGTGGTTTTGGGCAGACTCTTGATACCATTCCACCAGATTTCGAAATATCTTTTCAGAGATTCTGTTGTATTATTCATTTTTTACCCTCGACCATTCTGTTTCGAAATTAGAACCGAAATAAAACTTCAGTTATCTAACAACGAATATTTTATTTTGTAATAATTCACAATGAAAACATAAATATAAAACTATCTTTTACCATTCGATCGTAATCGTGCGTGAGAATTGCACAAGTGTTTGATTGGAACAATTAGTTCTAATGACATTCTAATAGCCTACATAGAAGCTAATAGTCTACTCTTATCAAATCTGAATATCATAGTATAGAAAAAAAAGAAAATAGGTCATTATTTGAGTTATGTCTATCAATCCTAGTAAACTACTTATAATAATGATTTAAACCTACTAAAAACGTTTGCAGATTTACCATAAGCGCCGGATCTAGGTACGAAATGTAGGTCATTCAACCCAAAAATACTCTATCACAAAAAACCCCTAAAAGGTGCATTTAGAACGTGCATTTTTAGACTAAAATATCTTTACCTATTTATACTTTTATAAGTTTTATTTAAGCTGCTTTTTAGATGTCTTAAGTTTAACATGGTTAGCGAACTGCGTAGACTGAGTCAATTCATTCCAATAGATCGGCCTATACCTAGCCACAAGACCTGTATTAATGACTTCTACTGAACTTGCAAATAGGATCTTGCCTCTGCGTCGTTTTCTCACTTCTCTTATAAACTTGATGGTGAAGAAATATATGAATTCAAGTACTGATACAAAACTGAAGCCGGTCACGAAACCGCACGTGGAACCGATGTTACCTGAGAAAAGTTCACAATTAAGTTAAATTAGGTAGGCACTTACATTAGACTCGCTTGCATAATAATATAATACATATTAGTGTAACCCAAGGATTGCTAACACGATGTAGAGCTTATTTTTTGTCATAAAAGCTATAATAACTTTGGACTGCATATGAGGACTTCGTATCATTTTCGTCAGCGGACAATGTGGAAAAATAACTGATTATCTAACTAATCACCAGCAAAACTACCAAACAAAGGTTTCTAATGTATATTATTAGTAAGTATATTTATAAAAGAGAAAAAGCCTCATCAAAACTACATGAACTACTAGTCTCAAACTTCGTATGGGGGTTCGTTTTAGGACGTAGGGGAACACTAATCTATACCTACTATAATATTATAAAGCTGGACAGTTTGTTTGTTTGTTTTTTGAACGCTCTAATCTCAGGAACTACTGGTTCGAATTGAAAAAATATTTTTGTGTTGGATAGTCCATTTATCGAGGAAGGCTTTAGGCTCGATAATACTTTTTATTTTGATATTGATCGGGAGTTACGCGTAATTATATAAAGTTGTTTAACATTTCTATTAGTTTCGATAAAATACCTAACCTAGTAATACCATTAGATATACCTGGTATTTCACATGTTTCGCACGAGTTTGTTTACGTAAGGTTCGGTCTCCTCCGGTGAAGGTAAAGTAGGTGGGTAGCTAATATTTCCTTCAACTTGTTACGATACGAGCGATCTAAGGCCTAATATTATGTAATGTTATAAATAGGTAGGTGTAACATGATGATGGAATATATTATAATATAATATATATAATATAAATAATATAGTAGATATATCTATTGCACATAGCAGATTAGATCAAATTTTTATCTTGTTTTTGAGTCAGTTGATCTTTGATCTTAAAAAAATACTAAAAAACCGGCTAAGTGTGAGACGGACTCACGCACGAAGGGCTCCGTACCATATTGTATAAGAGCCCCACTTAATTTTTTTTTCTGTTTTTAGTACTTATTTGATGTTATACTTAGTGGCAACAGAAATACATTTTCTATAAAAAATTCAACTGTCTAGCTATCACGGTTCATGAGTGCGTGAGACTGACAGTCTTACGCACTCATGAATCAGTAATGGAGTCCCCTTTTTAACCGACTTCAAAAATAGGTTGACGTTCTCCATTCGGTGGTATATTTTTTTAAATGGATGTTTTACTCTTTGGGTACGAAACTCTAATAATAGGCAAGTAGGTAGGTACTTAGGTAAATTTCAATAAGGTAGGTATATTGTAGAAGGGGCTAACTTGATTCCGTGGGAATTTCCAAAGATCTTTATATTGTGTTCAAGTTTCTAGACCTAAAGTAGTTATAGGGATGGCACTCTGCTTCAGTGAAGCGGGGATTGTGGGTTCAAATCACACCGAAGACAAAGGTTTTTGGAAAGCATATTATTTTAATTTCTAAAAAAAAATATTCACAGAATGCATTCTAAAAACAAACTAAAACGATGGCGTTTGTCGGCAGTGAGTCAGATTAATAAATACATGCAGTGCAGGCATGTTAAAATGCCTTGTCGGTGCGTAAAACTGTACGTTTTATTGATTAAACTGTACTTATCGAGTAACTATGTGTGTCTGTGAAATCGCTTTCAGCGATAAGGCCGCCCATTTGTGCAACTTATACTTTCTAGCTATTACTTTACTTTGTGTATATCGTGTTCTGTTTCTTCATGTGTTGTACAAATAAAGTTATCTATCTATGTGCCCTATATTAACTATCTAGTTCTAGATAGCTCTTCAAAATCTATGTTTAGATAGATGGGTAGATAAACACTTGATTGCACCATAAACACAAAAAACAACTACTTAAAAAAAACTAAAACATTAAACTTAAATATAGAAAAAGATCCTAGAGTGGCACAAAGGGCTGCCTTATTGCCTATGGGTAACCATAAGGATAGACAAGACTTGTTTAATAGGAAAGGGTACCGCGGGCTCTCTCCATACAAACGTAGTCGACTGTTTTCTCCCTGGATAATGACACTAGAGCAAATATTGTTGTTGCATAAAACTCATACCTGCCATGACCATGCTCCAATATTTTTTTTATCTTAATTTCTATGATAGTTAGAAAATGAAAAAAAAAAAAACAAAACATAGGGGCATAGTCACGGCAGTTATAGGTTTTATGTCACAAAAAGATTTGTGCTAGTGTCATTATCCAGGGAGGAAACAGTCGACTACGTTTGTATGGAGAGAGCGCCGGTACCCTTTCACCTTAAAATACGATTTTCTACTTACTTATTAAATCAAACCATTTCATAATAATGTTCTGCTCATAATTATCGGCTACTTCCCTCGCGTACTTCACATGGACTATGGAAGCTCCGGTGAAATTGGCGCCTCGTCTGCATAAAACAATACGCAGTAGCTTTTGTTGAAACTGTTGGAACATTGTTTCTAGAGCTGTAAATGCTTCAATGAGAGCGGTGTTGGCTTAGTGGTAGATACCTCGACTTTCATTCTGAAGGTCGTGGGTTCGAATCCCGGCCGGCCGGGCACCAATTTATGTGCGCTAATTGACATTGCTCTTACGGTGAAGGAAAACATCGTGATGAAACCCGCGGCTTAGTTGGCTCCAGAAGTATTGACAAGTTCTCTCTTCTGGACATGGTCAACTAAGCTGAGAGGGTAGTAGGTGCTGGGCAAGCCTACTCCATCTTCACGCAAAAAGGACCCAATTAAAAAGAGTCCAATGGCGGAAAACAGCCTGTATACAAGTACGATGCTTCAATGAAGTTTAGAACAATGCTGTTCGTCTATTTTCTATTGAATTGAATGCTCTACTTTACCTACCTTCCCAGTTACAAGGTAAAACTTTAATGGAAATTATTGTTTGTCGTACAATGCTACTAGGGTAGGACAAAGTATATATATACCTAGTTACTGGGCTGTACGAGGACAACCAACAAAAATAGGTTATGATTTCTACGACTTAGGCTAGGCTTATATTTGGCTGTTTTGTAAAGTAAGTAGATAACTACAATCTCCCCCAAATTATATGAGAGCAAAATCAGGGCACTTTTAAAGATACAACAATAATTTCTCAAATGGTAGGTACCTATACATATTGTAGGTAGGTTCTTTTGTCAAATATTGCATGGATTACCATTTGAATTTCGTTATGCTGGCATAACCGCTACGGTACAACAATAAAAACTATTCTTTATTGAAACCTTATTTCCGTTTCCCTAACAACCGTCACAAACAAAACACGCTAATCAATGTCTGTTAAACTGTTGAACGTCAACAAAAATGTAATTTTCATTAATTTTCTCGAAGTTATACACGGCTGCTGATCGAAAACAAAAGTGAGACTGAATTATCTACGCAATTCCATAATGGCTCTTATTAACAAGAAAGCTGGATTGTCAACAACCGATTTCGAAGTTTACGGCAAAGTTCAAGGCGTATTCTTCAGGAAACACACTCAGAAGAGGGCATCGGAACTCGGCCTTAAAGGATGGGTGATGAACACGGCCCAAGGTACTGTCATCGGCCAACTACAAGGGCCACAAGGAGCTGTTGATGATATGAAGACCTGGCTGCAGAAAGTTGGCAGTCCAAAATCGAAGATCGAGAAAGCTGCCTTCCGAAATGAGGGACCGATCAACAACTGCGCGTTTAGGACCTTTGAAATTCGACGTTAGAATATCTTATCGAGTCTGATTTATAATGTTAACTTAAGCCTTTCTTGTATTGAATACTTTTTATTAAAAGCTACCTACTGAAAGTGTAACTGACTAAGTATCTATCAATTTACCTACCACTTCATTTACCATGCCTACTTTTGCAGGAGGACATACATTATTTAACAAAACAAATGTGGGTAGGTCAGCTACTGCAGATGACTTACTTTAGTTTGTGCAACTAGCTAACAGATACCAAAATACTCTCTCTCTCAGAACACCGTTAACAAAATTGAACTAAACATCTTCGTACTCACAGCCACTCATCTCTATCGTCATCAGGAACAGCATTCAGATACTCCGGATACAATATGACGTTGTTAAAGTCGTAACTGTAAGCCGTCTTGGAGCATGTGGGGCTGCACATGGGGCAGTCTATCCCGCCGCCCATCATCTCGAGCTCCAACTCCGGTGGGACTGGGTCTACGTTCGGACGGACTGTGATTGATTGAGCTACGAGATTAGGTATTTGTGGTTATATTTTTATTCAAATATTTTTACTTCCATTTAGAAATGAACTGATAATAATTAATCACCGTCGTTGGCGGTGACAGTTTGCGCGAATTTTTATTTGTAGACACGAAGGGGAAAATGAATCAAGATGATCATTGGGGTACTTTTGGCAAAGAGATTAATAGGTATATTTGAATGTCGAAGGAGTAAAGCAATTCTCAAAAATTAAAATTTAAACTTAACTTAAACTTTAAAATAAATATCAACTTTCTTCGAAAACTTTATCCTAACTTAATATTATAAATCCGAAAATTTGTTTATTTGGTTTTTTTGTTCCCATTCAAACGAGTGAACCGATTTGGATGAAAATCGACAAAGTGGTAATTTAGGGTATTAAGAAGGACATAGAATACTTTTGATCCTGAAATTCCCGCAGGATCGGGAGTTAAGCGGGCGAAACCGTGGCGCGCAGCTAGTCAATAATATCTTGTGATGTGCATATTATGCTACTAACAGCGCTCCGCGGTTTCACCCGCGTTACTCCCGATCCCGTGGAAATATCGAAATATATAATAGCCTATAGCCTTTCTCGATAAATAGACTATCCAACACAAAAATACATTTTCAATTCAAACCAGTAGTTCCTTTATAATATAAGTATAGAAGTATAGACAATATAGATAATATAATTTATTATTAGATATTAATTTATATAATAGACAATATAATTTATTTTATTATATTATTATTATAGAGGTAAAGTTTAAGAATCTAACAAAATATACGTTCTCCTTTTAATAATTACCATAATAGGTTCGTAGACAAACCACGTCGCTCATATCACAAGTCCTCGATTTAGCATACTTTAGCATATTAAAAGGTGTACAGTTACATTTGTCTAACAAAAATTCCATTCGACATTTGAGAATGCAGTCACTATGCGTGTAATATGGAAGGTAATCTGATTCGTCGTAGAATCTGCATTTCCTTAGCTTTATGGGAACGTGTTGGATATCTCTCGATGCTTTTGTAAAACTCGCTGATACCAACACTGTCATCTGTAAAGTTAAAACGTAGATAAATAAATAAATATTGCAGGACATTCCACACATCGCCATCTATCCCCAAGCTAAGTACACACACAGAAAAATGTTGTAAAACGTACGAGAAATCTCGTAAGTGCAACGAGAACTTCTGTTTGGATCCGTGACAGCAGTACTCACTAGTTGTCTTTACCAAATATTTATTATTCAGAACCAACCAGAAATTATTGTAAACACTACTAGACTACTAGTATACACGGAGAAAAAATCTAGTTATGTTTACTAGATTCTTGTAAATGTAACTAGATTTTTTTGTAGTATATAATAATATATTCTAGTTCCCATTACAGTAATTATTGTGGAGTCTCATTCGATGTATAAATCAATTATAGTAATCCTAGACAGCAAAAAGGATATTAATGTTAGAGTACATTGTCTCGTAGACTACGCGTCTGTACGCTCTACGAGAAATGCAGGCTATAGTGGAGTAAAGCCACATATAGCTTAAAGTGCGGAGTCTGTAATCCGTACGCACTCTTGATACAAAACAAAATTGGCGTCTCGACCAAGGTAACTTGATAAAACACAACGATAGCGCGATCTAAATTTACTACTGGCGCCATCTAGTTGCGACTCATAAAACAAAAAAATAGTAGGTACACATAAATCTAATCATTTAACTGGACTAACTTGCATTGCCAAGTCGTTATTTGTATAAATAAAGGAACACAGTGTTCAGTTAAATGAACATGATATTTATCTATGACAACTTAATTATTTTGTTACAAAAACAACTTATTTTAGTTATTTTCAGAAACAAACAAAATAGTAAGAGTAATTATATATTCTTGTAATAATTAAAATAATGATGTTGTGGATACAGAAAACTTCGTAGTACATTACTAACATGACGATCATTAATCAGAGCACTTAACTTGGTCAACTGTACATTTTATTCTAGTAAACAATACAAATCTTTTCCTATTATAAACAAGAGTTATTGTTTGAAATACAAAATTATTGTACCTTTGATTTAAAATATTTTTCTAGTGTACCTTATTAAACATTTAGTGTGGTTTAAAATAAAATCGTAGATATTACAAGAAAACAGTATTTCAGACTAAAATTGTCGTGAAATAATTTAACTAAACTGTTTTGTACTTCTGGTTGAGTCTGATTTCTCTGCGTGTAACTACACTTGTGTTATGGGTGCTAGACAACGGATATACTACTTATATACTTTTCTTTTGTAAATATATACTTATAATAATACATAGAAACAACCAGACCACAGACAAATATCTAAGCATAAATACATGTCTGAGGCGGGAAACGAACCCTGGGTGCCAACTGGGTCGTCAAAGATGTAGCACAGATATAGTATAGTCAGTGGTGTTTTTGTGATATTGGCGAAGCGTCATCCGTTAAGGGTCCTGCCGGAAGACCAGCGGCTGTATCAGCCTTTTTGGGGCTTTGTCCCCACTTTACCCAATCCTATTTCTACCCGATTTAAAATTACCTAACAAAAACTCCCAACTCTACCCGATTTCATTGAAGCACACGGCTCGTTAGCTCTTATTTTGTATTCTCTTATTATAATTATTTTTTCGTTTTTTTTTTACTTTTGTTTATGTCAGTGGTTTTATGTTTGTTACTACTTTTCTGATGGTGTTGCCCAATGTTTTCTTTCTTTCTAGTCTACTTGTACTTGTATACAGGCTGTTTTCCACCATTGGACCCTTTTTAATTGGGTCCTTTTTGCGTGAGGATGGAGTAGGCTTGCCCAGCACCTACTACCCTCTCAGCTTAGTCGACCATGTCCAGAGGAGAGCACTTGTCAATACTTCTGGAGGCAACTAAACCGCGGGTTTCATCACGATGTTTTCCTTCACCGTAAGAGCAATGTCAATTAGCGCACATACATTTTTCTTAAGAAAAATACATTGGTGCACGGCCCGCCGGGATTCGAACCCACGACCTTCAGAATGGAAGTCGAGGTATCTACCACTAAGCCAACACCGCTCTTTCTAGTCTATTTCAAAAACTGTGCGAATAACGAACATTGTTACTTAATACATCAAAATAAAACAATGCTAAGTAAAATATTACCTACCTATACCTACTTGTGTACGGGCTCCGCAACTAGACGTCTCTAATTGGGTCTTTTTAACATGCTTTCATAAGTTTCACCTGTATGTTTGGTTTAATTTCTATGATAATTAGAAAATTTAAAAAACCAAGACAAAGGGGCATAGTCATGGCAGTTATAGGTTTTATGCAACAAAAATATTTATGCTAATGTCATTATCCAGGGAGAAAACAGACTACGTTTGTATGGAGAGAGCGCCGGTACCCTTTCCTCTTAAATGAAATGTATAGGTACGGTCGGCTGCATAATTACAGACCCACCGTAGAGCTCCAAAACGGCTGTTATAAAAATGATTTCAACACGAGCAAGATTCTAGACACCTGCTTTTGGTGAATTTTAAAGTCTTCTAACTCATCGATTAATGATTAATCGATGAGTTAGAAGACTTTAAAATGCATTCTAATATTTTTTGTTTGATTAATCATTAATCAAACAAAAAATATTAGAATGCAAACATTCCAATAATAGTATTTTTTTAATTCTACCGAGGGCTGCAATTATGCAGCCAACGTACCTACAACACTTACAATTTTAATGAATATGTAGGCTATGCCTACATTGATTGAGCCTGAAAAACACATGTTTAACGCAATATTCACTCAGCCAGACACAAATGAAATTCATTGTTCTGGAAACCTATTGTTTACGACTCATTTAACAAAAGAGTTTTCAACGCCGCTTACAAAAGTGTCTCTTTGCACAAAAAAGTGTAACTTTTTTGTTCTATAAAATCTACTTAAGTAAATCTATTTCGAAATGTATTGGCCGAGTCTAAATAATATAACATACTTGCATGCTAGGACTTATTATCTGCATTGAAAAGCTTCCACTTGGAGCGTCCGGAAAATCGTAAGCATCTGAAAACTGCAACTGAAAAAACGTAATTTAAATTATAACGGTCTGAAGGTTTTATATTACCTTCTCAGATTTGTAAATATAATATTTTTTCTTCTCTAATCGACATAGAAAAATTTCTAATCGACATAGAAAATACCAAAAACGTATTAACACCATAATAGCTTTAAACAATCTCGAAAATGGACAATATTGTTGGTAGATATGTAGGTTTATTTTATCCTATTAGTCCATGATGTCCCATGAGCCAATACATTAGCCCATGAGGAGGTCTCCTCAACCTCCCTCCACATTTTTTTTTACAAATGATAGTTCAGCATTTGACCTCTATAACACCTGCCTGATGGTAGGCAACGATGTGGCCTAAGATGTAGCAGAGTAGCAGGCTTTCCTAGAAATTCACCCGCGACTTGAAGACCCATATTGGGAGTCAACATTTCACAGTCTTGTGGTAATGGACGACCACTCGATGCACTGTTACATGAAAGAGTCTAACTTTTCATATTTTTATCCTACCTCAGGAGCGTTTGCCCTACCTATATATATACCTAAGTATTTACTTTCATTATTTACCTGAGCCCCCTGCAAAGGCATGTTGTAGAAGAAATCATCACTTTCATTCAATCGAAGCAATACCAGAAGCCCTTGATCAAAATCGAATGTTGATTTGTTACCAAAATTGTAGAAGTCCGAAAGTGGGGGGGCTTTTTTGCTAAAAATTTAAATAAATGAATTTACTAGGTAGGTAAGTTAAGTTAAGTAGTTATTATCCTATAGTACTTAATTTTAGTCACCCCATGAGTTTCTTCCCTTTGGTGGGCGCGTTCCGAAGGCACACATCCTTACTTAGTTTTAAGACGTTTCTATGTGATCCATGTACAAATGTATTAAGCATCCAAAGGAATAATTTTTTTGACTTTGACCACGTGCGTGACTCACCTTTACGGACGCTGCTGTTTAGAACATCTTTTATAGATGTACAAGCTTTTGCCCGCGACTTTGTCCGCGTAGAAGTTGAAAATGGACCATGGAATCACGATGTCCAATACAAACTTTGCCCCCCTTTTTCACCCCATAAGCGGCAGATTTTCGAAAAATCCTTTCTTTTCGGATGCCTATGTCATACAACGAATACAATAAACCCCTCCAAGTTTCAGGTCTCTACGATCAGCGGTTTAGGCTGTGCGTTAATCCCTCAGTCAGTCAGTCAGTCACGCAGTCAGTAGTTCAGGACAAAGCATTTTATTTGTATAGATAGATAGATATAAAATAGGACTTATGATTAATTGAGTTAAGTGTACCTAGTATAGGTTAAATCAACCACTTATTTTGAAAGCTTAATACTATTAAGTAACTTTTTATGTGGTCGTAATATTCAAATAGGCTCAAATAGTAATGTATCAGTCCAACCAATCATACTATTAATTCTACGAAATGACTATTATGCACAATAAATAATCCAGATATATTTACTTACTCTCTGAAGGTCTTGTCAGACAAACGCAAGTAGTTAAAAGTGCAACAATATCCATTGACAGTGAGCCGGAAGTCAAATAATTGGTTACAATCTTTAAGTTCAGTATTCCAAACGCACCGTATCAGGAGATCTTCGCAACGAGGAGTTAGCTGCAAAAACATAGTTATTTTCTTTATTTTTCTTAAGGTGATAGGGTACCAGCGCTATCTCTATACTCCTCGAAACTTTCCTCCCTGGATAATGACACTAGCACAAATATTATTGTTGCATAAAACCTATACCTGCCATGACTATGCCCCTATGTCTTGTTTTTTTTTCATTTTCTAATTATCATAGAAATTAAAATTTAAAAAGAAAACAAAACATAGGGGCATGTTCATGGCAGTTATAAATTTTATGCAACAAAAATATTTGTGCTAGTATCATTATCCAGGAAGGAAACAGTCGACTACGTTTGTATGGAGAGAGCGTTCGGTAACCTTTCCTCTTAACTAAGTTGACATGACAGTTGGATAAGGTTTACTACCTACCTACTAACTAAAGTTATTTATGATTATCGTCTCTACACTAGGGCTGCAGTTAAAACTACTATTAATGCAAATTAGACTTATGTAACTCAAAATTTTTCGAATAATCACCTATTCTGGTTTATTGTACTTTCTCTGTGTAGGTTTAAGTTGTTGGCAAGAATAAATATTTAAATTATTTAAATGGGATTAATAATACCATTTAAAATAACTTTAGTCAGTAGGTTACTACGTTTATAGTGTCTAGAACCCACAAAACTCAGCAGCGTTCTTTTTACTAGGTTTTCTGAATTTTCATTGTCTCTATCTGTCTCTATCTTCTATCGTCTATCTTATAAAAGATTAATAAACTAAAAATACATCTTACGCTTCGAATCAGTTCGTGAACATCATATTTGCCTAAAGCCATATGCAGCTCCATCGGCTGCACTATTGCATCCTCGTCTATTGGTTGCATATTGTACAATTGACCCAATCCGACCAAAAGTGACATCATCTCACTCTCTGTATAATTCATATTTCTTTCTTCGAGAAGCCTAAAAATGCATTAAACTGTGGTAAAACGCAACAAGTATTTTGTTAAAAAAAATTCTATTGGCACCAGATGGAACTTCAAACATGAATTGCGAATGAACAGACGTAGGCAAATATACGAAGCAAGTAAAGTATAAAAATATTTCTTACAATCTCTTAGCTAGTTCAGTAGCAGCTCGTTTACTGATTCTGTTGTTCGAACAGATACCAAGGGCAGGGAATATAATGTTGCTAACAGAAACTCCCTCAGGCATCTGAGTGGTCACAAGCGGAGCCCTGTAGTACTTGGTAAACGTCATCCAAACCAGGGAAACAGAAGACGCCAAACCCGTTACGAGAATAATTATCCAGATTATCCTAAAATTAGATTATTTTATTTTAACTTTCTTTTGTTCTCAAATTATTATATGAAAACGACCTAACCTAATATTGGCAAAGCTAAATACGAATACCTAAGTAAGTATATGAACCGGAGAGCTTTTGTTAAACTCGTTGTGGGATTAAAACGGTCTGAAAACCACATAGTAAGGTACCACCTAAGTTAAGCTTTTAAAATAAAATATTTCATAGGGATATGTATTATTTTGTGAAATGTAACAAATACTTTTTAAAAGAAAAGGGTACCGGGGGCTCTCTCCATACAAACATAGTCCACTGTTTTCTCCCTGGATAATGACATTAATGACACTGGAGCAAATATTTTTGTTGCATAAAACTTATAACTGCTTTGACCATGCCCCTATGTTTATTTTGTTTGTTTTTTGTTTTTTAAATCTTAATTTCTATGATAATTAGAAAATGAAAAAAAAAACAAAACATAGGGGCATTGTCATGACAGTTATAGGTTATGTGGCTCAAAAATATTTGTGCTAGTGTCATTATCCAGTGAGGAAACAGTCGAGTACATTTGTATGGAGAGAGTGCCAGTACCCTTTCACCTTAAGGAAAGTGATATAGCGCGAATAATCAAGGTAGGTTCCTAATAAAATATAACCCTTCAATTTTAGGCGGGTAAAAGTAATGTTTACGACCGAGCCATTTTATCGCGAGTCTCGTAAAAACCAAAAACATCCGTGAAGTAATCGGTGAGTGGTGTGATGTAACATAAAAGCTCCACTCGATCATTTGATAATTGTTTCTAGTTGCAACAATGTAGCCTTTGGCAAAGTAAACAAGTTTGCAATTCTAATAGTGTACCTGCCAAGCCTAAAATAAGTACAAATTATTATGGAACTATATGTAAATTGGTATTTTTGTGAAAAAACTCTTTAATTTGTGAACTGCTATGATGTTTTAGTAGACTAAGGTTAATTTGGAACTATGGGAATTGAAATAAACTACTTTTAAAATTATTTAAAACGGAATATTTGAACGGGGTTATGCAATCGGTTTAAATAATTTTATTAGTGGGTGATTATGGTAATTTAAAATTCTATAAAAGCTACTTTTCCTGAAATATTAATCAAGGACTATGCTTACATTAATTCTATGATGTTCTGAAATGCCTTTATCAATTGATTTATTTTATTTGTTTATACAGTTATATGCATTTAGGTACAATTTAGTTACAATAATAATATGAACTTAAGTACAACAAACTTACGTAATATTAATTATTTAGTAAGTAAGTATAATATAGTTTATATATACATTAATGTCTACATACCTTTCAACCAAAGACGTGTCGTCACTAACAAGATGTTTCAGTCCACAAAGCGATGACTCAGCACAATATTCTTTACTTACTATTTTGAAACTGTCTTTCACTATATCCCAATTAGATTTTTTCTTTAACCTATAATTTCTGCCTTTGTAAGAAACATTTGGCTGTCTATTTTTTTCTAATTTGTTCATATTTAACCTGCCTTAAAGAAATGGAGAATTATCTTTAATATGTTGTGTGATTGTTCATACTAATTCATTCTTGAAGTTAGATTTTACCGGCTTTATTTTTTGTAGAAGTAGCACACGACTCCTTTTTTATGTTGTTTTTTTTTAAGCTATTGCATAGCTTTTATCGCGGGCTTTGAGCGCGGCGACCGATTCAAGAAATTCCGTACCGAAAATAAAACCTAACACCCCCTACTCCGCCTAACATGTAGCTCGGCCGAGCGTTAGCTTAACGTGTATGTATATGGTACGACTGTACGAAGCTCGCACCATGCAATAGCTTTACCGCGGCAGTCCCCGAAGTGCCACACGTTTTTTTCCTTTTTATGTCACTTTTTTGTATTTATGTTATTTTTTTCTTTGGCATGTACCTTTTCTTCCTACTGTGTTTGTCGTGTGCTTGTGCTCAATAAATGCTATTCTTTCTTTCTTTCTTTTACGTAAGTATTCGTTTGTATCGTTCCGTACAGTGAATCGGTTAAGTCCACTTGAACGTATAAATCGTCCAATATTTAATAGCGGGTATTAAAATATTCAATTTACTGATACTATCACTGTTGTTGATGGTCGAGTTAATTACTATGATTGATCGGTTCCTCTCGTGTTATTGCTATCGATAAATATTTGTTTTAGAATTCAAAAAGAAACTTACTAAAATTATTTTTTAAGAAAGGTGCATATCCTAAAAATACAAATGCCGAGTGCAGGCATTTACTTAAAACGCACTTAAAAATAAAAAAGTATAACTAGAATTATTCAACAGTAAGGTATTCAGCATTCTATTGAGAACTCCAGCAGATATAAAAGTACTGTGGTATAAACAATAGCTATCCAAACGATTTTTCTAAGGTTGCATGGGTTTTCATCATAGGTTTTCATTTTGACATTTCCTCTATCAAACATCAAGGATTGTAGTATACCAGAGGAAGGCGTTTTCTGTCGTAACCAATAGATTGGCCTTCTGACTCTACTTAAGCATAACTTGCAAAAAAACGCCTGTCTTTGCCTGTTTTTTGGACTTGTCAAAGGCATTCGACCTGGTGTCCTATGAGGTGCTATGGGGTAAACTCCAGGCCGATACGACGGTGCCGGTTGAGGTTATATCCCTGTTCCGGTACTGGTACCATAACCAGGAAAACAGTGTCAAGTGGGCGGGGGCTCGGTCTGAGGGCTATAGGTTGGAGTGCGGGGTGAGGCAGGGGGGGTTGAGCTCGCCTCGTCTCTTTAACCTGTACATGAACCACTTGATCGGTGAGCTCAGCAGCGCTCGTGTCGGGTGTCATATCGACGGGGTGTGCATGAACAATGTGAGCTATGCTGATGATATGGCGCTGCTGAGTCCATCGATCGGTGGTCTTAGGAGGCTGGTGGCCATCTGTGAGGCCTATGCAGTGTCCCACGGACTCAGGTACAATGTGAAGAAGAGCGAGCTCCTAATGTTTAAATCCGGTACACTAAAGTATACGAATGTCCCTGGAGTCTCGCTTTGTGGCTCTCCCTTGGGGTGGGTTAAGTCATTCAAGTACTTGGGTCATTGGGTCACTGATGACCTCAGAGATAATCTCGATGTGGAGAGGGAGCGTAGGTCGCTGGCTGTTCGGTGTAACATGCTGGTCCGAAGGTTTGCACGTTGTACGAATCCAGTTAAAACGACTCTTTTTAAAGCATTCTGTCAGTCATTCTACACGTGCAGCCTTTGGACCTGCTACACTCAGCGGACATACAGCGACCTGCGTGTCCAATATAATAATGCATTCAGGATAATGTTGGGGTTGTCGTGGAGGTGCAGTGCATCCGGGATGTTTGCGGAGGCGCACACGGATGACTTTTATGCCATAATTAGAAAGCGATCGGCCTCTGCGCTCGCTCGGCTCCGTTCCACTACCAACAGTCTCCTGAATGTATTCACGGACCGGTGGGACTCCCCCCTGCTACGTCACTGGGTGAGACTCCACACAGGACGTTGATTTTCAATTTAATTTTTGTCTTGTTTAATTTCATACTAACATTAGGTCTTAAGTTATATTGTTACTAACACTATGGACGTATGTCTGAAATAAATGATTTCAATTTCAATTTCAATATAGTAATCGTTGCAAAATAATTTGATCGCCTTTCTGTATGCTTATCAGTTTACGCTCATAAATCTTTTGCTCATAAAGTCTATACAAATAATACCGGACAGTATTTGGTTACTTGATTATTATTACAACATTATCAAAACCTGAATGGATAAATGTCTCATTCTCACAATCTTATAGCTATCTTAATTTTGTAACTAGAACCTGGTCAAGCGGTCATGTGATGCCCAGCCTTTCCACACCTAGCCTGATTTCGGCGTCACGCGCCCGGTGCGGCGCCCGCGCAGCCCGCGCACCGGTCATGTGAACGAACTTGTGCAAGCTCATCTACATATTGAGACAATAAAATTATAATGATACCTAGCGGCATTTCACAAATTATTGCTTCGATTCAATTCACAAAAGGATTGCTTAATTAGACTTTAAGGGTGACATTTAGAATACTATGATGGCTCAAGATACCAATTAGATGCCTTGCATAAGATCAGTAACTATAAGGCGCTTCACTCTAGACATTACCTAAAACTTAACCACGTGCTAACAAGATAAAAAAACCAAGAAATATCAAAACAACCTTGCAATCCACGTACGTATACATACCTACATGTACCTACTTACTACGTCATGTTATAATCTAAATATTGCATTATGTTATTAACACTCCTGTAAAGTGCTAAGCAATGCATCAAGATCGTCAATGAACTTTGTACTGACATTCACTAGAGAGAGAAGGGATGACAGTACAAACTCAAAGAGATTTTTTCAATAATAAAATTATTAAAAACTAGCTTTTGTAGGTTAGCTTAAATATTTTATATTTTACATGTTTTCTTCTATAGGTACCTACAGATAGATAGATATATAAAGATAGAGAGGACAAAAAGTCTGTAGGTAGGGTCGGCTGCATAATTGCAGACCCACCGTAGAGCTCCAAAACAGCTGTTATAAGAATGTTTTCAACACAAGCAAGATTTTAGACACCTGCTTTAGTTGAAGTTTAAAGTCTTCAAACACATAAATTAATCAAACAAAAAATATTAGAATGTAAACATTCCAATAACAGTAATTTTCGAACTCTACCGAGGGCTGCAATTATGCAGCCGACTGTACTTAGAAGCAAATAAAAAATAACTTTCTAACCCATTTTAACCCCATTAGGGGATGAATTCTAATAAAATACGAAACATGTCTTTCATCAATTCCGGCAAAGAATGTTTATGCAAAATTTGAAGTAGATTGGACCAAGGAATCACGTGGTCCCGTACAAACTTTGCCTCCCTTTTTGACCCCTTTAGAAGTAGAATTTCGGGAAATCCTTTCTGACCACACCCTCCAAGGTCTCCACTATCAGCGGTTTAGGCTGTGCGTTGATCCGTCAGTCAGAACAAAGAATTATTATTTTATAGATATGAAAAAACCATGTTTTTTGTCTTGTGGAGCTCGATATTTCGATGCCCGTTACAAACACCATTTTCACTAGACAGCATAGAAATATCGAGCTCCAAAAATGTAATAAATAATGGTGAATATCCTGTTTCAGATAACTTTATTAGTAAATAGATCATTTTTTCGTATACTCGCCACACTACTGTAAACTTAATCTATTTGTAGATACAAAACTGAAAAGTGCAGCAAAAAAAAACCAACAACACCACAAAAGTAAACAAACAATATGATTATCTAACCAAAAAACTGAGTCAAAATAGAGTGCCTAATCTTTCTCTTATCATTAAAATCCACATAGCTATTTGCAAACGTGTAAAACAGAGTCATTTTTGAAGAAGTTGCAACAGCTTTAGAGTGGTGGTGGATGGTTAGGGTCCGCTCTCTGAGCGCTTCTTGCTTCCAATAACCCACCAGTCTCGAACTTAAGTATCTACCAACTCGAAGTGGATAGTGGACAGTGAGAGTGCGTGGGTTTATCACATTTAAATTGGATTTTTAATCTGTGGTCAGTGTTCAGTGATAAGTTGTTATTGAAAAAGAAAAGTTTTGAGGTAGGTTGTTCATGGTTTTTTTTATAATGTTGATGTGTATTGAGCTTTTGTTTGTTTTGAGGTTTTTGTCGTTATTAATGTAGATTAATGAATTATGAGGGCACAGACAAATATAAATACAAACATACATCGCGGTCAAAAATATAACTCTCCTTTAGTCGGGTAAAAAATTGATTGAAATCATCAGTTTCCCTACCTAAATTTAAATCTAATTAATCCAAATAATTAGTGAAAAAAAGCTTTAATATAATAAGGAAAGTTTTATTAAACCCTTACTGATGTTTATGGATAGAACTTGCAGAGATGGTAATTACTCATTATAATGGAAATTTGAAACTAAAAAAGAATGCTAAAACTGCATTTCAAAATTCTAGTTAATTAGTTTGTTCCAAAACTAAACAATTGATGGGTTATTTTCCGATGACCAAACCAAAGTTCAAAAACATTTTAAACGCTATGTTAATAACGCATGTTATGATTATGGTTTTACGTAATGATCAATTCTAGAACGTTGACCAACGATGAAGATAGCTAGTGAGGTCGAAAGTGAATTTTGTTTACCTGTGTCGACCTTGAACGCACATTGCACGCTCATAAATAGAGAATACCAGTTTATTTTATAGCTCTACTTAATTTCTCTAATGATTTGAATGCAAAATAGTAAACAATAGTTAAGGTGATAGGCTACCGGCGCTCTCTCCATACAAACGTAGTCGACTGTTTCCCGACCCTGGATAATGACACTAGCATAAATATTTATGTGCCATAAAACCTACAACCTAAAACTACATATTTTGGTTTTTCATTTTCTAATTATAATAGAAATTAAGATTTAAAAAATAAAAAAAAACAAAACAGAGTCATGGCAGTTATAGGTAAGTTTTATGCAACAAAAATATTTGCTCTAGTGTCATTAACATTATCCAGGGAGAAAACAGTCGACTACGTTTGTATGGTGAGAGCCCCCGGTACCGTTTCCTCTTAACCTACGTGTTTTATACTCTTACCATACTCATGGCATCTGCCCTAAATTGCACTAGAATATACAACTTCACTTAAAATCTCTTCAAAAATGCAAGAATTCTCATCTCTTAAACATTAAATGCTAAAAATGCATGCTATTTTAAAATTACAAGAGTTAAACTCTGGCTATAACGAATAGAGTATGTAGGTATTCAGTGTCTATTTTAAGAGCGAATTATTTTATAAATTCTGTTTTCTTATGCTCACAACGTTCTTTTACTGATTTTACTCGTAATTAACACCTCTTAATTAAGTAAATTCATCATTTAGTATCAAGTTACGCAATGGTTTGTCATTGTTTTTTTTTTATAATGAGAAAGTGCTCAGGATTAAAATAGTAATCAAATATCACTTCACGTACCAAAAAATGGTAAACTTAATTCTTCAACCAATGCATTTCTGCAGCATATCCGACCTCATCATGAAGTCTGCGATACTGCTCCTTGCTTGCGCCTGGCTTGTTACTGCATACCCACCACCTCACCCAGACGTGGTGGCTTTGAGGCACGAAGAGGAAAGCCTGCCTCTGCACTTGCGGAAAACTGCGCTGCACAAGTTGCACAACCCAAACCTGCAAGAAATACTCCCGCTTAGCAGTCTCTTGCACAAGGGGGAGACATTGGTAAGTGCTAATACTTAGATCTCGATAGCAAAAAGTAATTAAGGGTTAACTTTTGAATCTCTGAAATCACGGTTTGATCTTACCTCCAGGTGCAAATAATAAATTAGCTTATCCCGATATTCCAACAGAGCTTACCTATATACATCTCAGTGAGTGGGTAAACCACGGATCGCAAACAGTTTGGTAAAATTTTGAGCAATGTTTGTTTTTTTATTATTTAGACAACCTTTGTATAAGGAAAACATTGTATCTAACAATGGAAAAATTCACAAGCATAAAGTGATGGTAAACTTTGCGTAACGTTGCAATCATGATCATGAGTCATTCGCCTTTGAATCAATTTATTCAATGGTCTTATTAAGTTGGCACATCACGCGTACAAACGCATTTATAACCGTTTATTCAAGATCATTCAGTAGATTTGACAAGCATGAAATCGGATAAAATATCTTATTGCTCCTTTTCAGTTTTGGTAATAACCATCGTTTTCACTCATGAATTTGAACTCCACTTGAAACATGTTAGGTCCGTATTGGGGTTGATGCAAAACGACTTTACCCTGGCAATGGTAAAGTCAAAGTCATAGTCAAACGGCCTCCGACTAGATAGACGGACGACATAATTAAGGTCGTGGGAAGTGGTTGGACGCAGAGAGCATGCGACCGATCGCTCTGGAAGTCTTTGGGGTAGGCCTATGTTCAGCAGTGGAAGTCCTGTGGCTGATATACATGACGGCACAGTGACGGCACAATGACGGCACAGTGCCGACACGTGCCGTACCGTATCCATCAGTGTCAGTGAAAAATGATATTGTTGCATATCTACTTTTTGTACTAAGCTATCCGTACTGGTCAGTGACAGTGACGTTCAGTGATGTCAGTGCTGCACCGACGCTCGCCGTGATCCGGCGTGAATTTGTAGCGAACAATATTTTGTCTGACACGGTAGCAGTGTTTCAAGATGGACGACGAAAAGTTAATTGAATTGGTCCGTGTGTTGCCCGTATTTATCACGTTTTTTTTACGATCGACCCCTAGGTACATTCATTTTGGAACGAATTTCCTAATGGCGCGTTGCGAAAGGGGGCCGTTGCGAAAGGGGGACGGAAAAAAATAAGACCAAAAGTTGTAACGACACTTTTTGATTTTATTACATTTCCTTCACTAATTAATCAAAAGAAATTTCGTTCCATCCGGGTGTCCCTTGACACCTCTCAAGTTTTTTCCTTATAACCGCAGTCAAAATATCGGAAATTTTGCGGTCATTATCTTTGCTCGCTCTCGTTTTTTTACATAATATAATTAATAAAACCGGCCAAGTGCGAGTTGGACTCGGGCACGAAAGTTATGGCAACCCTGGCGATAGAGTACTAAAAAGCGCCGTGTCGGTACTGACACTGACATCTACGAATAGCACGTCACGGCACGGTACGGTACGGAACTGTCGGTCACATGCCGTCACTGTGCTGTGCGGATAGAACTTTATGATGCAACCACGTTGTGCAAAGCTATAAATAAAAAAAATAGAGATTATCCCTATTAATATCACGTGCTTAGTACCGTACGTTTTATGTTGTTGGCTAATGTATAATTTCAATAGCCTTCAATGTTGTTATTACCAATATTTCATGTGTTGTTGAAATTTTGAGACATCATAAGATATTATAGATGTAGCTGTAGACTACGTTAGGACGCGGACGCAATAATTCGTTGGAGACAGCATAAAGTAAGAACAAAGACCTGAGAAGTCTTGAAAGAGTTAAAAGCAACAAGCAAATATTTGAAATGTTTCTAGATTTAATAGATGTATCAACTGGCAGAATATTAGGATCAAACGAGAGCCTATTTTGTGTTAAAAAAACAACCACTGGGCCCACTTTACCTATACTCTATCTTACAATATCACTATTTGATATAGTTTCCGGCTTTGGCAAATTTCGCGTCGTAGATTTCGGCCGGTTAAATTTATAGAAAAAAGGATTGCGTAGGACTAATCGCCATATTGTGAAATTTGGTACAGTAAAAACAATAATAAATACTTGGCTACTTTATACCTACTGTAACTTTCGTCACTTCCACTGCTACCGAAGCATACTAAAAGAAGATCCAAATCTTCTAGAGGTATCGATCTCCTTCAAGAAGAGTTAAATGCCGCGGCATTTTATCCTCGGTGACGGTCCGGTTTTCTTTTGTTTCTAGCATGATCCTATCCATGATCCATGATCCTATGGGAATGAATATTCAGGACGAAGACCTTAAAAAGTATCTTGGAAACGGACCAGTACCAATTTTCCATTTTACTGACGATTAGTACAGGTTACCTAATTATATGCATAAAATGACTGGAGTATTTGGCGATATGTTTGCTTAGCGTGTATGTTTTATGCAAACTCTGAGCAGGTGCAGTCCGTTCCGTTGCCTTAAACGTTTAATCGATTTAGCTTAAGATCAATAAATGTATATTTTCCAGGTGTTCCAGAGGGAAGCTCACGCTGTAAGCCGTAAAGAGATCTACAATATTCTAACCCACGCCGGCTTTGTTCCTAGAAGGCACCCGTTATTGAGACACGACCTTCACAGACCAGCGGCCCCTGAAACACTCCATGAAAGTGACATTGACATTTTCGATATACCACTATTGCAATCTCAAGATTTGCTACAGTACTTATAACAATGTTTACATTGACTTTAACACATAAAATGTGTTTTTAGTAGTTCAAAATGTTTGTTTTGGCGTTACCATTTGTATAAAATTGTTAAGTTTTTAGTAAGTAACTAAGTAAAGTTGTTAGTAAAGTCGGAACGTTAATTAAAATTATTTTCGTAAGTAGGTATTCAGTTAAGGTATCTATTTATCAATGGGAGGGAGGCTCACAGCTTTGCGAAGCTCAGTGATCGTTTACGGTCTTGCGGGTTAAGCGACGCCTGGCGCGGTCATTACTTCGAAGGGTGACCAATTAGTAGTGTGGCAACAATGTATTTTCGTGAGCTCCCCCGTGCTTCGGAAGGCACGTTAAACCGTTGGTCCCGGTTGCTACCTCTAGTAGCAGTCGTAAGGTCAAGTTAGAGGCCTTAGGGCGATCTGAAAACTCTAACAATAGGTGAGCCACACCACTATACGAGAAGAAGAAGTAGAATGGGAGAAATTGTATTGGCGATTCTTAAAAGATGTAGATACCTATCTAGCCTACTAGATATAGGTAAGTACAAATCATGTTCTTTGACGAGACGTTTATATTCAATAAAATAATGTTTGGTTAGTGATTTTGTAAATATGCAGTAATAGGCGTTTCAATAATTTGATTGTAAATTTTGTAAATATTAGGACGAGTGTTTCTAGTTATTAGAATAACTAAGAAATAAGTAGGTTTTTTGTATATTTAAATTCTAAGTTAAGTTTATCTATTTTATAATGTTCCCTAATGATTGATTTTAATAACAAATATAAGTACTTACAGTTAAATACTAATATATATTTTCATTTCGATCGTTACAAACCTTGAAAGGTAGAATACGTAACATTAAGAGGAAAGGGTACCGGCGCTCTGTCCATACAAACGTAGTCGACTGTTTCCTTCTTGTATAATGACATTAGCACAAATATTTTTGTTGCATAAAACCTTTAACTGCCATGACTATGCCCCTATGTCTTGGTTTTTTTCATTTTCTAATTATCATAGAAATTAAGATTTAAAAAACAAAAATACATGGTATGGTCATGGCAGTTATAAGTTTTATGCATCAAAAATATATGCTCCAGTGTCAGTATTCAGGGAGGAAACAGTCGACTATGTTTTTGTATGGAGAGAGCGACGGTACCCTTTCCTCTTAAGTAGGTAGGTACCTGTGTTGGTAAATTACATTGCATTTCACTATTACCAAAGTACTTAATTAATTATTTCCACAATAATAATTGCTTAACATGAACAATAAAGTCCATTTGTTGAAGTGGGTATCTCTAACAAACACATTATTTATTTAGCTTGTTCCTTCCTTCATTGTTTACCTAGATAATCAGGTCGAAATAATATTGAAAAATCATTTCGCTTAAAATGACCGAAAAACCAGCTACTTGTAGAGCGTTAATAAAAGATTATTGTGAGAACTGTACCTTTGCCGGAGTACATTTCATTGCTGATGATACTAAGCATTGGACTGAACGGTAAGCTTATTGAATACAATCTTCTTTTCGAGTCAGTGACGATCAACCAGTAAAAAAATCTGGTTAATAGTTAGCCACTGTCATTGTTGCGTTGGCCTCCATCAGGTCCTCCAATGTGTAGGTATTAGAGCACAATGGGCTTTGGAGCAGGTGCACCATGGACTGCGACGGGGATCCATACACCCATTGCTTCTTAGTCGGAGCAATATACCTCCACTAGCTTTTGCCCGCGACTTCGTCCGCGTAGACGTCGAAAATTAAATTAATTAAGTAGATTGATCACGATTGAAATATATTGAATCAAATATAAAATATATTGATAGATTGGAATCACGTTGTCCCATACAAACTTTGTCTCCCCCTTTTTCACCCCCTAAGGGGTAGAATTTCGGAAAATCCTTTTTTTATCGGATGCCTACGTCACGCAAAGAACACACCCTCAGAGTTTCAGATCTCTACGATTAGCGGTTTAGGCTGTGCGTTGATCCGTCAGTCAGTCATTCAGGACAAAGCATTTTGTTTGTATAGATTTGCTCAAGTTTTGCCCGCTTGAGTTATTTGAAACAATAATGAAACAATAATCTCTTATTTATAGAGCATCTGCATGGCTGTGTTCCAATTTGAAATATTTTATTTACATAGTAGAGGTATCTACTATGCAAATAAAATCTTTCAATCGACGTAATCATGTGTGTAATCATGATTATGTCATTACCTCTAATGCGGAAACTAGGAAACATTGCAACCATTATTTCCAGATTATTATGGTTAATACTGGTAATCCTATCCTGGTATGGATCAGCTCTACTTATAGTCGCAGCATGGGATGCCTTCGTTAAAAACCCTATCAGCTTCGGAGTTGAGACTACGTATTTAAACTGGGATACGAAAATGCCGACAATTGCAATTTGTGAGATTGCCCATGATGAGAAAGTTTATAATGTGGCTGATAGGTAAACTTTTCTTTAAGTTATTTTTTTGTAATACGAATTATAAATAAACTAGCGTCCCGGCTTCGCATGGCTATATTACGCACGTATTATACATATAAACCTTCCTCTTGAATCACTCTATCTATTAAAAAAACCGTAACAAAATCCGTTGCGTAGTTTTAAAGATCTAAGCATACATAGGGACAGACAGCGGAAAGTGACTATGTTTTATACTATGTAATGATATGACTTTGAACCTTTTTGTTTAACAAAATAGGCTTGCTTTTGTCCTCATCTCACCTGATGGGAAGCGAAGATGAGATCGAGGATGTAGCATACTCGCCTAGAAGGTGCATTCACTCTAAATTTGAAGACCCTAAGGTAGTAGCTTTGGGGGAACAGCGACGCGGGTAGAGAGTTCCACTTCTTATTATTTTAACCTATTCCATCGTTTTTAGCCTCTGGACATCAGACCATAGCTATGATCTTGATGACGTCCTAAAAGGAATCGCATTTCTACGCGAACAAACTCACTCGTTGGTTGATATTTGCTATAAAAATGAAGAAATTGATTCAAACTGTCCTAAGTCCAACTTTCGCTATTACGCCTACCTAATACGTCAAGAATGTCACCAGATTATAAAGAACTGTACGTTCAATGGTCAAGAGTTTAATTGTTGCGAATTCTTCCAAAATATAGAGACAGATATGGGGATTTGTTTCATATTAAATTCATTGCAAGTCAGGTAAGTATTCTACAAATTTAAAGATATATAAAACAAAAAAAACTTGAGAGGTGTCAAGGGACACCCGGATGGAACGAAGTTTCTTTCGATTAATTAGTGAAGGAATTGTAATAAAATCAAAAAGTGTCGTTACAACTTTTGGTCTTAATTTTTTCCGTCTAGCCCCTTTCGCAACGCGCGATAAGGAACTTCATTCCAAAAATGAACACAATGGCAAATTGATTACCTTGCTTTTTTTCAGAAATCCAAAATTTTACCCAATGTTAACAAACATTAAACAAAAAACAGGTGTATTACGTTTCGAAACTTTTTCTTCTGACACGGTAAGTATTATGAAATAAGGTCTAAGTAGAACACTAGGTACTTAATAAAATAAATTAAGAATAGATTAATACGCAAATGTTTGGTACAAATTGACCTTTCTACAGATGTTGTACACTATAGGCGAAGACGAAGTTCCAAGCATTACAACACTGCGTTCCTCAACTTTAATGTTGCCTATTGGATTCAGCTATAAGTAAGTTTCTTCTATTAAGGTGAAAGGGTACCGGCGCTCTCTCCATACAAACGTAGTCGACTGTTTCCTCCCACACTAGCACAAATATTATAGTTGCATAAAACCTATAACTGCCATGACTATGCCCATAAGTCTTGGTTTTTTCTTTTTCATTTCTAACTATCATAGAAATTAAGATTTAAAAACAAAAAAAATACAAAACATACAACATAGTCATGGCACTTATAAGTTTTATGCAACAAAAATATTTGCTCAAGTATCATTATCCAGGGAGGAAACAGTCGACTGCGTTTGTATGGAGAGAGTGCTCGGTACCCTTTCCTCTTAAAGTAGGTTAGTTCACTAAGAAGTGCAGAACAGTCATATTATTGTGTCTATCTGTATCCTAGACCTAAATCTGAAATAGGATCTTGCGTTGATAACTCTATGTTTGTAATGAGGAACGACACGCCATTTTTGAACGTGTAAAAAATTGGGTTAATCGTCGGAACTTTTAAATGACACTGGTTCATAAAGTGCATTGTTTTATGGTGGCATAGACCTACTTAGATGTCTATCAATCTAGCAATGATAAGAAAATTGCCCTGATTCAAACGCTGATGTGGGTTAAAAACCCTGTTCATTAAGGTGAAAGGGTACCGGCGCTCTCTCCATACAAACGTAGTCGTCTGTTTCCTCCCTGGATAATTACACTAGAGCAAATATTTTTGTGGCATAAAACCTATAATTGTCATGACTATGCCCCTATGTGTTGGTTTTTTCATTTTCTAATTATCATAGTAATTAAGAATTTAAAAAAAACATAGGGCATGGTCATGGCAGTTATAAGTTTTATGGAACAAAAATATTTGCTCTACTGTCATTATTCAGGGAGGAAACAGTCGACTACGTTTGTATGGAGAGAGCGCCCGGTACCTTTTCCTCTTAAGCTACTTCAATTGCAATTGTATGCATTGACGATAGATCATATCTCAAACATAAATTATTGCACCTATTATTTTCTGGTCGAATGAAAATGAAAACATTTTATAATTTATAATTATTATGATTTATAATTACTATGTATTATTAGTTATCTTTACATCTTCCCCTTATTCTTTCGACCTATTTCATCTTACCGCTTTTACCGTTAAGGCCGCATACTGTACCATTCATGTTAGGTTTAAAATTATTCATTAATGAATACTACTTTTTTTGGGTACCTGTACAATAAAGCGTTCTATCTATCTAGGTATACCTGTAGGTTAGAAATACATTTCGAACTTATTTCAGCCGGGAAGTATCAGTTCGAAACATCGAAAACGATCAGCAAATTGTCGATACAACAACGGAACAACGCGCTTGTCGATTCAATTACGAAAGCACGAACGAGTTGTACCCCCAATATTCTTACAGTGCTTGTACTGTTAAATGCCGGAAGCAAGCGCAGTTGGACATGTGTGGATGTAACGACCATTTCATGCCTATGACTGGTTAGTTGTTAAACATGATTAGATATAAATAAAAGTACCTGGATGACCGAGCTTTGCTCGGTTTTTTTTATTTTTTTTTTATTTAACACGTGCATTATGAAGACACAAATAATATAAATAAACATTGAATAATATAAATGCATTACCTAACGATCACGTAGCAATATTCATAATGCCCAGACAGTGTGATGAATATTAAAGTTTAGATGATAGTTAATCACTTTGCCCAAAGTAACTTGTCATTATTCATAATGTCCGGGCATTATGTATAATGCCCGAATTAATCACTTGGTTCATAACATACATAATTACTTTAGGAGAATGACTGTGGGTGCGTTGAACCTAAATTATGTTTTCTTACAAAAAACTTTTATTCGCAATAATTTGCCAATTAGCGTTGCTTGCATGAGAATATTTATTAAACAAATTTAGCAAAATTCTTGTTAAATGCACTTAGCGGGTAGCTATTTTTTTTCTTTGAAAATTTAATTATATTTCAATAAACACAAAATTGATATTATGTAATAACTTTGACAGTTGGTTAGTCGTGTTTAAGGGCAGGTGCTAATAAAGCTACCAAAATCGACCTTTGTTTTAAGCAACTCTAAGTAATCAAATACTCTTTTTTTGTTATTTGGATATAAATGGATATTGTAGTTTAATAACCTTATTTTTGTTTATTGTTGTTGAAAACATGATATGAACAACTTCGTTCGATAAAAAAAATGTTAGAAAACAGAGAATTATTAGATCGTTTATCGGGTTTTATTCAAAAATAGTTAACGTTTGTTTCTAAAAATGAATCAAATGATAGGTTTTGACCTCTAGGAACTATATTTGTAGATAATAATGCTAAAATGTTTTGCATATCGATCAAATATAACAGTTAGCACGCAGCACGCTACGTTTTTGAGAGCGGGGGCTAAGGTAATGTGAATACCTACACGGTACTGGAAGAGCGCCTTAATGTCTTAAATTAATTTATTTTTTAGTTGTGCAAACTATGGTTATTTCAGCCGATTCTGATCGCTGTAACATATCAGGCGCAGTGTGCCTGAGTGAGAATACGCACGTATTTAACTCCTTGAAACCGGCATGGAACAGTCGTCCCGGTCTCGTATGCGGTTGTCTACCGTCATGCAATGAAATGGAAATCACAGTTATCAAGGACATTGCTAAAAGGTTTGTACTTAAGTAAGTACTATGGCATGGTAGGCGGGTACTGTTCCGAATCAAGTTCAAGAAGAAAACACCTTTTTTCTCACAATATCTATACAGGGTTATTGGTAATTATACTAGCAAGCCGTTGGGGGCTACTTGTGTGCACTGTAACAAACAACTTTTGTTCTACGACTTTTGGAATCAAACAAAAGAAAAAGATTCACCGACGATAGACACAAAACAAATAAATAACATAGATAAATAAAGAAATACAATACATTAAATAACGCAAACATGACTAAAGAAAATACATATACGTCATATGAAACAATAGTGATAACAAAGTTTATCAATTTCAATTACAGAATCAAAGGTAAAGCAAATAGGAATAAAGCTATTGTGGAAGTTTTACTACCTCGTTATGCTACTGAAAGATTTAAAAGAAATGTTGTTCGAAGTCGGCTGGATTTAGTTGGTAATGTATTTGAAGATTTTATATTATTGATATTATTGACAACCCAGTTGGCACAATGGTCACCATGCCGGACTGCCAAACACAGGTTTGCGGGTTCGATTCCCGCCTCAGGCAAGTATTTATGCTTTGAAATTTGTCTGTGGTCTGGTTGTTTCTATGTATTATAAGTATATATTTACGAAAGAAAAGTATATATGTAGTATGTCCGTTGTCTAGCACCCATAACACAAGTCTAGTTACTTAACTTGGGGCTAGATGACGATGTGTGGAATGTCCTGTAATATTCATTTATTTATTATTTATTTAAAAAATGTGTTTAGAGTTTTCAGGACGCCTTAAAGTCTTCACTTGATCTTACGATTACTACCAGGAACAGTGCAGTGCAGATTTCATTTCAATCACAATTTAGTTGATAATCTTCTTTCCTACGCTTTTCCAGTATCAGTCGGCGGAACTACAGGACTTTTCGTCGGCGCAAGCTTACTGAGCTTCGTTGAGCTTATATTCTACTTCACAATACGCTTCTCAAGCAATTTATTAATGAATAAAATTCAACGGGATAAAGAAGCAGTTACACTGGCTAAAAGAAAAATCACTTTCCGGCAAGAGATAAGGGAATGCTTCTGACCACGTGGATGGAAATAATAGACTCATAAGATTTTCTTAAGAGATAAGAGCCCCAAGTTTTGCGTGTGAGCACACAAATCGTAAAAACTGCACAGGCGTGTATTGCTTATATAAATACCTTACGGCATTGTAAACAACTCCAATCTAGTCCTAAGCTAAGCAACTAGAATTGTGTCAGACAAAACGGATACCATACGAGTAGCTAAAACTTGTCGTGTCATGAGGTTGGATTGTACTTTAGACCAAGGGTTAACTACCTATGAAGCAGAATGCACGCAGGATGACATAATGCAATCCGAGAGTTGTTTAATACAACGGTCAATCTAGCTATACATATAAAATGCTTAGTCCGGAATGACTGACGGATCACCGCACAGCCTAAACCGCTGATCGTAGAGACCCGAAACTTAGAGGGTGTGTTCCTTGTTAAAAGGATTTTCAAAAATTCACACCCCACGTGGACGAAGTCGCAGGTGATAGCTAGTCATTACATAGTATAAAACAAAGTCACTTTCCGCTGTCTGTCCCTATGTATGCTTAGATCTTTAAAACTACACACCGGATTTTGATGCGGTTTTTTTTAATAGATAGAGTGATTCAAGAGAAAGGTTTATGTATAATAAATCTTATAATATAAAAATGAATCGCAAAATGTGTTGGTAAGCGCATAACTCAACAACGCCTGGACCAATTTGGCCAATTCTTTTTTTGTTGTCTTTAGTATTGACAAGAGAAGGTTTTTATGAAACAAAATATTAAGAAAGTTGCGCAGAAAATGAAATCGCAGGTGAAACCGCGGGGCGCAGCTAGTGTATTATATATCCGTGCGAAGCCGGAGCGGGTCGCTAGTTATATATAAAGTGTCATCCAAGAACCCCCAGACACACGCACAGAAAACGCTCTAGTGGGCGAACTCAGACGCACGTAAAAAAAACTCGCAATATTTTTTAGAGAAAACTAGCTGTCCCGGGAAACGTTGTTTTGCCATTTACAAAAAAATAAATGTTGTTTGAGTCTCAAACCTAAAGAATAAAAACAAAAAAATCATACAAATCGGTTCAGCCGTTTAGGTGAATAACGACGCGAGAATTATACACAATTTGTTTCAGCGAAGGGGTATTAATACGAAAGGGGGTTGTTCTAGATGTAAACGACTTTTGTTCTATGATTTTTGGAAAGAAGTTTTTGTATGAAACAGCTGATTTTCAAGTAAATATTCCCTCAGAATTATCGAATAAAAGTTTGAATTTCCAAAAGTCGTAGAACAAAAGTTGTTCGGCTAGACGCCTAGAACAATCCCCTTTCGTATTAAAACCTCTTCGCTGAAACACATTGTAACCCGCGTAACTCCCAATCCCGTGGGAATATCGGGATAAAACCTTCCTCGATAAATGGATTATCCAACACAAAAATATTTTTTCAATTCGAACCAGTAGTTCCTGAGATTAGCGCGTTCAAACCAACAAACAAACAAACTCTTCAGCTTTAAATTATTAAGGATAGATAGGGACTTTAAAATTCTTAATCAGTTAATAATACATGTTTATGAATAAAGGGGAAATCATTTATAAGCATTTTAAGAAAGTATAGGTATGTCACCTTAAGTCTCACTCAATTTGGAATTGGCCTAGTTACGAAACAGGAAAGTAACGGTTAAGGAACGGTTGTATTACGTTACATTTAGTTACTTTAAGTCCACTCTAGAATTTTCTCCTAAACCCAACTCTACCCAACAGCTGAAGTCAGAATTACAGACCCAACGTAGAGCTCCAAAACTGCTATAATTAAATGTTTTCAACCCAAGCAAAATTATAAGGTCTTGCCCGATTTCAAGTTTAAAGACTTTCAACCTAAGAATGAAACCAGTAATAGTAATTTTTTAACGTTACGGTGTGTCTATAGTTCTTCGAGCTTTTAATGGCAATAGTTCGATTGTTCGCTCTTAACGTTCAAACGGCTCAACCGATTAATATGGCAAAGGACACACGTATCACTAACATAAGCTACTTTTTATCCCGATATTACTAAGAGATCAGAACATAATATTATGCCGGTTGTGAGATATTATCTCGAACCTCTCTCGAACGCATCTTTGATTTCATCTGTCAATGTCTAATATGTCACTCTCTCTCTCTCTCTGCCCGGCCCGTCCAACGACTACATGTGCCTAGTATTAATAAACCACAATTAATAAATTTGCGGGTTTTATTTGAGACACAACACCGGTGAATAGTACTATCTATGACTCTGGTATTAGGCGCTCTGGTACTATCTATAACTATAAAATTCAAAGTTCTGACTAATTACTAATAATATGCACAGCTTAAACCGCCCCCGGTTTTAGAGACATAAAAGTGTAGGAAGTGTAGGTACGCCTATATTCACAATTGGTTTTTTAAATGGCGGACGAAGTCGCAGGCAGAAGCTAGTGTTAATTTAAATGTCGGCCTACCTATATGACTGTTATGTAATTTGCTTTTTAACCGACTTCGAAAAAGGAGGAGGTTCTCAATTCGTCGCGTATATTTTTTAAACGTTAATGTGCCTTTAGGCAGAGGAGGTACAGATTCGTTCTCAAGTTTTGTATTATGTAGGAAATGAAAATAAATCACTTATTTGATCGTTCCAATATTTTATTTCTAGAAACTTCTACGCAATATTCATTAATATATAACAAATATTAAGTAATTTAAATAAGTGAGTATAGAAATAGAGTATCATGTTGTCTTTGGCAATAATACTTATTGTTTAGAAAATTCAACAACAGCAAGACAAGAAAACCTCGCTAAAACATTAGTATCTAATCTACAATATTGTCTAAAGCCTTGTTCTAACTAACCACATATTTATATTTCTTAAGTAAAATATATAAATACTTAGGAAATATAAAATAAATATTATTTCACTACTCTTAAAATACAGTGTATTAAATAGCCTTAAAACGTACTAAAATAAGAACTTAATTTAGTTAAAAATAACGTAAATTTTTATAAAAAAATACGAAAATTCGGAACATTCCTAATAAAATAATAATTTAAGAAATACGAATTTTACAGATAGGTACACACAAATTAAGTAATATAAATAATTCGTTAAAAACTAATTTATAACCATTTAAGTAATAACTTAAAAAAAAACTCCAATCGTAGTAGACAATAAGGCTTAGTAGATAAACGGCTTATGTCTATATAAAAGACGACTTAATATCAAAGGAGAATGGCAAAAAATGTACAGAGCTTGGGCCTGGAGGCCTCATGAAACGAGTCATATATCAAATGAAAGGTAGTTTCAAGAGGAACACTTTATTGCATGACCACTTTTTCAAATTAGTTGTGAGATCGGAGTTATAGGTAATTAATGATAGGTGGTCGATTCACTCTCCGTACACCAGTAGGGAGTATTAACGCCTTAATATAATCAAATGTAGCCATCGCATAGCAATGAGTCATATATCAAATGATAGGTTATTTTAAAAGAAATAATTTAATGTATGATGATTTTTAAATTTATTTTTATTTTTAGAGTTATAGGCCATTTGTGCTAAGTAGTAGGTATAGGTGTCTGAGGTCTTCTCTTGTGCAATGCAAAAGCTTGATAAGAATCAGATGTTGGTCTCCTCATGAAACGAGGCATATATCAAATGAAAGGTGGTTTCAAGAAAAACATTTTATTTTAAGACCACTTTTTCAAAATAGTTGTGGATTCAGAGTTATAGGTCAATCATGGTAGGTGATCGGTACACTTGCGAATTTTCTCTGTACACTACTAGGGAGTGTTAAGACCAGAATAGAATCAGATGTAGCAATCGTATAGTAATGAGTCATACACCAAATAATAGTTTATTTCAAGAGGAATAATTCAGTGTATCATGACTTTTAAAAAAATATTTCTATTTTAGAGGTTATAGGTCATTTCTGTTAATTAGTAGATATCGGTGACTAAGGTCTTTCCTTATGCAATGCAGATGCTTGGCTATAAACAGAATATGTTGCCCTCCTCATGAAACAAGTCATATGAACGGTGGTTTCAAGAAAAACATTTTATTATATGACCACTTTTTCAAAATAGTTATGGATTCGAAGTTTTAGGTTAATAATGGTAGGTGGTCGGTACACTTGCGAACTTTCTCCGTACACCACTAGGAAGTATTAACACCAGAATAGAATCAGATGTAGCCATCGTATAGTAATGAGTCATATTATAACAAATAATAGTTTATTTCAAGAGAAATAATGTAGTGTATCATGACTTTTAAAAATTATTTCTATTTTGAGGTTATAGGTCATTTCTGTTAATTAGTAGATATCGGTGACTAAGGTCTTTCCTTATGCAATGCAGATGCTTGGCTATAAACTGAATATGTTGCCCTCCTCATGAAACAAGTCATATATCAAATGAAAGGTGGTTTTAAGGGAAACATTTTATTGTATGACTACTTTTTCGAAATATTAGTGGTTTCGAAGTAAGAGATCGTTAAATGTACTTAAGTAAGTATTCGGTAGTATCAGAAATTGTTGACAATGTCTGTCGTGATATAGACATCACTATTTAGCATTATTTAGTGACACAACAGGCTGATAAAAAGCATGATGCTTATCGTAACCGAGGTATAGGTACCATCACGAGTCGTGAGCTCAGATGTAGAGTCATACGCAAGCCATTTTGATGTTGATGGTTTTGCTTTGTCGGAACCTATTGCAATCAATAAGTTCCGACAAAGCAAAACCATCTTTTTTGGACTAGGTATCTTCAAAAAACAAAAGGTACTCTTCATTATTCATACTCCGAAGGTGCCTAACGAGCGTGTTGAAAGTAAAACTTTCAGCCATAGGGAAAATCACTTTCACTGACAACTTTCATGTCAAATCATAGCTTCGCACGGCTTGTGTATATTGCCAGAGTTTAGTACTTAGTAAGTTTTTTCTCAGTAATCGAATTCAAGTAGATATATATTTAGTTCAAGATATTATTATCTTATTTAGCAAAATAAATGTAAAGACGAAAATGGCCAAAGCGTCGTATGACCACCGCCAGCCGCCGCCGCCAGCACCCTGTGGTGATGTTGCTGATGTGGCTTTATACGACCGTACGGTCAGTGTTGTTCCTTTATTTAAAAAAAAATGTGTGGCACCTGGGGACTGCCGCGGTAAAGCTATTGCATCGTGCGAGCTTCGTACCATATACATACACTTAAGCGAACGCTCGGCCGAGCTACATGGTGGGTGGAGTCGGGGGTGTTAGGTTTTATTCTTGATTCGGGCGCTGCGCTCAAAGCCCGCGATAAAAGCTATGCAATAGCTTATGCAGATGCAGCTTATGCAGCAAATGAATTTTTAATTATTTTAAACGTTTTAGTTAGTAATATCTTTTGTTATTTTATTATGTTTTTGTGTTAAGTTTAATGTGGCTTTTCATTTATTATTGCGTAGTTTGTGTAAATAATATTTTCTCGACAAACCGTGTTCTGTTATTTAACGAAATAATTTAAATCTTCAGACTTCGCGTCATGAATGTCCAACGGGACTCTGAACAGTCCCGTGGTCCAACTATTTAAAAAGTTGAACCACGACCTATAGTTGGAGGCCCAAGTGTGCGGTGGTTCAACGCGGATTGTGAATACAGAATTAATGAAATAGAGGATTATTCCTTTCGACTCCCGCTTAATGGGCCCCATGGTTGGACCACCACCCCGCACTTTTATTATTGAGTGGAGGTCGTAAGATTTTTCCTTACGGCCCCTATAAGCGGGAGTCGAAAGGAATAACCCTTGAAAATTATTCCTCTCAATGAATTTGATAACGAAGATTCATAGTTGCATCAGCGTTAGTCTGTTTTGGTGGGAATTTCGAGTCAAAAATAATATTTTGTGTTAATCTAGGTCTCCAACAATTTTCATACCGAGTTTCATCACAATCGATTTAGTCGATTAGAAAAATACCTAGTCCCCAAACAGGAAAATCTGAATAGATATTATTGCAGTAACAAAAGAAACGCACGATAGGTACTGGTAGAAAGGTATGTGGTATCATTATTATACCTATTGTACAAGACCCGTCACGAGACGTGAGCATTCTTTTCTTGTGTGGTTTGCAAGACATTGAACCTATTTATAATCCTACTTAGGTATCATAACCTATATCTCGGTTACGATAAGCATCATGCTTTTTATCAGCCTGCTATGCCACTAAATAGTATTAGGTAGTGATGACTAAATCACGACAACTATTTCTGATACAACTGAATACTTACTTAAGTACATTTATCGATCTCTAACTACTAAACCACTACTATTTCGAAAATATAGTCTTACAATAAAATGGTTCCCCTTAAAACCACCTTTCATTTTATAAATGACTCGTTTTATGAGGAAGGCAACATCTGCTTCTAACCAAGCATCTTTATTGCACAAGTGATGACCTCAGTCACCTATACCTACTACTTAGCATACAAAGTGTTTGATTGTTTGTTTGAACGCTCTGATCTCAGAAAGTACTGGTTCGGATAGAAAAAATATATTTATGTTGCATAGTCCATTGTTGAATAAGGGTTAAGACTATTTTATATTTTGATATTACGCACGTAGTTACGCGGGTGAAACCGCGGAGCGCTGCTAGTTTGATATATGACTCGTTGCTATATGATGGGTACATCTGGTTCTATTCAGGCGTTAATACTCCCTAGCGGTGTACGGAGAAAACTCGCAAATGAAACGACCACCTACCATTAATGACCTATATCTCCGAACCCACAACTATTTTGAAAAAGTGGTCTTAAAATAAAATGTTTTTCTTGAAACCACCTTTCATTTGATATATGCCTCGTTTCATGAGGAGACCAACATTTGGTTCTAATCAAGCTTTTGTATTGCACAAGAGAAGACCTCAGTCACCTATACCTACTACTTAGCATAAATGGCCTATAACACTAAAAATAAAAATAATTTAAAAAATCATCATACATTAAATTATTCCTTTTGAAATAACCTATCATTTGATTATGACTCATTGCTATACGATGGCTACATTTGATTCTATTAAGGCGTTAATACTCCCTAGTGGTGTACGGAGAGTGAATCGATCACCTATCATTAATGACCTATAACTCCGATCTCACAACTAATTTGAAAAAGTGGTCCTACAATAAAATGTTCCTCTTGAAACCACCTTTCATTTGATATATGACTCGTTTCATGAGGCCTCCAGGCCCAGAAAGACCATTCTCCTTTGTAATATTTTTTCAAAACTTCACTACATAGTACATAAAACAAAGTCGCTTCCAGCTGTCTGTCCCTGAACAACGGATTTTGATGCGGTTTTTTTAAATAGAGTGATTCAAGATGAAGGTTTATAAGTTTAGTAATTTCATAATATAGCCGAGCGACTACTGACGACATAATTTAATATCTTGTTTATATCCCAAACATTGTTCAACCTACCTACTACAAACACGAAAGTAAAGATTTTGTCCATGCCTGCGACATCGGTATGCCGTTAATGCCTGTGGTATCGTCCAGTGTATCAAGTTCTTCGAGTTAGAAGCCATCGATTGCAGTGGCCGTGCAGTTGAAACTTGCGGTATCTCATGCAATGCCATTGAGGAATCTGCTGCATCCGACGGAGGGCTTCCAACTAGAACAAGCAAATAACATAATCAGCAAGGCAAATTAACATACATTGTACTTCTAGCAGCCATTTACGGGTGTATTATTCCCCGTTAAGTTCCGGTTCCGGTTAAGTTTCGTGTTAGACGCAAAATATGCACTTCGCAAATATAATGTCGATAAATCAACTTCATTTGGCAATATATAATCTATATATAATAGAGAAAATCACTGGCTGACACACCAAATCTCAGTAACTACAAGTGCTAGTAGTCTCAAATTCTATTTTAGGGTTTCTTTAGGATTTTTTAAGTAGGTATAAATGTTGTATTGATAAAGATTTATAAAAGTTTTCAACTACCGGCACTGCCCATGATTTCATATTTTGGCTGTATTTTTCAGTCTTTGGTAATCAGTATTTAGGCTGATAATAACACAAATTTATCCTTTTTTAATTTCAATAAATATTACTCACATAATCAATATTTCCACGTCTAAACGGCAAAGCTTCGCAAATCACCACGAAACACAACAACAGTCCATACAATAAACACAAGTGATGGAACTTCATCGTGGTATAGCGCCACTCAACAGGTCTTGTATAATTCAGATGCAGACGTCAACCAGCCTCGGGTAATACCTTACTTGTGTCGGGATAGCAAAGGTGTCCAGACGTTTATAAAGGAATACGACCGCCCACGTACCTACCACTTTCTTCCAGAAATTATTATAGGCGCAAGCGAAGCGAGAAGTAATTGTTACAATTTTACATTTTGACCAATTTTTTAATTATTACGAAAAAAAAGAGTCTCGTGCACATTTTTTTGCTAAAAACTAAAACTACAGAAACCTACATTTTTGTGCCAATCGATAGTGTTGGTAATAGAGATTAATTCCTGGTAACAAACATATGGCAAATCCTAGGAAAATGCGTATTTTTGTAGTTTTCTGTAATTTTCACACTACTCGCTTTCATCCCCATCATAAAAATGCAGTTAGGAAGTAAGGGCGAAACAAACTGCTACATTAAAACATTAACGATATTTTTTTACAAATTTTATGTGCATTTTTTGTGTGGTAAAAGTACAGTTATCTAGTTAGGGAGGAAAATAGAGTACTTTAAACATACATTAAAGTAATAGCTAGAAAGTATAAGTTTCTCAAAAGGAAATGGCCCTCGAAACCCCTTTAAAAAACTCAGCTGTACTATTCTTATCGTTTTCATGACGACAATACAATTCAACAAACATTTAAAAGAGAAAAAAGTTTGAAGTCAACAACAACAATGCATTTAAAGGACGCAAAAGTTCGAAGTAAACAGAAATGCTTTTTTCCCATACAAAAACACGGTAGATTTCTCGAGACCACCAGTTATGACAGAGATGAATGGCTATCAGCAAACGAACGTAGGAAATTGAAAATTCGATTTCACAGAGAAAATACACTTTATTTGAACGTCAATAATATGATTAATAGCGTACAATATTCCAAGCCTCAATACCTAGTTTGAAGTAAACATTTTATCAGCCTCATCCCACTTATTATTAAGGCTGAACGAACATCTTTTGTTTTCCTGATTTACCTACATCTAATGAATAGAAAGACAGCCTTCTTGTGGAACACTTTGATATCTTTTGTTAGTGGGATAGTGCTGCTTAATGGCTTTGTAGCCACCCGTTCCAGATAATGCAAACGTAATATAATATTGGCATTTAAGGCTCATTCACATATCAGTTAGTTTTACAGGCTAGCTCCGCTCCGCTGTTTCAGCTGCGTAACTCTCGATCCCGTGGGAATATCAAGATAAAAGTAGCCTATGTTATTCCCAATGAATCATTGTATTATCACACCAAATTTCATCAAAATCGGTTCAGTAGTTTCGGAGTCTATTCGTTACAAACAAACAAAAAAATCTTTCCTCTTTATAATGTTAGTGTAGATGAGCCTGTATAAATTTAATCAGCGATGATTTTACGCAGGCGCCCAATTTTTTAAGCAATTTTATTCCATGCTATTCAGGGCAGTATTAGATGGAGTATATAGGCTTTGCCAACACCTAAACCCTCTTAGCTTAGCCAAAATTTTCCAGAGGAAAAAACTTAGTGCCTACTGAGCCGCGGGTTTCCTCACGATGTTTTCATTCACCAGTGTAGAGCGAAGTTCGCCTAGTGGTAAATACCTCGACTTTCGTCTTAAAGGTCTCGTTCCGAAGGTCCTGGTTCCGAATCCAGGTCGCGCCGGCCGTGCACTTATTGATTTCTATTATGAAAAATGTCGGCTGCATAATTGCAGCCCCCGGTAGAGTTCTAAAATTACTATTATTGGCATGTTTTCATTCTAATAATTTTGGTTCGATAAATTGATGAGTTAGAAGACTTCAAACTTAAACTAAAGCAGGTGTCTAGAATCGTGCTGGTGTTGAAAACATTTTTATAACAGCCGTTTTGGCTGTTATAAAAATAACGTTACGGTGGGTCTGCAATTATGCAGTCGACCGTACATGAACAATCAATGCTAATAAAAAAAAGTCATTAAAAACCCATTATGGCTGTAGGGTACCTACTAAAAAGCATGAAACAAACGTAGGTCATAAGTACAGCACGGAATTTTGAACAAAAGAGTACTAACTCAGAAAGTTAAAAACAGGCGGATGGGACTGTAAAATAAACAAAACAATAGTACATTGCGATACAAGTGTGGTAAATTGATCATTGTATAGAGGCGGTTTAGAATGATCAACCACGCGTGTATCGAACGACGTTTTTTATCACAGTTGCGAATAATAGAAAAGACTTGAAAAGGAAAGAAAATAATAAATAACAACATATTTGTGATTAGTCCATGTTTACAATATTTTTAGGCAATATTTTTTTGTTAATTGTACTCTCGAAAGGCAATACTTTTAACCTATACAGCCTCGTCTGACATACAATATTTTTTTAGGATTTTTTCCATTTGTTTTTGCGTAGGGGGTTAAAAAACAGAATACAATGGTACGGAAAAAAATATATTTAAGTAATTAAAAAACGAAAAAAAAAACATAATATAAAACCTATGACGAACAAGTACTGAGGATGAAGTTGGAAACAATCTAGAATCTAGAGTTTGTAACCGAATATCAGCAAACAGCCTGTCCGTGAAACTCTTCCGCGAACAGCGATGAAGAACATTGAGTCAGATCATAATTGAATTTAAACCGTTTAATTCTTTAATATCCTAAACGCGTCATAATGTGAGACCTACAAAGTGTCCTTTGACACCGTTCCTACTATTATTATCCTGATTTTTTAACTGATTTAGTAGATCACTCGTGGATTAAGTTATATTATTTTCAAACAGTTCTCAACTAGGTAGGTCAGTACAATGTGTTTCAACGAAAAGGGCTCTTATACAAAAGAAGGTTGTTCTAGACGTCTAGGCGAACAACTTTTGTTCTGCGACTTTTGGAAATTCGAACATTTCGTTCGAAGTTTTTGTATGAAACAGCTGGTTTTCAAGTAAAAACTCCCTCAGCATTATCGAAAAAAAGTTCGAATTTCCAAAAGTAGTAGAACAAAAGTTGTTTGCCTAGACGTCTAGAACAAACCCCTTTGCTGAAACACATTGTATATATGACTATGTCCTTATCCATCCCCTAACCTATCACTATGCCGATATTCATTCAAATCGGTCCAGTCGTTGAACCGTGAGGAGGGACAAACAGATAAATAAACATACTTTCGGATTTATAATAATTATTAGTTAATACTACATTATCTACACTAATATTATAAAGAGGAAATAGTTTATTTTTTTTGTTTGTAACGAATAAGGCTCCAAAAGTACTGGGCCGATTTTGATGAAACTTGGTATGAGAATACATTGTTTCATTGGGAATAGACATAGGCTTTTATCCCGATATTCCCACGGGATCGGGAGTTACGCGGGTGAAAACGCGACCAGTGTAGTTACTAGTTGTAGAAGTAATCTCTAGAAATGTTGAGTTCATACAGTAACTTATAAAATGATTAGTCACAATAACTAAGAGCTACGGATTGCCTCATCAATTTGGCAAGTTGTTGGCAAGTAGGTACTTTGATGACGTCAGCATTCTTTAATCGATGTCATATCAAACGCTTTATTATCTGGAACACTTGAATTACGGGCTGTTTTACACAACAAGACCTTTAGTTGGGTCTTTTTTGCTTGAGGATGGGGCCTTGCCCAGAACTAGCCTCTCAGGTTAGTCCACCAGGTCCAGAGGAAATAAATTATCAAACGTCTGGAGTCAACTAAGCCGCGAGTTTCATCACAATGCTTTCCTTCACCGTAAAGCAATGTCAATTCCAAATCACCTTTGGAATGAAAGTAACTATCACTAAGCCAACACCAATCATAGGACCATAATATGTTAAAACATACTTCTTCTATCTTCTATACATATAAAATTCTTTGTCCTGAATGACTGACTGACGGATCGACGCACACGTAAAGACCTGAAACTTAGAGGGTGCGTTCTTTGTGTGACGTAGGCATCCGAAAAGGAATGATTTTCCGAAATTCTACCCCTAAAGGGGTGAAAAAGGGGGGCAAAGTTTGTTCGGGACAACGTGATTCCTTGGCCCATTTTTGATTTCTACGCGAACGAAGTCGCGAAGAAAAAGCTAGTCAATAAATAAAATAATAAATAATAATAATAAATATTTCAGGACATTCCACACATCGCCATCTAGCCCCAAGCTAAGTAACTAGACTTGTGTTATGGGTGCTAGATAACGGATATACTACTTATATACATTTTTTTTGTAAATATATACTTATAATACATAGAAACAACCAGACCACAGACAAATATCTAAGCATAAATACTTGTCTGAGGCGGGAATCGAACCCGCAACCCTGAGTTTGGCAGTCTGGCATGGTGACCATTGTGCCAACTGGGTCGTCAAAAATGCTTATCTAATTGCCACTATTAGATTAAGCTATAAAACGCAGGAAACTAGAACTGCCGAGTGAAACAAATACGAAACTAAACAAACAAGTGAACCTTAGGAGGAAGCCTTAGAAAATCGGCGTTTAAGTGTTACGTTGGTATAGGTTCTACATAACAAGCAGTATAAAGTTAAATAAAAATTATTTCTGCTCACTAAAGCTTGCTTATGCTCATTTATTTATTTAATAAATTCAGTACACAAGAAACATACAAAAAAAGATTACATTATAAAGTTATTACTAAGGTAAGTCTAACCCTGTGAAGAGTTTTCTGCCGACAGACCTCTAGGGAAAGGAAATAATAAAGCGGAAGGTAATTAAAAGTGTACAAACAGTTTCAAAGAGGAAAGCAGTCATTGAATTATAAAAATACTATAATATAGAGAAGAAATGCAACTTATATGTATGGTTATATATGTTTGCTCATATGTATAGTCACCTACGTATAATAACGCATTTAACATAATAAATTGCCGAAAGATAACTATCAACCAAAATATTTTAATCATGTTTAATATTTTTTCATGCAATTATCTTTATTTCTGTGTTTCGAATGCGTACATTCAAGTTTTCCGTCAAACTTTACATGAAAAACATATTTGAAGATTCGCGCTGTTTTCCCCGCTTTTCCAAACCCTTGTGTAAATGGTCACCCCAGCGAAAACTCAGTATCGATCGTGAGAACAAAAGAGACCAAGACATACGTCGACACTGCTCTAGTTTGTCGCATAAACATGAAAACACGACCTTATTTACCGGTCATCGCTATCGATACACTGATCATCCCGATATATTTCAGATATTTTCATTAAAACGGTGATTCTGTGATAATTAAATGTAGATAAAAAGTTATAGTTAACGTTGAAAATGTAATTGCATTGGTACGAGTTGATTGTCTTAGAAAATTGAAGTATGGTAAGTTATCTAACATATTTTTCAATAGCTTTATTTCTACGCAATTTCTATGAGGCTTTGCAACCCTGTAGGTACTAATTGTAAGTAGAGAATTACAAATATTCAGCCGAGTAGATATTATTCGTGTATGAAACGCCATAAAAATAATATTTTTATCTCAATACTCAGAGAATATGTCACAATATTCTTATTTCATCTTTAGCTGAGTATAAAGAAGCTACTTAGATGATTACCGTTATTTTCTCTTCTAATAAAACGACTCTAACTATTGTGGAGCTAGAAGATTATAGACTTGTGTGATCAATCTAAACCTTAAGAGGAAAGTGTACCGGACGCTCTCTCCGTAGAAACGTAGTCGACTGTTTCCTCCCTGGATAATGACACTAGAGCAAATATTTTTGTTGCATAAAGCTTATAACTGCCATGACCATGACCCTAAGATTTGTTTTTTTTTTGTTTTTTTAATCTTCATTTCTATGATAATTAGAAAATGAAAAAAGCCCCTATGGCATAGTCATGGCAGTTATAGGTTTTATGCCACAAAAATATTTGTTCTAATGTCATTATCCAAGGAGAAAATAGTCTACTACTTTGTATGGAAAGAGCGCCGGTACCCTTTCACCTTAAGAGGATTATATTTCATCTACGAAGGTAGATATGTACGTATTTTCTATAAGTACCAAGCTACCTACCGCTTAGATATCGAATAACAAGCATTAAGAATTTCGTTCATGAAAAAACGTATAAGATATTGAGTAAGTCATAGTTTGCTAAGAGATAAAAAGTACTTTCCTAAATGGTAAACATGTTAAATAAAATTCTTAAAAACATCATCGTAAAACTGTTAGATATTTTTTTCTGATTTTAGTAATTGTTGTTATAGCGGCAACAGGCAACAAAGCACAATAACAATACATCATCTGTGAAATTTTCAACTCTCTAACTATCGTGGTTCATGAGATACAGCCCGGTGACAGCCAACGGACAAACGGACGGACAGTGAAGTCTTAGTAATAGGGTCCCGATTTTACCCTTTGGGTACGGAACCCTAAAACTCTGTCTTTACAGTCTATGCCTGTTTGTTCCTGTCATTACACAATTAAAATTTTTCAGTCGAAAGATGTCAATCGATAATCGGGAACGTAGCAAGATGAGCAGCATGATCAGCGCCCTGGGCGGTGGTGGCGAGGCTTGTGGTGCGCGCTGGACTCTAGGCGCGCTACTGCTGGCTCCACTAACTGCTGCCAACTCTAGTTACTGCGCGGTGCTAGCCGTTTTATTACTTTCTGTCTTCATTACTATCGCAGGTTAATATCATAAAAAAAGTTTGCTTTTATTTCTTAGACTTTACGCTGTTTTCTAATATTTTTCCTTTCTTCCAGTATTTACATGTAAAGACCTAAAAAAGTTGGCGGAAATCCTTCCTCCGCCCAAAACAGCAAGAGGCCGCCGTGAAAGAAATCTCCAATCATTCGGTGATTTTTTGGCAATGTGGATGACCTTTCTATCCCACTTGGTAGCTGTTGCTATCTGTGCTAGGATATTGAGTGCTACGGCTGATCACGTCACCGGAGGAAGGACCAGGAGATGGCTGTTTGGATATGAAACTCGGGCATTGGGAGAGCCGTGGCCGGATGTACTTGGTGTCACTGTCGTGATGGTAGTGTGCGCCATGTTCATGTGTGGGTTGGAGGCAAGTACTTACATAATACTCGACAATTCATTTAACGCCACCTACACGAAAATTTTAACACAGTAGCGCCATTGCTCCACATTGACACTGCTAATTGATTAACCGTCTGAGAATGTAACCAAATGAACTGTAGTCTACCACTAAGCAAACTTGCGTTAAGTTAACTGCCAGCTACGTATAAAACGTATTATAGAGTTAAAGAGGAAAGGGTACCGGCTCTCTCTTTATACAAACGTAGTCGACTGTTTTCTCCCTGGATAATGACACTACAGCTAATATTTTTATAATATAAAACCTAAAACTGCCATGACCATGCCCCTTTGTCTTATTTTTTAAATGTTTTTTTAACTCTTTTTTTTCTATGATAGTTAGAAAATGACAAAAACCAAGACATAGGTGCACAGTTATGGCAGTCATAGGTTTTATGTTTGATAACATATTTGTGCTAGTGTCATTATCCAGGGAGGAAACACTCGACTACGTTTGGATAGAGGGAGCGCCGATACCCTTTCCTCTTAATAATTTTAATTATATTATTTCCTATTTCAGGAAAGTATGATGTTTACATGCATGTTACTGGTGCTGCTGTACATATTTAGTCAATTTTTCGCCATATTCGGTCTTATTAACCTGGATATTGCGAACATAAACATGCCCATACCAATAACTATATACGAGGTAAGACCAACAATAATATTTTTCACTAGATACGTTTATCAGCTCACCTAGCTCTCAATTTTTTTTCCAAAAACAGAATTTGTACCGTTTGGTAAATAGATGTGAAAACCTGCTCTGAAATATATTTGGCCATATTGTTTCAGCTTTTTGCAGCAGGCGCACCCATATCTTACGCATTCAGTGTTGTTTTACCGCCAAAAGGAAATGGATCGATGAAAAAGAATATGTTCTTGGTCGTTGGATTGCCTACAATAGTCTTATCGGGATTGTGCTTTCTTTATACGAATATGTTGAAAGGGTAAGAAACAATCAATTCCCTCATAACTGATGATTCTGTAAGAGTGTCATTTAAATAAAACTATCCATATCATTTTCCAGGAACAGCATCGATGCAGCATTACCGGTGACCACACTTCTAGAAGCAAGAGCAGCAGGTTGGATATGCCCTATCTTAGCTGCTGTCACCGTAGCAGGCGTTTGCCTAGCTCTAACTGAGCTGTGTCCTTTACTCTTCACGGTATTAGTGGCATTGGCTTCCCCTGAATGGAAAGTATTGACGAGGTCTATGACTTATGAGAGTACCACTACTGGGAGTCCTGTTTTAGCGGTATTTACAGCTGGTAAATAAATTGATTCTATCAAATTTAGCATCAGAATTCTTGAGTCGCTATAAATTTTCGAAGAATTCTTTGTCATTTTTTATTTTATTTGTATTTCAGGAAGTCTAGCAGCAATTCTAGCATTCGCGTGTCCGTTATCACATATGATAACATTAATGAACGCTAGTCATCTTCTCGGGATATCGATTCAAGCGTTTCATTTTATCATAATGCGCTGCGTGCCAACAGCCGAGCAGAAAGAAGCTGGCGGTAAGTTTTTACATTCATTTTAACTAATTTTTAATAAATCTAATAAAGATGTCTACGATGAATTCACCTTTCTATACAATTTTCAGACGTAGAATACAAGAGATTAGGACGAGAAGCTAATGCGCGAGGATCTAAATCTTCAGGTTCAAAGTCCAAACGTGGACTTTGGTTCATACCACACATATCCATACCCTCAGCCATACGGCATACAAAAACTCTTGAAAGTATCAAATCAAAAGTCACCACAACTAAAGGTACTCACAAAATAAGTATAAATCTCTAAAGTACTACACAGAATCTTAAGTCTATATGTTTACTAATAAACTTTTGTTTAACTTTTTAGAAACAGAAGAAAGAGAATGTCTTCTTTTAGACGAATATGGTGGTACAGTTGAGGATTTAGATCCAAGCTGCAGCAGTGGAGCAAGAGAAACAACTGCAGAAACTGGAGAAGTGGTGTCCGACGTGGACGCTAGCGAGGGAGAAATCTCATCTGGTGATGATTCTACTGATATCGATGCTGTTGTCAAAGAATATAAAGACAGAATACAGGTGAGAATCTGGCAAAGGAACTAGATAACTACCTTTTTAGGTGTAGTGACTTATAGTCATTGTAATCTTCTATTTGTATTAGAATGGTATAATTTAAAAATATGCCATGGTAATTGCAACGACATTGGCCTTATTACTGTTGGTCAATATTAAATGTATTTTTTTGTGGGGTAACATCGCCATTGGAAAGATCGTGGAAACAAGGTTATTTTAGAAAGCCTTTACTTTAGGTGGTGACATCGACTCCAGAAGCCAGTGCACCTTCTCCCCCAAGCGTGCGAGGATCACGCTGGGCGGCAGCAGGTGCTATCATTCAAGTTGTTGCAGACATTTTAATCGCAGCTGCTTTCTGTAACGAAACCATTCGAGTCCCGATGTTTGCTGCTGCAATACCACGTAAGGAACAGGTCCCATTCATATTAATTTAACATTTGTGACTTTGACCGTAGTGTTTATTTCGTCTCATTTTTCAGTATGGATCTGTGGTACGCTTGCAAGTGCCTGGCAACCAGCCCACAGCCTAGCCATGAGGAAAGGACAATGTCTGGAAGGACCAGTGACTATGTTAACGGCTCTGCTATTCTTAACACCGCTTATGCTCGACTCGTGGCCAGCTATAAGTCTTTTTGCTGGAGCTGGTATGTTAAATAATCTAAACACTATTATCAAAATAGAAATAGATTCTACAATTTTTATTCGAATTTCAGGTGTAGTGATATATGCTCGTTGTGAACGATGGTGCGGTGATTTGGCGGTGCAACAAGCTCGGAGCACGTTGGAGAAACGGAAACTGCGACCGATGCCGATGAGTGCCACCATGCCTTTGACGGGAGCGTGTCTCGCTCATATCGACACTGTGTATATTACCAGGTTTGATATATGTACCTCTTTATCCAAAAATCACCCATGCATCAATAAGGTGTGGATGACAACGACCAGGAGAGAACTCTAATTTCGCGATTTCGCTAATTCTTTTTTTATTGTGTTTGTTATTGTCGGGAGAAGGTTGCACAGAAAATTATTAGGCGGATGAAACCGCAGGGCACAGCTAGTTCCTAATAAATAATAAGCATTTACATCAAATCTAGATGACTTTTCAATCTATTTATTTATCTATTTATGCTATTTAGAATGCTAAAGTCTTGCACAGCGAATCAAGAGAAAAATAACTCGTTAATACATCTCTGAACTTTAGTGTCTCTACATCTTTGTCAATCCTTTAATTCAAAGGTTGCCTGGAAGAGCCCGCTTTCAGCGATAAGGCCGCCCATTGTGCCATATTGCTTAGTTTTTATTAATTTACTTGTGTTTTGTTTGTATGGTGCAATAAAATGTTTATTTATTTATCTAATTTTCCGCATTCTAGATGACAAGAAGACGACTCGGATTCGAGTCTGGATAATCTCTTGGACATGGATGACGAGCAGGACCCTGATGATGAATGACATCAAGCGGAAGCCCTTGTCATCATTGCCCCGCAAATCTTTCACCCTTTCACATAAACCACGAAAATTCTCATACGAAATTGATTTGCAAATCAAATACACAAGCGAGGTGAAAGTTAAAAATGGTGTTATGGACAATGTTGATATTTGAATTCAAAATATTATGTAATATGGTTATAGGCGAAGCTAGTAGATATGCATAATTAATAATGAAGAATGTTTACAAATTCATATTTCTAGTCAATTTTAAAGCTTGTGATGTAGTTATGATGGCAAAAGTTACCTAAACTTTAATGCGTAGGTATTGCACTTAAAAATATGCAGCCGAATTAACCAGACGACGAAATTATTGACATGCATGATACAGTCGATTTCGCAAAAAGTATCCCGCGGCATTTACTAATACTAATTTGACGGACAGGTCAACGTTGCGTCTGCGACAATCCTTTTGTGAAACGAACTGTACCACTCATGAAACCTATTTCTTATGTGTTTTATACAGAGAAATTTCATGGAAAATGAGCACGACATCGGCATTCGTTTTTTCTTGCTTATATTTAGATAATTTTTCTAATGTCTATGCATGATAATCATGGGTCTATCAGTCCATAGAGTTAATAGTAAGTGAATTCTACAAGTGAAGTAATTTTTTAGTGAATTCATAATGTTTCTCTTCAAATTTTCTACACAGAATATTCCTACTAATATTATAAAAGTGAAAGTTAGTGTGTGAGTGTGTACAGTCGGCTGCATAATTACAGCCTCGGTAGAGTTCTAAAATTACTATTATTGGCATGTTTTCATTCTAATAATTTTTGTTTGAGAAATGGATGAGTTATAATAAGACTTTAAACTTCACCTAATGCAGGTGTGTAGAATCTAGCTAACATTCTTATAACAGCCATTTTGGAGCTCTACGGTGGGTCTGTAATTATGCAGCCTACCGTATGTTTATTACTTCTTCACGCTTAAACTACTGAACCGATTGCAATAAAATTCGATATGTATCTTATCGAATTTTAGCCTCCATCTATCTAGCTGGAGGCCTGGATTAACATATAGGCTACTTTTTATCCCGGTATTCTTACGGGATCGATACTTAAGCGGGTGAAACCGCAGGGCGCAGCTAGTAATAAATAACTACAGCAAAAAAATACTCTGCCGTCGCTGAATTCTAAATCGATATCGTATAAATAGTTATTTCAAGTATAAAATGTAAAAAAATAGAAGCTTTTAAAATAAGTCAACATTCTTCAGCTAGCTTGTCGCTATCATTAAAGTATTAAAAGTTAAATAAAAAAAACCATGTGATGGAAGATTTGAATACATCCGTCCATTCATGTAATACTGAAACGCTTTTGCCTTGCTATGAATTAGAATAAATGTTAGAAAATATTATGTAATAAGTATGAGTAGGTACTTCTTCTTAAAAGATTTAATTCGTTTTAACTTATCTTCCAAAACTGTTCTCCATTTATAATAAAAATCGAAGTTATTAGCGGCTCTGAAGTTGCACGGCATTCAAAAAAACCTTTTCAAATATTTTTTTATATTGTAGAACATTTTACACAGCGCCTCTACAAGCAACTAGGCTTGTTTTGACGTGTTATCGTCTAATAAATTTATGAACACTTGCATTCACAAAAAACATGACGTCACGCGTCATGTTCCGGGAACGCGTCTTGTTATTGACAAGGTTAGCATAGCAACGTATTATCATGTTTTCTTATTACGTTATCAGTTATCACGTAAATTTATCATCCTTAACCGACTTTACAGACAACTATTTTTTTGGTGACCAGACAACGGATAGAATACATATACTTTTCTTTTGTAAATATATACTTAATATACATACAGACCTGACCAGAAACGTGATTGAGGCGGGAATCGAACCGGCGAACTTCTGCGTCTCAGGCAGTTGTTCGCCCGACTCGCCACAGAGTTCGTGGAAAACTAAATCATGGTGAGAGCGCGCTGGAGCTGATTAAATTATTAGGTGCGCTATAATATTTCACTTTTGCACAGCGACCTAACTTTAGAGCCGCCTAACTGATTTTATCTAATCCTTTTAAGCAATAAATTTAGGCCTACATCAACTTATAAGATAATAAACTCTATGTCTATTCACTCAAGGTTCTGTTTCCAATAAAAAATGCTGGTTTAAATACCTCGTTTTATTAAAAGAAATATATCACAACATACCTTATTTTAATCACTTTTCTAACAAATGCATTCTGTAAAGGTTTTCTGCTGCGTCGTCTTCGAAGCAAGGACTGAATTTTACTTCGATTACTTCTTTGAAACCTTCACTAGGTGTTGGTTCGGTGAATTTGTTTCTGAAATAATTAAAATTATCTAATTAGCAATATTATTGAACTTCTTTATGCTTTTAATGTTTCATTTGGTATGGCAATTTATTCAAGAGTCTTTAAGCCTCCACCAGACAGCTAAAAGGACGAATTATCGAAATGTGCATCTTAGTAATGCCATCTGTTTAAAATCTAATGAAACCTACAAATCTTAGAAAAAAACGATTATAAAGAATTAGAGAATTGATTAGAAGCGGTTTTTCTCATTTTCAAAAGAATATTTCACCTTATTTTTTTCTTGTAACAGAACTGAACATTATTTCTGTATAAAAAAATTTAACTAGAAAAGTATAAGATAAAAAAATAGTAGAGGCGCCATCTAGAAATAAAGAGTTTTTGTGTAATGTTTTTGTTCATGAATATGTAATTCATACGCTCGAATATTGATAGACTATTTATCTTAAGTGGAGATTAAATTAACATTTTAGTGTCAATTTTAATAGGATAGGAGCGTCTTATGTATTTGAGAGTTGTTTGAGTATTCGGGCATTAGTCAATGAAAAACGTTTCTTTGGGGTTAAAATAAATCCACAACAATAAAAGGTTCAGAAATCTTACTTATAAGTGTGATAGACGATATCATTGACGGGCATATGGTTTGTCTTCATTAACTCTCTGAACTTGTTGTTGTGCTGCGCGTGGGCCTTGGTGGTCGCCATCTTGGCGCACCGACATACCACGTTCATTTCTTTAGCTAAAGCGGTCCAGCGCCCACGGGATTCTGCATCAGGGTTTGTACTGTCGACTATTACACTTTTACCTCTCTGAAAAAAAAAAATATTAAATACTGCAGGACATTCCGGTATGGTGACCATTGTGCCAACTGGGTTGTCAAATAAATAATTTTATATTTATAGTTCCAAATCTATACAAACATATCAAAGCCCAGCTTGAGCCAATGTAGGGATCGGGTTAAAAGGTACACAAACAGGTTTTCTGAAATAGGCAAATATCGGATATTTATAAATATCCAAAATCGTCGAAAAAAAATCTTAGCGAAGTTTTTCGACGATTTTGTAAAATTCAACCCCTATGCGAAAGAAGTCGCAGGTGAAAGCTAGTTTATTATATGGTAGTTTATTAATTCGCCAAAAAATCGGTACAAATCATATTGCTATATTTGTTTAATGGCAGGAATCGAGCCTGCAACGTTTTGCGTCGAAAGTGGGTGTTCTTTTGGCCATTTTTTTTTCGTTCTGTCTCACTCTCCTTCCCTTACGGTTTTTTTGGTAAGGCGTTACATTTTTTTCTCGGCTAGGCCAACCCGCCATAAGGAACTTCGTTCATAAAAACCGCTTAGACTAGAATAATATACTTGTGTGTTAATAACAGACCTCCAGCAGTTTCTTAGCTTCAGCAGCACATTTCTGCCATGTACCCAGTACATCTCGGCACACAGCCACATATTGATTGCTAGATTTCTGTTCTATTTGTTTGGCCAAAAATGATTTTCCACTGCCCGGGTAGCCCACTAGGACAAGTATCTATAACATAAAATATTTGAAAGACAACCTTAATAAAAAGTATATTTCATAAACTGTGTCAATAGATGGCGCTGCTTAGAAGTGTAGTATAAAATGTGGCCGCGACTCAGTTGTTATAAATGTTATATGTTATAACAAAGGAAGTGCTTAAAAGTCGGTAAATGTCTGTTTGTTGGTTTGTACTTGTTAGTTTGGACCTTTTTGCGTGAGGATGGAGTAGGCTCCTTACGCAAAAAATGACTACCCTATACTATACTATCTTCTCAGCTTTGTTGACAGTGTGCTGAGGAAAAAAGTCGTCAGTACATCTCGAGACAAGTAAGCCGCGGGTTTTATCACGATGTTTTAGTTCACCGTTAGAGCATTGTTAATAAGTGCACGTAAATTTACATTAAGAAGAAACCTGACGGTTCCACACCTCAGCTGCACCTCCAGGGAGGCGGGTGCTGTGGCGGTAGCCTCGTAAGTAGTAAAGTGAAGAAAATATGTACCAATAGGCATTGAATATATATTTCTGCCATTTGCCATATAAACCCAGGGCACGAATAGCCTTGAGACCTTAGTTATATATATATATATATTTATATATATATATAACAATGTGACCAAAAACTTCAGGTGACCAAAAGAGCAGACTGCTACTTCGGCCAACAGATCGGCATTGACATCCAAAAACTTTTAATATTATTTTATTGTATATTAATAATATATTATAAATTAAATATATTAAATGTTAATAGAATATATTTAATCTCATTGCATATAAAATATCAAAGAAAACAGATTATAATACACAATGTCACAGCGTAGAAAAAGAGGTAAATACAGCTGGCACTAGTATAATGTCTTACCTCTTTTTCATTATTAATTAGTCTATCATTAAACGGTTCTGACTTCAACTCCTTAGGAGCAAATTCTGGTTTACTCATTGGTACATTTGTAACAGAATGTCTTAGGAAAAACTGTTCAGGGGTGTAGAACTTGATATTTAAGTTTTCAGATAAAAGTTTGTCAGCCATTGAGTGGTCTTTTTTCTTCCCTGGAGCCCAGTTGGCTACCCTGCCCGCAGCATCTCCACAGTAGAAACTTTCATCCATATCAATCTTTATTGAATCATTTTTCTGGAATTAAAAATAAAGATAAAGCAAAACTATATAGTAAAATCTCACATATAATAGAAATAACCCAGTTGTTGTTAGTAAAATGTAGCATTACTGAGTTACAGAATATGACAAATATTGACAAAATGACTGCAAAGACAACCAGCTAATATTTTAGAAAGGGTCCCTAGGCTTCCAAAAAAATATTTTTGAATAAGTAATACCTTTTCTTCTAAAGTTTTCCACATGCCTATAGAAGGTTTTCTATAAAACCCTTTGCCTGTTGCAAGGAAAGCTTGAATAGGAACATCTAATTTATCAATAATAGCTTCAATTTTCTTCTTAAAGTCCTCTATCTTAACCCTGCCATTACCAATAGGTGCTTGGTTACTGAGTATCACAATTTTAAATCCATCATTGAGGTATTCTTTAAGTTTCTGTGATACATTAGGGAATGCAATCTGCCAATCATTTAGATCAACAGGGTGGACTTTGCCGGATTTTGTTTTGATTAGAGTACCATCCATATCGAAAGCAGCTATTTTACAGCTTGACTTGACACCTTTGGATGTGAATACATATAACTCGCCATTATCAATGTTATCCCATATATCTTCTGTAGCTGGGCTGGCGCAGTTTTCTATGTCAGTTTTAGAGCTTTTGTGTTTCTTCATAGATGTCTCCTCTGCCTCCATCTTCCTCTTAGTAGCTCTGAGCTGCTTGTAACCATCAGGAGGTGGGTCAAACTCGATGACGTGCATATAATGGTTCAGTAACACTTCAATTCTAGAGGTATGTCCAACTTTGTAAACTGCATCTTTTTTTAGAGCAAATCCGTCTAAACCAGATGGATTGATTCCTAATTGTTTTAACTCAACTACGCATTCATCACAATCTGCTTTCAGGCTTACTGAAACAGATATTTGTTTCTGTAGTCTGTACATTACCCTGACATAACCTAAACAAATATAGCTGATAGACTGGTCGTAGAGGAAGGTAGGTACTCACTTTGTTGGCGAGAACATGCTTGGTCTTTGATTTTGGTGTCCTTGCTGCGACCAATAATAACTTCTACATTGTGCGGTAATTTTAATGGAGCATGCGAATCAAGTAAACATTTTATAAAACACTGTCGCATTGATTTCATCATTAAACAGTACCTATGAAAGCGTTTTAGTAGGTAACGAATAAGACCAAATAAAGTTAACGTAATTTTAATACAATTAATTTTAAACTGATTGGGAAAATACGGGAAAATCAAAACACTATCCAATGTTGCCATGTTCAAAATCCGGTCTACGGTGATAACGCTCATAAATTACAGTTTGGCAAAAACGAGTAGAAACGGAACTAATTTTTTTGTTTGCTGGCAACATTTAAAAAATGATGACGTTTGAATTGCTTGAAGTAAACAAAGTTCGGAAGTTTATACAATTTATAATTTGTGCCATAAAAGCGTGATAAAACTAACTTAAAAATGAATAAAACCATCCGAAGTGCTGGCAGACAAATTATTTATAAGGTTTATAGGCGATGTTTGGTAGAAAAAGAAGCCAAAACCATTCTTACCGATCTCAACGATGTTTACCAAAGAACCGCTGATATGACAGGTATGTAACTGTTTGTATTGTTGTTTTTAGATGAATTAAGTGTAAATTGATGAATCCTATTCTGTTTTGAATAGCTTGCATACGAAATAAGTGGAATTTTGAACAATAATCATCGAGCACATAGGTTATATTTACATTTTGTCTAACATTACTTTGGTATAGTGCGACAGATCAGAGTTGATACTTGAGTGGCGTACTTTGCAATATGTACCTAAATTTAAATTCGATTTCTACAAAACTTTATTGTTGAATGAAAATCATTACAATTAGAAATTTACCAAAAATGTATTATTATTAATATTTTGTTTGTATATTTATTTATTCACTTCAGGTAAATCAGTAAGCACTGTAAGAAGAGTCGTGCTGGAAGGAGATCGAAACAAAGGCGTATTTTCTACACCCGGAAAAAATAGAAAAGGTCGTCCTAAAAAACAGTTGGATAACTTTGACTTATGTGCCATCAGACAAAAAGTTCAATTTTTTTACACTGTGAGAAAACAGGTACATTTATCATTATTATTATTGGTATTAAAATTTAACTGAATAAGCAGTGTTCATTCGTTTGACACGTCACTGCAACTTTCAAATTTAAAAATTTTACATAGTTATTTTATTTTCAGGTACCAACCTTACGAAACTTACTGCCAGTAGTAAGAGAAGATTTGGGATATGACGGAAGCCGTGAGCATTTACGGAAAATACTTATCGCCCTAGGATTCAAATATAAAAGATGTCAGTCAGAAAGAAGTGCATTAATTGAACGGCCGAATATAGCAGCGAAACGGGCAGCGTATTTAAATAAAATTATCAGCAATAGAAATTTGCCCGAAGAGCTTAGAAAGCCCATAGTTTACCTCGATGAAAGCTACGTTCACCAATCGTATAAATTAAAAAAGTGCTGGCAGTCGATTGATGTAAGTGGAGTAAAGCAGAATGTTTCAAAGGGTAAACGCTATATTATTGTTCATGCTGGCAGTGAAAAAGGGTTTATTCCTAATGCTTTGCTCATATTTACTGGAACAAATAAAAATGCCGACTACCATTCGGAAATGAATAAAACCAATTTTCAAAAATGGGTTGAAGATAGGTTGATTCCAAATTTACCACCTGCATCTATTGTGGTAATGGATAATGCGCCGTATCATTCCGTGGTATTGAACAAAGCACCTACCTCTGCTACCAAAGTAGCCGATATAAAGGAATGGTTATTCAAAAATGGAATTCCATTTGATGTGTCGTTGAAAAAGCCACAGCTGTTGATGCTGGTCAAACGGCACAAGCCCGAGCCGAAATTTGAAATAGACGAGCTGTTAGGAGAACATGGACATACAGTGGTAAGACTTCCACCTTACCACTGTGATCTGAATCCTATTGAGCTGATTTGGGGAATAGCGAAACATAAAATTGCAGCCCAAAATGTAGGCTCGATCGACATAAAGGTACAGTTTGGCTTATTAAAGTATGATATTGAGAGAGATTATATTGATGTTTTACTTTTAATGTTGATGAAGGTTTAATTAAAATGTTTCGTCTTTATAGGAAGCAGCTGAGCGCGCATTCCAATCAATTACGGAGGAAGATTGGAAGAATTCATGCCAGCATGTAATCAAAATAGAAAAAGATTATTACGAGCGGGAACTAACTATGTACGAAGACATGGAGCGAATTATAATAAACCTCGAAGACGATAGTAGTTCCTCTGAATCGGAGAACGATTTAGACGAATTTGCGGCTAACTCTAGCCAAGACTCGGATGAAATGGAGGGGGTGGAATATTTGGAGGAAAATATATTAGATTAATTACAATAACATTGTATCTGCGTCTTATTTTAATCCCAGAAAAAAATAGAGAGAATATTTTAAAAACACAGTATTACCTACTAGCATAATATATTTATTTTTAGGTAATAAATTATTGTTTAATTAAATGATACTTACTGATTTTAATAAATAAACTATATGTACAAAAAAAGTAACAAAAGTATCAAGACTATAGGTTGGTACGCGTACGCTATACGGTCACAGCGGGTTGCCATAAGAGCAGCACAGTGGCGGCCTCCGGATTTTCTACTCTTTTTTGCCAAGCTGTACGGTAGATTCTAAGATATTACGGTGATTGGGGCTGGAAAAAAACGGTGTCAAAAACGGTGTAATAATTTTAATAACACAACCAATAAATACTACAATACTGTTTATATTGAAGAAATTAAACTTCGTAACATAAGTTCGACTGCAAAAACAAAAAAGAGCAACAATATCATAACATTACCTAAGTGTACAAATCCGATACTAACATCTCCTCATTTTTATAAATATTCTGATTTAATCGTTTGAGCATTTCATCATCAGGCTTAAATTGAATGCAGTTTTGTCCGTGCCTTTTGATGGATTGTTGTGTCATGAGATTTCCTTTTATTGAGCGGGTTATCAGTTTGTTACGTTTTTTTGTCTTTATATCGTTCACTTTGCTGAATATACGCTCGCATTCAGCATTAGAGTGCGGCAAAGACAGCATAGCAAGCATAAACGCCGGTAATTGCTTAAAAACCTTGCCGTTTTCATTAATTAGATTTTATTTTATTTATATTTAAATTTATAATTAAATTTTCAAAAATTAGATCCTTGAAGATAACGGTAGATATCATCACCGTTGTCATGCTTCAACGGTAGGCGGTAAATTTTTGCTGAGAACGGTGAAGTTACCGTAATTACGGTGCACATGGCAACACTGACACTATCTAAAATCACTATTTACTTCGTATTTATTCTTTAATTTTATTGTTTTTTTTATCTGCATTCTGACAGTGACATTCCAAAATCTTCTAGTTACTTGACTTTGACAGTGACAAACATGTAATCGATCAAATTGCATTTTCCAATTTCCAATGTGTCTGTGTCGATCGCGCGAGCAGTGTCTTTTTCTCTGCCTACGATTATAGTTAATTTTGCTAGCTTTAACTTAGAAAAAAGCGTGTAATTTGAGATAAATAACTTGATAAGGTGTTTAAAATAATAAAATAGATTTGTTTCATTCATAGTCTTGTAACTAATCGAAAATTAAGGTTTGTGGGTTTTGCTTCACTGACGTGTAGTTCAATCCTAAACACGTTTACCTCGACGTTTATAAATTTTCTAATATTTTTAGTCCATATATGCAATTGTTATGGCTCTAACTAAACGGAAACAATCTGCCGAGAAGGAGGAATTGATTGAAAATGGTGATACGACTGAAGGCAGTCGGAGTAACATCAAAGGAGATGAAATAAACATTGCTGTTCTTTTATTTCTGTATACGTTGCAAGGGATCCCCCTCGGTCTCGCTGGTGCTGTGCCTATGTTGTTACAAAATCGTGGCATTACTTACACTCAGCAGGTATTTCTAAAATATTGTCTAATTACACACTACCAAGATAAAATAGTCTGTAGTATTTAAAAAAAACCGGCCAAGTGCGAGTCGGCCATGGAACCCTAAAAATTTGCTTTGAGACACCTAGGTACTCTAAACACAATGTATAAAATAATTCCAGGTTTAAGTTACATAAATGTCCTTTTTTGTAAGCTTTCATGCTTAAAAGTTGTATTAAATAATTTTTTTCAGGCAGAATTCAGTTTCGTGAACTGGCCATTTAGTGTAAAACTATTATGGGCTCCTATAGTCGATGCTATATTCTCACCTAAATTCGGAAGAAGAAAAACATGGCTGGTCCCAGTTCAATACCTTATTGGTATTGTTATGATAATCATGTCGACAAGTGTGATGGACTGGCTGGGATCCGATGATGTGGCTCCTTCGATGGTGTGTCTCACCTTGTCATTCTTGTTCCTCAACTTTTTGGCAGCAACTCAAGATATCGCTGTTGATGGATGGGCTCTTACTATGCTTAAAAGGTGAGAATTTAAATATTAATTATGCCAGACTTATACTCAGTGTTAGAGGAAACCATCTAGGAATATGTTTTGAACAGCAGTGTTGTTTTTATACAGTGTTTGGATGTATGATAAGCAAGTCCCACCCCCAATTTTTTAAATACACATATATTAAACATATAGAAATACCCAGATCAGAGAAATACTGTACATAAATATTTGTTAGAGGTGGGAATCGAACCCGAGCCACAGAGGTTGTCAAATGGTTACACAAGTTTAATAGAAACACGAAGTATGCTAACGCTATGTAATGATCATATCATACTGACTTGCAATTATTGAGTTAATGATTTGCCTATTCACTACAATTCACCCTGTAAAATTAAAGTGTAATTAAGATCTTGACTGATTTTCACTAAGTAATTCAATAGTCGCAAATGTTTATTAGAAACCTCTTTCAATTATAATTTTTGCCCAAAATATCTTATTTATTGAAAAAAAAAATACATTTTTCTCCATTTATTTATATTGTCCTCCAAAAACAGTCAGTCACCATACATTTTAATCTGTGACGTCACCTTTCCTTGCGCTTCCGTGCGTTTTTGTTTTTCCGTCACACGAAGGTCAGTTATGGCCGCCCTCGTTTCTTTTAATCAGCAGACAAAATATTGCAAATTTATATTGCGAAAATAAAATATCTACAATACATTTAATTGCGAAATAAATATTGTAGAGTTATTGTCAACCTATTAGCTTACATTTTCAACATATTATTTCATATTTTATCGATATCACAGTCATGTAGCCAATTAATAGTAATTGGTTCTATTCTTTTGTTTGCAGGTGCAACGTAGGCCATGCATCCACATGCAACACCGTCGGTCAAACAGCTGGCTTTTTCCTTGGCTATGTACTATTCCTAGCTCTAGAATCACCATACTTCTGCAACAAATACCTTAGAACAATCCCCGGAGACTTTGGTCTTGTAACATTAGCTAGTTTCCTGTCTTTCTGGGGATGGGTGTTCATTGTGACTACTACATTGATTGCAGTGTTTAAACACGAGGCTGATGACACTGTGCGTACCAGAGAGAGTAGTCCTAAAGGAATGAAAGATATTGTTAATGCCTATAAGCAGCTGTACACTATTGTCAAGTTGCCATCAGTTAGGACATTGGCACTTGTTCTCTTTACGGCGAAGGTATGGTATAATCTTTTTAACTTATTTTTCCTGTAACCCTTTAAATATTAGTTACGCCTTTACGCAAAAACTACTGAACTCATTGGAATGAAACTTGGTATGTAGATAGCTCGAATTCTAGAATAACAAAGGCCACTTTTTACACGAAAAATGGAACAGAATTGGACCTTATTTGTGTATATCGTGTTCTATGTTCCTTACTGTGTAGTACAAAGAAAGTTATCTATCTTTCTGATTGTATGGGCAAAAAGACTAATTTTCATTTATTTATTTTATTTATTTTTAGCTTGGTTTCTGTGCCAGTGATGCTGTGTCGGGGTTAAAATTGGTTGAAGCAGGAGTACCTCGTGAGGATCTAGCATTGCTTGCAGTACCATTGGTACCGGTACAAATTATAATGCCAGTGGTAAGAAATTTAAATTGTTTTTGCGAACAGGGTAAAAATTAAGTTGCAAACAGTTGAATTTATATAAATTCAATTTCCAAGATCCTACTATTATAAGATGCGAAAGTTGTCAATGTATATGTTTGTTCCCTTCTTCATGTACTAACTACTGAATTGATTGTAATAAAACTTAATAACTAGAGTAGGGAGCCTGTGTTGAGGCATGTTGGGTTAGTCACGAATGCGGCTAAAGAGCACCGCTACGTTTTGCGAGATGCGCGTGCGGATGTAGCACTCGGCAACAAAACTATACCAGCGCACGGTACCTGCTCAACGCAGTACCCAATACCGTGGGGTTATTCCATAAATCCCTATTGAAATGCCCATTAATGGGCTTTTCGTTCACAAATCCCCATTACTTGCTGATATTTGTGAACGAAAACCTAGCCGCGCCTGTATCTACGTATTTATAAAAAAAATGTAAGTATTTTAGGGTTCCGTAACCAAGGTAAAACCGGGACCCTATTACTAAGACTTCACTGTCCGTCCGTCTGTCTGTCACCAGGCTGTATCGCATGAACCGTGATAGCTAAACAGTTGAAATATTCACAGATTATGTATTTCTGTTGCCGCTATAGCAACAAATACTAAAAAAAAATAAGTGGGTCCTATATGGTACGGAACCCATCGTGCGCGAGTCCGACTTGCACTTAACCGGTTCTTTATATCAATTTTGGATTATACTTTACAGATACTAGCAAAACACACGACTGGGCCTGCTCCCCTCTCCCTGTGGCTAAAGGCCTTCCCTCTCCGGTTGTTAGTGGGCCCTCTAGCCGCCGGGTTAGTGGCCATCACGCCGGCTCTACTTGGAGATTCTGAACCGTCGTACTTTTACCTGTTCATGTTGATGGCTCTCTATGTGTTTCATCAGGTGAGTTAACACTATTTGAAATTAAGCTAAGTTTAAATAGGAATTTCTCTAACTAACTAATGTTCGAATACTCAACCAACTCTCAAATGACGACCCTGTTGGCACGATGGTCACCATGCCGGACTGCCAAACACAGGGTTGCGAGTTCGATTCCCGCCTTTAGCAAGTATTGATGCTTAGATATTTGTCTGTGGTCTGGTTTTTTCTATATATTATATGTATATATTTACAAAAGAAAAGTATATAAGTAGTTACTTAGCTTGGGGCTAGATGGCGATGTGTGAAATGTCCTGCAATATTTATTTATTTAAATATTTAGGGCTCCCCTAAATATTTAAGTCACTCCTATTCTATTGAAAACACTTAAATGACAATTTATTCCCCACTTAGATACGTAGCCTTTTACAGGCGTAAAAATAGTAAAAAAGCCAGAAATATTATACTAAAGAGAATTTAAAAAAGTTATATTTTTCTACTCTGAAATTCGTCTACTAATAATGTGTAGTTTTAAAGACAAAATACAACTGAAGTGCTTAGTCAATAAAACCGCAAGGGAACCCTTACACGGTATCCTAATAGCCCATCGCGCGACCTATGCGGCCTAAATGCTATGAAAATCGCGATTGTACAACCATTTTGACAGTATCGTGCGACCATTTTAACAGCAGTTTCATAGCGTTTAGGCCGCATAATAACTATTATGTTATCTGTGTTTGTAGGAAATGTATTTAACTTTTTAAGGTGAAAGAGTACCGGCGCACGGTGGGCTAAAAATCGGCTTCAATAGACTTAGGAATTTCAATTTTCAAGTGCCGGTTTTTTTGCTGCATATTGCTTCTATTAGTTACTAGCTGCGCCCCGCGGTTTCACCCGCGTAAGTCCCGATCCCGTGGGCATATTGGGATAAAAAGTATCCTATGTCCGTCTCCTGGCTCTAAGCTACCTCCCCACCAATTTTCAGCCAAATCGGTTTAGCCGTTCCCGAGTTATAAATGGTGTAACTAACACGACTTTCTTTTATATATATAGATTACTATATACAAAATGACACTCGACTTAATTCTGCATAAAAACGAAGGAATTATAATTTTTTTTACGAAAAATTTGTATGGAACTTGTATGAAATCATGTATTCAGTGTATCAGTTAAGAACATCGTTAGAAAAAATGTTATTAATCTAAATATTAAGAATATAATAATAGATATTAAAAAAACAACAATTTAACAATAATAAAAAACCGGCCAAGTGCGAGTCAGACTCGCGCACCGAGGGTTCCGTACAAACCTGTAGGTATATAAGTAAAAGTTATGGTATTTTTATTGCTAAATGAAATCCATAACATAACAATTGCATGAAATTTTGTGTGCATATCGGGTAGGTCTGAGAATCGGCCAACATCTGTTTTTTTTTTAATCGCTGAACAACGTTTGCTGGGTCAGCTAGTAAGTTTATGATTATTAAAAAAAATATACTATGTGATGTAACTAAAAATTTAAGATTTTCGGAATTTTTCCTATATGTGTACTTTATAACGTTGCTTCATGCCAAATTTCAAGATTCCAGGTCGTCTGGAAGTATCCTTTAGGTTTTGATTCCCTTGCGAGTAGTTGCGAGTTTCAAAATATGCGGCTTTAATTGCTGTATCTTTTGATTGCGTTGACGTAGAAGTTTGATTTTGTTACAGCTTAAAGATTTTATAGACTTGAGTATTTGTTAAGAATTTCAATATAATACCACTACGCGTTCATGAGTAAAGGGGTAATAAGTTTAAAATTATTAAAAATATTTTTATTATATGATGTAACTAAAAATTTATGCTTTTCGCAATTTTTCCTTTATCTGTGTTATAAGACGTTGCTTCGTACCAAATTTCAAGATTCTGAGTTCACGGTAAGTACCCTGTAGGTTTTGATTCCCTTGCGAGTAGTGGCGAGTTTCAAAATATGCGGTTTTAATTCCTGTTTCTTTTGATTGCGTTGACATAGAAGTTTGATTTTGTTACAGCTTAAAGGTATTATAGATTTGAGTATTTGATATGAATTTCAATATAATACCACTACGCGTTCATGAGGAAAGGGGTAGTAAGTTTAAAATTATTAAAAATATTTTTATTATATGATATAACTAAAAATGTATACTTTTCGCAATTTTTCCTATATCTCTGCTATAAGACGTTGCTTCATACCAAATTTCAAGATTCTGAGTTCACGGGAAGTACCCTGTAGGTTTTGATTCCCTTGCGAGTGTCGAAAATTTGCGGCATAAACGGGAGTATCTTTTGATCGCGTTGACTTAGAAGTTTGATTTTTTCACAGCTCCAAGAGACCATAGACTTGAGTATTTGATATGAATTTCAGCTTGATACCTCCACGCGTTCCTGAGAAAAAAGGTCTTGACAGACAGACAGACAGACAGACAGACAGACAGACGGACAACAAAGTGATCCTATAAGGGTTTCCGTTTTTACCTTTTGAGGTACGGAACCCTAAAAATGAATAAATAGGTATTTTTATATTATGATGATTTAATAAAAAAAGGCATCGATAACCGTTAAATAGAGTATGACAAAATATCACAAATAATGAGTACTAAAACCACCTGTAAGGATTTTACGGTTTTCCTTACCGTTTAAGAGATAATTGGGTTTTTCATACAAGTTCCATACAAATTTTTCGTATTTAAATTATAATTCCTTCGTTTTTGTGCAGAATTAATTCGGGTGTCATTTTTGTATATAGTAATAACTAATAGAAGCAATATCCAGCAAAAAAACCAGCACTTGAAAATTGAAATTCCTAAGTCAACGGAAGCCGATTTCAGCCCACCGCGCACCGTGCGGCGCTCTCTCCATACGAACGTAGTCGACTGTTTCCTCCCTGGATAATGACGCTAGCACTAGTGCCATAAAAACTATAACTATGACCCTATGTTTTTTCATTTTCTAATTATCGTAGAAATTAAGATTTAATAAACAAAAAAAAACTATAAAGGCATAATCATGACAGTTATAAGTAGTGATGCGCCGAGTAGTAGTTTTACCGAGTAACCGAGTACCGAGTATTACTCGGTTCAAAATATACCGAGCCGAGTACTCTGCCGAGTTACTCGGTTCACGAAAACAAGTTGCAACGCGCTCCTGGCGAGCGAGCGACTCGAAGCACGTGCCGATATGAACAAATTTAACGTTTTTTTTTATTTATAATTATGGACAATTAACGATAAATGTTCATAAGTACTACATTCAATAAGTACCTACATTTTACTAAAGGGACATTTTGCGAAAGGGACACTTCGCGAAAGGGACATTTTGCGAAAGGGACATTCTGCGACGAAGCCGTGCCGCGGGCGCAGTTGATATCAATACTCCTTTTAACTTACCTACATTGTATTTTCACACATCTTCGAAAACTCAATCCGATTTTATTCAAAAAAGGTTGCACTTTTAGGACACGGCCTCATAGGGACGTAGAATTCTTCTAAGTAAGATCATACAAAATGCTCTGTCAACGCACACGTGCATTTTTTTTGTGCGCAGAATCCATTCCGCTCGTACGTTTCGATTGCAAGCCCTTGCGTTCGGAGCGAACCGTACGTAAAAAAACCTAATGACGTCATACGGAACGTACGCAATGCAGCGTTTCCATACATTTTGTACCAGCCGCCGCACACGTACGGAAATTACGAATCGGAATCGCGCAACGCCGCCCGTGGCGCTGCTCTTGATAAAAATTGATTTTAAATTAATAAATTCTTAGTAAAATTGACTTTGGCAGATTCTCTAGTATTTTACGGATGTACCCAATAACTGATATTTCATTTTTCGATGATAACAGAAGTGCAATTGTCAATAAATCGTCATTCTCCATTGTCGTGCATTCGCAACGCTGTCCCTAGTCGTACTGGCCAGGTAATATTCCGCAGGATGAAAACCATACGTATGCGCCAGGCGAGCAGAATTCCGAATTGGAAATGCATGCGATAAACACATGCGGAAAAACGAGCGTTTGCGCCCAGGCTAAAACCCACAGAAATTTTATTAGAAAGAAAAAAAAGAGTTAAAACTAATTAAAACTCCCATTAGAACTATTTTCGACTACTTCGCGGACGAAGTCGCGGGCAAAAGCTAGTCTACCGAGAACTCGGCTCATGAACCGAGTACCGAGGCCGAGTACGAGTAGTAAAAAAACTGCCGAGTAACCGAGTTCCGAGTACTCTGCCGAGTACTCGGCGCATCTCTAGTTATAAGTTTTATGTAACAAAAAAATTTACTCTAGTGTCATCATCAAGGGAGAAAACAGTCGACTACGTTTGTATGGAGAGAGCCCCCGGTACCCTTTCCTCTTAAGAGACACAAACGCGGGTTAAACCGCTGGACACAGCTAGTAATTTATATTTAATAACCCAATTGGCACGATGGTCACCATGCCGGACTGCCAAACACAGGGTTGCGAGTTCGATTCCCGCCTCTAGCAAGTATTTGTGCTTAGATATTTGTCTGTGGTCTGGTTGTTTCTATGTATTATATGTATATATTTATAAAAATAAAAGTAGTCTAGCACCCATAATACAAGTCTAGTTACTTAGCTTGGGGCTAGATGGTGATGTGTGGGATGTCTTGCAATATTTATTTTAATTTATTTAATTAATTACTTTCCAGACATGCCTATACTGTATGTTCGTAGCAGTAATGGCATTCTTCGCTAAAGTATCAGACCCGGCTGTTGGAGGCACCTACATGACTTTACTGAACACCGTATCCAATTTGGGCACCAATTGGCCAAACACACTCGCCCTTTGGGCTATAGACCATCTCACGTACAAGAATTGTTCACTGCCCGAATTAACTGACAATACTTGCTCGTCTTCTTTGGAAACTGAGGTAATATTATTAATCCTACATTACTCATTTAATCACTATGTTTAGAGTTAAATACATTTTAACTTGCTAGGTCAACCTGTTCCTGAGAAAATCAGTAGTGACGAACAAGACAGTGGTCTATAAGGGTTCCTTTTTTATATTTTGGGGTACCAACTCCTAAAATCAATAATAATGTTAATAAGCACTAAAATGTGAGATCCAACATTGCTAAAATGATTCTGCAGAATAAGTACTTTACATAAGAAACAAAGTTTCATGCCACTCTGTTTTTACGAAGGAAAAATACTTAATAAAATAAAAATCTATACTAATAATATAAAGCTGAAGAGTTTGTTTGTTTCAACGCGCTAATCTCAGGAATAACTGGTTCAAATTGCTACGCGGGTGAAACCCCGGAGCGCTGCTAGTTACAAATAAATAAATAAATATTGCATGACATTCCACACATCGCCATCTAGCCCCAAGGTAAGTAACTAGACTTGTGTTATGGGTGCTAGATAACGGATATACTACTTAAATACTTTTCTTTTGTAAATATATACTTATAATACATAGAAACAACCAGACCACAGACAAATATCTAAGCATAAATACTTGTCTGAGGCGGGAATCGAACCCTGTGCTTGGCAGTCCGGCATGGTGCCCATTGTGCCAACTGGGTCGTCAAATAAAAAACATCTTCAATTACCTGTAGGTTTGTATTTTAATTTTAGGTGGTTTTAAGTATAACTTGTTATTATCACTTACAGCTGCATAATAATATATACACATTTTCCCCACAGCTATGTAAATCAAAAGGCGGCAACTGCAACGTCCTGATGGATGGGTTCTACATTGAGACTGTACTGTGCCTGGTCGTCGGGTTCCTCTGGCTCCAATGGGGCCGACCGACCATCAAACGGCTGCAGCGGCTACCCCCTTCAGCCTGGCAAATAGGAAGATTCCACAGATAAGACTGAACTTACTAACCCCCATTCTAGCTAATTTATATAAAGATATTTTAATATCCATTGAATAGTGATTGCATCCGAACATCTTTCTCAATAGAAAAAAACCGGTCAAGTGCGAGTCCGTACATTGGTTTCAACTCTCTTTCTCTACCCTTGCAGTGGTATGGAAGTTACCAAGGGAAAATTCCGAAATATAAAAAAAGTTGGAAATTAAGGTAAATTTTGGTACTTCATAACATAAGTCATAAGTTTTCGCGAAAATGTTAATTTTCCCTTTTTATCGTTTTGACTTAGGATCTTAGTTTTTATATACCTAATAGGGAATATAAACCTTAGTATCTGGTATGAATTTCAACTTGCTAGGTCCATCTGTTCCTAAGAGAATAGGTGGTGACACACACACAGACAGACACACAAAAAAGTGACCATATAAGGGTTCCTTTTTTACCTTTTGAGGTACGAAACTCTAAAAATGTTTATTATCCTGTAAATGCTCGATAGTCACTTTATGTATAAAGCATTGATGAAACTAAAAAGGTTCAGATGTTATCACTATTCTATTTGTAATGTTAAATATCTTTAAATCTACATTACGATAATAGTATTTTGTAAATAAGACAGTGTGATTCACATACAGTAACTAATTCCTACTAAATACTTATACCTAAATCCCCAAATGTTTTATCTGTTTATAAGTCTAACAAAAACTACTAAATCGATTGCCTAAGGTAGTTTTTATATCGATTTTCCCGAAGATTCAAGGTTTTAATCTAAAAAATTAAGATTTCTTTGTGTTTCACTTGAAGGACAATTTGTAAAAAAAATGATAAAAAAAGGACATGAATTTATGAAATTATGTATAATTGCCAAAATATGGCATAATTTAGTAATATCTTTAAGACCACACAAGTTCACATGTGTGATTTGTTCGTCACTGTGTGCGTTTATGTTGTGTGAAACACAGGGAAGCATTTTAAATACAATTTCAACATTTAGCACCAATGCAAAACGAATTTACGATACTAACCTATACAGTATTAAGAAATATATAATGCTTAACACCTTCACACATCGCCATCTAGCCCCAAAGAAAATAACCTCTAGCTAAACTTGAATTATTACCATCTGCTTGGTCTAAGTTCAAATCATCTGTTGATTCGGTTCAAATTATCTTTTTTTTTCTGTTTTCTTAACCGAAAAAAAGTTAGTGGTCCATAGTTGGACCACTCAGGGATAACTCAGGGATACCGCGATAATTGCGTCGGCTTCAAACCAACGCGTCGACTTTTGCTGACCCGCGCTCCACACTGGGCAGAATTTTGAGCCCGCCTTACATAGGATTTTTGAAAAATTAAGTTGTTTTATTCGTGTGTTTTAAGTATGCAGGATTGTCGGGGACATCAAAACACTCAAAAATAATTAATTATGGTTATGTCATTTTTTAAAAACACCACAAAATTTGACTTTGTTATTTTTTTTTAAATAACAACCGGAATCACTTATTTTTTAATGGTTTGATGTTCCCAAAAACCCTGCATACTTAAAACACACGAAAAAAACAACCTAATTTTTCAAACTTTTTATGAAAGGCAGGCTCAAAATTCCGCCCAGTGTGAAGCGTGGTTTGGGATATCGACGTCGGCTTGAAGCCGACGCAATAACCGCGGTTGGGCTCCTGATCTCCAACTAAGGATTGTGGTCAACATTTTTAAATAGTTGGACAACCATTCTGCACTTAGTTCTATGTCTTAGTTAACTACACTATTATGGATTAAATTGAATTTTGTGTGTAGCAAAAGTATGTAAAATTTCCACTAATTAAAATCTTATATTTCCCCACTTTAATGCACAAACCATTCCAATACTATGAATGTTAGATGTAGGTATTCAGTAGACATAAGTGTTGTGATAAAATTTAAAAATTGTTTATAAGTATGTATGTATATGTACTCTGAGTACAGATTTGTATGTATTATATGTAATGACCTAGTTAAGGATATTTATTCTTATGATTACAAAATATTTATCAGTTGTGAGACAATACTAGTTGTCGTCAAAAAAGTGTATTTCGCTAAAATTGTTAATTTATTCATCATTTTAGTTTTTAGTTTATACAAATTATGATAATAATTTAATTACTTAAGCACATCAATATTGTCTATGATAAAAGGCATACTCAAAAAAAGAAGACTAGTTCCATTAAGCGTTGATAGACGGCAGACCCAGTATGCTACAGGTTATACAAAACTAAGGTTGTCTGTGGCCAAAAAAATCGTGTGAAAAAGTGCGTAACGCAGTTTTTCTTCCTGCTTTTACCCCATAAATATTTAGGGTCGGCGCAGTATTTCTTCTTTTTCCAATAATTTCTATTAGTCGTCATCTCATCATTGCCATTCATCTCTCTCTTGTCTTGTTTAACGTGGCTGTATGGACTAATAATAAACTCTTTGCCGGCTCTGAATAAAGAATATAGAAAAAAAGGTGTTTTTTAGTCTTGGAATTAGACTTCAGCGCCCCGTCTATCGAGCGTTTTGGAAAACTAGTTTGGTCTAAAAAACCGTCTAGGCCATTGATTCATCTTACATTTGCACAAAAGTACCCAAAATAGTGTTAAAGTGTGTATACTTATGCAGAATTCAACCGGTCCTAAATTATTTTAAATATGTATTTATAAGGATTCAGTACTTTAAGTTCCTTATTCTCCTCTTAGAAATGGCTCCACTTAGAAATGTTCCCAAGTGAAACTTTAAGAAATGCTTTGTCTCGCTCTTTGTGTGTGACATTCAACGTAAGCGAAAATGTGACAAAAACATTTGGAAATGTTTCTGAACGCGGCCGTGAATAAATAACAATAAAGTTTGTGAATTTCAAGGAAATAAAACAACTTTTATTCCATTTAGGTATTTTATTTATAGATCATCATTATATTATACACATCAACACTTAAATATAGTAAATAATTTATAATCGTATCAACAATTTAATAGTTGGTTTTATAAATTAATATTTTCTTATTAAACACAATAGTACTTTTAAATAAAAAAACATTAATTGCTTTTAAAAATAGGTAAATAATGCTGGAAGATCAATTGTTGGTGAAAACTGATATGTTAACAAATCAGTATATAATTAATATCCCAAATAATAGTAAAATGCAGAAGTTTGTTTTTTTCCCTTTTCACGGTCCACGGCTCGACTGATTTGGATGAAAATTTGTACAGTAGTAGTCCATAATATGGAAGAGGACACGGGTTACTTTTTATCCCGACATTCGGGAACGCGATTGCGCAGGTGAAACCGCGTGTTGCAGCAAATTTTTTCAATTAATTGCTTGCGGCAGTATGTATTGATAATTTTTATTTGGTTAAACAATAGTTTAACTGAATAATTATAATTTAGGACAAATGAACACATGCTTTAATTAAATAGACCATAATAAAGTGGTTCTATTGTTTTATCAAGATAAACTCATAAGAATCTTGAGATTTGTGCAATATGTGTTACTTTGTGCTATGATATTAAGGAACTGTCAATAGAGAAACATATTTGTTCCTAAAACTCTCTTTTAGGTTTTAGAAAATAAACCGAAAAAAAATCGGGAAATAAATGATTCTATTTTTACACATAAATTGCAAAAAAGCAACATCAAAATAATAAAAAGTATTGAAACAACTTTACTACTAAAACATTAAATTCTCTTATGTAGATAGAAACCTACTTTATATAGAAGCTTGGCTGTCTACATCTGATTGTTTATGGCACATGTATATAAGGGTGAAAATATTCCTGAACACTGTTCTGTGGGTATTCGAGTTTGGTGTTCGTTATAGGTTTCAAATCTACAAAACATTGAAAAATAATTGATATCCGTGAGTAGCATGCAAAGTCATTCAACATTTAGTAGTTTAGGTAGCGCCAATTGACTTGAAAATTGACACTGAATTAGGTTTTGCGCATGACATTTAAAGCCGATCGTCCACCGTCAACTAAACTATGTTAGTTTAGCTTTAGCTAGCATACCCAATTGAGTGCCTAAGAAAACGGTATGTGCGCTAATTGACATTGCTCTTACGGTGAAGGAAAACATCGTGATGAAACCCGCGGCTTAGTTGGCTCCAGAAGTATTGACAAGTTCTATCCTCTGGACATTGATCGACTAAGCTGAGAGGGTAGTAGGTGCTGGGCAAGCCTACTCCATCCTTACGCAAAGAGGACCCAATTAAAAAGGGTCCAATGGCGGAAAACAGCCTGTATACAAGTACAAGTACCCAATTGAGTGCTTTCTTCCCACGTCTATAGATTTCCAATACTACAGATTCTCATGCCTACAGTATCAGATTTCTACTGATTCCCATGTTACATTTGTAAGTTTTGTCGTGGACATGTGGTTCCAGCTTACGTCTCGAATGCTTTAGTAGCAAGTTTTTAATATATGAACGTTCACCGCAAACCCAGCTAAGCTTTATAATTAAAAAAACTGGCTCAACTATGCAAGCTAAACTAACTTAGCTTAGTTGACGTTGAACGATAAGGCTTTAAAAATATGCACATTGCGTCTTTTAACAAGTTATTTGGCGCTGATCAATGTTAAATCTCTTTGTTTGTCGTTTTAAAATCAAGGGTCTCTCCGCGAAAGTTCATCGTCGCTTATGATAGGTTTGCGATCGTCACCCTTGCTGCCGCGTCCGAAGCGGCCGACACGGCGCGCTAAAGCGCTGGTCTTTTCGACAGCTCCCCAGCCTCCGCCGCCGCCACCGCCGCCGCTGTTGCTCCCCGATCGAGATAAGAGACCCGTCACACATTCACCTAGTTTACTGTGATGGATTCCGTATAAAAAGTAGAGAAGTAGACCTGAAATAAAATGGTACATAATGGATCAAATGTTGTAGTAATCTACGACATTCCCAAAACATTTTTCATTGCATTGACCGATTTAAACAGGACATAAGAAGCCATGTCTCAGTGTTTATCTACGATCGGAGTCAGAATTGAAGAGTTCAAAAATGACTGTTATTGAAATGTTTTTTCTAATAGAACTCGAGCAAGACATTAGAATCTTGCTTGAATAGAAAACATTCTAATAATATCTAGCCGTTTTGGAGCTTTACATTGGGTCTGCAATTCTGACACCGACCGTACCTTTAATTTTACTAAAATATCTGGTAAGTTATGTAGTTACAGTGAGATAGTAGGTATCTCTGTGAAACTTACCAAAAGTCATCCAAATAGCAAAACGCGCCCAAGTAAAAGCATTCAAACTGCTCATAAGTTCGACGTTCATCGCCACGCTAAGCATCGGTATAATTGGAACGAGAGGAACTCTAAATGGCAGTTTCATCGGATTTTGCTGGTGAGCCGATATTATTATTACACCTGAGAACAATTACAATTTTCTTATTACTACATAGTATGGAACAAAGTAGCTTCCCGCTGTCTGTCCCTATGTATGCTTAGATCTTTAAAACTACGCAACGGATTTTATGCGGTTTTTTTTAAATAGAAGAGTGATTCAAGATGAAGGTTTATATGTGTAATACATGCATAATAAAGCCGAAGCCAGCGCACGGGTCTTTATAAAAAATAAAACACTAGCAGCGCTCCGCGGTTTCACCCGCGTAACTCCCGATCCCGTAGGAATGTCGGGATAAAAAGTAGCCTATGTTACTCCCAATAAATCAATGTATCCTCATACTAAGTTTCATCTAAATCGGTCCAGTAGTTTCGGAGCCTATTCATTACAAACAAACAAAATAACAAAAAATCTTTCTTCTTTATAATAGACTAGCTGCGCCCCGCGGTTTCACCCGCGTAAGTTCCGATCCCGTGGGAATATCGGGATAAAAAGTAGCCTATGTTACTGAATGAATCAATGTATCCTCATACTAAGTTTCATCTAAATCGGTCCAGTATAGTTTCGGAGCCTATTAATTAGCTTTTAGCGATAAGGCCGCCCATTGTGCCATATTGTAAGGTATTAAATATGAATTTTCTTTTAGCATATAGGTAGTTACTTAAATTAGAATTAATTTTAATTTTGTTATATGTAATCATTTTGCGTTGTGTTTTTATGGTGCAATAAAGTGTTTATCTATCTATCTAATTACAAAAAAACAAAAAATCTTTCTACTTTATAATACTAGCGACCCGCTCCGGCTTCGCACGGCTATATTATGCATGTATTATACATATCCTTTCTCTTGAATCACTCTATCTATTAAAAAAAACCGCATCAAAATCCGTTGCGTAGTTTCAAAGATTTAAGCATACAAAGGGACATAGGGACAGAGAAAGCGACTTTGTTTCATACTATGTAGTGAATGTATAGATTAAATTTTACTTACATGCTCCCATAATGACGAAGCAAATACACATAGGTAACAGCGCCCAATATCCAAATGCAGGGATGATGTGTCGGTATTGAAACAGAATGGCCGTGGCTACTGTGAATGTGTAGACGCAAGTTGACACCACAACGCCAGGAGCCCTGCCTCCTACGAGCGGTTCCAGCCACGCATACTGCGCACGAAGACGACCAACCGTCAACGCTTCGAACATCTGTATAATAGAAGAGAAAAATTGTAAGTACAAGATAGATAGATAAATTCTTTATTGTAAACACCAATTTCAAATAACATTAATAATAAAAATCAAAGCTTAAGTCTAAGTGTTACAAAGGGCGGCCTTATCGCTCAAAGCGATCACTTCCAGGCAACCTTTGGATGAACAAGAAGTTGAGGAAGGTGAAGGGTAGGGTGTTTAAACTTAGGAAAATAAATAAGATGCAAATAACAACAAAAACATAATAATAAATACAAACTTAACTACATACCTACTAATAATAATTACTTAATGCACATTATACCTATATATAAATACAATACACGTACAATACATGTAGAATACACGTTTAAAAGTACACTACCAGCGTAAGGTTTATAATCGTGTGCAGAACTATTTTAAACACACACGTCTGTGTGTGTTTAAAATAGCACTCCAGACAAGGTAACTACATAATGTCATAACGCGAGGCACTGCGCTTACTACTCAAGTAATACGACCCAAAACTACCTATTCAGATGAATCAATTAACCAGTAATTTACAACTTCATGCTAACATGTTGAAAATAATAATCACATTGACTAAGGTACCTTACCTACTAATAATTCAAGTATTTATGCGTGTGTGTGTAAAGTGTATTGGAAGAACGTCGTAAGTACAATAGATACTGGTTTATAGTATCATTGTAGCGGACTGCTAGTGTACTTATGACGCATACTTTACAGTAGGGGATAAAATTGCTTGACCACCGCCACTAAGTTAAAGTGTTTATAATTTCTCTGTTGAATGAAGTCAAAAGTCCAGAACTACTTCAATGTATAGTAAAAACATTAAAGTTTATTGATTTATAGATATCTTTCTTCAAAGTAATTTTTCACACTTTAATTTATTGCCGGTGGTCTCGCACTTTTATCTCCTAACCGTACCTACCTCTGATGAAGAAGATCCTGCATCAGTTCCCGGTGTTCCAGTAGCAGAACTATCCTCTCGATCTCCAGGTGAATCTAACTGATACGTGAAGTGTTTATCATCCGGCGGCGTAGGTCGATATCTCAGTATAATAACAGCAGCGCTCACTATGGTGTAAGCTAACAGAGTCCCTATTGACATAAACTCCACCAGTTTTTCGAGGTCAAACAGTAATGCAATCACAGCTGAACAAAAACCGGAGATAAAGAGATTAGCAACCGGGATTTGCTGCTTGTGACTCATGTCACTTAGGAAACCGAACAGAAGACCATCTGCAGACATGGCATACAGACAACGAGGGAGAGAAAACAATGATCCCAATAAGGTTGATGTCATACCGCATACGGCTCCTACTGCTACCGCATATTTTGCCCAATCAGCGTGGACGGCACCTAGTGCCGCTGGCAAAGCGGCATTCGGATTGATTGTACTATACGGCACCATGAGGGTCAAAGCCAATGCTACCAATATATAGCCAAAGCCGACCAACCCCATAGAAAGAAGAGTAGCTAATGGAATAGAACGCGAGGGATCTTTTGCTTCCTCACTTGATGCCGCGATACTATCAAACCCTACGTATGCGTAGAAACAAGTTGCAGCTCCAGTGAAAACACCATCGATACCTAACGGCATAAACCCACCATTTTTCTCCGACCAGTTATTAATGTCAGCGTAATAGAATCCCAAAAATATGACCAGCGAAATAACGAGAAGATTCAGTATGGTGAGGCCATTGTTAATGTAAGCGGAGGTCTTAACTCCAACGGCTAGTATGAGAGATGCAACAATGCATATGCAAAAAGCGAGGACATCGGGGTATTTGCTAAGGAGAGTTTCGTGGAGTTCTCCAGTTACGGAAATGGTGGCGTTGCTTATTGCGCCATCGACCATCGTATTCAAATAGCCTGACCAAGCTCTGGCGACTGACGCAGCACCTGTGTAAAAAAAACATTAAATAAGTACCTGTACTCCTGTGGATATAAAAAAAGCAACAATTTTGTTTAAAACATTACCGATCATATATTCTAAAACGATGTTCCATCCAATAATAAAGGCCCAGAACTCTCCAATGCTAACATATGTATAAGCATAGGCGCTGCCAGCTCTCGGGATTCTGGTACCGAATTCAGCGTAACATAAAGCTGCTAGAGTTGAAGTTATTCCGGCCAAAAGGAAACTGATGGCGGTAGCAGGACCAGTTTTTTGTGCCACTGTGCCAGTTAAGACATATATCCCTGCACCAACCATGTGTCCGACACCTGAGAAAAAATAAATCTGCCATGATCTCGAATAATACAAGACCTAGTAATCGGCTCTGAAAACTAAGCTAAATTTCTTACCGAGCAAAGTTATGTCCAAGGTAGTAAGGCATCGGTTTAAAGGGGTATCCATAGAGTCGCCGTAAAGGGGTTTGCGCCGATTCATTTTATTGCAAAACCCTGACAGGACATGTCCCAGTATCTTATGCCTGGCTCCAGGCATTTTAATCTTAAAAATAAACAAAACAATTATCAAAATCTATCCTTAAACTAACACAACCTAAAGGTAGATATCAAGATGATTAGGTCATCCAGGCAGGTACATTAACGACATTCTCTTTGATGCCCATTCACACGAGGATCTAGGTCACTTGAATATCAAAATTATGAAAAGATAACGCTCGTTCAATACTATGTAAACGAAGGGTTACCTAAATGAGATGATGCCGTATACCATCGCAGGTAGGTAATATAAACTGTTAATAAAATAAAACAGCTGCTCTTACCTATTACCATTCACTGCTGCCAAATGTTATATTTTCAAGGCACAATGCCTTGCAAATCTCGATTCCGATCTCGTATTTAAAAGAAAAGATATGTTATATATGGTAAAACTCAGCTGACGACTAGATATTCCAAACTGAACTATCTAGCTTAATTAAGACTGCGCGCGCATCAAATCGATTTGCGACATACTCGTCCAAGTTTGTATATAGTTTAGTATCTATACATATAATACATCAGTTCTAGTACCTACCGAGCTTTCAGCCCATTTTGTTGCATTTTAAATTGACTAGGCACCCGATCTAGTTCGTCTGATGTTCGAGGTTGAAAAATTAAGTTTTAAAACCAAAGAAAACTAGGTAGGCTTTTGTCAGATTTCTCTGTGATTGGCAGTTAAATTCCTTAAGTACCTACCTAAACACCTGTTTGATATAAATTGTATCCAAGTAGGTAGGTATTATAGGCTAAGTAAAACAACGACACGCTTTATGCGTCTAAAGGCGATTCCTACCTAGGACGATCTAATCGGAAGCACTGAATAGAAAACAGTCATCGGCATCCGCTAATGGCTTAACTTCTTCTTCAGCAGCATGTATTAGCCCACTGAAGGGCATATGCCTCTCCAACGTCTCTCCACTACCTCCTATCACCTGTCTTTCTGAACCTCGCTGCCCCACCATGAGCTCTTATGGCATATACCTAGGTACCTAAATTTATACCTATTAATAAAAGACAATCACGAAATCTCAGAATCTACAAGTGCTAGGAGTCTCAAATTTTGCAGGAGGGTTCCTCGTAGGTGCTCATTAGAAAGGGTTTTTGAAAATTCGACCTTCTTAAGGGGTACCTCAAAAGGAACCCTATTGACCAGAAGTCAATGGAGTTGGTAGAGTTCTACTTTTTTACCCGACTACAGAAAACCAAAAAGGAGGGTTATGTTTTGGTAAAAAGGTAACAATTAGTAATTGAAGGTGAAACAATAGGTAGAGTACACAAACCTAATTAAATCGAGACTAACCCAATGTATGGTGGCCGCACCTTTGTTGTGTGTTTAATTAACTGAAATTAATTAGATCACAGAGCCATCGGTTTGTTTCCCACTTAGGTACCTAATGCTAAGTAGGTATGTAAGTTATGTCATTAGTTGCAAAGGCAGGAGTTAATGACACTTGCGTTTATATTTAGAAATCACTAAAACTACTTTAACGATACCTATACGCCTAACTAAATCCTAAGGCTTATCCAGTTCTTAGTAGGTAAGTTAAGACCGAATAAGATAGGTGAAAGGGTACCGGCAATCTCTCCATACAAGCGTAGTCGACTGTATCCTCCCTGGATAATGACACGAGCACAAATATTTTTGTTGCATAAAACCTATAACTGCCTTGACTATGCTATAGGGGCACAGTCATGGCTTTTTTCATTTTCTAATTATCATAGAAATTAAGATTTAAAAAACAAAAAAAAAACAAAACTGCCAAGGCATTGTCATGGCAGTTATAAGTTTTATGCAACAAAAATATTTGTTCTAGTGTCATTATCCAGGGAGAAAATAGTCGACTACGTTTGTATGGAGAGAGCCCCTGGTACCCTTTCCTCTTAAAGCCAATTCTCGTAAATAAAATTTATCAAATTACATACCTAGCAACATCCTAGCAATATCATTTTGCATTTCAAAAATATTCTTGAGAATACCAAAAGCTGACTTTGAGGGTATTTTGAGCCAATTTGAGGGTATTTTTTGTAATCAGAATTATATTGCAATTTAATTTTAAAAATGTTACATACGAGAATCGGCCTTTTATGTGCATTTAACTGAAAATGTCTAATACTCGTGGGACGTAGGCAGATGGGCGAGTAGGTAAGTAAGTATATTCTTACTCTAACTATTCTGTGCATTAACCACCTAGCTTTATGAGGTGCCTTATCTACGTAATTTCTTAGACCCTAGACAGACACGCTAAATAATTTCTTCCAAAGCAAAGATGCAAAGTAAAAAGCTTTATTACCATAGATTTTTATATAATTAGGTACCTACTAAGATAGATAGATAATTTTATTTGTACAACACAGAAATAAACAGAACACGATAAACACAAAGCAAACTAATAGCTAGAAAGTATAAGTTGCACAAATGGGCGGTCTTATCGCTGAGTATTTAGTTTATATATTTTTTACGTAGGTATTTATTATTATATGTGTTTCTTACACCACACGACGACGAGAAGGTCTGTTTAACTAAACAGACCTTCTCCATCCTAAGGTTGCCTGGAAGAAATCGCTTTAAGCGATAAGGTCGCCTGTTTGTACAATTTCGTAGTTAATAAGCTTTCTCATCCTTTTTGTTATTTTCAATGTTTAAAACTGATTCAGCTTTAATGGTAGATTACTTACTAAGTTTAATATTTAAAACGTAGTAAGTAGGTATAATTTCGGAAATTCAGCAAACGAGGCTTTCCATCGACGTTAATTGAATTTAGAAACTCATGATGTAATTACTCGGCGATGTGGGCGGTTTTATGTCTTTATGTGGGTAGTCTATACACAATTTATGCCCTTTGTAATTTCGGGAATATCCTACGCACCTAATGTTTGAGTTAAACATTAACGAATTGGAAATTTTCTAAGTAAATTAGTTACTGGCATTACAACTCTATGTGGCATTACTGACTCGTTACAAAGTAGGTACAGCAATTATTTTTTCAAAGGATAGATAGATAGAGACACAGGAAGAAATTTAGAGTGCGACTTTTGCCCGCGACTTCGTCCGCGTAGAAGTCGAAAATGGAGCAAGGAATCACGTTTTTTTTCTTTTTTATCAAGGAATCACGTTGTCCCATACAAACTTTGCCCCCCTTTTTCACCCCCTTAGGGGTAGAATTTCGGAAAATCCTTTCTTATGGGATGCCTACGTCACCCAAGGACACACCCTCTAAGTTTCAGGTGTCTACGATCAGCGGTTTAGGCTGTGCGTTGATCCGTCAGTCATTCAGGACAAAGGATTTCATATGTATAGATTATATATACTTACAAAGTAACAGCTATAAAGTAAGTTTCGCAAATGGACGGCCTTATCGCTAAAGGCGATGTCTTCCAGGCAACCTTTGGATGGAAAAGAACTGATTTAAATTCTATGGTAATGGGTTGTGAATTTATTCAAGCAAAATATTAGATGTTAGGTTAGTACCTAAACCTTTAATTCTTATGAATCCATCTTTTGTGGGATAAGTATATTCGCATCTATTAAAATCCGTAAAATTGGGTTCTATAAAAATAAAATTAGCGCCTTTAATAGAAAAATTATAATTTTATTTTAAAATGATATAAAATTCTCAAGTTAAGAGAACATTTTTTTAGTAGTGTATTGTATAGTGGAGCTGTACAGTGTGAATATAGATACAATATAACACTAAATACCTAATAAATTAATTTTATTGCCTAATGACTTTAAAATAAGTACCTATAACGAAATATGGCAGTCAATCTGAGTCAAAAAACATAAATAAAATGAGCCGGTACATTATTCCCTACCAACGCATCCCCCTTGGTGGGTTAGAATGGATTTTTTTCCACCTATCTCTACCGCTGAACTATTAGGGAAAGGAGGAATACAAGTTCCATTTTTATTCTTACCCAACAGGAAGGACACAAGCCCAATAAAATGTCAAGAATTAAAAACGCGATATAATAAAAATTAAATTTGAAGTACAGAATAATTTACATAAAGCATGATCGTGGAATGATATAAAATGCTTGTAGCAAATAAAAATATTAAAGCAGTCCGTAAATGAAATTAGATAGCCTGATTATGTAAGAATATTGTTAAGCGCTGACAAAGACGAAATTATCTTTTGTAAAATCTCAAAATGGAGCGGCCCTTATTCGAGAGCGGACAGAGGAAAAGTAGGTAGGTCGAAGATATTTACTTTACTTAGTAGAATAGAGATAACATCAGAACCTTTTCCAAAATCGCGTATTCCAGGCAGTATCGGCCAGTTTCCCCGCGACCATGACTATTGTATCATAGCCGAAACGTCGAGGTAAGAGAAATAGAAATACGCGATTAATATTAATACCCGGGAAAATAATTATTATGAATACAAATCGCGATTAAGACCCGGGAAAATAATAACTATGAATACAAATCGCGATTAAGACCCGGGAAAATAATTACTATGAATACAAATCGTGTGAGTTTAAAAAGTTTATAAGTTACTTTTGTATGTGAAATACTTCCGCAATACTTCAGATAAAGTAATTAAAGTTAGGTTATGAAAAATATTCAGATGTATTCTCTATTGTGTTAGGTAGATATTTAATCTCTTTTAAGTAGCTATGTAGATAATTTTCTAAGAGTATCATATTTTCTTACACAACCAGGGAGATCAATATTATGCTTTGAACTATTTCTTTCATTCAATAACACCAATCAAATTCCGTTCATTAAAATACATAAATTCTATAAATATCTAAATTGCATTAATACATAATACTAAACAATTTACAAACTATACGTGCTCTATTCTAGTGTTCGGATAAGTGTCGTCAATTATTGTTCCTAGTGCAATGTGCAATTAAAAATACATTTCGACTTATTTTTAAGAAAACAAATAATAATATTAATTTGTACCTAAACATCTTAATTAAGCCCGCAAATCATGCCTAAACTTTTAATTAAGTACTTTAATTTCATAACATCTAAAATTAAAATTCATGTAAGTACAAAAAAGTAGATAATTTTGAATAAGTATAATTAGGTAGGTACGGTCGGAGTCAGAATTGCACACTCACCGTGGAGCTCCAAAACTGCTATAATTAGAATGTTTTCAACTTGAGCAACATTCTTAGGTCTTGCTCGAGCTCAAGTTTAAAGTCTTTCAACTCTAATCAAAATAATCCAATTTTAGAACTCTACAATGGGTCTACAATTCTGACTCCGGCCGTAAATCAAACCTGAAGTTTAGTCAGATTTTTTTCTTATCTTTAGATACAAAAATAGAGAGCTGTTTGACGTTGGGTAAGATAATAATATGCGTTTAGAAAAATTTATAGCAGTACATAAACATTTTATAAATATAGTAAATAGTTATGTCCCAAAGTGTTGGACGGCTTGCACCAAAGTAGGTAAGTATAAATACTTAACAAACCTATAAATAACAACAAAATAGCAAAGATATGGCAAGTATAAACCTCACTCACGAGTCACCACTTTATTATTACTAGAAGAATTTATAGGTACTCAATATTCATACAAAGTTTCATCAAAATCGATTTAGTAGTTCCAGATATTACCCGTTAATCCAAACATTAACCCGTTTAAAATATTAAGTATAAATTTATCGTAAATTCAAGTTTAAGTACACTATAAATTTATACTGTAAGTAATTTAATAGAACCGCTAAATTAATATCAAACCTTGAGACAAATGTGCGGAATAAACATATTCAATTTCAATGTTACACCTGTACCACGAGTTCTTTGCGCACTCGATCAAACGTTAGTGTAGTATAGGCGGACTCGTCGTATTCCTTTTTTGTTACCAAACTATATATTTTTTGCGCTCATGGTAAAGTAAAACACACTCGTGCATAATACTTTGAATTATGAGCCTAAAAGCGGTTTAATAAGATCCACTTTATGAGCAACTGTGATAAAAAACGTCGTACGATACGCGTGTGGATTATTGATCATTGCATCTCGGCTTCTTAACACGCTCGCGTTCCGCTCGCGCGTCATAATCCGCCTCTATGCAATGATCAATTTACCAAACTTATATCGTAATATACTATTATTTTCTTATGTTAAAGTAGTTCCATTAGGTAACAAATAAACTTGTTTTTTTTTCTTTGTATATTACGTATCGTATTGAGATTTACTATGTAACTTCAATACTAGAATCGGGCAATATGTGAGTCGATAGATAGCATAAAACAGTATTCCTCTCTCTATCTCACCGTATATCTACACAAAATAATATTTGGTCACCTTTATACAGTTATACTGTTTGAAATCCATCTATCTCATTAATTTCATTTATTTGCATTACATTTTTTTTTCTCAGCTCGCGTATTAGGCTATTTCAGTTTATAACCTGTGAAATACTCAGTTTACGTTTGATGCACTCGTGGTAAGACTTCTGTATTTATTTGGAATTTTTTGATACATGAAAATAGATAAATATATGAAAAGAATATGCACTTAAAAGTTTAAGTAAGAATATTAAAAATTTTATCACCAGATTTAATGTATTATTTATACCTAAATTATTTAGGATATTTTATAGTAACGCACATGATTACGTAGACATTATCACATATTGGATAGGTACATGTTACACTTGATAATAATAACAACAATTTGAATGTATTTTTTCATTATTGCAAGCAAGAAGTACCTACTTAGTTTATGTACTTAAATAATTTGTACTATTGAATTAAATTTATGTAAAAAAAAGCGTAATAAATACTGTGATGCATGCTGTAACATAATCTCGAACGATATAAAGTTTTCTTTCAAACATTATAGTTTTCCCTAAGTTGAATACATATTTCTACAAAGTTAACATTAGGCAAGTAGGTATGTACTTACTTACAAATGGTTTCAAATGTATAGGACATCATCCTCTACTAGATAATATTTGTATATATACATATGTAGTAATATTTTATATACATAAGTCTAGGTATTTATTATCAACCAATAAGTAACTACTATAGTACCATGGAACAGTCATTAACTGTGTCATTTAATTAAAGTTTTATGACTAACACTTGAAACAATTTTCTTTTCCTTTAACATTTTAATTTAATATTGTATTCAAACAACATAGTTGTTACAAATGTACTAAATTAGTACCTACTCTGAATTCTAAATGTGTTTTTTCAATTACAACATCAAGAAATACATCATATTATTTACATATTTCCAAGTACATGAGAACCTTTAATAAATAACTATTTCCATATACACGCTGTGATTATTTTCATCAGTCACATTAAATTTTTTAATCAATAAAGTAGGTAATATCTTTTTCTTAAAATTAGCACCTTAATAATTTAAGTTAAAAGTCACATTAAATACAATATAATAATTTAACATAGCTGTTACTTTATCACATTTGAATTGCACATCCAGAAAATGGATCGATTGTACAATAAACACATAATATTGCATATTAAAAACGTTCATATGAATTCATTTTCTGCAAAGGGCATCTTGGTCTGCCATGTATAAGGCAATGCTATCCACCAGTCCCATTGAAATATTGAGCATGTTTCGTGAAGGGGGCTGCGATGTGGTAGGGCGGAGGTTGGCCGCGGCCGTATACCGGTTCGGAGACGCCGTTTGGACTGTGGCGATGGCTTGCCACACTCGGAGGATTCGACGACGAAGGAATAGCCTCATACAGGTCATACATATTTTGACTTGTCGGAGAATGTATATGGATATGGCTGTAGCTACCGTCATCTGATATCAATGGCGTATTCGTCATGCGGTATGGGTTCGTCGAATTAGTGTGGCCAGTAGGAGAATATAAATCAGGAGATTGATTAGCTATGTAAGTCGGACTTGACGTTGATACTCCATATACATTAGCATTGGGAGTGCCAGACTGATGAACTGATGTTTGGTACTCGTGACTATCTGGATTTGTACTATAAACATTATTGTAATGACTCAAGTTTGGCATGGTATTAGAACTTACAACTTGACTGACTGTGTGTACCCTTGGACTAGGTAAATCTCGATTATGTGCATGGTATCCATAGGGATCGAAATTTCTTGAACCATACATTTTCTCTTTGGCCCGAGCGTATGTTTCACTGCCATAGCCACTTTCGTGATAGCTGTTGTCAGATACTGAATGACATACATGATCTTTTCTCTGATACGTCGGCGGCTCAAACTGAGGGACTTCTTCTATTACAGATCTAGATGAATATGTTGTTTCATTAAAATGAGGTGATAAAATTGTTTCATTATTGATATGCCTGTCCTGTGAACTTATGCTAAGTCTTTGTAAATGGTTGCGTGAGTCTTCTAGACTACTTCTAAAATTATTATCAACTGGATAAGGTTTATTTTCTAATCGAGTACCATAAATATTTTGTGGTAATTGCTGAATGGGTGTATGTATTCTGTCTACATCTTGCCTTGATGAATATATTTTCTCATTTTGTTTTGATGGTATTTGCCTTTGTGGAGGACAATAGTCATCAATTGCAGTTTCATCTTTAAATTCATTAGTGACACCATTACTTTCGGAATAGAGTGCATGGTCTACACCTCTGTAAGTGTTATTTGGCTCATAATTGAGGTCCATAGCCTTATCATAAGTTGTTTCAGTTGGTAGATTGTCATAAACTGACACTTTCATGGGGTCATCATTTGTTTCTTGGCTTATTTCTTTGATATTATTTTCATCTTCCTTTTTGTTATCTGATGCAAATCTCTGCTGTAATGTAGGTGTTATTTTTGCTGCTTTTATATGTACTGCATTTTGCATTGGTGTTACATCCTGTGTACCATCTTTGTGTATATTTCGAGCATGTTTAGCTAAGGCTCTTAGCTCTTTAGGATATGGTGTTGGAGCTCTACGTAACTGACCAGGTTTCTCTGGAACTTTGGGAGCAACTTTCATATCAACAAAACTGATGTGCCGTGCACCCGGTTGGGATTCAACATTTCCAGTTTTATCATTTTCTGATTTCGTCTCAATTTGGTTCAAAGGCACTTGAGGGAAAAGGAAACAAGTGAGGACTTGTTCATAAGTGTGGGGGTCAACTTCAGAATGCATAGGCACTAAAGGTTTACTTTGATTTTCAGACAGCCAAAGGGCAACCAAATTTTCACAATTTAACAACGATTGGGGAAGACTGCTTAATGAATTCCTCACTAAATTCAGCACACGTAAGGAACTCAAATGTCCCAACTCTGGAGGAATTTTTATTAATTTATTTGCTCGAAGAGACAGCACTGAGAGCTTGGTACAGCTCCCTAGCTCTGGAGGGACAGCCCGTAACATATTTTCATCAATGTTTAAATACTGCAGTTTTCTAAGTAGTCCAATAGATGAAGGTATTTTATCTAAATAGTTACACATAAGCATAAGTTCTTCCAAATTAGCTAACTGGCCTATGCTCTCGGGCAGAGAGTATAGCTTGTTATTATCCAATTTTAAAGTTGTTAGGTGAGATAGCTGTCCAATTGTGTCAGGAAGTTGAGTCAGGTTATTTAATGATAAACTTATGTCAACTAGTTGGGAACAGTAACCAATTTCAGGAGCAAGATCTTCAATCATATTGTTGCTTGCTTCAAGATGAATTAAACACACTAATGGTTTGATTGAACCAGGTATGTTGGTCAAGCTATTGCTGTCCATCCACAATTCTTTAAGTTTTGTGAATCTTCCAATAACTTCGGGAAATATTTGTACATCATTCTGACCAATATCTAATCTCAGAAGCTCCGTTGAACGTGAGAGTGACTTAGGCAAAATCATCAAGTAATTGTCTCTCAATTCTAAGATACGTAAATTGGATAATCGCCCAAAATTTCCTGGTAAATATTCAAGATATGTGTCATTTAGATACAGCTCTTGCAGCGCTGTTAGATTGGTTATGGCATCTGGTAGCTTTTCAAGTGGGTTTACACTAAGATCTAAAAACATTAAATACTTCAATGCCTTCATGGTTTCAGGTATTGAAGTCAGAGAATTTCTGTTGATGTTTAGGTGATGAAGGTTTGTTAGTGAGGAGACAGCTGGTGGCATTGTTCCGACTTCGTTATCACTGAGATCTAAGTACTTTAAACCATGGCACATGAACAGTTGTCGCGGTAACTCTGTTATTCTATTGCTTTGACAATGAAGGACTTCCAACGTTCTTTCGTAAACAAATACTTCTGTTGGGAATTCGACCAGCGAGTGATGAGAGTAGTCCAGTTCGACGACATCTTCAGCGCCTGGTCGTACGCAACACAGGAAGTCGAACGGCATCGTGTTTCATAAAAGATTCCACCGCACAGATCACAATTTTTGTACCAAGAACATTAGTCATGCTCCATCACTGGGCAGATAGTTTATTATTGATTTTCCCGTGAAACAAAATCACTACACACAAAACTATTGTAAAAAATAGGTAGATACTAGATATTTTAGTAATGAATCACTCAAAATAAATAAAAAACCATGATAAAAACTAGCGACAAAACATACACCTCCCTTGCTACTCCATAGCCCACAGATAAAATATTTTAATTGACGTCACGAACATTTTTTTTTATTCTCCTGAAGATTAAGGCAAAAAGCTCTTTAGCCCATACTGCCTTGTCTGATTTATTATTTTAACTTCTCGTTTCTATGAAGCAATTTTAAAGAAAACTCATTTTGGAGTTTCAAAACAAATGAGATCATGAACTGAAAAACCTTTTTAGAAGTTGCTTGCTCTCCAGCACGTGAGCCAATAATGCACAGCACGAGTTTTGGCGGGAACGAGTTAACAACATGTCGTGCTTCAGTTTTATTTTCATGAAACTTATTTGTAACCCGAGTTGAATTGTATAATTCTGGTAGAATGTTATTCAATTTAGTTCTGTGAAAGTGCACAAGTGTAGTGAAAGTAACAATCAGTGTCAAACATGAAGTTTTCTCGTTGCCTCCAAATCTCCTATTAATTAAGGTTATGGTAAACTTGCCACCGCTTTACTATAGCCCCTGACATGACGGACTATGACGACTTTGACTGTTTTGAAACAATTAGGCCCGATTTATGAAAAATCGGGTCATAATTTGATGCAAAATATAACTTGACACTGGCTAAATGCACAAGCCGTGCGAAGCCATAATTAATAGAAAAAAAAATACACAGCACTTACCACATATTACGTACGCCCCTACGCGGCTATTAATTTATTACACGCCCCATGGACTTTTTACCACTACTGACGTGAAAAAAGTCCGCCGCTGTCACGATTCATTCGAAAACATTATGTGCGTAAGCTGCCAGCGTTTACTTTGGGTTTTACAGGGTAAGGATTTCAAGTCAAGTTTTTTTAAAACGAAAAAAAATAAACTTATAATTTTATATTTACAAATAATATTTGGGGGGTTTTGGCGGGAACGAGTTAACAACATGTCGTACTGCAGTTTTATTTTCATGAAACTTAGATGTAACCCGAGTTGAATTGTATAATTCTGGTGGAATGTTATTCAATTTAGTTCTGTGAAAGTGCACAAGTGTAGTGAAAGTAAAAATCAGTGTCAAACATGCAGTTTTCTCGTTGCCTCCAAATCTCCTATTAAGGTTATGGTAAACTTGCCACCGCTTTACTATAGCCCCTGACTTGACGGACTATGACGACTTTGACTGTATTGAAACACTTTAGGCCCGATTTATGAAAAATCGGGTCATAATTTGATGCAAAATATAACTTGACACTGGCTAAATGCACACGTGCGAAGCCATAATAAAAGAAAAAAAAAAAAAAATAATATTTCAGCGTTATAAAATGTTTTCATCTAATTCAAATACAAAGTTTCACAATATTGATGTCTGAGAGGTCCTGTTGATAAAATTAATTTAAGGAAAATAAGCGGAAACAGGAGTAGCTCTGTGGGTACTCCTTCCTGATTTCTTTTCTCTATAATCAACTTTAGGTAGATTTATGTGAACATTTTCTTTTCCTTTCTGGGTTACTTCACTATGTTTCACTTTATTTGCTGAAAAAAAAAAGATTTTTATGTATTTATTTAAAAGGGGTATAAAAGGTTTTGGCATATTACCTGAGCCACCTTTTGAACTTTTTTAAATCCTTATTTAACCGACTTCAAAAAAAGGAGGAGGTTCTCAATTCGGTTGTATGTATTTTTAACCCCCGACGCAAAACGACGGGGTGTTATAAGTTTGACGTGTCTGTGTGTGTTTTTTAATAACTTTTTTAAATTAGAAACTTTTACCTACCTTTAGTCAATTGATTATCACTAGGTGCAGGTTGTAAATATTTTGGATCCAATCCGACTTTACTGTTACTGTCTTGCATATTTGGCCCTGGAGTTTCCTCTATGTTTGATCTTAAAAATTTCATATTAAAAAAGTTATGTTATGTAATTGATAGAAGCCTAATTCTACTTATCATAATTAATGTAAAAGTTTGTTAATGAGTGCTGATATCTGTTACCTCTTCACGCATAAAATATTGAACTGATTGCAACAAAACTTCGGTACGTAGACACTCCGAGCGTAGAAAGCTGTTTAGTCCAATATTACTACGGGATCGGGACTTGTGCTGGTGAAACGGCGGGGCGCAGCTTAGTAGGTAATTTAAAAATATAAATCCTTACACTTTAGAAGTAGCATAAAAGTCGATAGATTCGTCGGTAACTCCATGCGAAGATAAAGTGTGATTTTTTGATAAGAAATACGGCGTCGAACTGGTAGCTATGTGTTTGTCTTTACGTGAATCACCGTGTATGGGCTCGCTTTGACCTATATCGTCTAGTTTTTTGTGTAGCCATTGAATTACTGAAAAAAGATAATCTAGTTTAGCACCCATGCCGTCATACTGTCAAGAAGGAGACCGACCTAAGGAGCCCGGTAGTGAGGATAGATCTCTTTTCTTTAAGGCTCGACCGAGATGGGTTTTTCGTTCTCGGCCGAGACCGAGACCGAGACCGAGAATATAATACTATCTCGGCCGAGACCGAGAGCCGAGACCGAGAATAGACATAGCGTGAAAAAAAAATTAACTTTTTAATACAGCACTAACTATTTATATACAATATTATAATACAATATTATACCATCTTAGTTAACATAAATATTAAACACATTAAATCGAAACAAAACTGAAAAAACAGCACCTGGTAAGTTTGTCGTTTAAACAGAAATAGTTACTTAGGTCGTCAACTTTTATCAAAAAAATTCTCCGTTAATTTTAATAAGAAATTAGGTACTTAACCTACGTACCTAACGTAGGTATTTGATTTTAGCAAAAAGCTTTGCAATTGCTGTAGGTACCTATCGACAAACGAAACATGTTTGTTTATGTTTAGTATCTTAATTGTACCTTACGTATTATCAGCAAAATACATACGCATTAAGTCACAAAACCCTATCAATCTGTAAAAAATATATTTATTTAATTTACGTATATTATTCCTAAAACCACTTACCCACTCTATATTCCACCGCAAAACTATAAGTAGGTAGGTAAGTAATGATTTTGCTTTCACCAAACCAGTGTAATTAATCAATTTACAAGTATCAACAACAAGAAATCACAGCAACTAGCAACACAATCCTTAAAAAGAACTTATTTTAATTTACTGCATTAACAAACGTCAAACTTTCATCATGTTACTATTGTAAACATAAACCACAAATTATTATTTCGAATACTGCACGAACGGAGCGAAGGCGGTCGGCCGAAGTTCGGCAACCGAGACTTCAACCAATCAGAATTCAGCTCTCTCATGCACTTACACCAATCGACTTCGCGCTGCGGCGCGTGGCCACGTGCGGCAAAATTTGAATGCCGATCCGAACAAAGTTACAATCTCGGCCATGACCGAGAATCTCGGCTATATCTAGCCGAGAACCGAGACAAATTTCTCGGTTGGATTTGTAGCCGAGAATGCCGAGACCGAGACCGAGACCGAGATCTCGGTCGAGCCTTACTTTTCTTACATTAAGGGCAGGTGCTAATAAAGCTACCAAAATTGACCTTTGTTTTAAGCAACTCTAAGTAATCAAATACTCTTTTTTTGTGATTTGGATATAAATGGATATTGTAGTTTAATAACCATATCTTTGTTTATTGTGGTTTAAAACATGATATGAACAACTTCGTTCGATAAAAAAAATGTTAGAAAACAGAGAATTATTAGATCGTTTATCGGGTTTTATTCAAAAATACTTAACGTTTGTTTCTAAAAATGAATCAAATGATAGGTTTTGACCTCTAGGAACTATATTTGTGGATAATAATGCTAAAATGTTTTGCATATCGATCAAATATAACAGTTAGCACGCAGCACGCTACGTTTTTGAGAGCGGGGGCTAAGGTAATGTATGGGCCTACACACGGTACTGCAACAGGAACATTTATCTAAGATATTATTATATTACAAGTTACCCCTGTTCAAATAGACAACTGTTTAGGACTCCTTCACGCAAAAAATACTGAATCAATTGCAAACTTTGGTATAGTTTGGTATAACACATTTTTACCCCGATATTACAAAGAAATTAAAATAAAAAATCAGGACGTATCACGCAAAAAATACTAAATCAATTGTAAAGTTTTTATAATAACACATTTTTACCCCGAAATTCCAAAGAAAACAAAATAAAAAAGCAGGACGCAACTAGTGGTACAAATTCGGTTTAAATGCTGAATTGATAGAGGAAAAATGCTGACAGTCTCAACTTCAATGTGTAGTTTAGCTATACTGACCCATATTATTATTTTTAATTGTTTCATCGCGTTCCTTCAAAGCCTTGTCATTATTTTCGTACTTTTCTATTGCACTACATAATTCCTTCTGTAGTGCGTCTATTTGTTGGTTTGTTTCGATGATTTTAGATTTTAGATCTTCTATTTCCTTCGTGTTATTTTCTATCACTTTTTCTTGTTCTAATGCTATTGCAGTTCTGCATAATAGCTGAAAATAATAGTGCATTGTGACAGTTGCAGTAGAGTGTAAACATATGATTCCTAAGTTCCTAAGGCACAGTTTCAGTTTATTTATTTGCGTAAACACATGAGACATCATGTTTTTCCCCAAAGAAAATATTATTATAAGTAATCTGCCTATTTATACAGACTTGTTAGTTAATAGTCATTTAGAATTAACAAAACCTACTCGATTTTTGTAGTCCTTGAGGAATAAACTAAATTAATTATGTGTTACCTTTTCTTTCATTTCAATCATATCCGCATTTTGCTTAGAAATAATCTGATTCGCTTTCAAAAGCTGTTCCGAAGTAGATTGTACTGCATCGTTGTTTTTGTTAATCAAAGATTCACTTATAGCTAATCTCTCTTCTAGAGATATTTTCTCCCGCTTCATCATCATAAGAGAATGATTCAATTCTTTTATAGTGTCAGAATTCTCTTTAACCATCTGCAAATTGAGAAAAAACATTAGTAGAGTCAACATAGGCTTTTTTAAAATATCCCTATTCAAAAGTAACTCAAAAGATAAAGAAAGGAACCCCTATAAGATCACTTTCTTGTCCGTCTGTCTGTCTGTCTGTATGTCTGTCACCACCGATTTCTCAGGAACGGGTGGACCTAGCAAGTTGAAATTCATACCAAATACTGAGCTCTATAGTCCCTGGTATTCTGAGTCAACACGATAAAAATATATGGGCAAATTTACATTTTCGCAAAAACTTATTTGATGTTATTATGCATTTTTCTTGGGAAATATTTCTACGAAATAGGTAGGTAAGTACTTGTTTTAAGCTAACATTACCTTATCTAAAAATGTACACCTGGAACTAAACTGACTACACTGTTTCTCCTTATCAGCAACATCTCGTTCAAGGGTTGCATTCTTTGCATTCAGTGTAGCCACTTCAATATGACTTTTTTGTACTTCCTTCTCTAATAAGCTGAGACGTTGTGTTTTATCACTGAAAATTTGCAATACACGTAATATTATGATCAAATTTAAGCTGCACCCTCTTTAAGTCCCGGTTTTGTGGGAATATAGGATGACTAGCTGTGCTCTGCGGTTTCACAAGCGTTAGTCCCGATACCGTGGGAATATCAAAATAAAAGTATAGTCTTCCTCGATAAATGGACTATAAAATAATCTTTCAATTCAAACCTAGTAGTTCCTAAGATTAGTGCGTTCAAACAAACAAACAAACTCTTCAGCTTTATAATATTAGTAACGATAAATAGTAATATTGTAAATATTTATTCACTGGGAGGTACAATCCCCTTCAATAAAGATCATTTCTTATTTTATTTACTTATTTATTTGACATCATCACATATCACACTACATGCTCATGCTACATCTTAGGGTGCATCCTTTAATACAAGTCGGTTAAAAAGTAAACATACCTTATTTGACCTTCTAATTGTGATATTGTGTCTCTAAGTTGCCTACAAACAGAGTTTATTTCTTCGATTTGTTTCTCTTTCCTATTCAAATTATCTTGAAAGTCTGTTGTCTGTGTTTTTATATTGATATCTGCATTTTTCCTCCATTGTATTCTTTCCTGTAATAATATTTACAAAGTTAAGGGAATTTATGAAGTGGTGACTCTATAACACTGACATACAGACAGACAGTAGTAGTAGTAGTAGTAGTCATTATTTCATTTTCAAAACACAAAAAGGAGGTTGTGAAGATATTAGTAGTTCTCATTAACAGTGCAATTTTCGACTTTCATACAAAAATCGATAACTGTTCTAAACAAACAATAATTAAACCCCTGAATCTATTCTAATTTATCTATTTAGTTCTGTGATTAAACCATCAAAGACTTTAAGAACCACCCTGTCCACGACCGCGACAATGTGTGACAACCACACAAGTGAGTTTTTAAAACAATTTATTTACCAATTCAAACTTCTCTTTCTCTAGTCTCAAAGACTCTTGATATTCCATATCACGTTTTTTCTTATCGTCCTCCATTTTGGTGATCAGATGCGATAAATCTTGGACTTTTCTTTCCAAGTTAATACATCGATCGTTTAAAATGGCTTCACTGCTCGCTGATGAAGTTTTTAGTATGGATAGATTATTCTGTAACAAAAGTGACGATCATTATTTGTTACAGCTGTAAAAATTGTTTGAAAATAGCATGAAGATTTTAAACTCGAGGTCATAAATTTTTAAATCTTTGATAACTCCATCTAGAAAACTTATCAAACAATGTATTAAGATAAGCTAACGGTTTGAAATGACTTTAAGAATTAATAGTCAGTAGCTGTAACAAAATAAAGGAAATGGCGGATCCGCAGTGCCAAAAAACTCAAAACCCCTATTTTAATCGAAATTAAAAATTAACATGTTATACCTGGCCATGTCTACTTACTTTCAACTGACATATCGTGTCAGACATATGTTGTTTTATATCTGCATCAGTAGCGGGGCCAGTCTTCAGCGACAAATGTACTAGTCGTTTGAATTCATTGTGTTCTACTACTTCAAAGTAATACTGGATCGGATTTGTTTGTTGCATTATAAGAAACCTGGGAATTAAAATCTTTATTACATGAAGAGATGGGGTTAATTCACACAGAGAACCACTGAAAGTTACACAGAGAGCCATGGAACGCATTATGCAACGCACCAAAGTACTATTAGACGTAGGGTACTGCGTCGCTAAATTAAAATGGGCGTGGGCTGGACATGTGTGTCGAAGGGGAGACGGAAGGTGGAGCAAAGCTGTTCTCGAATTCAGCCAGATGGTCCGATGACATAAGAGCTCATGCTGGGGCAGCGTGGTCCAGAGGGACCGGTGACAGGACGTTGTGGAGAGGCATTGAAGGGGCATATGCCCTGCAGTGGGCTAATACATGCTGCTGAAGAAGAAGAGGGGATGGGGTTATTGTGACTAAAATCAAATCATTCCTATGGTATTATATAATTAACTGCTATCTATTGGTATGAGTAGGCTTGCCCAGGACCTATACCATCCTCTCAGCTTAGTCAACCATGTCCAGAGGCGCTAACAATTAATACATGTCCCAGGCACTACAGCGCCCTGCATAGCATGTATTTAAGTTGCTAGTGCTATATAAATCATTTGGATTAGAATATAAAGGCAAATATTATTGGCCTGAGAAATTCATTATTTATCTCACAACAGATTTTTAACATTACTTTTATTCAAATATGCCATCTGGATTAAAACTTTGACACAGGTTTAGTTATCTTTGCCAACAAAAGATAACAGACATTAGGCAACCCAGTAGGTACAAAGATACAGCATAAAAACATAATGAGATAAAACGCTATCTTTTTTCTTTTCTCAACCAGATTATTAAAGAAACAAAACATTTTGGTATTCACAACAAGAATACAAACTATACCATAATACAAAAAACATAGAACTTATTATATCACTAGACTTATTTATGTAAAACAATCTCTGACTCACATTGTGCTTACTCTTTTGAGACTTTGTAGAAAAAAAATAAAGTTTTTTAGAAAAATAAACTATGCTAATTACTCGCAAAGAGCATGCAACCGATTGTTCTGGGAGCAGTGGACGTCCTGTGACTGAAACAATGACTTACATATTGTTTGATGCACATTGCTGCAATAATCTTATGAGTTGTGACGGAAAATTGTCAAAATCCACGAGCAATCCTTGTTGTTTCTTCAGATCCTCATAGTCTATCCGAGTTATAGTTAATACACATAGAAATTGTGGGTTTTCATCGTCAGATAATGATATTTTCTGAAAGACATTATTATTTGATTATCTAGCTAGCTTTATAGATTCACCAGCCCTACGGGAATATTAAATAAAAAGTCTACGTTGTTCCAGGATTAACTATGTAGATAACAAGTTTCATTACAATCCATTCAGTATGTAGTTTTTGTCTTAAAAGTTTACAATATAAAAATACTCACACACAAACTTTCGCAATTTCACATTCTTATTATATGGTAGGATTGGGTAAAGATTGTGTTTTAAAAATCTTGTTACAAATTAATAGACAAGTTTACAGCCTAAATTGCGGATTCCAATGTTAAGGGGGTCCTACTGCAATGAGAATTATTATAAACTTCTGGGTTCAGAGAAATTTAATTGTCTAATAGGAGTTTCGATATGTCCCTTACTAAGTAATATAAGTAAATGTTGTCGAACTTACCAAGCTGTCGTTTTCAAAAACTTTGTCAACAGTTACTGTAATGTCCCTTTTACAATCTTCAAACCCTCGTTTGAATGTTACGTAGTATTTTCCTTTGTGAAACATTTTGCTAGCCATTGTATCGGTGTGAAAATGGGTTTATGGTTTAAAACTTTTATTATTGTTTTCACCGCAATGACTTCTTGTTTCAAATTTAATTTTAGTTGAAAAACGTAGTAAAATAATTCTTTTTTGTAAAAAAAAAAAATTAGTAAGAATTCGTTGTTTGTTTACATTTTGAATATCGTTGCCATGACAAAGGAATGGAATGAACGAATGATATAACTAACTGCACAGATTAAAAAACCCGGATGCTCTCACTTTTTGTAGTTTTATTACTATAGTTTTGGACGGCCATAACCATAAAGAATGCCATAGTGGCCATAACTGACTGGCGGCCATTTTTTATGTGTCACTGTTCTTTAAACTTCAATAGAGTTTTGGCGGGAACGAGTTAACAACATGTCGTACTGCAGTTTTATTTTCATGAAACTTAGATGTAACTCGAGTTGAATTGTATAATTCTGGTGGAATGTTATTCAATTTAGTTCTGTGAAAGTGCACAAGTGTAGTGAAAGTAAAAATCAGTGTCAAACATGCAGTTTTCTCGTTGCCTCCAAATCTCCTATTAAGGTTATGGTAAACTTGCCATCGCTTTACTATAGCCCCTGACTTGACGGACTATGACGACTTTGACTGTATTGAAACACTTTAGGCCCGATTTATGAAAAATCGGGTCAATTTGATGCAAAATATAACTTGACACTGGCTAAATGCATACGTGCGAAGCCATAATAAAAGAAAAAAAAAAAAAAATAAACTTCAATATCATTCTTTATTTCTGTCAACGTCAATTGACAAGAAGACCTTTGCTCCATTTATAGATTCATTTTATCATCTTTCTTACCAGCCATTTGTCTCCTCACTTTGGCCAAACGAAACATGACATGGTAAAACTTAGATGCCTGATATTACGTACAGTGCGTTCAGCGTTATTTTGCCTCTGGCTGTCATGTTGGCTAACCTGAGCTCTGTGTTGCCGCTTAAGTTTTGTAGGATTCCCAGTATATAACTGCGAAATATTTTCGTAGTTAAATTTGTCAATTACAGTAAGCGGTAAAGTTTGGATGTTAGAATGTAGGTTTGTAATCTTTGGAACTACTAAACCGATTTTAATGTGACTTGGTATGTGGGTATCTTTTTATCTCAATATTCATAGGTACGGGATCTGGACTTATGCGGGTAAAACTGCACCGGCGCCGATAGTTTTGTAAAATAATAAGGGTAGGTATTTGAATTAGTTTTGTGTACTTCAAGTTTGCATTTATCTACATACATAGGTATTAAACCACTAAATTAAAACAACATTTTCATAGGTTTTATTTATTTTGAATAGGAGTGATCCATGCGGGTCGCTAGTTGTAGTGGTTCGTCACTGTCTGCTGCTGAACGTGAATCGTTGGAGCTGCTGCTGTCCGACTCTGTATCAGTCTCGTCATTTAATTCTATAATAAATTTTTCGATTTCAGAGTCCATAATTCCATCTGTTTTAATAAACTGTTGTTCAATGTGGCACACATGTTGACACTGCTTCTGCCAGTCTTCTGCAGTAATCGATTGGAACGCTTCTTCTGTTAATTGTAGTATCTTGTCTGCTTCCTGTCCAACATTTTTAGCAGCTATACGCCTTTTTAAGAGGCTCCACATAAATTCTATGGGATTGAGTTCGCAGTGGTATGGTGGTAACCTAGCCACTTTGTGTCCATGCGCTTCAAGGAGTTGATCAGCTTCATATATTGGAGCTTCTTTATGCTCTTTTATAATTTCATATAATTGAGCTTTCACCATAGTGGGAAGATAAGATAACCCCTTATTTGTGATCCAATTTTGCATATCAGTTTTGGTAGAGCTCATGGTTGGTGCCTTGTTCACCTTCACAGTGTGATAGGGCGCATTATCCATAACAATTAAACTATTAGGCGGTAAATTGGGAATGAGTTTGTCTTTTAGCCATTTCATGAAATTCGTCCTGTTCATATCATCGTGGTAATCTCCTGATTTCGACTGCGATTTAAATATTAACTGTGCATTTGGAATAAACCCCATTTCGCCACCTGCATGAACGATGATCCAGCGTGCACCAACTGAATCGCTTTTTAAAACACCTTTTTCATTTTCCATCTGCCAACATTTGTTGACAGCATATGAAGCGTGTATATAAGTTTCATCAAGATATATGATACATCGGCCTTCATTTCGATTTTTTCTTAAAATATTCAAGTATCTGTACCTCCAAGCTACAATGTCATATCGTTCCATTAAAAGTTTTCTTTTAGAGCCACATTTTTTAAATCTAAATCCGATTTGCCGAATTATTTTCCATAGTGTGGTACGACCTCCATTGAAGTTAATATCAATTTTTAATTCAGCCAAAAGCTTGCACAAAGTAGGCACCTCCTTTCTGACTACGTACATTTGATGTATTTTAGTTCTGATTGCACATAGTTCAAAATCATCTAACTGAATTTTATTCGATTGGCAGCGTTTTTTTCTGGGAGAAGATATTTTCTTAGAAGTGGAAGCAGCAACCTCACACTCTTTGGTAATGGTGGTGACGGTTCTCTCAGAAATGCCTGAAATACAAAACATTACATTATTTTACATGCACATATACATTTTTTAAATTAATCTTGTTATTAAATAACACATAATTTAAATGACAAAGGTTTGTATCAAAGAAAAAAAATTGATCGGGACTTCCGCGGGTAAACCGCAGGGCGCTGCTAGTATATATAAAAAAAATCAAATACTATGTTTTATAACAAATATAATTATTGATATACCTACCTATGTACGGAATGTATTAGACAATTAAAACATCGTGCCTGCATAATTCTAAACAATATAATCTATTAGCAAAACAAATAACTTTCGATCCTTAATAACGGGAAACTATGAATAGCAGGTAACACTAATTTACTTACCAGTCATGGCGGCTACACGTCGACGAACATCTTCAAATGGGATTATTGGTCCTCCATTAGCTTTTTCCCGTTCACAAAAATTACGAACTGAGAATACAATTTTTCTGCCGCTACTTTGAATCCTTTTTGGCATGATTAACACGTTTAAAATTAAAAATTTAAATAAAAACGAAAGGAGCTTCACGCTATGTTATAGGTACTTGTCAGCAAGAATGACGGGTAATGCCAACCTAACAGAAACAGCTGTCAGAGGCAAAATAACGCAAAACGCACTGTAGTTTAACCGCTAAATTATGCAGCGCCTATTGGCTTCAGCTGTCTAGTTATTTACAACGAACTTTATATTTTTATTGATAATATGTAACTTTTAAATTCTGGTTCTGGTAACATAGTAGCTACCGGCCGGTCAAAATATCCGTTTCCCGCCGAAAATTATTGTGATGCTTGCATTTCGTAATATTTTGCAATGAATTGTTGAAATTATCCAAAGAAAATTCAATAATTTGGGTTCGTTCTCAAGTAAATAAAGTTTAGAACCTATAGTAGTTTGATTCTGCGAGGTATAGGACTGAATTTGACATAAGTGCATTCAACATGTGGAATGGTAAACAATAATTATTCATTTTCTGTTGAACAAGAGTAACCCGAAACACATTCGCAATAAAATTTATTTTGTTGTTTATCATACTTTCAGATCAATCAGCAGTCGGTGGTGGATTTTTCAATAACAGTACAAATCAATTTGGTAATGTGAATACTCCGACACAGCAACAAAAGACAGTAAGTACAATTTTTTTTAAAACTTTAATACTAGTTTTTTAAGAAGTCGTGGATTTGTCACTATACTGTTACTGTATATTTCTTTGCTAAATTTCTTTAAAATTTAAATGCTCAGAATGGTTTTATTTTGTTTTAAAACACTTCTTTAATATACCATAGGGTAGAAGAGCTTCTCGTACAGCACCTATCGTGATAAAACAAGCCATACACAGCGGAGATGATGGTATCAAAATATGGGGAACAGAGATTCAAATTATATCAATTGTGGCTCGGATTAGAAGCATCAGGTTACAAAGTACAAAGATAACATATACTATTCAAGATATTACAGGAAGAATGAGAGCTGTTCTCTGGTTAGATCAGGAATCTATGGATGAAGATGTAAGTTTTTTTCATCATCAATATATCTCAGCCATAGGACATCCACTGCTGAACATAGGCCTCCCTCAAATACTTCCAGAGTGATCAGTTGCATGCTCTCTGCATCCAACGACTTCCTGCGATCTTAATTAAGTCTTTTTTTTAATACCAGCAAAACTCTGCAGTGAACTACACTGGTCCTGTTGCTCCAGTGAAAATATAATTATCAACAAGTACCTAGGCTTTAAGTGACTTGCAATGAAAGTTTAATCATCATCGGTCCAGTAGTTAAATCTTTTCTCTGTTATTTAGCATAAACTAAGTATATTTTATTTTTGTTAAGCTGTATTGCTTTCACATTCGTGTCCCTATTTTAAAATTAGTTAAAAAGAAAACCAAATCTTTTTCCTCATTTTCCAGGATAAATCAGCACCCAAAGTCCAGGTCAATGACTACATACAAATATACGGCAATATAAAAACAAACAAAGGCAAAAAAGTTGTGATGGCTTTCAAAATCATGCCCATTACTGACGTAAATGCTATAACATTCCATTATTTGCAATGTATCAATAATAAGGTGAAAATGGAGGCTGATTCTAAGAAGGTAAGAACAAATGACACTTAATTTATACTAATATACACCTAATACTTATAAACAAGTTGTCTCAGCAAACAATGTTTTGCCATTTACAAACAAAAACATATTAAAGGGAAAAAAAAAGATATTGTTCAATTCTCAGACCTAATAAATATACACAAAAAATTTCATACAAATCGGTTCAGCTGTTTAGGTGGAGATTGGTAACTAACACTACGACATGAGAATTTTATATATAGAGATAAATATGCAAGTGTTGGCCTGTATATCTGCATGTTGATGCTCAATCCCTAAGATGCATGAGGTAAAATCACCGGGCAGCATAATTATCTTATTGTGTTTTAATAAATCCAGAAAGCAAAAAGCACTAGTTTTACGAAATGTCTGTTTCTGTTTACAAATAAGAATTGTGTACCAGAATCTTCCTGGGCCTTTAAAAGTCTAAAATTATCAACTTATTACAGGTGAAAGCAGCAGACACCAATTCTACATTTAATAATGCAATGCCAGCTAACTCCATGATGGCAGCTCCAGCTGACAGTGGTTCCGTGAATGGCCTGAATCCACGGCAAATGTTGGTGTTCAACCTGATCAGGGCTTCTACACTGGAACAGGGCATCAGCAAGCAGGATATGTATGCCTCATTGAAGGATAGGATGACACAGGCTGAGTTTGAGTAAGTTTTTCACTGTTAATAATTCATGAAAAGCTCCAATAAGCATGCAGTACCAATCGGACCATGGCATGATGGGTCCAAACTTCCCACGGGCATTCTTTTTAGGTCACACAAACTCTATTTACTAAATAGAGTTTCGTATTGGCCCATAAGTCATTTTATAGCATTTTATTTTTAACTGTAACATTATTCAAGTATGGTTTTCCATTGTTGCAGTAATATTCTGGAATGGATGTGTGGAGAAGGACACATTTATTCAACTATTGATGAAGAACACTTCAGAGCAACTGATGCTTTCTAAAGGCCTTATAATAAGTTGCCATAGGAATAGGTCCCTATGGAGGCCATCAACACAATTTGAACCTCTACAAAACAAAATCTGCACATTAATACTTTTTTTTGGGCCATGTTCATTAGGTATATTTTTGTTTTGTTTAATTATTTTTCAGCTAAGAATATGTTACTTTTTGTTAGAATAAAATACCGAGGGAAACAGAGCACAAAAAAGTTATATATATATTATATATTTATTTAAGAAAAGCTTACATATGAGGCAGAGCCTGTATTGCGGAACAACGACTTAACAATAGATGTTCATTGTTTTAAGACTGGTTGTTATGGAACAAATCTTATCACGCTGTAGGTACAATATGCGTCGTAACTCGTAAGTCACTATCAGTGTGTTACAATAATACTATAAACAAGTATTGGTCTCACTTCTTCTAATAGATGTTACACACAAACATAAATACTTGAATTAAAAGTACTCAGTGTGATTATTATTTTCAACATGTTAGCTATGTATTTACTCTTATGTTGGCCATGTGGTCTATACCCCCACCCGCTACACCAACCAACGTGGGTTCGATCCACAGGTTATTTTGTTATAATGTTCAAATAGTGCTGTACAGGATTATAAATGTTACGGTGGTGGTGACTTTTGAATGTCTTGTTGTTATGTAGTAGAGCAGCTCTGCTATGGGAGGAAGTCTTATTATCGTGGTTTATCCATTTCAAATTATGTTGTTTAATCACAGTGTTATACTAGCAAGCTGGTACATTCAATCTAAGGTTTATTTTTTATAAAAATAAAAGGCATTTTTCAAATGATATATTGACCTATTTATTTTCCTTTACCTTATATAATGGAATTACGCTTATAAGAAGCTTATAAGAGTTTGCTATGGAGATGTAAAAATGAAGAAAAAACAAAATTAAAAAAAAATCAGCCTTCAGTATATACACGCAAAATTAGTAAAAATACATTACTGTAAATATAGAATTTTAAAAGACAAATGCATATACACACAATAACTGAGCTAGCCTGCTTATTTAGTATAACATCACCTCGCGGTTTCACCCGTGTAAGTCCCGATCCCGAGGGAATATTGGGATAAAAGTATCCTTGTATCAAGTTTCATCAAAATCAGTCAAATAATTTCACAGCCTATTCAATGAAAACAAACAACCATTAGTTAAGATTCCATATATAAATTGCTGATACAATAAACTAGTTTATTAATTAATTTACATGATTTAATAATATAAAAAGATTTTTTTGTTTATAATAGGCTCCCAAACTATTTGACTATTTTTATTCCGATATTCCTACAGGTTGGGGACTCACTTAGAGTAACCTGCGGAGCTTGGAACTTACTAGCTCAGTTAATGATCTGTACATTTCAATTTTCACTTAATCTACTTATACTATCAGATCTTTCATAATTCGTCTCTCACAGCTGTGTTCTTAACTTCAGGATGTTTTCCAGGATAAACTTGACTTTCAAGCTGTACTTCTTTGAGCTCATCTTGTTCTAATAAATATTCTTTAGCGGTCCATGCTTGGGACCCATCTTTGAACATGAATATGGCTCTATCATCATCCACAAGATACCTAAAAAATATATGTATTGTAGCTTAATATGCCATAATCTAGCAACAGTATGCTAGGTAAGATTCATTTAAAGATGCATTAAAATTTCTTCATGTAAGACTTAGGTTACATGTTAATTGCACATTGATCAGTTGCTCAGGTTAGATACTTTTTACATTGATTTACCTTTCCGCTTGTATATGATTGCTCCACAAACTTGACTGCCATATTTTAGTCAACTCTTCAGTCCGTGCCCTCGAAGGCTTGTTAGCAACAGATACAAACATCATTAATGTTTGGCCTTTCTTAGTTGCCTGCATAATAGCTTCAGGATTTGAAGTGTCAAGTTTGCTCAAGTCTAGAGCAGGTGGTTTACGGAGGTGTTCCGGTAATTCGTCTTCAGGGAGCGGTTCTTCATCTTCCTCCCATTGATCAAATAATCTAGAAGAAATAATTTTTGTGTTACATGTAACAAATACATTCAATAGAAAAATTACAGTTTAATATCCATTTTATTAAAATAATAATTGTCGATTTAACATTGACTTCTTCGTGATGTAATAATACCTGTCATTTTATAATAGATAGCTGGTGTAACACTTGGGATCAAATCACATTTAAAACTGAGGTTAAACCTCTGTTATCGAAATGATGACCAAAACATACCTATTCTTACAAAGATACACCTATGTATATTATTCTATTCTGTTATGTGTTATATTACCTAGATTAACTTTTTAAATGAAGACTTACCTTTCCATATCTGCGTCTGAATAATCTCGAATATCTTTCTTTGCCCAAGCCGGTTTTCCTTCCCCGTCATGCTTCTTTGCAGAAATTATGATGCAGGAGAGCAGAAGAAGAAAGTAAATTATTTTTTCCATAATTTTGCCACGAATTTAAAGTGTTTCAAATATCTATTTCCTTAGCTTTTGCAAGTGATTTTTATCTGCTTAGACGATATAGAATTTTAAAGCCCAAAATTAATAAATTTGCGGTTCACACACAATCACAAACACTTTTTAATGGGCCGATGGTGTGGCCATCGTATTAAAAAAAAGGTACAATTTTTCAGATACATAATGGTCAGGGCTGTGCTGAACATAATTTGGCGGGACAAAAAATTGTAAACAGATACTTTCGTGAAAAAATCTTGATATTGAATAAAAGTAGTTGTTTTCTTTTGACTTGGTGGTTTTAAAAACGTCCATCTTTGTTACCGGTCAGAAGAGCCCCTACTCTTTTTTTGACGTTAGCCCCTGCTCAAGTTAAAAAAAAACAACGTCATATTAATATTTGTAACTTAATTTGTAGGGAAAGAGAATGTAGCTAATCTAAGAAAAATGAACTGTCTTAAGAAGCAATATTATTATGCGAAGAACATGAAGAGTTACGAAAACTGCGACTAATTGCAGTGGTAATACTCAAACGATGACGTGTCAGTTGTTGCAAAACTGTCAACGTCACATTATGTCCCTCGTCACGTCTTTCAAAAACTATTTCTCTTCATCTTCATTCATTTACGTCACGCACGGGCACCGTTTCGGTCGGTCGGTTATGAAAACTTCGGTGCTTCGTTTCACAAAATAATATACATGTTCGAGTATATTTAGTTCTCATCTACTTTTAGATTTTAATTTTTATTACAATTTTGGATATTTTGTTGTTTCAAGCTCTGTCGTTTGTTCGTTGTATTTCAAATAGGTAACCTCCAATAAGATTCGAAATCGGCGTTTGTAATATTTTTTTTGAAAGTGGCTGGTGATAATTGTTATAAGTTTCGTGTTTGTGGCCACGATGGACCAGAGTGGCATCACTCCGAACACTTCGAACCAGCAGTTAGTGTCAAACAGTGACAATGATTCTGCCACGGCGCTGCTGCAGGAGAAGCAGTCAAGGAGACGTGAGACCTTGAGGGATGTCACCTTCCTCGAATACATGACTGTGGGAATTCTGTGCTTCGTCAACCTCATCAATTATATGGACAGATTCACCTTGGCAGGTAAGTTTCTATTAGTTCACCTTCCATTTATTAAAAAAGGGTAAGGTAGCTCTTCCTAGATTATTTAGTTTACCTAAGGCAAAGACTTTGCACATAAAGTTATATTGATGATATATAAAATTCCCTGCTAGGTATAATAAGCCTAGTGATGAAAACTAATGTCATAATCACCTGGCTCTTATCTATCAATTAACTTAAAAATTAGAGAGGTATACCTATTAGTAATTTCAAATAATAAATTCCAATCAGTTTCCCATAAGAGTGAATTATATTATTTTATGTCCTGATTATTGGGACGACAGACTTAATCATGGGTACCTCCATAGTGAAGACATAGGCCAGGTAGACAAACAAACCACCAGGCAGAAAAGCTCAGACTTATTGTAGTCATAAGTACGACTCCTATGTTTTAATTTATCTTTAAAAAATAATATTGTTTTATCTACACATCCTAACTTTTTAAGACATTCCAACATGATTTTATGCAAATTGTATGATTCCAAATTAATAAAGAAATAATGTTGACTTTCTTAAAATTATTTTGATTGCATTTTTAGGGTTCTGTGCCTCAAAAGGTAAAAAAAGAAACCCTTCTATGATCACTCTCTTGTCTGTCTGTCCGTCTGTCTTGATTAGAAAACTGTATTTTCTGCAAACTGCATTAGCAATATTTGTTCATTTTTGCTGTTTAAAAGTTGCAAGCTCTTTTTTATACTAGTGATGTGCACCTATTCTATAGGTATAGTTTGGGTAGGTCATAAAAATGACATCATTTTATTTACTCACTAACTTTACTCACATTGTAAATAACAAAACATAGAATACATAAGAAATATCATTATTAGTTTTTTTTAGTAACTTATTATACCTTAAAAGGTAAAAAAATTAACCCTTATAAGATCACTTTCTTGTCTGTCTGTCCATGTGTTATCACGGATTTTATCAGGAATGGGTGAACCTAGCATGTTGAAATTCATACTAGATACTGAGGTCTATGGTCCCTATTAGGTGTATAAAAATCAAGGTCCTGAGTAATTAATCCTGCCAACATGATAAAAAGATATGGGCAAATATACATTTTCGCAAAAACTTGTAAGTACCAAAATTTGCCTTAATTTTCAACTTTTTTTATATTTCGGAATTTTCCCTTTACTTGTGCTGTAAGACCTTGCTTTTGACCAAAATTGTCAATTCCAGGTCAACTGGAAGTACCCTATGGGTTTTGGATCGAAAAGCTATATGGTAATTTCCGTTGACATAGAATCACGAAATTTGGCAAAAAGCAAGGCTTTACAGCACAAATAAAGGAAACATTCCAAAAAATAAAAAATGATCAAAATTAATGGGTACATACATTTTTACACTTTAACTTGACCCTTCCATTGTATGAGCACCCAAACGAAATAGGGGTCAAGTTAAATTGGTACTTGCCATACCACGACATGGCTAGAGAAACAGAAATGAAAATAATGTATGGAACCTTCGGCGCGTGAGTACGACTCGCACTTGACCGGTTTTTGTTTTATTATTTATTACTTACTATACAAAAAGCTATAAAATTATTAATAAAGACGCCACATAAAATTATTAGTAAACAATGTAGGTATAAAATCGAGATCTTAGAACGCATCATCACTTACCATCCATGACTACCAAATGTATTGACTTACTCCCAACGGCTCCGCTAGCTTTGCCCTGTCAACGGGGCAGATGGGAAAAAGAGTTTCATTGGCCCCGCTAGCGTCGTCGGCGTTCAGCGGGGCCGATGGCACATATTAAGTTTCATGTGCCCCGGGATTGGACTTACTTCCGGTTCACAATTAACGGTCCCCCTGGACTGAGGGAACCGATGAGCGTTGATGTGGTTGACTTTTTCAGCTGCTATGATAAGACAATTTTGTTTAATTGGTCATTTGTTTTTATTATTATTTATTTGCTTGTTTGTTCCCTTTTCATGGTCCAAAGACTGGACCAATTTGGATGAATCTATGTCTAGTTTAGGACAATAAGATGCATATGATTTTGATCCCGAAATTCCCACGGGATCGGGACTTACGCGGGTAAAACCGCGGAGCGCTAGTTTAAGTACTTTTATCTAGTGGTAGATAAAAAGTACCTAAACTATAAGTCGTATACCTAACCTACGTATGTAGTGTAGGACTGTAGGTGGGTAGTGTATCGGATACGCAACACGCATGATTTCTTTTTAATACCTACCTATTTACTAATCGTACCAATCTCCGATCGTATGATGTAATGCAATGGCCAACTTCATAACGAGTTTATCGCAAAAAATATATTTTAGCTCCCACAACCACTGACCAATATTTTTGGCAATGAGCTGTAGGTAGATTAGTTAACAGTTATTTGCAATCAATAAACTCTGCATTTGTGTATTTATGTATGTGTATTTGTGACTATAATTTTATTTTTAGTGGGCGGATTTGACTCATCTTTTTGTATTGTTGTACCAAATATCCCTGTCCAAAAATAACATTGTTGTAACGTTGACAGAAAACGCGCGGTTTAGTTACTGATCAGCTTTTTCCTCTGGACTTGGTCAACCAAGCTATGAGAGATGGTTTAGGTTTTGGGCTAGCCTACTTTGTGAATAGCATGAATTTAAGCTGCTGGCGCTGTAGAGTAGATGTCCAATTGTTATTGCCTACTGCTGTCTAGGAAAGTCTTAATCTTAACAATCCTAAAAATCTTAACTGAGATAGAAGTCTTATCGATCTTAAAGCAATTTTATAGTATTTTGAACCACATTGTTAAATTTCAGTATTATTTCATGAATATAATTTTCCTAAAGGCCCTACAAAAACCTTATTAATAGCTAATCGCTCTATGGCTTGCATCTTCTTTCCTGTACTTCCGGTTGCAGCTGTTCCCCAGTTTGTAAACATTGCTCAGTCATAGGTACTTTGGCCTATTACTAAGGATTACTCATTACTTATGTTAAAATATTTCTTGTGCAACGTAATTCGTTAATACTTCCTCGGAGCTCTCCAATTTAACAGGCTTAAACCAGATTACCCTGTAATCATTTTATCTCCCGCAACTTATATTTCACCCACCAGAAGGTAGCTGTTTTCGAAATAGTGGTAAAGACTCGTGTTTACACTACCGGTTAAACTAAAACCAATGTGGACCGTGTCGTTAACGTTTCCAGTTAAAAGTATTTCCCAGGACTTTTGTGTACTTAAAGAAAGGAATGTGATATGGACAGAACCATTTAAAATGTATGGCTACGTGATGCCGTGAGGAGTCCAAATTAGTTCCCGGCACGCATTAAAATCAATGGAAACATGTACAGTTCGGTTTACAATAAAATCGATTTAGAAGCTTTGTTGATATCGTATAGAGTTGAACGTGTTTCATAAATAGAGGGTTAAATAAATTACGTGAACGCCAAGGGAGCACCAACATCACGTAATCAGAGAACTAATCTCCAATGTCAGATCACGTGCGTGGGCTCATTTTTCTTCAATGAATACAAGTAACATTGCCCTTTTACATAGAAGAGGTGTTACAATTCATAGCATTGTTATTTTGAAAGGGTTAGGGCGAGAAAGAAGAGTTTTATGTATATGGATACGAACTCTAAACGTCTAATTTATAAAAGTACAAAGATAAGGTGTGAATAACCCTAAAAATTCAAATGACGTTCTACGTAGCACCTAAATAAAATATGCGGGCTACCATACCAATGTTTGATATTGTGATAATGTTGGTTTTATATTGAGCGTCGTCGGTTGATTTCCCCTAGGACCAATCGTCAAGTTGTTACACTTCTGAGGGTTTGGTACACAAAGAATCATCCTTATCTTGATTAATATCTTATACAATCAAAATTTTGATAGAAAAGGTTCCAACGTTATATTTGAAGAAGGTCGTTAGTTTAGTTCTCTAAATTAACAACAGAACACTTGACAGACGTTTAACCTTGTGTTTGATGACTATTTATTTTAAGAAACTGTCTTGTTAAACGTTTTAGAACGTCTCAAGATGAAATACATTACGAACCCGTTGGTCCGAAGGGTTTGTTATAATTGAAAGTAAATTAAGACGTTCCTTTGAAAAGCCCACAATTCACACTACGATAATTAGCTTTGTTCGCAAATACTTATTAATTATCTTGTTAGAACCTTACGCAATTTCTTGAACAGCCGTCGAAACGTGACGTCTACGTCTTTGACTAAACATCGTGCGATATTATGAGTCATTTGTAGATTAGACAGACATTGAATAGACAAAATACTGTTTTATGATCAACTATCAACCCGCCCCGGCTTCGCACGGCTATATTATGCATGTATTATACATATAAACCTTCATCTTGAATCACTCTTTCTATTAAAAAAACCGCATCAAAATCCGTTGCGTAGTTTTAAAGATCTAAGCATACATAGGGACAGAGAAAAGTGACTTTATTTTATACTATGTAGTGATATGACAAAATAGGAAGTTAGAGATTGATTGGGCTTCTACTATACAGCTAAGCAAAATTCATTAATAACTAAGTATATTATTTTCAATAACCTGAAGAGTCTGAAAAGCTAATTACAGTAAGACCGGGTACATAGTGTAATAGGCTTAGTTTTAGTACTTCTTGCTAGTAAGATTTTCAGCCTAGTATACCACCGCACCATGCGATTTTATGTTCGACGCAGACAGCTGCAAGGGGCAGAGTAGTTAAAATGGCATTTTAGAATTATTCAGGCACCTTTCCCAACAAATCTTAATGACTGCTTGCGTATCCATAACTATTATTTTAATTGTCTTATCCACATCAGTGTCCATGTCTGTGTATTTGACAGGTAACAAGCCTGTATTATTATTAGTCTATCGTACACAAAAATGCCAGTCATTCACAATTCCGAGACCTCACGGAACATAGTTATTATTAAGACTCGAAGTATTTTTTTACTCGTGATGTTTTACGTGGAAATTATTTTATGTCCATACGAATATTTTTGAAATATGTGGTACCTACCTACTTACATCATAGAATATAATTATTTCAACAAATTATTTGTTTGTTACAAAAGTGGTAAATAAATCATAACGAAATAGGTACTTATGTCGGTCTTTTTAAGATAAAGGTACCTACCTACCTACTTACATCATAGAATATAATTATTTCAACAAATTATTTGTTTGTTACAAAAGTGGTAAATAAATCATAACGAAATAGGTACTTATGTCGGTCTTTTTAAGATAATTCTATGAGAATCAACGAAATACTAATTCGTTGATGATAAGACAATAATTTATTTTGACGCAAACCGACGATGGTTACGTATACCTACTTACGTAAAATTCGACCTTAACTCTAATTACACTTTAAGTATCTTTAAAAAACTGTGTGGCTTTATGGTGGCTTTAGCTTTTTTTTTGATTGTGTAAGCATTAATAACATTTATGTATGGTTTTATAAATTAATCGAGATAAACCCTGTTATAACGACGACGTATTAAAGGGGTTGCTCTTGCTTTTTTATTTTAAATTATTGTAGCCACGGCCATGTGCACATCTATGAATAAAATATGTGGATAGTTATGTGTGACATTACATTAGCTTATGCTCAGTGAGGGGTTAAAAATGCAGCTCGATCGGACCCTGCACAACTCAGAACATTTAGTTTATGGGTTGTCAACTTTTTATTACGGTTCCATACTTGAGCATTTCTCTTATATTCCAAGCGCATTCTCACTGGTGTCGTCGTTGTTAACAAATGAATCGAACATTTAGATTGAGATAAATAGGTTTTAAAGATGTTCTTTCTCGTACTGGTTCTAAATTTTATGGTCTCAAGTTTAAATTGACATTTTTATGTGGAATCGTAAATGCAGCAATTGAACTGTGGTAATGTGATGGATGATTGAATTGTGGGAATAGCCTAGTTTAACAGACTACAATGTTCTTTGCCAATTCTATTACTAAACTATACTTGGATTAGACTAAAAATAGATTAACCTTAAAATAACATTTAGATACCGGCCTATCTATTTATTATAAGTACAGAATATTGGTCAAATAACAGTCGGTAAACAAGCTTTAATAATAATCCCGTCCCTTCTGAACGCTTTTTCAATTTACCGAATTAATCATGAGGATTATTATGTGACACGTCATACGTTCGAGGAATAACAAGGGATCGCTCTGGAATTGCTTTTAAGCCCGGCTTAAATTATTAATCTATTTTTATTTTTTAAACGTAACTGTGCGCATCAGGTGTCGATTAAAGGCAGCATTTGAATAAATTTCTCAGGACACTTGAACGTCGTGTGTTCGTTATCTTGGGATAAACTCATCGTAGCCGGCTCAGTCCTCTGTTTATGGACTGCGTTATGGGTTTAATGATGCAAGTTTGGGAGATAAATAACGCTTATTGTGCGGGTGGTCCATGGATTTTAGGTAATCTTTTGTTTGAGTAAATGTCGATTCTCTACATACAGTCTGATAAGTTTAAATGAAAATTTCATCAGTATTTTTAATATCGGATGAGTATCTTCAAGTTAGGCTAGATTCTTTCAACAACCAAAAAAACAATGTCGGTAACGGTTTGGATACACAAGCGGGAAGCATAAAGTAAACAGCCCTCTTTGACAAGATTCCATTCTATTAGCGATATCGCCAATCGAGAGACTCTTTTTTTTATGAATTTGACGTAAGCCAATGAAAAGTCACGTAGTCTTCCGTTAGAGAATAAAAAATGACAAAAATATTTCAACTTATGCCAATTTTATATAGTGCTTTAAGTAAATTTCATACAATTAAATCGATTGGCGATATCGCTAATAGAAAGCAATCTTGTCTAAGGGGGCTGTACTAATTCCTTTAGCTTAATCAATGATACTGCTTATAGACCACAACTGGTATTGCAGACAGTGGTGCGTTTGATATGATATGATGCAGCTGCATAACTCTTGGGTATCTTGTATCTGCAACGGTGAACTCGAGTGGCCATCGAGAACTCCACTCGGTACCAATTAGTTCCGCTCTCGTTTCACCGGCGAACGTTGAAGGGCTCAATGTGGCTCAATTATGGGTAATTTTTGCATATAAAATGAGCGTATATTTTTTTTTGTTTTAAATTATGAAATTTTGATACGTTGCATTACGTTTTAAGTTTAACCTCTTGCTTGGTAGATAGTTTTAGGTATAAATTAAAATTTACAAGTCATTACAAGTTATCAGTACTTAATTGTGGAAAAAATCCAATCGCAGTATAAAATCACATTTATCTACTATTGCAAAACATCAATACATAGTAGATAAGTATGGTATTATTTATTTTTTATAGATTATAATATTTTATCACGCACTGGGATGGATAACGAAAGAGTCAAGTTACAGCTAAACAAACATTAGTATCGATTTTTTTTTTTTTTTGCTACTAATTATGGCTTCGCACGTATGCATTTAGCCAGTGTCAAGTTATATTTTGCATCAAATTGACCCGATTTTTCATAAATCGGGCCTAAAGTGTTTCAATACAGTCAAAGTCGTCATAGTCCGTCAAGTCAGGGGCTATAGTAAAGCGGTGGCAAGTTTACCATAACCTTAATAGGAGATTTGGAGGCAACGAGAAAACTGCATGTTTGACACTGATTTTTACTTTCACTACACTTGTGCACTTTCACAGAACTAAATTGAATAACATTCCACCAGAATTATACAATTCAACTCGGGTTACATCTAAGTTTCATGAAAATAAAACTGCAGCACGACATGTTGTTAACTCGTTCCCGCCAAAACTCCTAGTATCGATTTGTTAATTTACTGTCGGTGACGACTGGTTTAAAAGACACAGCGTTAAAATTGACGTTGATGTATTTTAAAGTGTGGAATCATGTAAATACGTGCTTACTGCTTAGGTAGTTAGTCGTTTGATGCATTCTGTCTTTGGTGTTTGTCTACAAAAGCAATATTTTTTCAGAAAACACTATACTGATTTTGATCATATTGATATTGGTCTTCGCTTCTTAACCATAATGTTTACTCATTAAATAGAAAATATTAACCCTTAAATCTTAGAGCTAAGAATAAACTTCTAACTATACCCCTCTATTTTCATCATTCATCATCGTTCCCTAATCCTGGGATGGTTTATTTATCTTAAAATTTAAAGAAAACAGACTTAGTAGACTCAAAATGTTAATGGTCTTAAAGTATGAACCACAAATAAAACACAAGTACCTACAAGAAACTTATTTTAGCCACAAACTCGGTTTAACTTTAATATTTGAAGTGGTTTAAGATTGCGATCGAAATGAATGGCTGTGTTGGCATAAGATTGCTCCCATGTTTATTTCGTTTTGTGACAATTCAGAAGATCTGCATTTACTTTGATAAACAATCCAACATAAAGTCCACATCACAGACATTGTACAAGCATAACTTTCTCATTTCCTACACCTTTCTCAGTAATCTTGTTTATAATGCAGTAAAGTGTATGTGTAACTGAGAAATGACAACTAAACAAACAACTATACAATAAACTTTAATTGTACTTACTTAGTTAAGTAATTGTTGCTTTTGAAGTTAGTTTAAGTTGGCAAGTATTATGTATCAAGCTAGTAGCAAGAATAATACGAACTTTTTTCCATTGCACATTCACCTTTTTCTATGGGATCCATTTAATTTTTTGCTAAACACGACGACAGTCCCCGATAAGAGAGAACTTGTCTACTCGTCGCTTCACTTTCAACAGTCTTTTTTTTCTATGTTTAGAAATAGATTAAAGATATCTTTAAAAATTCTTTTGTCGTTGTTTTAGTATTTTTTTCTATCCTCTTGATTTCAAAGTCCGGAAGCACTTTGTTAGAATGGCCATAAAAATAAAACTTTAGCTTTTCTTTGGTTCTGTTTAAGATATCATACGTTTTATAGTCATAAATGTCTAATTTTAAATATTAGATGCGCTGCGCTTGCTCCAAACTTATACTTAGTGACTCTACTTGCTTCTTTTATAAAGTAGTACTTACCTGGATGACCGAGCTTTGCTCGGTATTTTTTTTTTTTTACTTAGTCTAACCTCAAAGCAAACACTCATTGACTTCGTGTTACTTAAGAACGCTATCTACTGGAATAACTTTATTGCTCACAAAAAATAGTATTAGTAGTTCGCCAATAGATGTCAGGAAGAGTCATACTTTTCAGACAAAAAAAAAGAAGTTTCGATAAAACAAGAATAAAATGACATTTTCTAAAAATGATTCCTAGCTAGATCGATTTATCGCCCCCGAAACCCCCTATATGCCAAATTTTATGTAAATCGTTGGAGCTGATTCCGAGATTCCAACACAAGAATAAATAAAATAATAAAATAAATAATAATTAATACATTTAAAGATATAAGATTTGAGCATGTTGGAATCTAATAATGTGAGTGAAAGATAGTTACACAATCTAACTAAACCTTAGCTACTGCGTGGTCCCCTCACTTTTTATTATAGCCCTTTATTTGATCAAGCATCAGCTGCCGAGAAATGCTTTTAACCTTAATTATGGTTAATAATCGTAATAGCAAAGCATATACAGTTAAAAAATAATGTTTCCTTTCTAGTACTATGAGTCTTTTAATGCCGTATCGTATAATTTTCTAATAGTATTCGGGTCACAAAACTTATACGGAGGTTGAACTTTTATGTGATTTTAATTTTTATTACGTTCTACTGTTAAATAGACACGATCCTTCAGTGATAAGACTAACGGTCAATGTTGCTCCTGTAGAATTATCATAAAGCACGTATTGCGAAGTAGATATTTGTTTTTCTTAGTAAATGCACTTCAATGAAAGTTAGGTACATAAGATACTCGAGGTTTCGTGAAAGTATATCCGACAGGCTAGATTACCTTACGTCGCGTTCCCGGTATCGGAAGTTTATTAAATGCATCGTGTTACTGTTGCACAATCATTCACGTTGTAATTCCTTACAAGTATTATACCTACTTCACCTGGATCGACGTAATGTATGCGATCACTCACCGTTGCCTTTCCTGAACTTTACTCGTTTACAATTTACAGGCCGCGACAAAACAATAGTTTATTGTCTTACTTATTACCTTCACCTGGTTTTACTATATATTTCTCAATTTGATTAGGTATTTACTTATATTTTACAATTTCGGTAGATAATGTTAAAATTTTAACGTAAAGTTTTTCCATCGTCACATGATAGTCACTGTATAAATATTTGTTTATTCCGACGATGTTTTATTTCAACGGACGTCACCACAAGTCATCAAGGCAAAAGCCACAACTGGGGCAGCTCTCGATCTCTCGACTTTTAAGATCTAAACCGTTTTTATTTTCTTTTTGTGAGCTATAAGGTAAACCTCCTCGTACTCAATTGTCTATTATGTAATTTTACTATAAAATTTCTTGAAATGAGTTTAATTTAAATTCCTGTATTGATATTGTAATTACGTTAATAATGAATAACACATTAGACACACTTGTTGTCAGGGCAAGCTCATTGAAACTGCTCTATTTACACGCTTGGCATATGCTCAAACAGTGACAGCACTAAAAATAAAAATTCTTAGAATTCTTTTAATTTTTAGCCATTTTAGCCCCGGTTCGAAATAATGTTCGTTAGTACCACTAAAGTATGCCAATCTGGTCTGGAATAGGTGATTAAAAACAAACTTCCAACTTCCAAAATAAAAAAAACTAAAATAGTTATCTAATGATTCGTACTGCTGTGTTGCAGACTGGGAGCTAAAACTCCCAGTCCGCAACACAGTAAGAAGTAATTGATTTTGTGGTTATAATATAGATACATGAAAAAATTATCATCATACATGGGGGGCTGACATAGCCAGCAACACTTCGACCCAGTGGAATATTTTGTTGAATGAAAAAAATTGAAATACCTAGTCATGGTTTTTTTTTCTGTTAGTCGCAGATTTATCTTATTCATCCTAGATTCTGTAACATTTACCTATCTATCGTTAACATAAAATTTATTGATAAAATAACTCATATTTTTTACTATTAAGAGTCGTATACATTTCTATTGTATTTGTTTTTCATCTTTTTATGGTTTTTATAAGCCTTTGTTTTAGATGCATATCTGTATTTTATGTCAGTTATATTATAATTTATAATCCTAAGTTTTCGTGTGGTATTTTTCTAGTAGTATAAGCACATGACTATAAGTATAAGTTCTATGTTTTTTTCCTACGGTTTGTTAAACCGAATTCTCACGAGGAAAGATTATATTTTCTTTTCAAATTCGTTGCGGCATTGACATGTCAATTGCAGTAAACCGACCCCTTGCCATGAGCCCCACCCTGTCCGGAAATGAAAATGCCGTACCTTCAATTTCCATCGGTAAATTACAAACGGTGTGGTGTGGTGTGGTGTAAAAATGTTGTTAGCACACGCAGCGGGTCATTTCGGTTTATGTTTGTGATTTCGATGCAACCTTCACATTATTAGCGTATCCGCTATTTCGCATACATCAGTAACAATTGTGCTGATTATTTTCAATTAAGTTGGCTTTCATAATCTTGTCAGTTATTTCATGTCATGCGGTGACCGAGAAAATGCGCTCGTCTAGATGAGAGCCTATTGCTTGTTTGCGGGCGGCAATGTCGTCACGAAACGACCGACCGACACGCGGATGGTTGTAGCGTTTCGCGTCATGGTCTCGCGGTCGCCGATTGGTCTGTGAACGTGGCGTGATGTTGCGATACGAAGGCGCGTGCGCGTGCTAGTCCAGTGCTGCCACCTGTACCCGCGTCAACAAAATGTGACGTTGCGTTACCGTACCGTTCTTTACGCTCACGCCATCCGTTATCAGACTATCTCTTCTAGATATATCGTACGCCCACTCGGCTTGAAGGTTATTTTCCTAATCTATATTGCAGGTATTCCTTTTAGCGGTACGTGATTGTTGTTTTAGTGACTGATTCTATGATTCAATACTAAGTAAATACACTGGCAAACAAGTTTTTTTGCATATAATTTCGTCAGTGAAGATCTGTTTTTAAATTTTATCAATTTAATCAATCCTTTCTTAATGTACGTAGAGAAATGGCAAATGAAAGGTTAATTTCGAACCAGACCAGTAGAGTTGTTAAAATGCCAAGGCTCAGTGAGATCTTATACGATTCTTGAGCAACTTATAACTTTCACCGCTAAAATGCTCATAATAAATATTAATCATAGGCCACTTACGTCGGAAACGTAAATTACTGTACCAAATAGATTTTATATTATTTTGTAATAATATTTTTACAAGTACTTAAGTAGGTACCGAATTAAGTTTAATGTACTCACGCTACTTATTAAGCTATTGCATAGCTTATATCGCGGGCTTTGAGCGCGGCGACCGAATCAAGAAATTCCGTAACGAAAATAAAAACTAACATCCCGCACTCCGCCTACCATGTAGCTCGGCCGAGTTTTTATTGTAAAAAGTTTCTCCTGTCCTCCAATATAATAATATCTTCTTTCGACTACATAGATGCATTTTCAACTGCCCCTTTAGACAAGATTGCATTCTATTAGCGATATCGCCAATCGACAATCTTTTTTTTTTTTTTTATGAAATTGACACAAGCCAACGAAAAGTTACGTAATCTTGCATTAGAGAAAAAAACATTGTGGATAAGTTCCATCTTAAGCAAATTTTAGACAATGTTGTTTATCAATTTCATACAATTAAATTTATTGATTGGCGACATCGCTAATAGAAAGCAATCTTGTCTAAGGGGGCTGGTCTATTACTTTGATGAGAGATCCGCAAAGATTCCTCAATTACCATTGGATTATATTTAAATGTTGAACCACCGTCCGTGAACTGACCGTGAATAATCGTGTTTGCGTCATTATTACCGCGGATCACGCCACTTGTAATACCGACGATGGTGTGAGCTGATTTCCTTCCTACACATTAGGTTTAGCTAGTATAAACGTTAAAATTCTCGCTTCATTCAGTTTTATCACGATATTACGTAAATATATTCTCACACAATCTTTCCCTTATCGATTCTTATATATTCCTCCGCTACTTAATGCTAAATGATAGTAGTACCTATGTGTTAATTAAGAGGAAAGGGTACCGGGAGCTTTCTGCATACAAACGTAGTCGACTGTTTTCTTCTTGGATAATGACACTAGAACATATATTTTTGCAGCATAAAACTTATAACTACCATGACCACGCCCCTATGTTTTTTAAATCTTAATTTCTATGATAATTAGAAAATGAAAAATCCATAGGGACATAATCATGGCAGTTGTAGGTTTCATGGCACAAATTTTTTTTGCTTGTGTCATTATCCAGGGAGGAAACAGTCGACTACGTTTGTATGGAAAGAGCGCCGGTTTTCACCTTAATGTTCTCAAATTGAATGCATATTGCAATCTACTTACTAAGTACCTACTTACCTATAAACAGGTGAACAAGATTGCAAAAATGTTTTATTGACAGATTTATATCGATGCTATCAGATGCTATTGACAAACATAAACAGTCGAAGGTCATAATACCACGTGAAATCAATGAAATTCTGCAGACGTATTCTTTTATATAATGAGGTAGGTAGATACTAAAAATAACGTACTAGTCATTAAAATTTAAATCTATATAAATACATATGCTTTGTCCTGAATGACTGACTGACTGACGGATCAACGCACAGCCTAAACCGCTGATCGTAGAGATCTGAAACTTGGAAGGTGTGTTTTTTGTGTGACGTAGGCATCCGATAAGAAAGGATTTTCCGATAAGAAAGGATTTTCCGAAATTCTACCCCTAAGGGGGTAAAAAGGGGGGCAAAGTTTGTATGGGACAACGTGATTCCTTGGTCCAATCTACTTCAAATTTTGCATAAATATTCTTTAACAGAATTGATGGAACACGTGTTTTGTATTTTATTAAAATTCATCCCCCAACGGGGTTAAAAAGGGGTAGAAAGTTATTTTAGGGGGGGGGGGGGTTTCCTTCGACTCGAACTCCTTAGTGCTTTTGATTTAAATTAAGTAAGTACATTTTATTTTGACATGTGTTCGAAACTCAATCCAATTTTAAGTCAACAAAAAATACTATTAGAACTTTAATCGACTCCTACGCGGACGAAGTCGCGGGCAAAAGCTAGTATGATATAAAATGTAAATGATTCTGATAAAATGCTTTGATTAAATCTATCTGTAGCCGTTGGATATCTATTGTAAACATGTCAGAGAAGAAAAAATAAAGTAGACAGTATAAAAAGTAGGGGTAACAAACAACAAATAAAATGAACCGAACAATAGGGATCGGACAATAAAAGATGATTTATTAAAGTGTCAAAATGATACACCATGCTATTAAAAGGGAAGCTATTGTAAAACTGAGATATTATTTTCATAGCTTATATTAAGTTTTCCTACAATAGTGTCATTTTTAGCTGTAAAATCTTTTATATCAGTCTTTTTAGGATTCCCAAGTGTAAAAACGGGACCTTTCAACTAAGACTCCACTGTCTGTCTGTCATCAGGCTGTCCCTATCTTTTGAACCGCGATTGCTCTACAGTTTAAATTTTCACAGACAAATAATAAACTCGGCCGGTTTTTATAGTGTTTTATGAAACATCAGTTATTTTTGAACTCACTAACGACTGTGTCTTTTTTGACAACGGAAATCATAGTATAGTCTAAACATATCCAAAGTATTCCCGAGCCGGCCCTGAAGTTGAGTTGTTTGTTTAGCTTTATCGGACAGTGCCAAGATTGCCAAGTAGCGTCTTGCAAACCACTCCCTTGCCGTACCTTCTGTCAACACCGACTCGCCAGGCATTCGGTCAACTGATAATGTTTGTTCAGATCTTGTCCCTTCTTGCAAATATTGGAACGAATTTTCCATTTTGTAACTTTCGATCATCATCGTACAAATAAAAAGTTTTGAGTACCTCTGGTTCCGGTTAGTGTGCGCCTGCGCTCGCAAATGTGGGGCCACTCACCTTCGCAAGGTTAAGCTAAACTTAGGCTGTCACGGCTCTTTTAGTTTTTGTCTGGAATTTGTGTTACTTTGCTCTTTATTTTTAACCGACTTCAAGAAAAGGAGGTTCTCAATTAGTCGCGTATATATTTTTACGACGTCCCAGTTAGTACAATGGTCACCATGCCGGACTGCAGGGTTGCAGGTTCGATTCCCGCCTCAGACAAGTATTTATGCTTAGATATTTGTATATGGTCTGGTTGTTTCTGTGTATTTTAAGTACATATTTACACAAGAAAAATATATAAGTAGTAGTATATCCGTTGTCTAGCACCCATAACACAAGTGTAGTTATTTAGCTTGGGGCTAGATTGCGTGTGTGGAATGTTCCGCAATATTTATTTATTTCTTTATATTTATTTTTATGTATGGTCAGTTCTTCGATTACTTAAAGACATCTCAACCGATTGAGATGAGTTTTGTGTTAGAAAGGGGATAACTCAGGCATCTGATGAGGATCTTAGGTCTGAAATCGTAGTGCACCTCGAGCGTGCAGGACGATTACGCGTTACAATTCTGAAGAATTTAAGGTCGCTGCATAGTACTGCATAGTCTGCATAGGTAACGGGATAATCCTCGGACGGGACGGGAACGTGACGTGCATTGGTCAGAATGTGTTCGTGGACTTAAACTTACGTATCGTGATCTTTCAAATGCCAGACGGGATGTGACTAGTTTTTGACAGCGTTTCATATAAAATATCACGTTCCGTCCTGCACGGGAAAAATCCCGTCACGTATGCAGCGAACTTTAGCCTCTAAGTTTATTTGACCAGAAAATATGGAGACGAAATGACGTCAATGTCGTATCCCGATTATATTTATTTATGTTTCTGTGATTTATTTAGTCTAACAATCTGACTCAATGATAACATTCAAATACCTTTCCGGTGGCATAAACCTTTTATGTTTCTTTTTAAAATGTTACTTTTGTTTAAGCCATCAACTTTGCTGTGTCTATGAATAGTGAAGTTCCGCAGCGATTATGGAGGAAATAGCTGTTTATTGAGTCATTGAAATGTTTAAAGTGACATTGTATGTAATTTTAATTATAATTAAAAATTGCTTCGAAAGTTATATCGTTACATACTACTAAAAACTTTAATTCGATACTTTTGTTCCGGTTTTAATTTACATAGATATATAGTGCTATAAGAAATAATAGTGCTATAAGAAATAATAGTGCTTTATGGAACAAGAGTTCTATTCAGTAACGATGCAGTCCCAATTCATACCTCTGAATTTCATCCTACATTAAACATTATATCTCAATTCATCACATAAAGTGCTCCCAATTCGGCCTGAAATTTATTTTTGAAATGGGCTTCTTCTTACATAACTAAATTACTTACTTAAATTAATTAACATAAAATCAAATTTGTACAAATAATATAAATTAGACCTACAAAATTTAATACAATAAAAATTCACTCAAAAAAATAAAATATGAATACAAAACGAACTTGCTAGGTCCACCCGTTACTGAGAAAATCGATGGTGACACACATACAGACATACAGACGGACAAGAAAGTGATCTTATAAGGGTTTCTTTTTTAACTTTTGAGGTTTTGAGGAGGAATGTAATATCTTTCGATTGAACTATTAAAGACTGGAGATAGTTAAAGTTTTTTTCTTTGACAGGTGTTCTTGGTGATGTCAAAGATGAATGGAAAATCGGCGATGATTTGGCCGGTCTTCTTCAGACGGTGTTCGTCGTTGCGTACATGGTGTTCGCACCACTCTTCGGTTACTTCGGCGACCGGTATTCCAGGCGCATCATCATGGCCTTCGGTGTTGCTCTATGGAGTCTAACCACTTTCTTTGGATCTTATTTAACTGTGAGTATCTTGAAAGACTAAGATTTTTACATATGATGGGTCAGCGTTTGATCACTATCGCACCTGCCTGATGGTAGGTGACGATGCGGCCTAAGATGTAGCACCCTCTCCTAGAAGATACCTATTCACTCGCGACTTGAAAAAACATATTTAAAATTCGTGTCGTAAACTTGATTAATTTGAGCTAATTCAAGGTGAATTAAATACACTTTTAGTAAACTTTAAGCACTTGGGTGCATTATAATTACTTTAAAAAACAATGGTTGTCTGTAAAGTCGGTTTACGCACGATAATTTTACGTAATAACGTCATAAGGAAACATTGATGGTAACAATTGCAACGTATTATCGTTGGTATGGTTACCTTGTCAATAACTCTCACTCACGTTCCCCTAACATGACACTTTTTTGTGTGTGTGCAGTAGGTACGGTGTTCATCGATTTATAAGACGTTATCATCACGTCAAAAAACTTTATTTGTGTTAAATCTATTTCAATAAGTGTTGTGTTATGTATAATTTATCGTTACATAATTATTAACGATAAATTAAAAGAAAATAATAAATTATGACTTGCCTGCAGTGTTTCAAACCTTGGTTTAATACTTACGTGACCTAGTTTTAATTTATGTGACGTTCAGTCGATAAATGCATGTTACTTAATCGATTTCTGTTGAATAAATAAGGCTGTTCTATATTTGTTCATAAAACGGACGCTAAAACATTACACAAACATTGACTCTGTCCTATCTATCTTGTCACTTCCTCGTCATGTTGACACTCAAAAGACTGAATGAAAAAACCTCAGACGCTATTATTAAAGGCATGTAGTGCCCCACTGCAGGGCAAAGGCCTCTCTACGGGCCTTCCATAATTCGACGGATTGCCAATATGTTTTGAATTTGTCCATATCGTCTCGCCACCTTCGACGGGATCTGTCGGGTATTTTTTTTCCGTTGGTCCAAAGGTTTGTCTTGGCCCAAAGTTGTTCCGGCACACGGCAGACATGACCAGCTCAATCACACTTCAGTGACATAGACATACCAAATATTTTATTAATATGGAACTAGAACTGAAAGAGAAGCTACTTCTTCTTCTTTTCGTATAGTAGTGTAGCTTACCTATTGTTAGAGTTTTCAAAACCTAACGACTGCTACCAGAGACAGTAACCAAGACAAACGGTTTAATGGTTTACATTTAAGTTTTGAACTAAGGTTGTGCTATTTGTTGTAATTTTGGCCATAAAGAACGGATATTTTGCCACGGTAGCGATAAACTGGTGAACCGAAGCTCCTTACCAAAGGCATTAAATAGTAGGTCAAAGACATAAAATCCCCAGTAAAAACTCTTTGTTACAAGTTACAAGTCATGAAAATGTACTTCATTTCACAGAATTTCTACTGGTTCATGGTATTCCGCGGGCTAGTGGGTATCGGCGAGGCGTCATACTCCACCATAGCTCCAACCATCATCAGCGATCTTTTCGTTGGAAACGTTCGCTCTAAGATGCTGGCGATCTTCTACTTTGCTATACCAGTTGGTAGGTGAGTACATCAATTGCAATATTATGGATAAAATACCTATATAAGTTGTTGACCTGACAAATGAATGAAATGAAAAGGAAATTTATTGGAAATTGCGTACAGTTGGAACTGTGCATTGTTTCACTTGCATGTAATCATTGAATTTCACTGCGCTAGAACGAATTTATTACTTTTGATGTTATGAACTATTTATTCATATCGTAAGTTGTCCTACTTTACAGGGTAATTTAAAATGATTAAGGTGAAAGGGTACCGGCGCTCTCTCCATACAAACTTAGTCGACTGTTTCCTTCCTGGATAATGACACTAAAGCAAATATTTAAAACCTATAACTGCCATGACTATACCCCTATGTCTTGGTTTTTTTCATTTTCTAATTATCATAGAAATTAAGATTTAAAAAACAAAATACAAAACATATGGGCAAGGTCATGGCAGTTATAAATTTTATGTAACAATTTTTTTTGCTCTACTGTCATTATCCAGGGAGGAAACAGTCGACTACGTTTGTATGGAGAGAGCGTCTGGTACCCTTTCCTCTTAAAGTACACCGTCTCTATTCTATACAGAAACTGTAATATTCGGCAGTTTCGTGAACCGTTGTACTTCAAAGATTCTCTAAGAGCGTGTTCATTACCGTAAAAAGTCAATAAGCTTATAAATCATTGTCAAATAACTCTATAAATAGCTACATGAATCTTTCGGGCATCCAAATTAATGAGAATATCAGATGTTAACGTACCCATTTAGAGAGGCCTAATAATGTAAATTGACTACTTAATACATACCGGTCTGTTAACATTGTTAGCATAATATTGATTTCTTTCATCAACATTTCTTAGATAACATTATGGATCTATAAAATGCAAGATACTCTTCTTTTAGTGTAGTGACTCAAATTGTGTAGGAATTTTCATTTCAGGAATAAATATTGCTATAGCAGCGTTCGAATCACAACTTTTTAAGTAGCTTTTAAATGAATACTAGCTGTCTAGGCACACGTTGTTTTGCCATATAAAAAATATTAAGGGAAAAAATAGTTGTTGTACCTAACGAATATACACCAAAAAATTCATACAAATCCGTTCAGGAGGAGTTTGGTATTTTATATTTTTGTAGAGATTTAGAAATTACCTAACGCTGTGTTTTTTAAACTAAATTGGTCACTTTCTGATCGCACTGAAAGCCTCCTTTTTTGAAGTCAGCTAAAGAATTGCAATAAGAGTCGGTTGCCTACTTCTGATTTGCCTTTGAACCTCGGCGAGAACAAGGGCTTGACGTTGGTTTCTCAACGAAGTTTTCCTTTGCCTTAAAAAATATGAGTTCACATACTACTACGTATAGCATATATTTTGACGACCCAGTTGGCACAATGGTAACCACGCCGGACTGCCAAACACAGGGTTGCGGGTTCGATTCCCGCCTCAGACAAGTATTTATGCTTAGATATTGGTCTGTGGTCTGGTCGTTTCTATGTATTATAAGTATATATTTACAAAAGAAAATTATACAAGTAGTATATCCGTTGTCTAGCACCCATAATACAAGTCTAGTTACTTAGCTTGGGGCTAGATGGCGATGTGTGGAATGTCCTGTAATATTTATATTTATATATTTTATATACCATCATATAGGTTAACCCTCTGCCTATAGATATTTCACATCAAAAAGTATTTAATATGAATATATAATATTTTCTCAACTGGCAAGGTATAATATTTTAAATGTCAAATCATTTTGTGTTCAATTACAGCGGTCTAGGTTACATTGTGGGCTCGGTTGCTGGCGCAGCGGCCGGCAACTGGCGATGGGGTCTGCGGGTCACTCCGTTCTTGGGAGCGATAGCCGTTGCGTTGATCACGTGGATCATGCAAGACCCGGAACGGGGACATGCTGAAGACAGCAGAATGAAACCCACTTCATATAAGGACGACCTTTTTTCACTGGTCAGGAAGTAAGTAGAGCCATTTTACCTTTTTAGGAGTGGAATTTCGAAAAACTCTTAGCGGATTGTTACACTTCACAGAGAATACACCCTCCGAATTTCATATCTCTAGAACCAACAGTTTAAACTGTGCGTTGATATATGTATTAGTCAGCCTAGGACTTTGAATTTTATATTTTTATATACATGAAAAATATTTAGATTTAGAAAGGAAACTCACGAATTTCACTAAGTTGAATTAGAGTAATAATGGTTTTAATGTATGTAGGTTGTGAATTGCTTTGAGTAAGTTTTTATTTACAGAAAAAAGAGTTGGTTTACGGACAACAATTTTACGTGATTTCGTTATAAATCTTTTGTATCGTTGACATTTTGCATACTTCATTACGTTGCTATGGTTACTTGTCAATAACGCATGACGTCACACTTTTTTGAGAGTGCAGGTCTTCACCAATTTATAAGACGTTATCACGTCAAAAAAAGTACTAGTTTTTCTGAAATAATTTTTGTAACCAGATTGTTTCATATAGGTCTAAATCATATTTATTTACGTTTACCGAAACGTCGTGTTGCTATATTTTAAACAAAATACATTTTAGGGCTGTCCATTAATCACGTGGCAAACGCGCGATACATAACCGAAAAGCGGCGAAAAGCTTCTTTAGTAAATACTTAAGTACTTCTGTATTTTATAAAAAATTACATTCTTTGTAGGTACTAAAATTACACGTGATATAGGCGGGGGGAGAGGGGGTAGTTTTAACCATGTATTACCAAGGGGGGGGGGGTTAAAATGCCAAAAACAAAAACCTCACGTGATCAATGGACGGCCCCTTAACTGGTTGAAGTCTCAAACACGTGTTACGTACAGTCATTAATTACCATATGAACTGTGACAACTGCTTAGCATACATAATGTTCCGTTACATTGTTTATATCCATGTTAGAGAGGTGATGACTCTGAATAATCGATAATATGACTGATACTCTGATACTCAACTAATAATTTTTATACCAACTACTAACTGTAGGTGATCAAATTAAAAATAAACACTTTTTGTAGGTACAGTCGGCTGCATAATTGCAGTCCCCGGTAGAGTTCTAAAATTACTATTATTGGCATGTTTTCATTCTAATAATTTTTGTTTCATAAATTGATGAGTTAGAAGACTTTAAACTCCAACTAAAGCAGGTGTCTAGAATCATGCTAGTGTTGGAAACATTCTTATAACAGCCGTTTTGAAGCTCTACGGTGGGTCTGCAATTATGCAGCCGACCGTACCTTTAGTTAGTGAGCTCACCATGAGATTTAAAAGCTTGTTGATTGTTGAGAACCCGAAGAACCAGGCAGTTAAGGTTTTCGAACTTTGAACTGAACATAACCAGCCTTCCTTAGACAAGATTACTTTCCATTAGAAATATCGCTATCAACAGATTTTTTTTTGATTTTAAGCTATTGCATAGCTTTTATCGCGGACTTTGAGCGCGGCGACCAAATCAAAAAATTCCGTAACGGAAATTAAATCTAACACCCCCCCACTCCGCCTACTATGTAGCTTGGCCGAGCGTTCGCTTAACGAAGCTCGCACGATGCAATAGCTTTACCGCGGCAGTCCCTGAGTGCCACACGGTTTTGTATGAAATTGACATCTATAGGCCAACGAAAAGTCATGTGGTCTTGCGTTAGAGAAAAAAAATAACTAACCAAGTTTCATCTTAAGTCAATTTTATACAATGATTAAGTACTTATGTCAATTTTATACAAAAAAATCTTTCGATTGGCGATATGCATAGTAGAAAGCAATCTTTTCTGCTGGACGTTCCAACACAGTCATTTTCATCATATGGTATAGGGAGCTCCCTAATAATTTGGTACGACAAAGTTTTATCTTCCAAATTCCCAGAGCGACTAAATACCTACCTTAAAATGTGATTATAGAAAATCACAGTTTAAAACCGACCGAGAGGATGTTTCCATTTGAACCAGTTTGGTATCCGGTATCCGTTTGTATTTAGTTGTACTGTCGGCTGCATAATAGCAGACCCACCGTAGAGCTCCAAAACGGCTGTTATAAGAATGTTTTCAACACAAGCAAGATTTTAGGCACCTGCTTTAGTTGAAGTTTAAAGTCTTCTAACTCGTGAATTTATCAAACAAAAATATTAGAATGAAAACATGCCAATAATAGTAATTTTTGAACTCTAACGGGGGCTGCAATTATGCAGCCCACAATATGTACGCCGATTACTGTCAGATGCTATAGTAACTACCTACTTAATTAACGTGGTTTTTTTTTCTTACGCAAAAAGGAGCCAACAAAATAATAAATAATATTGCAGGACATTAATTTAGCCCCAAGCTAAGTAACTAGACTTGTGTTATGGGTACTAGACAACGGATATACTACTTATATACATTTCTTTTGTAAATATTAATACTTACAATACATTGAAATCACCAGACCACAGACAAATATCTAAGCATAAATACATATCTGAGGCGGGTAATCGAACCGGGCATGGTGACCATTGTGCCAACTGGGTCGTCAAAAAGAGGTCTAGTTACGCAAAAAGGAGCCAATAAAAGAGGACAGCCCGTATACCAGTACAACGAGGTTTTTTTTCATTTCATATTATCGTAGTTGAAATAGTTGACCTTGATAGCTTTGGCATTCGGAAGTATTGACATTTGGAAGTTTCCCAAGTTTTTAAGGTGAAAGGGTACCGGCGCTCTCTCCATACAAACGTAGTCGACTGTTTCGTAGCATAAAGCCTATAACTGCCATGACTATTCTCCTATGTCTTGGTTTTTTTCATTTTCTAATTATCATAGAAATTAAGATTTAAAAACAAAATTTACAAGTTCTCTCCTCTCGAAATGGTCGACTAGGCTGAGAGGGTAGTAGGTGCTGGACAAGCCTTCTCCATCCTCACGCAAAAAAGACCCAATTAAAAAGGGTCTAATTGCGGAAAACAACCCGTTTAAGTACAAGTACAAGTTGATAAACTACAGGAGAAAAACGAATACTTGTGCTATTGTGATGGCATGGTAGTGGACTGGATACTGGGGAACTATTATTATGAGCATAAAGTGTCCCACTGCAGGACAAAAGGCCTCTCTTCCCTTCCAGTGATCGCGATCTTGTGCAACAGATTACCAATCTGCCAGTTTGTTCAAAACATCTCGCCACCTTTGACGTAGTCTGTCGGGTAGTCTTCTGTTGGTTAGGGTCCAAAAAGTTGTTGCTCTAAGTTCATCCGGCATGCGGCTGACGTGGCCGGCCCAGTTCCACAAGTTATCTTCAAGGCTTCGCACGCTTGTGCATTTAGCCAGTGTCAAGTTATATTTTGCATTAAATTATGACCCGATATTTCATAAATCGGGCCTAAAATGTTTCAAAACAGTCAAAGTCGCCATAGTCCGTCAAGTCAGGGGCTATAGTAAAGCGGTGGAAAGTTTACCATAACCTTAATAGGAGATTTGGAGGCAACGAGAAAACTTCATGTTTGACACAGATTTTTACTTTCACTACACTTGTGCACTTTCACAGAACTAAATTGAATAACATTCCACCAGAATTATACAATTCAACTCGGGCTACAACTAAGTTTCATGAAAATAAAACTGCAGCACGACATGTTGTTAACTCGTTCCCGCCAAAACTCCCAGTTCCACTTTAATGTGGCGGATTTTTGTGGCTTTCTGGTTAGTTAAACTAAAAATTCAAAATTCTACTGACAGCCCCCTGATTCACAAAACGTCGGAAGGCAACCGAACCGAAAAAAATTTGGCTGCTCCTTCACCCCCGCGACTTCTGACGTATTGCCATCCTTGTCTTTTCAGTTTTATTCGTTTCGGTAGCCTTCCGATGGTTTGTGAATCGGCCTGTAGAAAAAGTCCAGAAAACGACTCATGCGACAATGTTTTGATGAAATAACACGCATGAATATCGACTTTCCATAATATTATTACGAGCGACGTCGTCATAAACATTCAATTTTGTTTTGTAATTTAAATACCAGAGGAAAAATATAAGTGAAACTGCCTTGAAAAGTAATTATTAAAAATATTAAAATACATAAAAAATTAAATAATTATTTATTCAGGTAAGTGAGTAACCCACAAACAGAAAATTCAATCTATACCTATATTATAAAGTTGAAGAGTTTGTTTGTTTGGACGCGAAATCTCAGGAACTACTGGTTCGAATTGAAAAAATATTTTTGTGTTGGATAGTTCATTTATCGAGGAAGGCTATAAGCTACTTTTTATTGCGGAATCGGGATTTACGCGGGTGAAACCGCGGAGCGCTGTTAGTTTACAATAAAAATAACTAAAAGGAATAAATAAGTCAATCAATCAATAATATAAATTCTGAGTTAAATAATTAAAACAAAAAATCATGTCAATAAAATTGAGCCACACTAACAAATACAGCAAAGAAATTTAAATCAAGTCAGCAAAATTTAAATCCAAATAAAACAATGTAAAAATTATTATAAATAAAATTAATAATATTTCCTTTCCGGTTCCAACCACGGCATTTTATATCCCAAAAGTGCCTATAATTACGCCATTTGAGCAACAATATCTGTAGGAAAAATCCCTAGGTACCTACTCCAATTTCCTCATATCTATCGGTGAACTGTAACCTTGGTTCATGTTGGATCAGACATCGTCTCACTCAGGGGTCGTTGTCTGAGTGATAACAGCTACGGTTTGATTATTGTTGTTAAACACACCACATGATTTGTGTTTATCAATAAATAATGTATTTATTGTTCTTGAAAAACTTGATAGTAAGGAGCAAAGTATACTTACGACTTGGCACTAGGGCTGCTACGTAGCATTGATTCTTCCGACTTTTAATATCATCTACACATACTGTCAACAAAATACAAAATCTCCTGACAAACAGCTGGTCTTCCAGTTAAATTCCGGTGTGACTTCTGTGACGCAGCGGCTGAACTCGCCTGCGAAACAGGAAGTAGCGGGTTCGATCCCTGCCCCAAACAATTATTTATGTAGATACATTTATTGGACTGGGTGTATGTATATTATGTATTTACAATTATTTTTTTTGAAGTATTCTATCGTTGACTGGCCACCATAACACAAGCCTAGTGACTTAGTTTGGGGTCACATGGCGCTGTGTAAAATGTCCTGCAATATTAATAATCGTATTTTTGTCCATTGTGCTAAGTTTCGCCGTGGATTCGTTTTGCTCCTTTCCTTACGACTTAATCTCTCCCAACAATAACCCTGGAATTCCCATATTTGGTTTTAATCCAGATATTTCGATCAAGTATAGTAACTTGGCAATGCCAAGTACTTATTTACAAAGTAAACGTGCCAAGTTGGCACATTTATGTTAAGGACAAGGTTAGGCACTTTCTATGAAATGGCAATTGACAATACACTGCGGAAACCACTGATTCTAGTATATTCAATTCCTATTACTATAATTCCTATTACTATATTCACTATATTTTTTTTACTATATTCAATTCCTAGTATATTGAGAACTAACAATGTATTTTTATAATTCCCATATTATAATTTAGTGGGATAGAAGCACGCAAGGCTTATAATCCGATTTCAAAAAGAATTCAATTTTATTATTTGTATTTAAAAAAAATTACTCCCTTTGACAAATTAACAAATGCTAAAAAATAGTATTCATTCATCATAACTTACCACTGATAGATTTTAAGAATTGCTCATTTATTGTTTATTTTTTTTCTTCTACTACATTCAATATATTAGTAGGATTATTGCAGAGAGCATGCGACCGATCGCTCTGGAAGTCTTTTGGGAAGGCCTATGTTCAGCAGTGGACGTCCTGTGGCTGATATAATGATGATGATATTCAATATTCGGCCAAATATCAAATAGTGAAAAAAGTAGCCGAAAAGGCCAAATATCGAATATTGGTGACATCACTAAATCAAACTTTTTATAGATAGATAGATCGCTTTATTGTACACTACACGCACATAAACAAATATTCATTAAAAAAAACCTTAAAACTAGCCTGCCATAATAGGCGGGCTTACCGCTAAAAACGTCTCTTCCATGTAACCTTAGAATAGAGAGGAGCTTACGAAGATACTTAGAAAACTAGTTAGTTATCTATTTATCTATACATATAAAATCCTTTGTCTTGAATGACTGACTGACTTACGGATCAACGCACAGCCTAAATCGCTGATCGTAGAGATCTGAAACTTGGAGGGTGTCTTCTTCGACGTAGGCATCCGATAAGCAAGGATTTTCCAAAATTTTACTCCTAAGGGGGTGAAAGGGGGGGGGGGGGGCGCAAAGTTTGTATGGGACGTTTCCTTGGTCCAATCCTATTAGAACCATTTTCGACTGTTACGCGGACGAAGTCGCGGGCAAAAGCTATAGTATTTAGTTGAAAAATACTTAGTTTTTTAATATTTAAATTTTCAACATCCACAGCCCATCGTTCATGCTCTCGTCTGTGGCGTTTACGTGCGTCGCCTTCGTGACTGGAGCGCTAGCGTGGTGGGGACCGCAGTTCATATACTTGGGATTGTCCATGCAGCCGGGCAGTACCATTTCTATTGAGAGGTTAGTTTCACAGCATAAATAAAACAGACAGACAGACGGACAAGAAAGTGAGGGTTCCTTTTTTACCTTTTGAAGTACGGAACCCTAAAAACCGGCTAAGTGCGATACGAAGGGTTTCGTACCATATTCCGTTTTTAGTATTTGTTGTTAAAGCAGCAACATAAATACATCATCTGTGAAAATTTCAACTGTCTAGCTATCATGGTTCAAGAGACGGACAATGGAGTCTTAGTAATAGGGTCTTGTTTTTACTCTTTGGTTACGATAACCTAAAAAGCACATAATTTGATAATAACAGAGGTATTGTTTAAAAGAGTCATTAGGACATTTTTCATACAAAGTTTTATGGTTGTTTTTATTATCTTAACGACTGTGTTTCAAATAGTTCCCATGCCTTTATGTTGGCTCCCCTGTCTCCCTGAATTCAAAGTATTAAGGCAATATTGATTTGCATTTCTGCCATCATAAGAGCATAGGAACTATTTAATAAAACACATTTGGTAAGAACAAAATATTTGCAACAATTGGTTACTGTTCGATCTACTTCTGGTAATAATAAAGGTCTTTGAATAATAATTACATATATGTCCTTTTCGAAAAATATGAAAATAAGAAAATATCAAGTTTGCCATCAAAGAACCACTAGTTTGACGACCCAGTTGGCACAATGGTCACCACGCTGGACTGCCAAACACAGGGTTCCGGGTTCGATTCCCGCCTCAGACAAGTATTTATTCTTAGATATTTGTCTGTGGTCTGGTTTCTATGTATTCTAAGTATATATTAACAAAAAAGAAAAGGATACGTAAGTAGTATATCCGTTGTCTAGCACCCATAACACAAGTTAACTTAGCTTGGGGCTAGATGGCGATTTGTGAAATGTCCTGCAATATTTATATATTTACAATATAGATAGGTGAAGTTTATATCAAAAACTATATATTTCTTTCCCCTGAATTATCCGAGGAAGGTATTTAGAAAGAACCAGACTAGATTCTCACATGCCTATAATAATAGTAACATTCTACAAATGTGGAATGCAGTGCAATAATATTTTTATTCATAGTATTGTGTGGCTCGTTATTTCAACAAATTGTCTTTTTATTCCATAGAAACAAAATTGTTGAATCGAAAAGACTAGACGGGTTTAGTGTATTAGATAACAAACTGGTTTTATTCAATTATATTTAAATATGTTTCAACTCAAATGGAAATGTTACTTATTACGTTATTTTGGAAAATATTTAATTGATATTCGAAATATCATAAAGTAAATCGACAGAAAATAATAAGATTGCTTTTCCTATGAATTTCTATTAAATAATTACCTTTGTTTAGTTTGTCATCCATCCATAAATACATATTGATAGTTCATAAATTCAAACGATCTTGGCATTCAAAATGTCTTGTTATTTAGATCTATTTGAGACTCATATTAGAGTTGGAATCGAATCAATTGTAGGTAATCGTGTTACAGATATTTCAGCTCAAATTAACACGCGGTTCCATGTGTGCGTGAGTCTGTCAACTAACAGCTTTGATTGTTGTGACTCACACACCTAAAGAATAAATAAATATTGCAAGGCAATTCCCACAGCGCACTCTAGCCCAAAGCTAAGCAACTAGACTTGTGTTATGGTAGCTAGACAACTGATTAAATACTTAGATACTTTTTTGTAAATATATACCTAATAATACGTATAGGAATACCCAGACCAGAAAAAGTTCTTCACATAAAATTTGTTAGAGGCGGGAATCGAACCTTCTGCATCGGCGCGAACACCCGCCTGCGATGCGAGAAGGTTCGATTCCGCGCATTATATCCGCGCGTCATTATGAGTTGAGATAGCTGTACCTATTTATTATCTATATATGTGTGTGTGTGTGTGTTGTGCGACAGTGTGTCGTACAAGTTCGGTTTAGTGGGTATGTTGGCGGGGTCGGTCGGCGTCCCGCTCGGCGCGGCAATCGCACAGCGCCTGCGGCCGACCGTGCCGGACTGCGATCCTCTCATCTGCGGGTTTGCGCTGCTCACCTCCGCGCCGCTCATATACTTCGCCCTAATCGCAGTCGATACATTCAACGGACTCTCCTACTTTCTTATATTCTTCGGAATGGTCTCCCTGAACCTGACATGGTCCATCGTCGCGGACATGATCCTGGTGAGCGTTTTCTGACTTTATAAAGCGGAAACACCAACTTTTAAAATTCGATTTATACTAGCCACAAAAACTTGTTAGAAATTAATTTGTTATAAATCGTACTTCACGTTTAAAGTTGATGTTTCTCAATTAAGCAGAAATCGTCCACCGGCCCTTATTAACTACGAAAGATTTCAATGAGACAACGTGATTCCCAACGCTATCCCAACTTAACAAAGTAATCTTCATAAATACCGCCAGGAATGCCGCTTTTATTACTACTATAATCATCCTTGCATCGATCATATAATTTTAAGTTATATTATTCAATTAAATATTTATGCTATAAATGCTAATTATATATTTTTTTTCGAATATAGCATGACTTATAAAGCGAAAATTGTATATCCATGTAACCCTACGGTCTCACACTTGACGAATAGCAAGGGGAACACTCTTCCCATAAACTCAAAATGTCCTTAAGTCACAGTCAGTGTTCTAATAGTTTGCCCAGCAACTTTGTATTAGTTTGCCAAAAAAATGACTATAATGCCAAATCATATTATGTCAAATGCCTGATGAAATTATGCCTTGTCAGCTAAGGATATTTGAGTTTATGACAAAAGTAGTGTACCCTGAGAGATGTCGCTCATCTGAGCACGTAACTAAATCGCTACTTGTGATTAATGAACGCTAGTAATCTCGTATAGAGTTGCAAATAGCAAGAATTGCAGCGCGAGATGAAGTGTGTGATCGTGGCGGTAGGAGCATATAGCGCCTGCGTACAGCGCAGCAACGGTATAATACGAGCATGTGTTGATGATCGGATATGATTGCACGAAGGGTGTCGCTAATCTTCGGCGCGATCACGATGGTTTCCGGCTTGATCGGTGTGCCGGCTGGCGCGTGGGTCGGCGCTGCGCTTGTGAAGCGGTACCCGCGCGCGCATCCCATCATCTGCGGCATCGGTCTGATCATCTCCGCGCCCGCGATGACGCTCGGCATCGTGCTCACACAGGGATACTTCTTCGCGCCCTTCATCTTCATGTTCATTGGCGAGATAGCTTTGAATCTCAACTGGGCAATAGTGGCCGATATGTCGCTGGTAAGACACCCGCCTTCACAACTTATTATATACCGCTCACTTTTAGAAACAAATTAATTAAGTACTTACGATCTAGTTAATTTACTAATAGAACCGAACTAGCGTCGTTTTGTGACGTTGCAACAAGAAATCTAAGTTCACAAATTGCCTCGACTGAAATTCGATTTCCAGTTGTGACGTCACAAAATAACGCTAGATTGGTCCTATTATCAAATTCACTGAATTGTACCTATTTAATTAGTAGCTGATCGTGTAGCGGTTTATGATAATCGTTACCGGTTACGGATAGCACTCGTTTTCAGCAAACGAGTGCGTTTCGTAATCGATTCTATAAGTTTTTTTTTTGGTTATTTTTGTATTGTTTTTATTTAGTTTTTTGTTTTTGGTACTTGGACTATGCATGAGAACATAGCATGTCATTACTTACTTAGCTAATTATTTTACTATGCTTTGTATTTTTGCTTGCCAATTGATATCAGTCACTCATTAGCACATAACGGCTCACCATTGCCTGGTTCTGAGAATGTATTCATATCCCAGTGTTGTCTCATTGAAATATTTATTTTTAAGACAAAACATTTTTGGGCTGAGTGGACTGGTTTCGATTGTTTTAAATTAGCGCCATCTCTTGGTGAACGTTAATATTAGCACGTCAACTTGTTGGCAAAGATACGCTTTTAGAATTAAATTCGCGAGTGAATACACAGATGGCGCTGATAACAAGCTTTGTTGGCGGTAAATTAAAAACTAATTTTTCATTGTAATTCAAGTTTTTTAAAATGTGTTTGTCTGGAGAATGCCCAAAAGTAGATCACTTTATAACATCGAAGAATAGAGTCATATTTCATGTATACATTAATATAATTTATGTGTTATTAACATTTTTATCACTCTTGTTTTCAAAATAAAATTAATTTAGTAGGTTTTTTTAGTGATTCTTGGTATATTGCCACAGAATATAATATCCTACTAGTATTATAAATGTGAAGGTTTGTGTGTTAGTATGTTTGTTCCTTCTTCACGCAAAACACACGCTAGTAATATGATATTACTTTGTCATGCGGTCTTGCTTTTCGTTTGAGTATTTTTTTGTAAGATATTTACCCAAAAAATAATCTTAGAAAAAAAATAATAGACAGAATACTTATTTAAAAAAAAAACTGGGTATTCTCCAGAATTATCTAACATAGTATTAGTCGAGTTGTGGTTGTGTACTTTTCCTACATTCATTTATTATTACTATAATTACTGTGACTTGTAATTGTTTTTTTTTAATGTCCTAGTGTGTTTTGTCCACTTAAGTTAACTTATTAAGTACATTTTACAATAAATTAAATTTTACTTATTAGAACATAACCTTTTTCGCATTGGATAAAACGTAACTAGCAGCGCTCCGCGGTTTCACCCGCGTAACTCCCGATCCCGTGAGAAAATCTGGATAAAAACAAGCCTATGTTAGTCCTAATGTATCCTTATACCAAGTTTCATTTAAATCGGTCCAGAAATTTCGGAGCCTATTTGTAACAAACATAAAAACAAACAAAAAATCTTTTCACATTCTGATCTATACTAATATTATAAAGCTGAAGAGTTTGTTTGAACGCGTTAATCTCAGGAACTGCTGGTTCGAATTGAAAAAATATTTTTGTGTTGGATAGTCCATTTATCGAGGAAGGCTATAGGCTACTTTTTATTCTGATATTCCCACGGGATCGGGACTTATGCGGGTGGAATCGCGGGGCACAGCTAGTATTAGATAGATTCACTTTTGCGAATGCCCCCCTATCCATACATATACAATTAATAATTGATTTTGTTGATATATTTCAGTATGTGGTCGTGCCCCCTCGGCGGTCGACAGCAGAAGCATTCCAGATTCTAATATCACACATGTTCGGTGACGCTGGTAGTCCATATTTAGTTGGAGTGGTGAGTATTCCATTATATTTAACCTCCGTCGCACGGGGTGTTATAAGTTTGACGTGTCTGTGTGTGTCTGTCTGTGGCACCGAACGAATGAACCGATTTTGATTTAGTTATTTTTGTTTGGAAGGTGTATTATAATAATATAACCTTTTAATTTTTTAGATTTATTTTAGTTACGTCCAGCGGATTCGTCCGTTATCTCCGATTTTGTGGGAATATCGTGATGAAAAAATCTTATTTTATATCCCGAAATTTTTTCCTCTATTAAAACAACCCCTGTTAAAAACCTAGCTATTTGTACAAAACATAATATAAGAACATAATATTTTATAAGCTAAGTACTAGTTTTTAGCCGGGATTTAAACCGGAGTAAAATTCTCTCTTAGTGGATACTAATAAAATAAATAAATAAATATTTCAGGACATTCCACACATCGCTATCTAGCCCCAAGCTAAGTAACTAGACTTGTGTTATGGGTGCTAGATAACGGATATACTACTTATATACTTTTTTTTGTAAATATATACTTATAATACATAGAAACAACCAGACCACAGACAAATATCTAAGCATAAATACTTGTCTGTGGCGGGAATCGAACCCGCAACCCTGTGTTTGGCAGTCCGGCATGGTGACCATTGTGCCAACTAGGTCGTCAAACTACTTACGTCATAATAGCTATATATTATGGCAAATTTTAGCCTAATCTATGCGTTGATATATTTCATCAGTCAGTCAGGACTTTGAATTTTATATTTATAGATAGATGATTTGGTTTTGTATTTCTGTACAATGTTTATTTATTTACATAAAAATAAAACCTGTAAGTTTCTTTATTAGAGGGCGCATTCTGAAATATACTCCCAATTTAGTTTTTAAAGGTTTTAAGCGATTCACATTTAAAAGAAAAACAGAAATACGCAATCTGTGAAAATTTCAACTGACTAGCTATCACGGTTCATGAAATACAACCTGGTGACAGACTAACAGCGGAGTCTTAGTTTAAGAGGAAAGGGTACTGGGGGCTCTCTCCATACAAACGTAGTCGACTGTTTGCTCCCTGGATAATGACACTAGAACAAATATTTTTCTGGCATAAAACCTATAACTGTCATGACTATGCCCCCATGGGGCCCTGGTCATTATTGGTCATGGCAGTTATAAGTTTTATGCAACAAAAATATTTGCTCTAGTGTCATTATCCAGGGAGGAAACAGTCGACTACGTTTGTATGGAAAGAGCGTCGGTACCCTTTCACCTTAAACCCTTTGGGTACGGAACCCTAAAACAAATAGCTTAAAGCTCACTTGTAATTTCGTTCTTATGATCTGGGTTGATTTTATTTTATTTTATTTTTGTGCATGACTATCCTAAGTAATACAAGAAACAGAGAGAAAGGGTCAGGCTGAAAACCAGCGCTGTGCAGCTGCGTCTCACTTTGCTGAGCCTGCTCCTTTTGCCATACCTGCTTATTAGTTTATCCTACTAATATTATAAATGAGAAAGTTTGTGTGTGTGTGTGTTTGTTACTCCTTCACGCTAAAACTACTAAACCGATTGCAATGAAATTCGATATGCAGATAGCTGGAAGCCTGGATTAACATATAGGCTACTTTTTATCCCGATATTCCCACGGGATCGGGACTTACGCGGGTGAAACCGCGGGGCGCAGCTAGTTTACTATATAAAATTGTAATTTTATGGCAATAAACGATTATTTATTTATTTATTTTTAAAAAAGATGGCTAATGGTTTTTGTTTATTAATTTCCAGATATCAGAAAGTCTAAAGAGATCATTATCCCACTCCCCCCTCGAGGCGCCGACTCAGTTCGTCCAGTTCAAATCGCTTCAGTACGCTTTGTTCGTAACATGTTTCGTCGAAGTTTTAGGAGGGATCTTCTTTCTACTAACAGCTATCTATATTGTAAGAGATAAGCTCAAAGTCGACAGAGCTATTGCAGGTAAGAACTATTATAATAATAATAATAAATCATTTATTTCAGGCTACAAAGGCCGATAGATACATACCTTATAGACTAACATACATATTTTATAATAATAATTGAATGTGTTAAAGAGATAGCTTAGAACTATGTTAGTAGCACTTCCATGACACTACACTTTCGTCTTAGTCTGTTCTTGTGGAATTTTATAAATCCTAAATTTATTTTATAATTTTTGTTTATTAGTTTTTTGTTCCCTTCTTCACGGTTTGTATGAAAATTTTGTGGTAGTTTAGGGGATGGGCTACTTTGATTCTGAAATTCCCGCGGGTCGGGACTTACGCGGGTGAAACTAACCTAATTATTTATATATTTACTAGCTGACAGACGTTCTGTCCAAATTATTATAGTTCAAAATTTACATTTATCCATCGTCTGAGTGAGTTCATACAAAAATCCCGTAGAAAGAGGTCATTTAATTTTTTTCGTATTTGAATATTTTCCTGCTTCTGTAAAAACCTTTTTCGAATCGATACGAAAATCCTACTAATATTATAAATGTGAAAGTTTGTGTGTGCGTGTGTGTGTTTGTTACTCCTTCACGCTAAAACCACTTAACCGATTGCAATGAAATTCGGTATGTAGATAGCTGAAGGCCTGGATTAACATATAGGCTACTTTTTATCCCGATATTCCCGCGGGATCGGGACTTACGCGTGTGAAACCGCGGGGCGCAGCTAGTTATTTATACAATAAATAGCCGTTCTCAAGTGATGCCGTTACCAAATACAGTATTTCATTTTATTCGGTTTATTATTCAACTTCAATGGTATATATATCAACCTCGCCCTAATTTACCCGAAGGAACGTTACGTTTCATGTAACTTTCACTTGTAAAAAAACTATATTAAATAACTACCTGCGCCCCGCGGTTTCACCGGCGTAAGTCCCGATTCCTATGGGAATATCGGGATAAAAAGTAGCCTTTGTGTTAATCCAGGTCTCCAGCTATCTAGATACCAAGTTTTATCGCAATCTGTCCAGTAGTTTTTGCGTGAAGGAGTACCAAACATACACACACAAACTTTCACATTTATAATATTAGTAGGATTAATAAATCGTTTATTTTTCATCACAAAGGCATTAAAGTAAAGTAGGGTATACATAAATAAAAAAATTGTTAGCCAATAATGTATTTGTGAGAGACTGATGTCTTTACTTTGTTTGTGTACTTTTTATATGTTAGTTTCAGTTTGCTAACTAGTTATTTTTTCTTCAATTTCACTTCTCATTCCATAAGTAATCTCTTGCTAAGTAGATGCCTATTGCCTACACTCCTTTTATTGTAAATGTTAGTGAACTTTTCACCTTCCCATTGTTTCAGTAACATCAAAAGTTATTTAGGTAAGTTCTGAGAATCTGAAAGGCTTCGGTGGTGCCATGGTCACTAAAGTACGAAATAAGCCATCCAGCATTCAGCAGTCATTGGTCTATTCGTGATCATCGGCGCAACCGATTCGCTTTCTAGCACCCTTGATTTTTATATTGTTCGTACTGCTTCCACTTTTCTCATTTAGGTGTTGGAAATAATAATTTCATTTCATTAAACCCCTTCTGCCTTATTTGTGGGTTTATCAATAAACTATTTACCTATTTATTTGCTTTTTCGTTTTTACAGAAGAAGAGGCGCAAAGTGCAGAACCTTCGCACAGTTCAGCGCAAGAGGAAGTAAGTGGAGAGTAAATTAGTGTACAAATAATGTTTGGTATAAATATGTCGATCGAATAGATCTGGACAGCTGTGAACTTAGCAGAGTAATGACTTTAAATCGTTATAAGCTATTATAAAGTCGATGTAATAATTAAAGTAATTAAGAGGCCGCTTTCCGACTATCGCAGCGCGTTTGAAACAAAATTGATCAACAAAAATGTTTCGAGGAAATAGATCTTTTAGACCTATTCAGTCGAGTCGATAGTCGTTCGGACCATCCTAAAGTATATACTAAATTCAGGTTAATTGCACAGCTACTTAAAAGTCAAGTTGTCCTATTAATGTATGACTATCGCAGCTCGTTTGAAACAAAATTGATCGATTCTTTTTGAGGAAATGGATCTTTAAGACCAATTCAGTCGAGTCGATAGTCGTTCAGAGCTTCCTTAAGTATAAAATAAATTCAGGTGAATTGTAGTAGCTACTTAAAAGTCTCGTTGTCCTACTTAAATATTTTGTCAGGTTACTGATGACGTAAAATGTTACAAAAACAAACCGAATATTAATCCAATGCTCACAAAGGAGCTTTCTTGTAAACCTAAACTATGCTTCGTTTAAAAGTACTGTAACTAAACCCGGCCAGCCAATGTGTTAAGGAGCCTGTAAACGAGTAACATGCAAGCAAATATGTAGCAAATGCAAATTTATCATTGCGGACGAGAAGGGAATGTTCACAGTGCACATAATAAAACAACCATTTCTAAGATATCTAATATATTTAAACGAGCAATTCTTGTATATATATGTGTAATCAGGATCTCGGAAACGGCTCGCAACGATTTTCATGAAATTTAGTATTGGTGTGAAAAATTCTATGTGAAGTTTAGTATTACGGGGCGAAGTAAAAAAAATTAAATAACCCAGGTAGTAAGTACCCAGGTACTTTAACTAATTAGAGTATTTGAGCGCAGTTACGGACTTGCCGCTTTAATTTGTGAGGCAGTGACGCAGGCAATCGTTTCGTTCGAGCGACTAAAGCACACAGAAAAACCCAGTTGGTACAATGGTCACCATGACAGACTGCCAAACACAGGGTTGCGGGTTCGATTCCCGCCTCAGACACGTATTTATGCTTAGATATTTGTCTGTGGTCTGGTTGTTTCTATGTATTATAAGTATATATTTAAAAAATAAAAGTATATAAGTAGGATATCCGTTGTCAAGCACCCATAACACAAGTCTAGTTACTTAGCTTGGGGCTAGATGGCGATGTGTGGAATGTCCTGCAATATTTATTATTATTTATTTAAAGCTTACAGAATCGCGCGCCATAATAAGTTAAAATATGTATGTGGATATAAAGTTGGGCCTACCCCGTATTACGTATACTATAGCAATGTATTACCAGCAAGATATATTACTCGTTTACGGACTCCTTTTTTCTATTAATTATGGCTTCGCACGTCTTGTGCATTTAGCCATTGTCAAGTTATATTTTGCATCAAATTATGACCCGATTTTTTATGAATCGGGCCTAAATCGGGTGTTTCAAAACAGTCAAAGTCGTCATAGTCAAGTCAGGGGCTATAGTAAAGCGGTGGCAAGTTTCCCATAACCTTAATAGGAGATTTGGAGGCAACGAGAAAACTTCATGTTTGACACTGATTTTTACTTTCACTACACTTGTGCACTTTCACAGAACTAAATTGAATAACATTCCACCAGAATTATACAATTCAACTCGGGTTACAACTAAGTTTCATGAAAATAAAACTGCAGCACGACATGTTGTTAACTCGTTCCCGCCAAAACTCTCTACGGGCTCCTTAACGAGACAAAACCATATTGTAGAAGACTGAAGTGGGATGGTATAGATAGTGTGTTATTATGTAAATTGAGTTTGTGTGAAAAATTCTATGTGAAAGGCATCACAGTACCTACTGTTATTTGTTAAGAAGATGTGCCTAAATTATATTTAAATCTTCAAATTTGATACAATATGTAGATGAAAGTACATAGCATTTGTCATTATTATTGCAATTTAATAATTAATGTTCAGTTTTACTATAATTTATTTAATGTTTAGACATATTTATTATTGTGTTACTGGAATCATTTAATGTTGTAATAGTCGAACAATCTACTTATTTTTGCTATGAAATGTTCATACAGTTTAACTGAAGAATTTTGTGGAGTCATATCAGTTAAGATAATTTACGTTAGAATGTCTAAATAGTTCCTAACTAGGTAGATGTAAACCTTAAAATCGGGGTGTATCCCACTATTTCCATGGAAATACAAAACGGAAAAAGTGGGACAAGCGTTTTTTCTAAATTATATCCCATTATTTCCATTTCGGCATAAAAACGCAGTTGTATTATTTGATAATATGTTTCCGCTTTAATGTTTATGACAGCATGATAATAACTAAATAAAATTCTAAAGAGATATTGAGCAATGGAAATTTATGTGAATATTTTATTTATTTAAATTATTATTTCCACCGCCAGCAATGGAAATAGTGGGAGAACCTGTCCCAGTATTTCCATCAATGGAAATAGTGGGATACACCCTAAAGTCGATCCTGTTGATTTGCGAGAAAGCTAACTTCAGTCCGGTCGATTTAATACAAATGAACTCGACTGAAGTTAGCTGTGACGTCACAATATGGCGGTAGTTCGGTCATATTAGCAAATTAACAGGATTGTACTTTTAAAAGATGCTTGACGTTAAGAGAAACGGTACCGGCTCTCTCTCCATACAAAGGTAGTCGATTGTTTCCTCCCTGGATAATGTCACTAGAGCAAATATTTTTGTTGCATAAAACTAACTACCAAGACTATGCCCCTGTTTTATTTTTTATATATATTTTGTTTTTTACCTCTTACTTTCGATGATAATTAGAAAATGAAAAAAAAATCAAGACACAGGGGCATAGTCATGGCAATTATAGGTTTTATGCAACAAAAACATTTGTGCTATTGTCACTATCCAGGGAGGAAACAGTCGAATACGTTTGTATGGAGAGAGAGCCGGGTACCTTTCCTCTTAAGCAGCTTTTATACTAAGGTATAGCGACAATATTCCTGTAATGTAGTGGAGCCAAGTTAAACTGTACTGAATATAACAAGACTGATGTTAATTTATAATTAATCGAAATTAAATTTAATTAAATGATTTGTTTTGTACATAACGTGTACAGCATGGAATTGAAATAAAAAATAATTTATTTTTCATAATATTCGTTTTAATAATCAATTAAACACTTAGTAGTATTATTACTTTACATGTCTCTATTAAAATCAAAATAGGTGGGAAATCACAAATTATAATAAGCTTAATTAGATAGCAATGTGAGATTGCTGCCTTAATATCAACAAATAATTAAAATCAACAATTAAATCTCTAATCGAGATTGGTAATAATAAAATCACAGATAAAAATCTTCTTGTCATAAACCTAATTGTGCGAACAATCAAACTATGTGGTACAATCATTTTTTCTTAACATACATTTTAGAAATTAAAATGTCAATCATTAACAAAAGAAACAAAACAATAAAATTAAAACAATGCCAAGAATAACAGGATCAGTCTAGCGTGACGTCACTGCCTAAACACTTTACTTCAATTAATACCTACTGAGTTATGGTCGAAATTAATAACCTATCAACGACCAAGGGCTATCTTTTTCAACTGTCATTTTTTGACAGTTTGGCTATAGGAAATATTACGGTAGTATGTCCATCGAAATGTTATTTTTTTTGGGCTTAGCGTGGATTTGTCAGAGCATGCGATTTTATTTTTTAGATATCAAGGGGGTCTATTTTAAGTTTGTGGGGTTGCAACCCTTGTCCCACGGCCGCCATCTGGGAAAACTGAGTTCAAAGGGTTTATCTGACGAACTAAGTATAGGTCTCACAAAAAAAATTGTTCACTTTTTTTAACAATAAAATTGCGTCCTCTTTGCACAAATGCAACCCCAAATGTAACTTTTCAATAGACTAAATGCAATGATGAGAGTGAGTAACACCATCTATGAACCACTCGACAGTATTTCGCGTCAACACGACGCATCATCAAGAATTGATCTCGACAGCGTTATTTGGGTGACAAACGTTAGATACGACGCAGCGAATTCGCTGTCCGAGATGTTGACTCGCTGAACACCCTAAGTAACCCCTGACTCAATCAACTATTACAGGAAATATATTAGGAAAATAACACTTTAACCCTTTTGATTTCGACCATTAGTGCAATACAATCGGATTATTAGGTAAGTCAGTACCTATTGTGGAGTCAAGATGGTGCTATGCCGATCTAATACAAATCGCATTTAGAGACCCTATACACTACGTTTTTTAAGCGATGACGACGCGCGTTTTTCATCGTCCCCAGCGTGTTGTCAACACGTCTCAGTAGACAAGGATCGCATGCTTAGGTTACAAAGCGACTTCTTTTTTGCGTTTACTGAGCGTCCTGAAGGTCAATTCTCGTAAATAAAATTGTTTACTTTTCAATATAATTCCGAATGCATTTCGATTTCAAAATTACCTTCAAAATTAACGTTTTTTTTTTCATTAAAAAGCTAACTTAGCATGAGCTACCTTGAGGGTATTTTTTGTAAACGTTTTAAGAGGAAGGGTACCGGGCGCTCTCTCCATACAAACGTAGTCGACTGTTTCCTGTCCGGATAATGACACTAGAGCAAATATTTTTGTTGCATAAAACTTATAACTGCCATGACCAATAATGACCATGCCACCATGTTTTGTTTTTTTTTGTTTTTAAAATTTTAATTTCTATGACAACTAGAAAATGAAAAAACCAAGACATAGGGGCATAGTCATGTCAGTTATAGGTTTTATGCCAGAAAAATATTTGTTCTAGTGTCATTATCCAGGGAGCAAACAGTCGATTACGTTTGTATGGAGAGAGCGCATGTACGTCAGTTTTTTTGTCTAAAAGCGGTGTTTGAGGGTATTTTAAGCGATTTAGAGGGTATTTTTTGTAATCGAAATGCTATCGGATTGATATTGAAATGTTATTTGAACAATGTTATTTATCGAGAATAGGCCTTCTGATTGCGTTCTACGCGCGTCGACAGCGCATAAAAAACCGGGTGTACAAAGTTTCTTATATTGTCTAACAAGTACTTAATAATTATGAGGTAGATCATAATCAATATGATAGAACATGAAGATAAAATCTTAATGTCAAAATATGTTCTTAAAATTATGTAGTAAACCTATTAACATTGTATGGCATATAATATAATCAGGTACTGTCAGTTTTGCTAGTTCTAATAAATATTAGAAAAAGAAAGAGACAAGAGATAAACACTGCTTAGGGCATTCGCTTCCTCACTCACAAAACAAGATAAAGCAAAATATTCATTACTCCGAGCAATGTTTATAAGTATATTATGGTGGGTCCATACACTACCTTGCTACACAGGTTACTAAATAGTTACTACTGGCACCGGTCGCCTTCGTTGGTGAAAATTGTTGATTGTTACGAATGTGTTTTGTTTTTCTCAAAAGTGCTGAGATGGAAATATAGGTTTAGCAACATTTTGGTGTGACTTTGAACCAAAATTTTTCCATAGTTTTGAAGCTATCCATTAAGAATTAAAACTAGTAGAACTTTGAAATGACAAAGAATTTTCGTCTCAAATTACCCCAAAATATCAGTAAAGATCTCACCTACAATTCCATTTCAGCATTTTTGAGAAAAACGAAACACATTTATAACAATCAACAATTTTCACCAACGAAGGCGACCGGTGCCGGTAGTAACTATTTAGTAACCTGTGTAGCAAGGTCCTTTGGCGTACCCCCTTTAACCAGAAATTATTTATAAAAACCAAACTAATATAGTAACAATAAGGTAGCATTTAGTCATCAGAATAGCAGCTCGTCGTGGAACTAGTATCGTCAAAGTTTACTCCGAGTCTAAATCTCTTTGGGATCGGTTCACTGGAGTTTGAGCTGTCACTCATAGCCCGTTTAGCGACCAGCCTGATGATGGTCACGTGGTTTGAATCGTCGCTACTGTTCTCTTTGTTAGAGCTAGTGGACAGGGAATGCTCTGTGTCGGTTAAGGGCATGTTGTGGGATAGCAGTTGCTCCACCCTTATTATGGTTTCGTTGTCCTGTGAAAATAAAAATAGTTGTTGTTACTAGTTGAATTGATATTAATTAACTAACTGCGTCCCGCGGTTTCAGCCGCGTCCCTGCCACACTATTATGTATTGTGACCTCGTGTTTGCTGAGACGCGTTTGCGTGGTCACTGGCGTGCGGTATACTTTCGGCATTTTTTTTACAGCATTTTTCGAAAAAAATGCTGGCAAATTTAAAAAAATCATCCTGTCATCATCAATCATCATCAGACAAGACAAACTAGTCGTAATATAAAACACTACCTGCATCCAAGGATGGTTTAGGATCTGCGTTAATGTGATCCTTCGATGGGCTTGAACTGTAAGCATTCTCTTCATGAGTAGTTTAGCTGGCAAACTAATGTCCTTCCAATGCTGGTGCGAGAACTTGTATCTACCATTTAGTATCTGTTCGGGCAATGATAGGTCTTTGTATTCAGGAGAGAATGGTAAATAGCCAACCAAACTGAAAAAAAAAACATTGCATGTGAAATAATTATAAGCTTTTAAAAAAAATGGTACGCAAAAAGAACCCAACCAAAGAGTTAAAGTTACAGAAAAACAGCCCATATACAAATAGAAACTTAATCTCACCAAACAAACAAAATAACTCCCAAACTCCAGACATCGACTTCCGGACCATAGCTCCATACTCCGTTCGATTTGAGTACCTCAGGCGCTAGATACAGTGGAGTGCCACACACGGTCTTCATAAAGCTGTCCTCTCCAACAAACTTGCTTAGGCCAAAATCTGTTAGTTTTACTAGGCTGTCGTCCTTCGTACTCTCTAGCAATACGTTCTCAGGCTGTTAAACAGAAAATAATTCCAAAATTGATATTATAAAGAAGAAAGATTTTGTTTGTAACAAATAGGGACCGAAGTGCAGTGTTGACTTAGTGGTAGATTGACTTTCATTGTGAAGGTCGTGGGTTCCGGCCGCGCACCGATGGATTTTTCTTAAGAAAAATTTATGTGCGCTAATTGACAAGCTCTCTCCTCTGGAAATGGTCGACTAAGCTGAGAGGGTAGTAGGTGCTGGGTAAGCCTACTCCATCCTCACGCAAAAAGGACCCAATTAAAAAGGATCTGATTGCGGAAAACAGCCCGTAGTAGGGTCCGAAACTAATGAACCGATTTTTATAAAACTTGGTATGATGATACATTGATTCATTGGGAGTAAATAGGTTAATTTTTATCCCGACATTCCCAAGGGATCGGGTGTTACGCGGGTGACACCTCGGAGCGCTAAACACACGACTTCTCAAATATTTTTTTATTTATTCTCTGTTTTAACCATCTCTTATTGTTCCCTATTTGTATGTACAACCGTCGTGTGTTTGTTTGAATATATTATATCCTATTCTATTCTAATTTTGGAAGAATACTTGAGTGTAATGCATTGATCATACTATTTACATGGTAATGCCTAAACAATACATAAAAGTTATTTATGAAGGAGAGTTGCCTGGAACAGGAAACTATGGAGTGGCCTTTGTTATAAGATATAGTGGTATAAGAGACAATATTCAACTCTTCTTTGTATCTTTAAAAACTATATCAAAATATTCAGTAATAAAGGTTTTGTTATTTTATTAATAATATTAAGAGGAAAGGGTACCGGGGGCTCTCTCCATACAAACATAGTCGACTGTTTTCTCCCTGGATAATGACAGTAAAGCAATGTTTTTGTTGCATAAAACTTATAACTGCCATGACCATTCCCCTATGATTTGTATTTTAAAGCTTAATTTCTATGATAATAAGAAAATAAAAAAAAGCAAAACATAAGGGCATAGTCATGGCAGTTATAGGTTTTATGGCGCAAAAATATTTATGCTAGTGTCATTATCCAGAGAGGAAACAGTCGACTACGTTTGTATGGAGAGAGCGCCGGTACCCTTTCACCTTAAGTGGTATACCTTCAGATCCCTATGAGTAATGCCTTGAGAGTGGAGGTACTTGACAGCTAGCACCATTTGCCTGAACAAGAACCTGGTCAGTGATTCAGACAAGCGGCCATGTTTAGTGATACGGTCAAACAGTTCGCCGCCTTGCATCAGCTCTAGGATTATGTAGACAGCTTCACGTGAGTCGAACACTTCCTCCGTTGAAATTATACATGGCTGGAATAATGGGAAATGTATTGAATAAACATTTAGGGCGGCTAGCATAAAATTCGAGCTTAAATTTAGCTAAAAGCATTCAATGGGTAAAATTAATATCTATTTCAATAAACATAAGGTTGATATTATTTAATCAGATACGAGGTTTAAGGATAGTCCAAGATGTGGATTTAAACCTTAGATTTAGACACAGATTTACTCATGAACTATAGTCTAAACACTATCCCTATAGATTATATAGGGAAACTTTAGTCAAACACTATCCCTATAGATTATATAGGAATAGTGTTTGGACTTATAGTTCACGAGTAAATCTGTGTCTAAATCTAAGGTTTAAATCCACATCTCGGACTAAAAAAAACGGAAAATTAAGATTAAAAAAACAAAACTAAGGGGCATGGTCATGGCATTTATAAGTTTTATGCAACAAAAATATTAAACCTCGTTTTGGAATAAGGGGGATTTAGTTTTTTATACTTTTGTTGTGCAAGTTAGCCTTAAAGATCTAGTTTACTACATTTATAAAAATTGCCACAGAAGTACTTACATGTTGCAGACTCTTCATGATGTTAATTTCGTTGTTGATTTTCTCTGGATCGGTCAAATGATTCAACTGTCCATTGGTCAGTCTACTTTTCTTGATTATTTTCATAGCATGTCTTGTACATGTGTACTGTAACAAATAATAAGTACTTGTACTTGTATACAGGCTGTTTCCGCCATTGGGTCCTTTTTGCGTGAGGAAGGAGTAGGCTTGCCCAGCACCTACTACCCTCTCAGCTTAGTCGACCATGTCCAGAAGAGAGAACTTGGCAATACTTCTGGAGTCAACTAAGCCGCGGGTTTCATCACGATGTTATCCTTCACCGTAAAAGCAATGTCAATTAGCGCATACATTTTTCTTAAGAAAAATACATTGGTGCACGGCCAGCCGGGATTCGAACGCACGACCTTCAGAATGAAAGTCGAGGTATCTACCATTAAGCCAACACTGCTCTTTAATAAGTATTATTTTACCTTTTATACTTCTGTAACGTCATTTTCTACACTTATAATATGAGGACAAAAAGTCTGAATTTAGAAGAAAAAAAAAAAGTTGGGGACTTAGAAATAGTAGTAGAACAAAAATGTATAGTTGTCACCTAGACACATTTTTTTTAAACTCTTTCTTTAATAAGTATTTTTATTTATTATTCGTACGACGAGTAGTAGTTTTGGTTTATGTACTAAAACTTTCCTCTTGAATCACTCTATCTATTAAAAAACCCGTATCAAAATCCGTGGCTTAGTTTTAAAGATCTAAGCATACATAGGGACAGACAGCTGCTGGGCAAAGGCGTACCTAACCTTTTATACTTCGCATAAGTAATTATGAGTATATTATTATAATTCTTGTAAGACAAGCTACTAATTCTTACCTTGTTGTAGACTAGCTTTACAAGGCCACATGCCCCTTGTCCTAATACTTTTGAAATGTAATATTTCTCTGATATCTGTCTAGGCACTTGATCTTGTTCATTTTTAAGTAAATCTTTGAATGCAAAAACTGAGAAAAAAAAAGAAAAAAAGAAGTAAAAAGAAATGTCCCTTCGTCATTCATCAACAAAAAAAAATAAAGTAAGAGTATTTGTTATAATTAGTTAAGAAACTAAATTCAAATTTTCACAAGTTATTAGGCAAGATGTAAATTCAGGCAACAAAAGAGCAAACTTTAAGACTTTGGAGTCTTTTTCTTTTCTAGAATTTCGTTCCCAAAGGGTTAAAAAATAAGACCCTTTTACTTAGACTTCACTGTCTGTCTGTCTGTCACCAGACCTCATGAACCGTGATAGCTAGACAGTTGTAATTTTAACAGATGGTTGTTTTTCTGTTGCCGCTATAACAACAAATACCAAAGACAGAATATAATGGTACGGAACTCTTTGTCCGACTTGCACTTGGCCTGTTTTTTAAAATAAATATTATATAGATGAAAATAGCTTACTTTTAACAACAGGATGTGTGATAGATATTTCATCATTATCATCCAAAACCCTGCTGTTTCCTTTACCCACTACCTCTCCATTAACAAATGTGCCATTGTACGATAGGTCTGTCAATATTGCCGGACTTAGTTTTTCTCTAAAATGTGTAATAAATGATATTTATTTGTAAATATACATATTGTAAAGTTACAGGAAAATGTGATAACTAGATAAATATTTTTTTCAGGGTTCTGTACCCAAAGAGTAAAATATGGGCCCTATTACTAAGACTCTACTGTCTGTCTGTTGCCGGGCTGTGTCTCATGAACTGTGATAGGTAGAAAGTTAAAATTTTCACAAATGATGTATTTCTGTTGTCACTATAACAAATACAAAACTAAATACAGAATAAATATTGATAAAATAAATAATAATATCAAAGATAGATATTGCAAAAATGATCAATGTTATTGTGGGTAGGTAACATAATATTTGCAAAAACTTTTTAGCTTATTTGTTAATTCATAATGCAAAAAATTCTCAATGAATTATAATGGAATTATAGTCTGTAGATGGGTGGATAGAGTTCTGGAATAACTAATAGGCGATTTTAAATGTTCCTATAGGATCGGAATACACAATAAAATGTGATTTAAGTATTTAAATATTTCATCACTAAGAGTTTAGAGAAATTCCTTTTGAATTAAGATCTCTGAAGTCTGGGAAAATTAATGAATCATTATTCGAACTCACTTCACATCCCTTCTTATAACAAAATGCTGTTTGCTGATATTTTTGATGATATTTTCTTTGATTGTGTCCTTTTTCATAATGAAACTGCAGCTGAAAGCTCTACCCAGACTAAATTCTGGCTGTATCAAATCTGAAACAATAGGTTTAGTATTCAGAAGGTAGACAGCTAGTTGGCAGGTCTGTAGGACTGAATCCTGTGTGACACTCCAACCGCTTTTAGAATCTAAATACAAAAGTCTACAAAATATAGCTATTTCCTTTGATTTGTCATACTATGTTTATTTCCATGAATTGATCTCTATCAGCAACACTGTGATATTTTTTTTGTAAAATCACTAGGTTCGATTCCTGGCCAGGGTAGACTTTTTCAAAAATCAAATATAATGCAGTTTAGTTTTTGTCAAAATCGGGCATGCCATGCAACTCCTTATCTCGTAGAATCTATACTAATATTATGAAGCTGAAGAGGTTGTTTGTTTGAACGTGCTAATCTCAGGAACTACTGGTTCGAATTAAAGAATTATTTTTGTGTTATTTTGATATTCCCAAAGGATTGGGACTTATGCGGGTGAAACCGCGGGGCGCAGCTAGTTTAGGATATAGCCATGAACAGCCACGTAAAAAAATCACTTGTATTGTAGCTTTATAATTAGTTAAAGTTTTGTTATTTGGTGAAGGTAGGTAGGTGATGTTGTTTGAGGTTTTAAATCACAGCAAGGAAATTACAGAAGGGAATGGATACGAAGACTTACCACAATACTCCGGATTGTTGGAAGTTTTCCAACAATATTTACCCTTTTGGGAAAATTTCGTGAAATAGAGCCTTCCCCAAATATTTGGGATGCAAGATGGAGTTTGCTGACTCCATTCGACCTGGGACCCTTGCGTCTGGGTTTGAGTTTCGGTGTCTTCCATATTTATTTCGCATGGGATTTTATGTATGGATCAATTTAAACTTTAATCCAAATAAATATATTTCCACAATTTCAATAAGTTTCAGCAAACGACCGGTAAAAAACAAACTCGCTTGACAGAAAATATCACAATCACAAAAGGGTACGCACGTGCGCAAACAATGAGTGCTGCCAGGCCTTACTCAAACAAATGTTATTAATAAAATATTACTTAAAAATTGTATGGTTTAAAATATTTTTAAATTAATGAATAGTATAACTTGATTAAATTGAAGTACTTTTTAAACGAGTGATATTAGAATAATATATCAGTTTTTTTTGTTTACTATAAAATCGTATACTTATAATATTATTTTGTTTTGGTAAGAACATAAGAACATAATAAAGGTATGTGTTTATAATTATTTTCTGAGGATATTTAGTTACAAAAATGTATTATTACAAGTACGCTTCTAGCAACCCAGCAAAAAAAAGGAAGGATGCGTTCCGAACCCAAAACGATGGCACCATTTTTATCAGCGATGGGCCTCTGGATCACATCCTGGATTCCAAGGAACTTCTAGAAAGCTTTCAGCTTACTTTCAGTAGCGGTTTCCGAAGGGTTTTAGGTTTTAGCTATGTTTTAGCATGGACCTAGTTTAGTTAGATGGTCGAAGGTTTTCAACAATTTCGACGTAAATTTTGTTGATAAGTATTTTTTCAAGTTTAAGTGTGAATCCGTGGGGCAAATTAATGAAGACATGAGACACCCCTAAAGATTATATTTATCTTATCAAATTATGATGAATAAATGTTCCAAGTACCTATACAACAAATAAAAGCTTCCAAAATGCTTCCAAACCTAGAAACGCTATAAAGCACACCAATAAACTTTTATACACAGGATCACAGGACAATTAGGAGGAAAGAGTACCGGGAGCTCTCTCCATACAAACTTAATCCACTGTTTTATCCCTGGATAATGACACTAAAGCAAATATTTTTGTTGCATAAAACTTATATCTGCCATGACCAATATGACCATGTATCTTAATTTCTATGATAATTAGAAAATGAAAAAAACCTAGGGCATAGTCATGGCAGTCATAGGTTTTATGGCACAAAAATATTTATGCTAGTGTCATTATCCAGGGGGGAAACAGTCGACTACGTTGGTGTGGAGAGAGCGCCGGTAAAATAATGAAGAGATAGATCTTTGAATCTTTGGATTATATTCTTTGGATATATCTCTGGTTTCCATTCGAAGATTTAATTTCTACCCCGAAAGAAAAGTACCTAATTAAGAGAAGAGTAGGTACTACTAGGTATGTATTGAATAGGTAAGTTAGATAGGTTGGTGGTACTATACGAAAATAAAGCACTTGTTTTAATTTGGGTGTTATTTGCTTAGTAGCTAAGTACCTACGCCTTCGTACCTACCTGCCCCATGCGAAGACCAAAGTTGTAAAACAACGGAGGCTGCCCAGTAGCGGACTAAGAGGGGGGACCCCAGTACCTTTCGATTTAACCCCCGTGTATGTTCTGCAATATTCTATGGTTCAAAAGTTATTTGGACTTTAGTAAAATTTTGGTATAAATCAGATTTTAGCCGGAACTTCGCAATTACAGCCAAACTATTAAGGCAGAATCGCAGACCTACCAAACTATAGGTCTGCGATTCTGCCGTTTTTTTAAACAAGTTCAATAGTGGATGTTTTGTTTACATTATCTTTGTTCTAGCTGCACCCCGCGGTTACACCGGCGTAGGTTCCCGTGGGAAAATTGGGATAAAAAGTAGCCTATGTGTAATCCAGGTCTCTAGTTGTCTACATACCTAGTTTCATTGCAATCGGTCCAGTTAGGTAGTTTTTGCGTGAAGGAGTAACAAAGATACATACACACAAACTTTTACATTTATAATATTAGTAGGGTAGGGTTCTAAAAATATTTCACAGACTATTTTTATCTGCAACCTATCTTAAGAACTACTAGATTTCATAAAGAAAAACACTGAAAGTTTATTTAGGCTAGAACTAGGGCATCATGTTGAAAAACGTGCTTGGTGGTTCAAAGTCAAAGTCAAAAATCTTTATTTCCTTTGGATACTTAGTACAAGATCACTTGGCCACTTCTTAAAAACTAAGTTAGGATGTGTGCCTTTGGAACGCGCCCACCAATGAGAAGAAGGCACAAGAAACTCATGGGGTTTTTTTTTCATGTGATCACGCTCACAAAGGTCAATATTACCAATATTTTAAAGTTTTATTTGAAATGGAGCAATTAAAGTCACGTCCATCCTTAAGGTAAGACGAAGTATCATAGTACGCCTTACTGCACAATTTATGCTTTACAAAAAGTGCCAATAATTTAAATTTCATTAAGGTCCAAATAACTTTTGGACCATAGAATATTGCAAAACATCCAGGGGACGTTAAATCGATAGGTACTGAGGTCCCCTACCCCTTAGCAACCGATGATCCACCCCCCTTGTAACACCGTGTTATAATTTAAATATTAGTAGTACCTGAACCATACTTTAACAAATAATGTGAGTAAAGTGTAAAGCCCAAATTGTCACATACAAAAACGCTACAAAAAATAAAAAAGTACCTGTAATATTTTTTTGTCGATCCATTCGTATTTTATTTTCTTCACACATCTAAACAATCCATATTGTAGGTATGTCTATGTTGTTTATTTAGCCTTAATAATTTAAGTCGAATTAATCTATCAGCAATATTACCAATTGCTAGATTAATATGAAGGAAATAAAAAGCTTTTAAAACTAAAAAAAAAATAAAGCTGGGGGCCTCATTCAGCTTTGCTGCCCTGGGCCTCTGACGGGCCTAGTTCGCCACTAGCTGCTATTGCCTATAACTAGTAGGTACCCATTAAATTTCTCAGTGTAGATATTATTCAACAAGGTAGGTACCAACACGTGATTTAATAAACTCTGGGGATTATCACACGACCCGGGATTCCGTTCATTAAAAGTTTTTTAATGGTTTCTGACATTTTAGTTTTAAATCTCTTTGAACGAAGCGTTGAATTTACTACATAACATAGCCAACCTTACCTATCTATTTTTTTTCTATTGATTATGGCTTCGCACGGTTTGTGCATTTAGCCAGTGTCAAGTTATATTTTGCATCAAACTATGACCCGATTTTTCATAAATCGGGCCTAAAGTGTTTCAAGCAGTCAAAGTCGTCATAGTCCGTCAAGTCAGGGGCTATAGTAAAGAGGTGGCAAGCTTACCATAACTTTAATAGGAGATTTGGAGGCAACGAGAAAACTTGTGCACTTTCACAGAATTAAATTGAATAACATTTCACCAGAATTATACAATTCAACTCGGGTTACAACTAAGTTTCATGAAAATAAAACTGCAGCACGACATGTTGTTAACTCGTTCCCGCCAAAACTCCTATCTTTTATTCATACGCGTAGATACACCGCGTTATGTTTTCTGTAAAAATCGGATACCTCAAGAATTTGGAGTCCAATATAAGTTAAAAACTCTTTGGAATAACATTTCGCTTCAAACTTAAAGTAGCTACTTTACCAAAAATCTGTCAAGTCGTTAAAGTCTCAAATGATTGAGATTAACGATCTGCGAAATTCCTTAAACTTTGGTTAAAATATTTTCATTAAAGATAGGTTACCTACCAAACGTCACTATCACGTTTGCGTAAACGTGAAAATTCATATAATTTCCAAAAGTTAAAGAATAGAATAGAATAAAAATTATTTATTGTTTAACTGTGAACATGAGCCGATAACAATGCTATAAGTAGTAGACACAACAGCTAAATTCGCTAAATCATCATTTGGTATCAAACGTACCTTGATTTCGGGTTTAATCCCATTGCTTCTTTCATTAGGCAAAAGCGGAATTATATCCGCGCAACTATACACTAACAAAATTCGCCTTTGTGAGTCGAAAATGATGCACAATTTTTTAAGCTAACGATCGTACAATCCTTCGGCGTTCGATATTCACTTTTTTTATTATATTTATGGAAAATAAAACGAAGTCGACGCATGAAAGCGGCGCCTCAATCACCGTTGATTTCATTTGACAGATAATCAACAAACCGATGGCAACGCCGTCGGGTTAAAACTCGACCGCGGTAGCTTTTACTGTCAAAAATCTCTTTTCATTCGTTCCATTGTCTTCGTATATCGTCCATCGTAATCGAGGCGTTGTTAGGGCATTACTGCGGTCAAAGAGTAACTGCGGTACGAAATGATCAGCTGTTGGCCGTTGTTTCTCAAAATGAAACCGATGACGATGTTGACGCCAAGACGGCGCGGGCGGTAGGTCCGCAGTTCACCACACTGCGCACACAATATTTTGTGAAATGTAAACTTGTACTTATACTTTACTTTTACTACTAAAATTATATAATAATTTGTTCAACGATAGCCTAATTAATTTTGATTAGATACATTATTAATTTTTACAAATTATCTTTAAATTTATTAAATTACATTTGTTGGTCAACTTATCATGCAATGTCATAATGGTAAAAACAAATAAGCAAGAATAAAATAATAATCCAAAAAATCAAAATTTATAAAATAGTCAAAGAATTTGGTCATCTATAATAAAACGGTTTATCAATCAACCATGTCTTCAATTTTGCCTTAAATTTAGGCCAATTTTGCATTTTTATGTCAGTGGGTAGGTGATTAAATACACGTACTGCAGTGGCAAAAGCTTCACATTACTCCGCTAAGCGAGCTTTTCAACTTTCCATACATTTTTTTCGTTTACGCTAACGTAATTTTTAGGGTTTCTACGAAAAAACTCGCTCTACGGATACTGGATAGCGCTACGTTACCGTTGGGCGTTGATAAAGATGTAAGGCCGGTTACATTTTAATTACCTAGAATATACTAACTACAAAAGAATAGTAGGGTACCTGCGGGTATAAAGGCCATCTTCATTCAAAACTAAACATTTCGTAAAAATAGGAAACCTACCTACTAGAAAACATATCAAGAATCGAACCCGCAATATTCTACATCGCATACGGGTCATAGAGATCTTCATAGTAAATTTCTATACTCCCAATCTCCATAGAATATATAAATAGTAAGTGGGTATATAAGCTAAGAAGCACGTGTAACATTCATACACGTGTCTACAATCAACATAGCAAAAGCAGTAGGATGGAAGGGTAAAATTAATCTATAAGTAACCAGCTGCGCCCTACGGTTTCACCCGCGCAATTCCCGATCTTGCGAGAATTTGATTAAATTTTTAAACCCCGACGTAAAAACGACGGGGGTGCTATAAGTTTGACGTGTCTCTGTATGTGTGGGTGTCTGTGGCATCGTAGCTCCCGAACGGATGAACCGATTTTGATTTAGTTTTTTTACAATAGTGGTGTTGATTAAGATTAAGTAGTGACAGCCATGTTTCGCCTTAGGGGCCGTCCATTATTCACGTGATGTTTTGTTGTGATGTTGAAACATGGTGAGGTTTAAGACTACCCCCTTTCCCCTATATCACGTGTATTTTTTTGTACCTACAAATGACTTAATTTTTTTAATTTGTTATGTAAAATAGCGGTATAAGTGTCATCTAATTTTATTACAAAAAAAATTTCGTATCTTTTTGACTGAGCATCGCGTTTTTGCCGAAAAAATAAATACACGTGATATACTTATTACTACAACTCTCCCTTCCCCTTGTGATATTTCGTGATTTTTATGGACCCCTCCCCCCCATTCGAGCCTCACGTGATTAATAAATAGCCCCTTATCGGCATATAAAGATGTCAAAAGAAAGAATTTAAATAAAAATTAAATGAGTCTCGATATTAAATAAAAATCATGCAATAAAATTAAATAAGAATTTGATAAATGTCAATGGCTAATAAAATAAAAAATACAAATAAATTAATAATGATGTCAGATTAATATTTTTTGTACCTACTTAATTGTCAATTAGTTTTAAATTATTTCAATAATTTCATCATCTTCCTGCCCCTATCCCAATTTATTTGGGGTCGGTGCAGTATGTCTTCTTCTTCCATTCATTCCTATTAGTCGTATTCATCTCTCTCATGTCTTGTCTCACGCAGTCCATCCATCTTTCTTAGGTCGTCCTCTTCCTCTCCATCCCTTTACATTCATACTCATCACACTTCTAGTGACATGCGTCTCTTCTCATCACATGTCCACACTAATTCAAACGGTTCCCTTTTACTTTTTCGGTAACTGGTGCTACTTTCAGGCTTCCTCTGATATACTCAGTTCTTATTTTATCCATCTTCGTTACTCCACACATCCAACTTAGCATTTTCATCTCAGTTCAGTTCAGTTCATTTATTTGCGTATCTCCACTGCATGCAATCTTCTCGCAACCTTCATCTTCACGGCCCAGCATTCCGATCCATACATGACGACAGGTCTTATCACCGTTTTATAGATTTTACCCTAAATTATTGCAATAATTTATCATTTGAAAAATCCCTCAAATCAAACAAAAGTATCCTATGTTTTTTCCATTCCATAAACTACCACTATGCCGATTTTTATCCAAATCAGTCTTTTCGTTTGATCGCAACAAGGGAACAAACTTTCACATTTATAATATTAGTTAGGATTTACCTGTAATAAACAACCATTTTTCTTTATCAATCAACTCAATAGAGGTCATAGATAATTTGTTGTTATTCAGTCCAAAATCGTCTCTCGGAATTTTCTGATTAATTTTCATTCATTCAGACAGACGATCTTGAGATCTCCAGCTAAGAAAATTAGTTAATAATTCTCTAGAGAGGTAATTTGAGTATGACGACGTATTTTATAAAATTATTGGTAGGGTAGGACACGGAATATGATGCCCATTTATATTATTTTCTACCTACGCATTCTACTTATATTATAAATGTGAAAGTTTGTGTGTATGTGTATATGTTTGTTTGTTAATCCTTCACGCAAAAACTCTTGGACCAATTGCGATTAAACTCTGTATCTAGATAGCTGGATTAACATATAGGCTAATTTTTATCCTGATTTTCCCTCGGGATCGGGGCTTACGCGGGCGAAACCACGGGGCGCAGCTAGTATTTATTTAAAAACTTTATTTTTAAATTTTCTAAATTTAGAGAGAACGCTGGGTACCTTTTCTCTTATTACCCGCAGATACCTTATTAGTTAGATGATGATTAGAAAGTTAGGTTAGGAAAGTGTATTATCGCTTACTTTTAAACAAAATTCACTCCTCGTTACTGCTGGGTACCTACTTATTCAACATTATGTAATTTATGAACGTAACACATAAGCGAAACACGTATATTTCGTAATGCAGAAACGAAGCTTTCGTTAAAGGATTTCCATTTTAAAAAGCTACCCAGTTTAGATACAATGACATAATATACTAAACCCACACGGATTTGAAGTAGGTATGTCTGTGTGGTTTTCCCTTTTCAAACCGATAAAAAAAAAGGAAATTGGTAATTTGACCGATCCGATGTTATATAGGAAAATGTAGGAATGTACAGTCGGCGACAAATTCAAAGTCAAAATTAAGTGGGAACAGATGAACATACATACATACCTACATTCATATCTATACTTATATTATAAAGCTGAAGAGTTTGTTTGTTTGAACGCGCTAATCTCAGGAGTTGCTGGTTCGAATTGAAAAATTATTTTTGTGTTGGATAGTCCACTTATCGAGGAAGGCTATAGGCTACTTTTTATCCCGATATTCCCACGGCACGGGAGTTACGCGGGTGAAAACGCGGAGCGCTGCTAGTGATACATACATTTACATCTTTTGGCTTCGCCGTAGGTTTTTTATTTATTTATTCCAATACAAAAAACTTAATCTAGTACAAAATTAAGGTGCAACAAAAACTCTTCCGAATTTATCCGTGCACCAGTGAGTCGTAGGTAAACAAAAAATAGTTAAAAATTTATACAATACAAAAGACAAACGAACAACAACATAACAAAAAATCATTAAGTTGGGTAACATGCATACAGGTCAAACACATAACCCTCCCTTTTGGCTTCGCCGTAATCGGGTAATTAGTCAGCATGCGGGTGATCATGCTCTCAATTGTCAAAATTAGTTAGGAGTTTTCATTCTAATATTGTTTGTCTAATTTATGAGTTGAAAGACTTTAAACTTCGAGAAAGGGGGGTCCATACACCAACGACCTTGGTACACAGCATACTAAATAGTTACTACGGGCACAGGTCGCCTTCGTTGCTGAAAATTGTTGATTGTTACGAATGTGTTTTGTTTTTCTCAAAAGTTCTGAGATGGAATTGTATTGATATAGTGAGATTTTTACCGATATTTTGGTGTGACTTTGAATCAAATATTCCCTATAGTTTTGAAGCTATCCTAAAATTAAGAATTAGAACTAGTCTAGCTTTGAAATGACAAGGAATTCTCGTCTCAAATTACCCCAAAATATCGGTAAAGATTTCACCTAAAATTCCATCTCAGCACTTTTGAGAAAAACAACACAATTTCGTTACAATCAACAATGTTAGTTGTAAACGACGGATATTTCTGACGCGTTTAGCAGTAAAAATAGCCTTAAGCAGCTTAGAATCTTGCTTAAGTTTTGCTGCCTGATTGTACGTACTTTACAATTAGATCTTGAGCGCCTTGACCTAGAACGATCTAGGCTGCGACCTACAGAGGCGTAGCTAGCATGGGTTGCACCCGGGGCGAATATTGTAAGTGTAACCCCAACGCTTAAATTAAAATTACTTTTTAGGCAAAATAACCTGTATTTGTATTTCTTTACCTCAAAAACCAATTAAACCATAATATTTTCTTGGTTCCTCATGAAAGTTACTTGGAAATTACAAGTTTACCGATCTTCGAAGGTAGGTAGGTTTTCTTACTATTTTACAAGTAAATTTAGAAAAATCTTATGACTTCCTTTGAAAAATTAACTCGACTAAGGTCTAATCCTACAATAAAAAAATAAAAATGCACTATGGTTAAGCACTGTTTACTTGTAATTAACAAAAAAATACTTTTTTTTAATGTAATCCAATGTTGCCAATTTTTTCACCAATGTTACCATCGTAGGATAGTAAACTTGTAATGTACTTTCGTGAAACGGGGCCCGGGGACCGCGACCGCTCCCCCCCCTAGCTACGCCACAGCGTAGATAGGATTCTTGTACTTGGGACCTCATTATTTGGGTCCTTTTTGCGTGACGATGGAGTAGGCTTGCGTAGCACCTAGCTTTCAGCTAAGTCGACCGTGTTCAAAAGAAAGAACTTGCCAATACTTCTGGAGTCAAATAAACCGCAGATTTCATCACAATGTTTTCCTTCACCGTAAGTATAATGTCAATTATAGAGCAAATAAACTTAGAAGAAAATTCATTGTTTCACGACCGGGATTCGATCAAACGACCTTTGGAATGAGCGTCGAGGTATCTACCACTAGACAAACACCACTCCATAGACTCAGCGTTTAAAATATTCCTACATTACATAATATTCACTATCACTACATAGTATAAAACAAAGTCGCTCCTCGCTGTCTGTCTCTATGTATGCTTAGATCTTTAAAACTACGCAACGGATTTTGAATCGCATAGCTTTTATCGCGGGCTTTGAGCGCGGCGACCGAATCAAGAAATTCCGTAACGAAAATAAAACCTAACACCCCCCACTCCGCCTACCATATAGCCCGACCGACTATGTATGTAAATGGTACGACTGTACGAAGCTCGCACGATGCAATAGCTTTACCGCGGCAGTCTACGAGTGCCACACGTTTTTTTTAAATAGTTGGAGTGATTCAAGAGAAAGTTATTAGTATACTAGCTGCACCCCGCGATTTCACCCGCGTAAGTCCCTACCCCGTGGGAATATCCATAGGGAATATCGGAATAAAAAGTAGCCTATTTGTTAATCCAGGCCTCTAGCTATCTACATACCGAATTTCATTGCAGTCGGTTCAGTAGTTTTAGCGTGAAGGAGTAACAAACATACACACACAAACTTTCACATTTATAATATTAGTAGGAAGTAGGATAAAAAAAAACTAACACGCGGACGAAATCGCAGGCAACAGCTATAAGTTTACCTAGGAAAATTATCCACCCTCGGAAGGTAATCAGAGAGATCTCTGTTGCAAATTCATGTAAATAAATTTCCAATTCTTTATGTGGATCGAACGATCGTCTAATCGAGGTCTTACTAGAGCTTACATTAGCAACACAAATGCAGGTGAATCCAGAAAGCACCCATAATTGAAGCCGCTCAGACTACAGATTTCTGTTGGCCGATATGAAGTAATGGAGGAAAACAGTAGTCGGTTGACAGTTTTTTTCAAGTAGGTAGTTCTTTGGGAGTTCATTTTGCTCGCGCCCTTGGGATTTGGCCCTAGATGTGGTGCTGTTGGGACACGTGGTGGTGGGAGACTTCGGCACCCACCTATAAGGCCGCCCTTTATAACACTTAGACGTAAGCTTTGTTTTTATTTAATGTTATTTGAAAATGGTGTTTACAATAAATACCTAATTTATCTATCTATCTATCTATACATCCTAAGTCATTTTGCTAAGCTGACTTGTTCGTGTTTCACTACGTAGGCTACTGCAGCCACAAAAGGAAGACGAAACGAAAAATATTCTTTTCCACTGCTTCCTTAATTTGCGTCCCTCGAAGGCCCCCTTTTATTTCTGGGGGTGTTTGAGTCACGAGCGTATAGGTATCTTCTAGGAAAGCGTGCTACATCTTAGACTGCATCGTTACTTACCATCGTGTGAGAAAGTTGTCAAACGCTGACCTAAAAAAGTCTGCCGAAGCCTTTACACTGATGTATGAGTGATTTAGATGAACTTATTTGTTATACAATCCTCAGGAGATGATTTCAACAATTTCCTTAAGGAGTTGGGTTTCCAATTTGAATTGGCAATTTAACTTAACCAGATATTTCTACATAATGTGGGTGGGAGGTAGGTGACGAATTAAATGGAAAATTTGAAAATGCCAAAGCAATATATAGGTCTCCGCCGAAGAAGCAAGATCTCTTTTTGTCGTCTTTAAAATTGCTCCCATATTAGGGATGCAATTAAAAAAAACGAATAAAAACAAAATCGGGTATACAGTTATTAACCAATCCATAGAATCAAATGTTAAACGAATCCGTAGTTAAATTTGAATTAAATTGATTCCAATAAATACTTACTATTTAGGTAAGTACTTATACAATTTGTTTCAGCGGGTTTTAAGGGTTTTAGGGTTTTTAGGGGTTTTAATACGAAAGGGGGTTGTTCTAGACGTCTAGGTGAACAACTTTTGTTCTACAACTTTTGGAAATTTTCCAAGTACCAGCCCACAGCCGTGGAAGAAATAAGTATTTGGACACCATTGACTTATTATATTAGTGACAAAATAACAAGAAAATATACAAATAAATTGTTTTTCAGTTTGACAATACAGCAAATATTTATCTCCTCCGTCGTTCCCTCAATGCTGAGGATCGTGACTGCTGGTGCAGTCGATTTACCGTCTTCCTTCAATGGACTCTGTCCGGTGTAGAGCTGTGCTGAGCGGTATATCCAGCTGTTCGGACACTTGATCGTTCCACCGCTTTGGGCTTCGCCTTCGTGGTATTTAACCCTCAACCTTACCCGTCACCATTAGGCGTTCGAGACTGTCAGAGCCCCTGCGCGCGATTTGGCCAAAGTATTGTAGCACACGCTGTAAGATAGATAGATCAACACTTTATTGCACCATAAAAACAGAACGCAAAATGATTACATATAACAAAATTAAAATTAATTCTAACTTAAGTAACTACCTATATGCTAAAAGAAAATTCATATTTAATACCTTACAATATGGCACAATGCAACAATACAACAACTACAATACTCACAATATGTAAGCATATAGTGGAGAATCTCGGAGCTCGTGCTGGCTGCAGCTCCTCCAGAATGGAGACGTTAGTGAGCGGTCCAAGGTCCAAAATATTTATCTAATGATGTTTTTAAGTAGTTTTCACAATCTATATAAAATATTTTGTTTTTAATTAGGGTTGCAGGGGGTACTTATTACCCGCAGGTCCTACGAGTAATGTATACCAGAAACAAAATATATACCTGTAGTAGATGATCCAAATATTTAAGTCACAGTAGGAATCAAATCCAAAACCTTTCCAAGTCTCACGGCCCACGTCTAAAGCGATTTATAACGATTGCTAAATCAACCATAAATATAATGAGAGGAGTAAGTAATGCGATTTTCCAGCAAGTGACCCGCAGCCGTGGAAGAAATAAATATTTAAATACAGCTTATATCTAAGAGCCAATTATTTTTATTAATATCTGAATAAATAAACAATATTTACAAAGATTATGGTTATAATATTATTAAAATATGTCCTGTATCACGGGGATATGGAGCCCCGGACCCTTGGAAGGCGTGCGTGGAGCCGAAGCCAACACGAAGAGGCCCTTTACAAGTATAATAGCAAGCAATGGGGTGGATTATTGATAATCTACAGGACAAAGCTACTTGAGCTATTGTGATGGGATGATAGTGGACTAGATACTGGGGAACTATGGATACTATGGCACCTGCCGTAACAATGTTCAATAAACACGTAAAAATGTCAGGCAGAGACTCGCCAACTCTCAGACTGGGCCACCCTAATTAGCCGAGCAAATTACAGCAAGGGGGCAACAGGAACGTGAGTGGCTGAAGGATGGAGAGGCCTCACTGGATTTTATTAAAATATTATTATTAAAATCTACACGTATGGCGCCTGCGGGTAATAAGGGCCAAAAATGTTTTTTTAAAACTTAGATATTAGTGACAAAATAACAAGAAAATAAACAAATATATTGTTTTTTAGATTTACGTAGCCAAAAGGGAGGGTTATGTGTTTGACCTGTATGTGTATGTATGTATGTTCAACTGTTCCCACCTAACTTCAAAACTACTTACTATAATTTAACAATTCAGCAATCGTTGGAAGCGTCCTAATGGTCCGCTCGTTATAGGCTATGTGACGTCACTATAAATTAAATATGGCGCCCTCTAGAGGACATAAGAGTCATGAATTAAAAAATAAAAATATTTATAACTAGCTGTCCCGGCAAACGCTGTTTTGCCATTAAAAAAAAAAAAAAAAAATTGATGTTGGCCGATTCTCAGACCTACTCAATATGCTCACTAAATTTCATGAGAATCGGTCAAGTATGGCAACGAAAACTGTGACACGAGAATTTTATATAATTATAATGTATCGTGTGGGGTATCAAATGAAAGAGCTTAATTAGTACATTTCAAAAAAAAATATTGCCAAGCTGATGCTCACTGAATTGGTTGCATTCACTAGATTATGATGTTAGTATGTTTGTTTGTTACTTCTTCATGTAAATACTACTGACCGGATATCAATAAAAGTCGATAAATAAATAGGTGAGAACCTGGATTAGTACATGGACTAAGTTTTATCCCAACATTTCCACAGGACCCTTGTTCCGGGTTCGGGTCTTCAAGGTGAAACAACTCACCCGATAGATGAATTTTTATGGGTAGTTGAGGATAGTTGAGGGCTCAAAAAGTATCATGTGCTACCTGAAGTGATCGTGTGGGTTAAGCAACGCTTATAAGCGCGGTCGGTAACCTCTAACTTCAACCGACTTTAATGAAAGCTTGTACTATAGGGATACTTTAAAGCGTAAAGGTTCAAAATGTCCCTTGGTTATTACTTATTACTAAAATAAAAAAACGACATATTTAGTTTTTAATTAAGGTGGCAGGTGGGCCTTATCCCCAGGTACACTAGGTGCAGGGTAGGCAGGTGTAGGTACTTAGCGACCAAAGACACTTATCTATCAAGAGTTTATTCGTGTCCGGGAGCAGATTCTTTATAATTATTTTTTATATTTGTAAGTAATTAAAGTTTCTGAAAGTACTAGACCGATTTTGATAAAACATGATATAATAATGCACCTATGTTGTAGCCAAATCGTAAAGTTGATAGTTAATAATAAATAATAAATATTGTAGGACATTCCACACATCGCCATCTAGCCCCAAGGTAAGTAACTAGACTTGTGTTATGGGTGCTAGACAACGGATATACTACTTATATACATACTTTTCTTTTGTAAATATATACTTATAAACAACCAGACCCCAGACAAATATCTAAGCATAAATACTTGTCTGAGGCGGGAATTGAACCCGCTACCCTGTGTTTGGCAGTCCGGTATGGTGACCATTGTGCCAACTAGGTCGTCAATAATCTTAATATATATAAATCTCGTGTCACAATGTTTGTCCTCAATGGACTCCTAAACCACTTAACCGATTATAATAAAATTCGCACACCATGTGCAGTTTGATCCAACTTGAGAGATAGGATAGTTTAAATCTCAAATTATAGTCGCAAAATCTACTATTTCTACGCGGACGTAGTCGTGGGCTAGTAATAATATAATCGTAATTAATATCTGAATAAATAAGCAATATGTACAAAGATAATAGTTATAACTAGCTTTTGCCCGCGACTTCGTCCGCGTAGAATTAGGACATTAAACCAAGGAATCAAGTTGTCCCACACAAACTTTGCCCCCCTTTTGCAACCCCCTTAGGAGTAAAATTTCGGAAAATCCTTTGTTATCGGATGCCTAAGTCACACAAAGAATATACCCTCCAAGTTTCAAGTCTCTACGATCAGTGGTTTAGTGTGCGTTGATTTGTCAGTCAGTCAGTCAGTCAGGACATTTTTTTTATATGTACAGAAGAAAATAGATAAGAGAAGATAAAGTGAAGGCTGGACTATTAAAATTCGTCCATATTTCTTTTTTTTGTTTGTAAATAATTAAAGGTCCTGAAAGTACTAGACCGAATTTGATAAAACATGATATAATAATGCACATATATGGTAGCCAAATCGTTATGTTGATAATTAAAAGAATGACAGGCCATCTAAGACTATGTCAGCCATGCATTACAATATCCAACATTTTCCCCTCTTTCTAGTAAAATGTGAATTTAAATGCAAATTGAAAGAATCGTGCTGAAGAAAGGACCGTCTTATGGACAGACAGACAGATATTACCTACTTTATTATACCTAATATGCCTAAGTAATTCATTACTAATTACTGTTAAGAGGTCCCGGCTCTCAATTTATTTGAGACAATAATTTTACTTATTCAATAACATACTTTTATTTTTCATGTTTACTGACACAACTCAGTTTGTTTGTAATTTTTGTAAAGGTGAAAGGGTACCGGCGCTCTCTTCATACAAACGTAGTCGACTGTTTCCTCCCTGGATAATGACACTAGCACAAATATTTTTGTTGCATGAACCAAGGATTTTTTCATTTTCTAATTATCATAGAAATTAAGGTTTTAAAAACAATAAAACAAACAAAATATAGGGGTATGGTCATGGCAGTTATAAGATTTATGCAACAAAAATATTTGCCCTAGTGTTATTATCTAGGGAAAAACCCCCGGTACCCTTTCATCTTAAACGATATCTATAATAATCTGTTACCTGTTTTTTCGAATTAATATTTTTGTATAAATTGTTCTTATCTTATGAGCCCATGATGTCCCACTGCTGGGCAAAGGCCACCCCAACCTCCTTCCACTTATCACGGTCCTGTGCTATGAAAAACCATTCTTACATAAAGGAGTCTAACTCATCCTGCCACCGTCTTTTGGGCCTATCTAGGAAGCGTCTGCAGAAAGGACAGTTCCAGCAAGATGCCAATTTAGCCCGGGGTTCATTTAACATACAGCAGTTGTAGTCGGCCTAGTACCATTTTAATCGTGTGGATAAAAAACATAGTTTAAATTGTTACCTAATATTAACCTTTTGAGACGTTGTTGACTAACGTAAACATTTTACTGCCTTTGTTTTTGGGATAAAGGAACGGATTTGAACTACTAATTTTATTAAACCACAAATACCAGCTTAGGTTGGCATCTGTGGTATGCTTTAATTAAAAAAAAACTGGCGTTCAAAAGGTCATTTAATTTAAACATCATGTCTGTCCCTATGTATGCTTAAATCTTTAAAACTACGCAACGAATTTTGATGCGCTTTTTTTAATAGATAGAGTGATTCAAGAAGAAGGTTTATATGTATAATATTTGCATAATATACTCGTGCGAAGCCGGAGCGGATCGCTAGTGTAAAATAAAACAATTATTGAGAAATTTTCAAGTTTATTTCAAGGATGACTAGATTAAAATATAACCCTATTTGGAATTAACAATAGTCTACAGCTAAATACAGGTTTAATTTTAGATAATTTGACAATATAATACTTAGTTAATTACAGTTTAATCGAGATCAACTTGATTACATCCATACCTCTAACATAAATATAGCGCTTTGGGACCGCAGTGCAGTAATAACTTTAAAAAAAATACGATTTCACCTACTGAAATGGCTTATAAGCATGCTACAATTAAAAACTGCGAAAATTTAATTAATTTCACCTATATAAAACACATTTTCAGGGATCGTACTTAAAGTCCCATTCAATGATTAACAAGATCTTTATTTAGAGTTTCTCAAAAGTGCTGAGATGGAATTGTAGGCGAGATCTTTACCGACATTTTGGTGTAACTTTCAGCCTAAAATACCCTATAGTTTTTAAGCTATCCTAAAATTAAGAATTGAAACTAGTCTAGCTTTGAAATGACAAGGAATTTTCGTCTCAAGTTACCACAAAATATCTGTAAAGATTTCACCTACAATTCCATCTCAGCACTTTATAGAAAAACTAAACACATTCGTTACAATCAACAATGTTAGTTTAGTTGTAAGCGACGGGAATTTCTTGCGCGTTGCGTTAGGCAGCATAAGCAGCCTTAACAAAGTGTCCTGTAAAGTGACTCCTAGGTGTAATGAAGTGTGTGAACAGCTGTGTCTTGTTTATCGAGGGTGATAGACATTCCATTGATGTTCCAATACTCCAGCAAACTCTATTGAATTGAAAGTAGGGTTTGATTAAACTCACGCCATGTCGACTTTGAACGCTAACACAACACAATATTAAGTAAGGTACACACGATACACGCTTATTTTATTATAATAAATATTAAAATATGTATTTTTGTTAATTTTACAAAGTTTCATTTTATTTACAGGTAGTTATTACGCAAGCTTGGGCCACAGTTGAAATTGGGCTCTCCAATTCAAAATTATTTTAAACATTCGATCTCAAGAAGTTTGGCTTGGCTGGTTGGCTCTTACTATCTTGGGATAGAATATTAAAAGAAAATTGGTACAGTCTAAGGCCATAAGTACAGTAGCACCTAAAGTATCCAGCTCTGCGGATCATGCTTATATGTATTGGGGTCAGCGTCCTAGATAGGCCTTAATTATTGAAGATTTATCCAACAATGTTGTGAGATAGCGACTGGACTTCTGACCGCGAGTACCTATGAACCTATGAACCGTACCTATGAAGTATCTATAATATCTATTTTGAAATTAAAAATACTTCCTTAAAGAGAACATAAGTATTTTAAACGAATATAAATGTAGGTAGTTTGCTCGCTTGAAGTCGTAATTTATGATGCTGTATGTAACTCGTGGTACACGGGTAAGCCATGACGCCGGGTCATCTACTTCTTGAAGCAGGAGATGGGATTGAAGTAGCACTGGCGGAAGCGGACCTGCCGCTTGTCTGCACGCCATTGCCGCGCGATGCGCCCGTCGATGTTCCGCAGGCCCCACCCGCGGGGCTCCGCTGGTGGCCAAGAGCGAGTACCACGAACCATCCTAAAAATGTAAAGAGCTTACAACAGAGTAATTGTAGGGACTATTATATCAACCGGAACACGCTAGAACTGAAAAATATACCTAAACTTATCTATATACAATGTCTCTACAGACTACCTACACGGAAAAAAAAGGTTTCTTAAAGCAAGAAATAATTCTCTCTTTACAGACGCTAGAGAATTAATTTCCTGGTTTTATTAAAAAGATCTTAAAATGATGAGCAGTATTCTTAATTTAAAAGTGTCAAGAAATTTACTAAGTACAAGAAATTATGCTCTAGCGTCTAAAGGCAGAGGAAATTAAAGTATAATAAAACATTATACTTATTCATATTAAAGCAAAGCCTTGGTTAGACTAACTTCATATAGCTTCACTGTGGGGATAAAACTAATAAGTTATTTTGCCAACGTCTTTAACAATGTAGGTACAGTCGGCTGCATACTTGGAGACACACCGTAAAGCTCTAAAACGGCTGTTATAAGAATGTTTTCAACACTAGCAAGATTCTAGGCACCTGCTTTAGTTGAAGTTTAAAGTCTTCTAACTCATCAATTAATTACAATTAATCAAACAAAAATTATTAGAATTAAAACATGCCAATAATAGTAATTTTAGAACTCTACTGGGGGCTGCAATTATGCAGCCGATCGTACCTACACCTCTCTACGTGTACTAACATTTCTTAATTGTCTTGGTCTGTCCAATCAATTAAATCAATCAAGGAGCCCACCTAACTAGTGTGTAAATCTAGGAATTGCGGGTTACTGTTGCTATCAGTAACGTTAGACGTAGACATACCATAGAAATACTACTCTATAACAATTGTAAATCCTAAACACTGGTATTACAAAGTTCCTTACTGCGTCACAGATATTTCTAATTCAAAGGATTTCAGCATGGCCACCACACGAAAGCCCAACTCCGATTTGCGGAGATTACATCCCCTGTTATGAGATGTGCGTGACAGCTTAGAATTTCTGTTATGTGGCAACAAAACAGGCAAATCGTTGATGAAAGCCTATAGTTGGCCTTTCATACACAGACGAAATAGGCCAAAGTGAACAGCGGTGTTGAAAAGCTAGTGGTTCAAATCCTGACCGGGCTAATTGACATCGCTCATACGGTGAAGAAAAACATCGCGATGAAACACCCGTCTTAGATAGCTCCAAACTTATGGACAAGTTTTTTTCTGGACACGGTCGACTAAGCTTAGACAGTAGTATAGATGTTAGACAAGCCTACTCAAAAAGGACCCAACGAAAAGTTGCGAAAAACAGCCTGTATACAAGTACAAGGCCTAAAGATAGGTAGGTAATTTGCTAGTGTAGTAGAAATTTAATCTCAAAAGAGGCATCTGGAAACTGCAACTCTATAAAGGTAAAGTTACCTGTTTGTAAAGGAAAATAAAGTGTTATTTGATGTGGGTATCAATCAGCTAGATATTTATGTTGTAGCCAATAATAAGGGCAAAAGCCTGTAATGGATTACGTTAACATCCCCGTAATAACATTACGGTATAACCTTGCGTCGAAAACTGCGTGTTTTGTATACTTATATGGTTATTTTTACGTGTAGGTAATTGTAGGCATCTATTAGCCGTATATTATCTGTGGTCCAGCCCGATAAAAGTTCGAAAATGTGAAAATTTTAATCAAAATATGGGTAGTATTAAGATTCTTAATACACGTTTATTTTATATATAAAACATTTGTAATGAAGTCGGTTAAAAATACGAGAGTGATATAACATTATTTATGATAATTTTAAGGTCGCTGCATACGTAACGGGATAAAACCTTGGACGGGACGGAGACGGGACGTGCACCGTTCATAAAGTGTTCGTGTTTTTTAAACATAGGTAACGTGATTTTTGTCGTGCCGGACGGGACGTGACAATTTCTTTCCGTCCGGCACGAGAAAAATCCCGTTACGTATGCAGCGGCCTTTTAACGTCTGTCAATTATGTGAATAATTACTTATTATGCAATTAAAAGTTCTTCGATTTAAGAGTAGGTTAGTAAATCAAGACTTATTTAACGTCGTACACGCGGCGCGGTGTTGTGAGGTTTCCGCTTAGCACTGTAAGTTCAAATTGCATCTCAGAAACGAAGCAAACTTAATTGGCAACGTTTCGTTATTGAATTAATGGCCTCCAAGACAAGGATCCCATTACATAATTATATTTAACTAGCTATTTATTTTAAGACGTTTTCCAAGATATTCCACACCTAAGGTTTTATTGATCTTTCATTCATTTTCTTACGTAAAAACATGTAAAAAAAAATGGCAGATCTTCCTTCAGCTAATCAGTCAATAAGTGGTTATTTAAGTACTAAGAATTGACTTTATGACGAAAGCGATTTTTCCTTTTTTAATTTACTTAAAACTCGTATTTATTTTCTCTTATACCTACCTTTATTTTTATTTCCTTCATTCCAAACTTCAGTCTATGAAGTAAGAAGTTAATTTTAACCCCGTGCCGGAATCTTGTTTCCATTTTGTGGGCTAACAAAGCCCGTACGTAAGGACCAGTTATCTACAAACAAGCAGGCTAATCACAAAGTAACGTAAGACCTGGTTGTCCACTATAGTCCACTAATTACCTACAATGCTCAAGTTGCTAGTTGCAACTACAGTTCGCATTTACAGTGCTTTGCTCTGCTTATTTCCTTTGTAAAAATTTTAGTCTAGCGTACTTAAGGGAAAAAGAAAAAGTAATTTGTATTTTGCGCGAATTGTCATCAGGTTTCTAAACAAATGTTTTATTCTATTCTTGTCGTAACCCATATATGCACAGAAATATTTGTGTTTGCCATTTGCGTGAATTTTGGATATGTTGAACTATATGAAGTCTAAAATAAGGTAACATGAAAAAAAATGCGGTCTCGTAGCGGAAAATACGTTTTTTTGAGTGGGTCGTAAGCGATCCCCTTGGGTAAATATGGTCTTAGAAATATTTGTACGCTATGGAATGATGACCTTTCAGCAAAATTTGTATTATTTTTATCACGATAATGTCAAAAAATAACTACTTTACAAGTTTTTTCATTCTGGAGTTAATGGAAATGTCTAATTTCCGATAGGCCCAATTTTTTTTCCAATTTTCTCGCTAGTATTTACCTATTTCAATCCAATTATACCTAAATGTTTTTCTGATTCTGGTTCGCGAGTCTAATTATTAATATTTGGTCATATTATTAACTTCAAAGTAAATCTTAATCATAATAATATTACGAAAATTAACCAAGAATCATGCCGATTTACCTGTCTTCCGCCTCAAGTTGCATTAGAATTTTGCGAAGCGCTGCCGTGTTTATTCCATCCCAAGGCCCTGACAATTGGTCGCTGTCCGGCCTAACCACCAGCGAGTTTTCTACTGGTTCGTCTTCTTGATCCTGTTAAAAAAAAGTGGCTAGAAATAAGATTATAGACTTCTTGATCTTATTCTAAGAAACATTTTTTTAGGGCCTTAACTGATAAAAGTTTGTGTGCCTTTCTAGCTATAAATTTACTTTGTTTATATCGTGTTATATGTTTCATCGTATGTTATACAAATAAAGTTATCTATTTCTCTGTCTATCCATGTAATAATATCTCTTTATTGCTATCTAATTCATTTAAATTTATAGGTTTTAAGTTGCGGAAATCTTCCAATACATAGGGCTAGGAAGCATAATAAAAAGAAAGGTGGAAAGGTGGCATGGTAATCTGGAAAACCGTGATATATGTGCCGACCAAGAATAATGTGGAAAGTTCGGATCTTATTAAAGGGATACGAGTTGGAAAAGTCTTTGTAAGTATTATTAGACCGTGTAATATCTACGTGTACCTACAAATCACTTACAAAAAAATACGGTACGTTCACATTTAATTTTGTTTTGCATTGCATTTGTATTATACTAGCTTTTGCCCGCGACTTCGTCTGCGTAGAAGTCGAAAATGGACTAAGGAATCCCGTTGTCCTATACAAACTTTGCACCCCTTTTTCACCCCCTAAGGGGTAGAATTTCGGAAAATCCTTTCTTATCGGATGCCCACGTCACACAAAGAACACACCCTCCAAGTTTCAGGTTTCTAAGATCAGCGGTTTAGGCTGTGCGTTGATCCGTCAGTCAGTCAGTCATTCAAGACAAAGAATTTTATATTATAGATTTCATTTTTGTGTTAGAATTTTGGCAAATTCAATGCGTTTAAAGTACGGTTAAAACAATAAAAACTGCGGTGCTGAAATATCGACAAAAAAGTAAATGTCCCCGTGGGTTTAAGTTACCATAAAAACTTTTAAAGGTATTCAGCTTTTGATTTTTAACAGACAATTAAACCTACAAGAACTTTAGTTTAATCAAAATTGTTCGGAATTACTCTCTTCCAAAACCAGAGAGAAATTAGGACATTGTAACATGGAAATATAACAATAATAATCTTTCTCCATATATTGAATTATCGCTTTCATGTCATTTCACGTCGTTTTGTCTCATAGTACAGTTGCAAGAAAGATAGTTTTACTAAGAGAAGGTTCGACACATTACGAGGGTAAAGCGTAATGTCGACTTAAATGTACAGAGGAATATGTGTAGTCACACAATGCAAAAATTCTCACCGGTTTAGTAACGGACTTTAACTTCCAGAAGTACTTCTAAAATTTATATAATGAAAATTAATAATTGGTCAGGGATCTCTCAAAGCTATAATTATTGCATAAAACAGACGATTACGTGACGTCGAAAGTTCACGTCTAATTTTAAAAGGGTGTTTTAACGTCTTATGTAACTTTACATAAGATGTTCGTTGCTAAAATGAGCCTTCAGCCATGTTCTAAACGCCTTTGTGGTACTTAAGTGTGGGACATTTGTTTCATTTATAATTGAGGTTCATAATTATCAAACCGACTTTTAGTATACTTATGTTTTAGTATATTTAGTGCAGTTCTATTTGTTTTAACTATACAAAACTTAGAAGCATAGACTTTAGTATTGTATACTAATTAAGTCTCTTCTTCTTCTTCGTATCGATAGCACAAACCAAAAGGGGAATTGACGAAGTAGGGCAGATCCGCCCGCTCCAGTGTACTGCTCCAGGTCTATGGCGTTGTTATTAACTGACATCAGGTCAGCCAATGTACAGTTTCTACAGCTATAGGGCTGGAGGGGCAGTTCAAGAGGTGGAGTATAGTTTGCTCGGGGAGCCCCGCAGTCGCACTGAACCCGGCATGGATCGATCATGCCCCATCTTCCGAGGTTCACCTTGCAGCGACCAAGCTGAGACCTTAGTCTGTTAAGTGTCTTCCACACTACGGTGACTATTCCCGCTGGTCATAACTTGCCTTGAACTAATTAAATTATGGTCCTCAAGTAAATTTGTACATTTGCTCTTAAAGTAGTGTCGGTTGCCGTGAAATCTCCTTCTCTTAATTTGGGGTCAGCGCAGTACGTCTTGTTCTGTCATTCTTTTTTATTAGCCGTCATATCGTCTTTCACATCCATCTCTTTCATATCTTCTCTCACATCCATCTTTATTAGGTCGTTGTCTTTTTCTCCATATATTCATTACTCTTCTAGTCACATGCGTCGATTGCCGTGAAATAGGTCAGATAGTAAAACGATATTTTCTAGCGCATTTAATAAAGTCATATTTTCATACAAATTGCACTTTATGTAACTTATCAACCGTGCGATTTGTTGATGTTCAACTTATCAAACTAAAACCACTAAACGGTCTGATACACTACTAATTCATTGTAGATACGCAACATTAATTCAAATTAATTAACCAAAAAGAGCTTGAAGTGACAGTTAATGAGGTAAAATTACCTATTGCTTTATTTCTAACAGGAACTCTGAAACACATTTACATTTGATGGTGATAGATGGGTTTTTGTGCATGGAGGATTTGGTTCTAAAAACAAAACATCAGAACTTGGTATTTTGAGCATGTAAATGTTGAGACCGAATATCTCTAGGGAGTAGATCTACTTATGAGTTCATACTTTTGGATTTAAAGGCGTAGATTTAGTTTTTACGAAATTGTTTGCGTTTGGTGCCAAAGAATGCGGTTGTTTCCAGGGGTAACGACAATATATGAAATATGTTGAAAAAGGTAGCTACACTGAAAAAACTAATTAACAAAAACAGTCGAGTTATTATGAAAATACCTAAACTTTGATAACACTCAACCAAAGAATGATTACATGCAAGCCAGCTGGTTCAGCTTCCTCGTATAAAACGAGTTTTGTTAGTTGAATTATGCTACGTCTTACAAAATTTTATGTTATTAGTTATTAATATTGATTTCGACAATTAATAACACAACTAATTAAACTAACTCTTGATAAATAATAACACGACAGTTTGTATTACGAGCAACCAAACTTTGTTACATAATTGTTATGTTATTACTAGTCTCAGTCAGATAATTATTTAGCTAAATTAATTTGTTATTACAAACAAATTTTAAATTCTATATTTAACCTGTGTTTTGTTATTTGAATCGGAATTACACAAATTTTGCTGTGTATAACGAAACGTTTTGTTACTCGAACTCGCCCGCGTTGCGCTTCGCCCAACCGCCAACGAACAAGTTCATTCCTGTTCTGTATTTTCTTCGCTTTGCTACATTTGTTCGCAAATTCAGAACAAAATTCGGAAAAAAATAAATATTACCTACTTCCTCGCGTGTGTTTTATGTTTTTATTAAGTGATAAAGTACATAAATTAGGCATGGAGGCTATGGAGACAGATGCAGCTGCAAATATGACTATCGCGGATTACCTTAAATCTTGGGGTCTGGAGTTTTACATTGAAAAGTTTATCGGTGAGTAGTTTACCAATGTTATAACTACATAATTAATGAACTACTTAATTGATATTGTAAGCACCAGCAGCTTTGTAAGAACATTGCATACATGTGCCAGCAACATGAAGTCTGGCTGGAGTACGGAGCACGCGGCGCCAATTGAAATAGACAGGTAGGTACCTTTTCCGCAGTGTTATGCTGTTGGATTTGAAAGTCGCAGGTGCTTCAAAAAGATCAAGCTCCAGTTCTACTTGACCCGTGAACTTTCTTTTTTTTTTTTTACTTGAAACTCGTGCTAGTACTAAAACTTTCAATCCACTTTAAAATCAGCCCAGTAGTTTTTGCGTGATACTCGCACAAACAGGTACAAACAGACAGACAGACTAAAAATCACGTAGAAACATATCTTCAACTTACAGTACCTACCTACCCCTACAGACACAGCTTTTTTACATTTTTATAATACCTAGTAGAATATTGATTTACCTACTATAGATTTCCTTTATTGTTTTAGAACACTCAATTGACCTGGAAACGCTTCAGATGTTGTCAGATGCTGACCTAAGAGAACTAGTGCCAGTAATAGGACATCGTGCAAAACTTGCAACTCAAATTAAATTATTAAACCAAATAATGTCAAATGCATTTACAACGCAACAGTCAAGTGCAAATCAAGTAAGTATAATTTTAATTACATATACCTTCTTTTATATTTATTTTCTATATTACATGTTTAAGGTAAGTAGGTATAGGTACTTAGTTATTTTAATATGTATGAATGGAATTCATGGTTGGAAGTAAGTTTCACGACCTCTGTGGTGCAGTGGGCGAAAACCTGCCTACAACGCAGAAGATTATGAATTCGAAACCCGCCTCTAACAAATAAGTGCTTGTGTTTGTTGTGTACAGATATTTGTTTCTGTTCTGTATAATATAATATTATGTACAAAAGAAAAGTATAAAAGTAATCTATGCATTTTGTGGCCATCGTGACACAAGCTTAGTTGCTTAGCTTGGGGCTAGATGGCGTTGTGTGCAATGTCCTGCAATATTTACTTTTATTTTTTTATTTAGATTTCCATTTTGCTGGTTTTTTATATTGTCTATTTTTTTCAGTTGGATGATACAAGTGTAACTCTGTATGAATACAATGAATACACACTCCAAGGAGAAAGTGACACTGAATTGATGCCTGATCAAGCCGTAACAGACATTTCGTTAATTTCTGCTGCACCTGATAGTGATAGCGCTCCAGAAAAAAATTATGAGCCTAAAACAAATTATGTGAGTTTCTTACAATTATTATAATATTATAAGTTAGATAGATAGATAGAACTTTTTATTGTACAGTCAGCTGCAATAGTGGAGACCCACCGTAGAATTCTAAAATTGCAAGTAATAGAAAGTTCTGCAAGTCCTGCTTAAGATGAAGTACTTTAAACTTTAATAATAGCTTATTATTAAAACTTTAATAATAACTAATACAATAGCTATTTTAGAATTCTACGTTGGGTCTACACTTTTGAAGCAGTACTGTACATACATATCATATAATTGTTTAGTGTGATGTAAAAAAAATTGGGCAAGGGTGGTTGTTGTTCATACAATACTAGTGTATATTTATTTAATTGGTAGAAAACACTTAATGTACATTTTTTCTATTTTAGGAGGTGTATAAATTATTAAATTCATGCAATGAAGGCAAAGGCCTTTTACTACAATATGAAGAAAAAGGCCTACTTAATAATTCAGCACGTAGGAGATTATGCCATGTTATAATAGACAGTGAGCTAAAAAATAATCCTGAGAAAAAAATTCCAAGTAGTAGATTTTATCAATTTGCGTATGAAATAAGCAAAATATTCAAGCAAGAGAGTTCTTCTGTGTATTTTATTCCATTTGCCAGCTTCAGCCCACTACAAAAAGTTTCTGCCAAAGGAAAACTTCTTGACCATTACAGACAACGCCGTAGAGACTTTATTAAGTCAGGCATTATAAAAATAAAAGAAAAAAGATGTTCAACATCTTCAGCGTCAGAGTCATCACTTCCTTCAACTTCACTTAGGGCACACGACGCCATCAGCCAACTAGAAGACACTTTTGAAGCTGATATTGAAGATAAACTAACATGGCTTCAAAACAACTGTGACCCTTGGACCACTGTAGAATTGTACTGGCAAGTCACTACAAAAAAAAGATTAAACGATCTGGCATGTAAAGATATAACAATTGATGAATATTTTTCTAAGTATAAGGCTGTAAATCAAGCAGGTGGAATATATTTGGTAGGTAGCTAAACTTTTTTAATTACTTTCAGATTTTTAATGTTTTGGGTGAAACCAAAATTTTATACAGGTAAATAATATATAAATCAAACCCTATGTTTTAACTGTATAAAATTTTGGTTGGTGGAGAATTTTTATAGAATAGGTTACAAAATTTTCACCAAATGTAAAATCGAATGAGCCATCAAATAGAAAGATTAATAATTAATTTGTCTTGCAGATATTAAAAGATTTTAAAGTGATGTACCCACTGTCTGGCCACTTTGATGATAATTGGTTATTAATAAGGCCCAAACTCATTGACTTGGCAAAGAAAAAGGGGTTAGCAAGCAACATTGATGGTAAGTGTACCTTCTCTATTATGTCGATAAGTTAACAGATGTTTCAACTATTTCAACGAATTTGCAAACAAAATACCCACTGTTATTTTATAAATAAAAATATATAAATTGCAGAATATAATGAAGAAGAGGGACAAGATATTGTTGCCCTGACCAGTCTGCCATTTTTGATGAATACTTCAAATGTTACATCAACAAAGAAACATTCCAAAAAACAATGGCGACCTTCAAAACAAGAAGTGCTAGAAGGATTCATTACTTATGTTAAAAGTCCAGCTGAGATAGCGGAAACTATAACTAGGAGAAGAACTAAACTAATGAGCATGAACCTTCAACTGCAGCCGTTAGTTATGATAGTTGGGCCGTCCAAAAATAGCATCACCGCAAGATATGTTATTATTAATAATGTTCAATACGAAATGCCATCAATAACAAAAGCTGTGGATGCTTGTTTAAAGGTAATATTTGTCCTTAATGCCGAGTATCCCAAGGAGTCTTGCCATGTATGGCAATTTATTCAGAAAGCAATTTTCAAAATAAACACAAAATATGATAAAAGTTATACCACAGTTAATACTCTAATGAGTGATCTCGGCATTAAGGATAACTAATCGAACATGGTGCTTTGTTTTTTATGCCACAAAAATTGTGGTACTGTTGCAAATGTTTTCAAACACTTTACCTTGATGCATGGGGGACATAATTTTACCGAGTATCACTGTATAAATGATGGTTGTTCTCGTACGTTTCGTTTAAAAAACAGTTATGGGAAACATTTGCACAGTCATCATTATATTCCTGAACAACCCAATATTAGTAATGCTACTAATGCTATTGTAGAAAGTTCTGTAATTAGTCCAGATATTCCAGTTCCAGGACCTTCAAAAAAAACGGTCCACTCCAATACTCAAGCGACATTAGAAACAAATAATTATTCTTTAGTTCATTTTGTATCTTCACTCTACGCAAATCCTTTGATGCCAAGAAAGATAGTTCAAGATGTAGTTGAAGGTTTACATAAATACATGTGTAGTAGTTTAAGTTCTAACATTGAGAGTGTATTCTCAGAATTTGTCGAAATGACCGAACAAGATAAAAATGTAGATAATTTTAAAGAAAAACTTTTATCTGTTGTAAAGTCTCCAATTAAGGATCTTGAAACTGAATTCAAAAGACTGAAGTATTTAGAGACATTGGGAACTTTCATACCACCAAAAGAAGTTGTAATTGGTCAAAGAATATGTAATGTAAAGGAGAGTGGTATTATAAAATCTAAATTGGTAAAATGTACTGAGCAATTTGTCCCTCTTCGATTAGTTTTGCAAAAATTTTTCTCACTTGATGCCGTTATGATGGAAACACTAGATTATATGAATAATTTAAATGAAACATATTTACAAAATTTTATACAAGGAAGTTTTTGGATTAATGCAGTCAAACAAAATGATGATTCAAAATTAATATTTCCTTTGTTTTTGTATTTTGACGATTATGAAACTGGAAATGTCCTTGGCAGCCATTCTGGAACACACAAACTAGGAGCCGTCTATGTTTCCGTCGCTTGTTTACCGCCGGACCGAACATCTTCTCTCAATAACATATTTTTAGCATTGTTGTTTCATTCATCCGACAGGACTAATTTTGGAAATAATGTGATTTTTCAACCTTTAATTCAAGAACTAAATTTTTTATCAGAAACGGGAGTTCACATAGATACACCGGCATATCAAGGGAAACTTTATTTTAGGTTAGGCCTAATTATTGGAGATAATCTTGGGATACACTCCATTACTGGTTTTAATGAATCATTTTCAAGTAACTACCCATGTCGGATATGCAATGTTCCAAAGGAAACCTTAAAAAAACAGCTATTTGAAGAGAAACATTTGCTACGAAATAATGATAATTATAACGCTCAGCTACAGCTTAATAATCCAGTAAATACGGGTGTGAAAGAAAGTTGTGTTTGGCTCTCTGTTAAAGGCTTTAGTCTTTTCGACCAAGTAGGCGTAGACATCATGCATGATATACTCGAAGGAGTGGCTAAATATATCATGTGTTTTCTTCTAATAAAGTATACTAGAGATTTAAAATATTTTTCACTTCAAATTTTAAATGACAGAATTGATCAATTTGATTTCGGACCAGATAGCTCAAGTAAACCCTGTCAATTGAGTGAACAACATGTACTTAAGAATAATATAAGATTATCAGCTTCAGAAATGTTGACGTTTGTTAGATATTTTAATTTGCTTGTTGGTGATTATGTCCCAACTGATGATGCTTACTGGACACTCTATTTATCTTTGAAACAAATAGTTAATTTGTTAATGTGTGCTGCAATTACTAAAGAGCAATGCAGCTTGTTGCAGTTTTTAATAGCTGAACTCAATGAACTTTATGTAAAACTTTCCAATGAAAATCTCAAACCGAAATTTCATTTTCTTACCCACTACCATTCTATGATGCTAAAATTTGGCCCACTTGTAAATTGCTGGAGTATGCGGTTTGAGGCTAAGCATAGACTGTCAAAAATGTCAGCTCGGTCATCGTTTAATCGACGCAATCTCACTTTAACTCTTGCTACAAAACATCAACTACAGCTAAATGATATATTTGTAAAAGGTTCATTGAGTTCTTCGTATTCTATTGGCGTAACAAAACGAACTTCAAAGCAAGTTCGTAGTGTTGTAATAAGTAATTTGAATCTGGATCCTGCATTATCTTTGGTTCTTATTTCATGGGTAAAAGTAAAAGGCACTGTTTACAGACCCGGAACTATTCTTGTCCACGATGTAAGTGGAGATTGTAATGATTTTGATGTTAGTTTTATGACTATTAGTAAAGTTTTTGTGTATAACGAAAACAAATTTATTTTCGAATGCACACTGCTATCGACGGTAGATTTTGATTATCATTTAAATTGTTTTCAAGTAGAATATTCAGAAGTAAAAAAAACAATATATGCTTTTCATGATTCTTTATTATCACATGTACCCAATCACTTAAATATTGCTCGTAATGGTAAGATGTATGTAACACAAAGAGTTCCATTGTAATACAATTGTTTTACCTTTTTTAATAAAAGTGTTTTCTTAAATCTATTCGTTTTTATTAATACTTTTCTACTTAGTTTGTAATCATAATTTTGGTAGGTTAGGTACTGACTGACTGATAGTTTAATTAGAATTTGTGGGTATGAATTTTATTTTGTGACTAACACGAGTAATAATGATTATAAAAACTGTTTACGTGTTTACTGTTTAAGTGGCATATTTGTTGTTATTTTATAAAAGTCGTTGCTTTTTCTTCTTGTCACCATACTGTTATGTTACCAAGCTAAGTTCATTTCGTTTTGGCAAGAAATATATTTATTATTTTACTTATTATTGTTTTGTGATTGAACTGTGTATGAATTGGCTTTTATTTTACATTTACTTATTATTTACTTACTTACTTACAAAAACACGACAATCACAAAACAATAATAAGTAAAATAAATATAATAATTATTGCCAAAACGAAACGAACTTAGCTATAACATAACAGTATGGTGACATGAAACAAAACAGATTAGTTACTAGTAGCAGAATAGTTTAGTTACTAGTAGCAGAATAGTTTAGGTACTAGTAGCAAAATAGGTTAGGTACTAGTAGCAAAATAGGTTAGGTACTAGTAGCAAAATAGTTTAGGTACTAGTAGCAAAATAGTTTAGGTACTAGTAGCAAAATAGGTTAGGTACTAGTAGCAAAATAGGTTAGGTACTAGTAGCAAAATAGTTTAGGTACTAGTAGCAAAATAGGTTAGGTACTAGTAGCAAAATAGGTTAGGTACTAGTAGCAAAATAATTTAGGTATTGGTAGCAAATTAAGTTAGGTACTAGTAGCAAAATAGGTAAGGTACTAGTAGCAAAATAGGTTAGGAACTAGTAGCAAAATATTTTAGGTACTAGTACCAAAATAGTTTAGTAACTTCAAAATTGATTATGTTACGAATAACAGCATATTCATGTCGTACGTTAACAATTAATTGGTAATGAATTACAAAAAAAGATAAGATAATAATAAGCAAAATATTGTTTGATAGCAACAAAACTATTCACTAAAATTAACCGCAAAGCTTTTGCAGTAAGCAATCAAAGCTTTAATTACACATAATCAAACTAATAATTATACTCAAACAAATGGTTTTGTTAAAAGGTACAGAAATGTTTGGTTGGTAATTATTAAAGTAGTTTTATTAATACTGTAACAAAACCTGGTTTGGTTAGTTTGACAGTAGTTATGTTGTCACTATTTTTAGATAACTAGTAACCTAACTTTTAGTTATCTATGACAAAAGAGTTTTTTCAGTGTAATAGGTTACGAGGTGGATATTATTGTGCCGCCACACAATATGCATTCTATTTTTACCGGAAAAACTTATAACATAGAACTAAATAATAGCAAGAAAGATGACGCTATCGTCTGTTTTCGAGCGACAATTCAAATTAATGAAAAAAAACCCAATACTTTTTGAAAATTAACAATTGTTAAAGGTTTTTCATGAAAATTTGCGGCTTTTAAAACTAAAACTACGATGAGTTATCCAATTTTCGGGTGACGTTACAATAATTTATAATTAATTATTATGTCAAAGGTATAAACCGTGATCCCCTGTCTTGAGCTCTTTGTTTATTATTTGTTGATAAAAGCTAGTGGAATTACACTTGATCCACATATGCCACGTACGCCGAACTGAACTCATAAGTCTCCAATTTTCGTATCTATACTAATATTATAAAGCTGAAGAGTTTGTATGTTTGTTTGAATGCCCTAATCTCAGGAACTGGTTCGAACTGAAAATTTATTTTTGTGTTGGATAGTCCATTCATAGAGGAAAGCTTTAGATTCACACAATTCGCCTTTTGAGCGTAGACTTCTGATTGATTTGGTTGGGATTCAAATGTTTGTAGTTTGAGTAATTTACTTACCATTCTTGCGCGGACAGAACTGCAGAACCAGTGAGCACATAGGAACGGTCTTAGCTGTGTTGTTGGCTTTCTTTAAATGTTTGGTGTTTGACCGAGTCATTTACTCACCATAGTAGTCGCAACCCAGACTGTCGTGCAGAACTGCAGAGCCAGGGAGCATATCAGAACGGTCATAGCTGTGTTGTTGGCTTTCCTTAAATGTTTGTTGTTTGACCGAGTAATTTACTCACCATAGTAAATGCGGCCTAGACTGTCGTGCAGAACTGCAAGCCAGGGAGCACATCAGAACTGTCATAGCTGTGTTGTTGGCTTTCTTTAAATGTTTGTTGTTTGACCGAGTAATTTACTCACTATAGTAAGTGCGGCCTAGACAGGCAGAACAGCAGAGCCAGGGAGCACATCAGAACGGTCATAGCTGTGTTGTTGGCGTTCCTTAAATGTTTGTTGTTTGACCGAGTAGTTTACTCACCATAGTAGGCGCGGCCCAGACTGTCGTGCAGAACTGCAGAGCCAGTGAGCACATCAGAACGGTCATAGCTGTGTTGTTTGCTTTCATTTTGATCTCTCGCCTGCGAACAAAATGGTAACAGATGATTTTATGTAATATTTAAACGTTGTTACGAGGGTCCAAGCTGACTATCGACTTTCCGTATGGAAAAACATAACTTTTGTTGATGTTTTTTAAACTTGAAATATTATTCCAAGACATGTTGTCACATTTTGTATCATTCAGAAATATATAAAACTCAAAGTCCGGACTGAGTGACTGAAAATTGAACGTACAGCTTTAACCAATGAAAGGATCGGCCTAAAATTTGCAATCAAGATGGCGCCTCTGCTAAGAAAAACAAAGTCGTGAATAAAATTAAAAACAAATGAACACCACGATAAAGAAATAAGTATTACTGCTTGATGCGTTGTGGCAAGTTTTGGGCGATAAACTGTCTTGACGCCGTTGAAACGAAGAAGAAGAATCTACTTGAAACATGCATTGAACATTGTAAATTTTCGCTTAAATAGGTACGCTGTAACAAAGTTTTCATAAATCCTATGCTAATGTCTAATGATTATATTTGTATCAATTACGAACTTTTTGCAATTACGTTGTCGCAAAGTATCTTTAACTTATTTGCATAATATTTGCAGTAGATAACTTCTTAGGTACTTGGGCTAGGTACTTTTGTATTAATTTGATATATTTGATTAGGTATGAAGGTAAATGTATGTGTGTGTTCAATTACAGTATTAACCTTATTAGGAATATAATTAATGCCTTATTAGGAAGAAATAATTTCTATTAATACCTTAATTTAAATTATTAGGAAAAGAAAGGAAAGGAAGAAAATTGAACGATCTTGAACGATTTGTCCTAATTTTTTCAAAACTACACCTTTTAATCCCACTTAAATTACTATATTTTTTATATCTTGTATCTTTTATAGACCCTTTTAAAGTATGGTCACATATAATATCTACACGATTACAGAGATATTGCTCGATAAGTAAAAGCGATAAACTTTCTATAATTAAAAAAAAAGAACCAACTTTATTTTGTTTTCTTCAAAGATAAAAAATACTACTTGTTTCTAATCTTAATGATAGATTCGAGCATTGTTATTTTATTTGATGGAAAATACTTAGAATCATTTTCTATTTAATAACTGACAAACAAAATAAAGGGCGCACCTAGTTACATTCCATTTCTCACATCACACTTCCGGTTTCAACCTACGCCTCTTCCTACGCGTGGGTGCACATTTTTGCTAATATACAGTTTTTCAGTGCTCGCTCACGTTCCAACAGGGAACAAATTTGAAAAAAAAAATGTTTGTCTGTAAAGGCGGTTTACGGACGATAATTTTACTTGATAACGTCATACGAGTAATAACGAAAACGAGAAAAATTTAGATTTTTTGTTATACTTTATATTTATTTTTACTTTTTTTCCTTTTTTTTCTTTCACATTTTTTTTCATTTATCATTTGTCTTCTATTTGTCATTCGTCACCATAACACAAGCCCAGAAACCGATATTATTTTTATTATTAAATACCTCGTTTCCTAAGTTACCATGACGCGTCTGGTCATATTACCATGACACAATATTACCGTTACACTTTTTTGTGAACGCCCCCTGCATTCACACAAAAGTACGTAAGTTCCACTAATTTATTAGACGTTATCACTACAAAATTGCGAGTTCTTCGTTACTCTTTCCATTGGCATACTGTCACTTTAAATTGCGAGTTCTTCGTTACTATTTCTATTGGCATACTTTGCTAGCAGATAGACAAGAGTTACAGAATTCGGATTTAGGTTCTATAATGTGCACAAGTCGTGTGGGCGATGCCGTAATTGAAATATTATATATAGAAAAAGTTCAAAATTAGCATTTTCATACAATCCCCACGGTAAAAATCTGGCGCAGACAGTCCCTCTGTTGTTTTATTATAACTCTGACCATTTTACTTCGGTGTCAATGTGTCAATTACACAAGACAATTAACGTTATCAAGGCGTGTGTTTAGAGCACCAATAAACAGTAACGGCCCACCTCATAATATGAATAATGTTACGTACAATTCAAGGTACTCTACGCTTTCATGACTAGAAATTAGAATAACAATAAACTATACAAATTCCGGTTAGTTTGAGATAAAAGACAACCTTTTCATTAGATATTTCACATTGTTTATGTAAGAATGGATAACTATGAATCGTTCTACGTAGTTTTGAGGCACATGGCACATTTTATCCTTCTTTTAGATTTAAGTTATATAGAGCTTTTAGATACAAGCTCTAGTAAATCACAAACTTAGTTCAGATCATTCAGAAGATTTTTTGACTTTCTCCCTAGAGGCTGTGTTCAGCTTGCCTTCCATCCCTCATAAAATATGGCTCAATTTGTCACAACAGAAAAAAAATCTTGGAAACTTTTCAATTTCACCACAATCACGGATTGTCGTAATTCTTCAAATGTATCCTACGGTTTCTCGACCCAAAAAAGATGCTCTTATCGGAATTGACATCTTCACTGTCTGTGGAATGAATCTGTAGTTTGTCTACTAGGTCTTGTTTTATATCTTGGAAATTGAACGGAAGATTTTTTGATTTGTTAGAACAAATGCAGGTTTTACGATCGACCGATGACCGTAAAGCACCAGTGTGTTTTATATTGTGGTAATTGCTTACATTTGTTATCAATGCAAAAGATTTTCCTTTTATTTAAAAGGTAAATCTTCTACCTTGAAGTTTGTCTCTTAAAAATTTGTCGAAGATAATGAGGGTATTTATCTGATTACACAACATGAAAAACTAAAAATAATAATAATAAACACAAAATATTATCTGATCTTCTTCGGAGTGATAGCGGAATAACTTCTTCTGCTATCACTCCTAGTACCTGCGGGTTTTAAAGGCCACCTGCCACCTTAATTAAATACTAAATATTTTGTAAAAAATAGGAAAAACAACTTATATGTAAAAACAGATAATTAGATAAATATTTGCTATTTTGTCAATCTGAAAAACAATACATTTGTTTATTTTGTCACTATTAACAAGTTTTAAAAAACCTTTTAGTGGCCCTTGTTAGTTAAGAGGAAAAGGTACCGGGGGCTCTCTCCATACAAACGTAGTAGACTGTTTACTCCCAGGATAATGACACTAGAGCAAATATTTTTGTTGCATAAAACTTATAACTGCCATGACCAATCCAATGACCATGTCCCTATGTATTTTTTTAAAATCTTAATTTCCAAAACATAGGGGCATAGTCATGGCAGTTATAGGTTTTATGGCACAAAAATATTTGCTCTAGTGTCATTATCCAGGGAGGAAACAGTTGACTACGTTTTTATGGATAGGGCGCCGGTACCCTTTCACCTTATTTTATTTTATGAACCACAAAAACAGTGTACCTAATCCAAATCCCAGATGCCCTAGAATATCTTAATTCATATCTTCTATTAAATTCTACCTCAACTCGCTCTTTCAATAGAAAAGGTTAATAGCTAAGTACCTCATACTATAAGAATGTGTATTCTATGACTCAGAGGTTTCACAAAACCGCGAGAATGACGCTCCCTTAGGATTTGGAATTGCCTTGACAATAATTGGATATATGATATGATATTTATCAATATTGAATATCTTCGACGTCACCGCACGCTATTAAGTGAATAAAGTTGGGAGGCGTAAGTAAGTAGCTCTACTTACGAGTAAGTAGTTAATGTGGCATTAATGTGAGTAATAAATAATGATGTGTGGGTAGGTACTATGTAGGTACCTATATGAATCGAATAAAAAAACATATGTGCAGTCGAATTGAGAATTTCCAAAGTCGTATAACAAAAAAAGGTTTAGGTGTATACATATAATAATAATCTATACTTAATATTATAAAGCTGAAGAATTTGTTTGTTTGAACGCGCTCTGGTTCGAATTGAAAAAATATTTTTGTGTGGGATCATTTCATTTCTCGACGAAGGCTATAGGTTACTTTTCATTTTGATAATCCCACGGGATCGGGAGTTATGCTGGTGAAACCGCGGAGCGCAGCTAGTATAATATATTTAGGTACGATACTGCATAAAAAACATGGTACCAATAGCGAGGGGTGAAATTTATTTTTAGGTAAGCCGATAAAACACTAATCTACACCTCAGAATACAGTCTGTATTCTGAGAATTACGCTATTATTATAAAAAGGAAACATTTTTTTGTTTGTTTGTAACGAATAATAACGAAATAATTTACTTGGTATGTGGAGATGTGGAGCTGTATTAACACATAGGCCGCTTTTTATCCCGATATTCCCGAAGAATCGAGAGTTATGCGGGTGAAACCGCGGAGCGCTGCTAGTAGATAATAAATAAATATTCCGAGGTGCATATTAATATCTTCCTGTTATATATCCCTTAGTTTATATCTTTAAAATATAAAAATATATATAAATAAATATTCCGAGGTGCATATTAATATCTTCCTGTTATATATCCCTTACTTATATATATCTTTTTCAGTTATATACATTGTCAAATCAAGTTTCCTTTATTTTCGGTGTTATGTTACTAATTAAGTTATTTTAGGAACGGCAGTAATAATTTTCACTTCATGAGTTACAAACTGCGTAGGTTGAAGACAAAAATATACCCAAGTCAAGTGTTATACAGGTTAAATTTATTATTATTTTTATGTCTCTTATGTGTCCCTTAACACAGGGCTATGGAGCCCCGGACCTTTGGAACGCGTGCGTGGCGCCGAAGCCAACACGTAGATGCCCTACAATAACAAGTTTATTAGCAATGTATGATATGTTTTTTTTTGCAAAATTAACTATTTTGGTTCCCGGCTAGGGACCATTATATATTGCAAAAATCTAATGATGAAGAGTTAATTTTTGTCGATAATCGGGCACACAACTCTTTTCAGCATTTTTCGAGAAATAACAGCCCTGAAGGCCTATTTGACAAAGGCCTTCAGGGCTCCTTTCCTAAAAGATATATATATATAAGCTCTTGATTCAAAGACCCCAAATAAAAGAAGGCCTTCTAGGGACGCGAGTAAAGGTACCTATTTTTTTAAGCATTAATTGGCTTATTTCAACAGCTTCCCTACTGCTCAACCAAATTGCTCTTAATTGAGCTGTTGGACATAGTTTGTATTACTGAACATTTTATGCCCTATAGCTCAACTAATATATTGCTCAACTTATCTGATCAGTGAGTCATCCTGTTTTAAAATCGAACTACCTACAGCTCTACTGCTCTTGAGGTATTGGCCATTAATAATCTACATGCGACCTAATTAATATACTTATTTTTAATTAAATAAATAAATAAAATAAATAAATATTACAGGACATTCCACACATCGCCATCTAGCCCCAAGTTAAGTAACTAGACTTGTGTTATGAGTGCTAGGCAACGGATAAACTACTTATATACTTTTCTTTTGTAAATATATACTTATAATACATAGAAACAACCAGACCACAGACAAATATCTAAGCATAAATACTTGTCTGAGGCGGGAATCGAACCCGCAACCCCGTGTTTGGCAGTCCGGCGTGGTAACCATTGTGCCAATTGGGTCGTCAAATTGACATTGTTATTGTCACTAATAATGCGAAGAGAGTGTAATTATTTAATTGATTACTGCGGAAGTTAAATATATCCGAATGGATTTTTTACCTATAATAAAAACCCAAGATCCATTGTTCTCAAAACTTTTTCATTTTACCCAGACAGGCTTGAAAAGCTTAAATGTAAATAGTACCCATTTACTTACGAACCGTAAAAATAATAGTTCGTATTTTCGAGACCACCATTTCTCTCGACTCGTTGTTTTAGTTCTGCATAAAAATAAAAGTTAAGTTCAATTTTATTTTAACCGCCTATCTTTGTTAGGATACTGTGGGCCTATTACTAGAACAGGCGGTAAAAATGACATCTGTTTCACTGCGTGGTATTTTAGATACCATAAAATGTATTATCTATACTACTAGTAGAATAATCAGGATTTTTTTAAATGATTAGCCAGCCCTAATGAGGAAAGGATACCGGGCGCTCTCTCCATACAAACGTAGTTGACTGTTTCCTACCTGAATAATGACACTAGAGCAAATATTTTGTTGCATGAAACCTATTACTGCCATGACCATGTTCCTATGTATTGTTTTTTTTTGTTTTAAATCTTAATTTCTATGATAATTAGACAGTGAAAAATAAACAAGACATAGGGGCATAGTCGTGGCAGTTATAGGTTTTATGCAACAAAAATATTGGTGCTAGTGTCAATATCCAGGGAGGAAACAGTCGACTACGTTTGTATGGAGATAGCGCCGGTACCCTTTCCTCATTAGGGCTGGCTAATCATTCAAAAATTTCCTGGTTATTCTACTAGTTACTGGTTTTCTTTTAGCATATAAGTAGTTATAAGTTAGAATTTATTTTTGTTTTTGTTGTATGTAATCATTTTGCGTTCTGTTTTTATGGTGCAATAAAGTGTTTATCTATCTATCTATCTATCTAGTAGTATTAGTACTAGTAGAATAATGCGCTTAGTACACTTGTGTAATAAGATACTCGGTTTATTACATAGGGTTGTTGCTAAAAAAGCGGTTGAGAGCTACTTCTGTTTTGATCTAAGATTTTAAAAATTCAAATTATTTTTTGAAAAAAAAAGAGGTAGAAATTGTTTGTATGTCACTTTTATGTTTATTAGAATATAAGCTGATTAAAAAAAAGAATTGAGACTTAGAACAGTCGAAACAGTCGAAATGCTCGAATTACCAAAAATCTGTTTGTTAAGTATAGCCCTCAATCGCTATAAACTGACAGTGAGAGGTTTTGGAAAATGTTAAGTTGTATCTGCCTTGGTCTTAACAATATGATAATTGGATACATCGGGAATTTTGTCTAAAATTCAAAGTACTTAAAGTACGAAAATGCTGGAAAATATGCGGGCCTTTCTTGGACTAACTTTTGAACAACTTTCAAAAGATGCTTTAATGCGAAAGGAGGTTCCTTTCCCGTTACACCTTGTGTGTACGTAGGTACATAGCTATAATTTTTTTCTTTGGACATTTTTATGGAGAATAATTTTGTGAAATAAAGTTTGTTTCATTTGTTGTTTGCCTTTGCCGGGCTCTATTTTACAATTTTTGAATGTACTGTGTGCCATTAATGTAAAATAATGTTTGTTTGTGTTTCCAAGCTTATGGTTTCATAAACATCCTCGTAAAAGTTCATTATAACTGTTATGCGAAGCTTATTTTAGAATATAGAGTAAAAACGTAGGTAGAGTAGGTAATATTGCTTACATGTTTTTTAGATATCCCTTATTTGTAACATTTGAAAAAATGCGGAAAACTGCCTGTCCCGGTGGGATATTAAAAATGCAAAAATATGGACGTCTCAAATGACAGTCGGTAACCCTAAGATACTTCTATTTAATACGTTAAATAAAACATAAAATACCTGTATCGGATATAAGATAGAATAATACAAACACGAAATATACGCATCAGTCGAAAAATATTCCTGTGAGACAATTCACAACTCATTTTTATTCTTTCACTGTATCTATTACTTACCTTACTTGAATTTTTATTATTTATCGTTATTTCTATAGGTACGAGTATAATCGTTCTCAGAATTGGGTAGTTCGATACCTCATCATCAAAGTGACGAATAATAATAGCCTCTACATCTAATCTAGTTGAGTTACACAGTGCCAGCAATTTTAGTCCTTGCTTTTCAGGGCTGTGTAGTGCTTGAGGAATGTATTAGGTGAAATACCTACACACAGATTTATTTATTTATTAATTTATTTATCAGAAAAACTACATCTATCATTACAGGATTCCCCAATGCAATAGTGTAGTTATAACAATTTTAAATTAATTATAACAAATGATCCATAAAGCTACTTTTTTGGATTCACTCTTTCCGCATATGAAAACGTCAATTTGTTCGGCAACTAAATTTAGTGTGTGTAAACCCCGCGTGATTGGTGATTTTTTGACTAGGTTGGTCCTACCACGGGGCACCTCGAATAGTGCCGGTTTTCGTGTATGGCGCCGCTTTAGGTACTGATTCGGAACATATAGTTTGACCGATTCCAGTATGGTGTAATATTTTACCACTCTCTCAGACTAGTCGACCGTGACCAGAGGAAATAACTTGTCAATACGTCAAAGTAAGTTCTATTAAGGACGCATTTACGTGTAAGTGTCAAAATGTTAGCAAAGTATAGCTGGGTTCCGGTTTATCCGTCAAAGTTTTACATAATTTAAAGATATAAAATGAATCAAACATCACTTATCTGTAGAATGTATAAAAATAATTTCAAAATAATATACGTTTAACACAAAAAATAGTTTTCCGTAGCCTCTTTCCGCAAGAACTATGAAAATAGGCCGACTTTCGGTACAATGATCTCAATAACTAAAAGATTTAAAATAATAAAAAATATAATACGATAAAATATAAATATTAATCATTAATTCGTATAGAAAAGATACGACAAAAATATTCACAATTACTCCATTAACCACAAAAATAGATCATCAATCTTCCACCATGTTTTGCTAAACCATGTAAAGCTTATTTTCATAAAGATAAGGTTGACTTTATTTGTCTTTGTCTCAGTTCAATGTATAATGAAACGACCATTTTGAATGAAAAGTCAGTCTAGATACTTCAGACGCGTCAAATTGTAAATGCGTCCTTAAGGCCAGGTGCTAATAAAGCTACCAAAATCGACCTTTGTTTTAAGCAACTCTAAGTAATCAAATACTCTTTTTTTGTTATTTGAATATAAATGGATATTGTAGTTTAATAACCATATTTTTGTTTATTGTGGTTGAAAACATGATATGAACAACTTCGTTCGATAAAAAACAGAACAACAGAGAATTATTAGATCGTTTATCGGGTTTTATTCAAAAATAGTTAACGTTTGTTTCTAAAAATGATAGGTTTTGACCTCTAGGAACTATATTTGTGGATAATAATGCTAAAATGTTTTGCATATCGATCAAATATAACAGTTAGCACGCAGCACGCTACGTCTTTGTGAGAGGGGGCTAAGGTAATGTGAATACCTACACACGGTACTGGAAGAGCGCCTTAAATCCAAGAAATTAAAACATATATCATGTTATGTTCACTCGCTTCTGCGTCGCTGAAAACTATTTTCGCAACTAAGTAATCGAAAAGCAATCACATGTTCCTTAATACGTTTTTAACAAAGGCAAGTACACAATTTCCATCAAACGTTACGTCAAAGGCGCGAGTGCGAAGTTGTTATTAATATGCAGAAGCGATCAAGCAGAACGGATTGGTTGCATAAAGTGAAATACTAATTTCAATATACGTACCTAAGTATGTAATATACACCTATACGTAAATAAATAAATAAATATTCCAGGACATTCCACACATCGCCATTTAGCCCCAAGCTAAGTAACTAGACTTGTGTTATGGATGCTAGACGGATATACTACTTATATACTTTTATTTTGTAAATATACACTTAAAATACACAGTAAAAACCAGACCACAGACAAATATTTAAGCACAAATACATGTCTGAGGCGGGAATCGAACTCGCAACTCTGTGTTTGGCAGTCCGGCATGGTGACTGGGTCGTCATACGTGTACTAATGTGCGAGGTAAAACTTAGCATGATATCTACATTGAATCTTGTATTAAAAAAACCATAGCGTACATTTTATCCTAATATTCCCACAGAGTCGGAATTTATACGGATATAACCGCAGGGAAAAAAACGTAAAATTAATTGCTTTTGCATAACCACATGACCACGAAATACACCAATCAGCGTGCGTCTTTGTCCAATGTCCTTGGCACTGATTGGTTAATTTAGTAGCCATGCCATAAATGTCATTATTATTAGGTTACGTTAACAAGTCAATTAAATTAGTCTGAGTTTTGGCGGGAACGAGTTAACAACATGTCGTGCTGCAGTTTTATTTTCATGAAACTTAGATGTAACCCGAGTTGAATTGTATAATTCTGGTGGAATGTTATTCAATTTAGTTCTGTGAAAGTGCACAAGTGTAGTGAAAGTAAAAATCAGTGTCAAACATGCAGTTTTCTCGTTGCCTCCAAATCTCCTATTAAGGTTATGGTAAACTTGCCACCGCTTTACTATAGCCCCTGACTTGACGGACTATGACGACTTTGACTGTATTGAAACACTTTAGGCCCGATTTATGAAAAATCGGGTCATAATTTGATGCAAAATATAACTTGACACTGGCTAAATGCACACGTGCGAAGCCATAATAAAAGGAAAAAAAAAAAAAAAATTAGTCTAGTAAGTAAATCTTGTTTTATTTTATAATTCGGAATAAAGTTTTTACAATCTTGTCTGTTCAAGTAGGTATCTTAACAGTTTTATTTCACGGACCTGCCCCCCAATTGCCGTAACTTATGACGCATTAGTCGAGTGCACGTCCAGTTGACATGTCACGTGCATGCAAACAATGATCGGTATTGCCGTAAAATCAAGCTACGCGTAACCGTTACTTTAACTGCACGTCTACTTCACCTATGCGCATCCTACGCGTGAAACACTGTTGCCTTACAATTTTTTTGACTTATCTTCCTAGGTGACAATTAATTTGTTATTTATGTCACGTCAAAATTTACGTTCGTAACGTTTAGGTTTGCGTGACGTGTGCGTCTTAATAAATTACGGCAATACGAAATCTATAGTTATGACGCAAAAGCAGTCTAGACGCGCTGCATAAAAATACGGCAATCGGCTTCCTGTTCATTTTTTACTAATACACTCCTAGTGCAACTTTAAAAACTTAATTTAAAAGCTTTAATATCATTACAATTCAAAATTAGCAACTTTTCAAGAAAAATAGTCTACTTTAATAAATTTTAGATTGTCATCGTTTCAAATTCACCTTGTTTATTTGATATCTGACATTAATCGACAAAAGGTTAACGCCCTATAAAGAGATACTTTAACAAGTTTAGCCATGGTTTAACCACTTCGTCCTGAGACTGTAATTTAAGGATCGACAATCGATTTAATTGTCACTTCTTTTTTTAACCGAGTGTAAAATATTTTAACGAAGACATTATAGTCAACAAAGAAGAAGATTGACGCCCTATAAAAAGATACTTTAACAAGTTTAGCCATGGTTTAACCTCTTCGTCCTGAGACTGTAATTTAAGGATCGACGATCGATTTAATTGTCACTTCTTTTTTTAACCGACTGTAAAATATTTCACCGAAGACATTATAGTCATCAAAGAAGAAGATTGAAATGGCTAATTGGTGTAATTTTTAGATTTTCTAAACTAATTCCGGTAAGTATTTTTTAAAATTACGGTGTCTACATGTTCTATTAGTCCAAAAGTGAAAAAAGTAAATATCCCATTCAAAACTAGAAGTTGGAGCAGTTTTGACTGTTTGTTAGTAAATTAGTTTTTTATAAAGAGATTTTTGTACCGAAAATCGAATAAAATTAAAAAAATAGACTGATTATTGTATAAATTATGAACTGGGTCTGGCACGGGTGGAATTAATTTTCTATATACATTTACGGGGTTATCTATATATATATAAAAGAAAGTCGTGTTAGTTACACCATTTATAACTCGGGAACGGCTAAACCGATTTGGCTGAAAATTGGTGGGGAGGTAGCTTACAATCATAAGACGGACATAGGATATTTTTTTCCATATTCCCACGTGATCGGGACTTACGCAGGTGAAACCGCGGGGCACAGCTAGTTGGTAATAATTATACTAGCAAGCCGTTGCGGATTACTTTTGTGCACCTACTTTTGTTCCACGACTTTTGGAAAATCGAACATTTTTTTGAAAATTTTGAGGTTAGGTTTACAGGAAAATCAGCTGATCCTTACATGGAGAGGTAATTAACCTTCAAATTCTACTTATTTTTTAAGTTTTATCTACTGTTTTAGTCTGAACGACCTTTATTTTAAAAATATGCTGTTTTTCGAATTTACACAACCTCTATTTTTCTATTTTTATTTTCGAATTTCGCTGTGGATAGAAGCTGTGGTTTTTGTGAGGGGCATAGGCCGCCGTCTAAGGGACCGAGGGTTTGACTACCGCTCCGGGTCGTTCGTGGTGCAAAGGTTAGCTGCCGCCATACAGAAAGGTAGGTAATGCGGCCAGTATTCTTGGCTCCTTTACACCGGGTGCGGTCAAGGGACATACCGGGGATGTACCGTTTATTTGATTAATGACGATTTAATTACTTTTTTTAACATTTTGTAATTAAATTTTTAGACGAAAATTTTAAAGAATAAAAGTCACTAAAATTTCTCTATTAATAATATAATATGGAAAACAAATGTTGAGATCTAGCAAATACAATATAAACAAACCATACAAAGTGTAAGAGAAATAAAAGATAGTGTCAGTTTTATTTTATTAACCTCTGAAATTCCTGGTTCATGGTTTTATATCTCTATATTTATACTTGTAGATATACATTCATAGTTACTGCTATGAGATCCTTGGTTTGAGAGCGGAAATTGCGTGTTACTTACTTAGAACATTGTGGCAGAGTTCTCTTCAAAACGACAGACTCCTCGTAAAACGTCGGATATTTATCTTGGATTTAATTAACTGTGTAATAAGATGATATTTATTTATTCATCGGTACGATAAAAAACTAGTGTGTAAGGGCATGTTTTTTTAATTGGTTTTATAAAGGCGCAGAATTTTTTAATTGACTTATATGTAAGCGTTAAGCTACGCTTTAAACAGTATTAACAAATAATTGACTTAACTTTTCCACGCAACATGTAATACGCTTTAAAAATAAAATGATTACCTCAACCAGTTTTAAAATATTAATTAACAGGTAGACAAATAATTGATTAAACTTTTTACTCACAATTTATAAAAATGTTTAATTTATAGGGTACTAGCTACGCCCCGCGGTTTCACCCGCGTAATAATTTTCTGCGCAACTTTCTTAATTTTTTATTTCATAAGAACCTTCTCCTGATAATAACAAATACAACAAAATAAGAATTGACCAAATTGGTCCAGGCGTTGTTGAGTTATGCGCTTACCAACACATTTTGCGATTCATTTTTATATTATAGACTAGCTGCGCCCCGCGGTTTCACCCGCGTAATCATTTTCTGCGCAACTTTCTGAATATTTTCTTTCATAAAAACCTTCTCTTGACAATATCAAAGACAACAAAAAAAGAATTGGCCAAATTGGTCCAGGCGTTGTTGAGTTATGCGCTTACCAACACATTTTGCGATTCATTTTTATATTATAGATAGAAAGATGTATTTTTGTGTTCAAATTTCTCGATATATTTTTTTATATATCAGAAATAACGGCGACTAGTTTTAAGGGTGTACTCTCAAGCACAAATATTTAAAGATAAAAAGAATTAATTTGAATCTGATGTGTATCTCTTTAGGTCTCATCAATCCCGATTTACACAAATCTGACTTCGACGCAAATCTCGACTCAAAGTAACGCCTTTAAACTTTATAAAGGCACTTTAAGTTTATATTAGTTAAGTTTCTTACTGTGTTCGATAATGAATTAAATATGCTTCGTATAATGCCGATATAAGGCAGATTGTAAAATAGGTATGTTTTGATATTTCATGCACACTTTATGAATTTTCCTAAATATTATCTGGACGGCTGAATTTCAACCTTTTACCTTTTTATGTTAGTTCTCCGGTTACTTAATTATGATCAAGTTTTACGATATTGTTACATCAAGGGGTAAATGAGAATTAAACAGATTTTTGTGCAGCAATGTTTTATTATTGAAATGTAAGGTTCTTTACAATAATACGTCCTTGCAGCCAATTCATCAATTTACGAATATAAACGTATAACGAGTGAATTACAACATCACACAGACATTGCGCCGTTCTAGTCCAATTCAAATTTTTACAAATCTAAAACCTGCCAGGCATAATCCTACTAATATTATAAATGTGAAAGTTTGTGTGTGCGTGTGTGTTTGTTACTCCTTTACGCAAAAACCACTGGATCGATTGCGATGAAACTCGGTATCTAGATAGCTGGAGACCTGGATTAACACATAGGCTACTTTTTATCCCAATATTCCCACGGGATCGGGACTGAAACGACGCGGGTGAAACCGCGGGGCGCAGCTAGTAGAAAATAAATTGTTCCGGTAGAATAAACTTCATAGTCATTATTTTCCCGGGTCTTAATCTTGTATTTTTTTTGAGTCTCTTTCGTGACCATGACCATTGTAACATAGTCGAAACGTCGAGGTATGAGAAATAAAAATAAGAATACGCGATAAAGACCCGGAAAAATAATTACTATGAATACAAATCGTGTGAGTTTAAAAAGTTTACAATATTCTTTTTTTTGCAGGTTGTTTTAGGTAGATTTCTGTAGTAAAACTTCGTCACGACTTAGCTCCAGCACTACCTTTTTAATAAAGGTCAGGTCTAGGTCGCTAGGTCAGGTTTAGCTACATCTTCGACCGGAGTTCGTGTGCAGAAATAGGTAAGTGTTACAATATATATTTTAAATGAATTAAGCTGACCGTCCACCACCAACTACACTAAGTTACTTCAGCTTAGCTCCCAGTTTTTCACTTTTACATAGCTTAGCTGGCATAATTTGTGGTGGACACACATGTAAGAAAAATTGGCTTAACTATGCAAGCTAAGCTAAACTAACTTAGTTTAGTTGCTTTAGTTTTTGTTAGCTATGTTTAGCTTTAAGTGTTAGAAACAATACTAATAAAACACAGTGTTCCTGTTAATTAACCCCTGACGCAAAAACGACGGGGTGTTATAAGTTTGACGTGTCTCTGTGTGCGTGTGTCTGTCTGTGGCATCGTAGCTCCCGAACGGATGAACCGATTTCGATTAAGTTTGTTTTTGATTAAGTATTTCTGTATTCTTCTCTATAGGAAAATTAAAAAGGTTAATCCTAGTATAATAATAGAGTAGGTTTATAGGTTTTTTGCCCAGTATATTTTTATAACACATTCATGTTTAGCTGATCATTAATGTTTTAAAAAATAACGTTCATAGAAAAACATCACTTACTCAACCCAATGATTTTATAAAAAGAGTAGAATGATTATTGAATGTATTCTTTGTATATTTATAACTACAGCGGGTTTAAACCTTATTTTTTTAAGTTGAGTAAAAAAAAACACAAAATATCAAAATGTGTACTTATTTGGATGTCGACCTTTTTAATAAAGGCTAATAAAGAAATAATATTAGCCATGTTGTTTTTTACAAAAAGAAAACTAAGAAAAAAAGGGACCATACGATTAACAGGTCAAATTGTATTAGTAGAGCCGACAAGACAAGGGTCGAACCAAATGAGAATTTATCTTACACGTTTAAAAAAATAAATTAGATTGCATCTTTTATTCAATTAGATTGATCACGTGGACACGTCTTAAAAGCAACTATGCTTACAATATGGGTACTAGACATAATATAATCAAATCATATACTTTTCTTTTGTAAATACAAAAAACATAGAATAGTAGGTCCACCCGTTCCTGAGAGCATCGATGGTGCCATACGGACAGACAGACGGGCAGATGGACAAGAGAGTGATCTTATAAGGGTTACTTTTTTACCTTGTGTGTTACGGAAAAACGCAGACTAAGAACTATTTGTTAGAACCCACTACCTTCTGTATCGTGACTGGGTGTTTTCTCATCGCTCCACAGAGGTTAAATATTTCAATATCTATACTTCGAGATAAAAAGTAGCCTATAACCTTTCTCGATAAATGGACTATCCAACACAAAAAGAAGTAGTTTCTTAGCGCGTTCAAACAAACAAACTCTTCAACTTTATAATATTAGTATAGAATCTATACTAATGTTATAACGTTGATTAGTATAGAATCTATACTAATGTTATAACGTTGATTAGTATAGATTCTATACTAATGTTATAACGTTGATTAGTATAGATTCTATACTAATGTTATAAAGTTGAAGAGTTTGTTTGTTTGAACGCGCTAAGAAACTACTTCTTTTTGTGTTGAATAGTCCATTTATCGAGGAAGGTTATAGGCTACTTTTTATCTCGATATTCCCACGGAATCGGGAGTTACGTGAGTGAAACCGCGGAGCGCTGCTAGTTTTATATATACGTCAATATTTTCCATTTCATCAGCTTTGATTAGCTTTTTAATTATTTTCTAAAATAATCACAAATATCTTTTAGGTACATACTGTGTTACGTTAACCATTGCAAAGCCCTCTAACTTACAACTTGAATATCTAATACTTTAAAATTGGGCTAAATAAACTGCGTGGGAAGGCAGAAACACAACTTTAATGGAGTCATGGATTCAATTTAAACTTTCTAATTACATAATTCAATTGTCACATTCGGCATACCTTCGTAATGAATATCCAAAATATATTCATACTAGCTGCACCCCGCGGTTTCACCTGCGTAATCATTTTCTGCGCAACTTTCTTAATATTTTCTTTCATAAAAACCTTCTCTTGACAATATCAAAGACAACAAAAAAAGAATTGGCCAAATTGGTCCAGGCATTGTTGAGTTATGCGCTTACCAACACATTTTGCGATTCATTTTTATATTTTGTTAAATTTAAAATCTTTTGTGTCGAATAGAGTACTAACTAGGTATAGTTTTAATTAACGACACGTAGGTAGAGGTCGCGTATTAAATTGGTATTCCTCCGTTACCTCCGTGAATCCATCGTGAATCAGGTTGATGTATTAGGAATTTTATTAGAACTTACTGAACTGTATTATATTGAATTGGTTTCTCCCGAAAATAATTTAGCGTCCACCCAAATGAAATGTTCTACACATTTTTTTCCGATCGTCTTTCGTTTAAGTTTCGATCGTGTTTTGTTTTGGTTCCAACCGGATGTGAGAATAATAGAGTCACAGGAAAAAATCTCCTACGACTCTACTAGTAAGTAGTACCATGTAGTGGTGTCAAGGGAAACTAACTATGTATTATTGTGCAAACACCCGCACTGTAGACGTGGTGTCGTGAGTTCGAGTCTTGCCGCGGTGCAAAGTTTTGATGATGATAATGCTAGCTTCTGTTGTTAAAATAATAAATTTCTCGTAATTTAATAAAAGTTTATCAAACAAAATACTTTATTTTAAATATTTACTTGTACATTCTATTTTTATCAAGATTTTTTTAAAAGTTTCTTTAGTGATGTACCTAAGAATATAAGTATTTTGTATTCAGTTTGTTTTAAAAAAATCTTCACCTATGAAAGAAAAATAAATAATAATAATTGAATCTAATCTTGAGGTTTATTCGGGCGTTAATTGGTTTTTTTTACTTTTGCTTACTTTAATCGTGAATGCCCGGAGTTAGAACACGTGACAAGTGAGTGACAAACGATCCTAATTGAATATAATATACTTGTACTAATATAATAGTCTGAGATTCCGTTGTTATCTTCCATTCTGGTATTAGAAACTTTTTAATATATTTAATTGAAGTAGAGAATACTACCTCTCTTTTCAAAACTTAATACTTACTAGATGATGTATTAAAACAATGTGTTTCAGCAAAGGGGTTTTTAATACGAAATGGGATTGTTCTAGACGTCTAGGCCAATAACTTTTGTTTTACGACTTTTGGAAATTCGAACTTTTTTTCGATAATTCTGAGGGAATTTTTACTTGAAAATTAGCAGTTTCATACAAAAACTTCAAACGAAATGTTCAAATTTCCAAAAGTCGTAGGACAAAAGTTGTTCGCCTTGACGTCTAGAACAACCCCCTTTCGTATTAAAACCCCTTTTGTGAAACACATTGTATACTTGGTATTTGGTTGGTGGTGGGCTAATTTGACATATGTGACAGGAAAAAAGTTTTCTTGTTTCAAGAAATAATTCTCTTCCAATAGACGCTAGAGAACATTTTCTTGTGTTCAGTAAATGTTCTTGAAAACAATAAGCACCATTCTTTATTGTTTTTAAATTAAGAATAAGGGACTGGGTAATAAAGATCACCTGCCACCTCAATAAAAGCTAAATATTTCCTAACATTATAGAAAACTATTCAAAACAGGTCAGATAAATATTTGCTTTATCCTCAATTTTTATGTTTTATTGACTTCTCTCAAACACTTATAAGTTATTTAAATATTTATTATTAAAATATCTAAGCTTTTAAAATAAAATAATGCTCACGATTATACGTATAATATTGTGAATAAACTATTTTGTATAATAAAAACTTTCTTGTCAAATAATGTTGTCCTTTCGGTCGAGTTCAATCAATCATTTCTTTATTCCCACGCCTTTTACATTCTTGAATAGTTTCTCTTGTAAACTGTGTCAAAAGGTATCCTAATATAACTATATTATACAACATACTCGTATGTACGTATAATAGATTAATATAGCTAGTTGATTTGTTGCAAATGGTACATTTAAACAACGGGTCGTTTATCGAATCCCATCAGAAAAAAATGCATTTCTTTGTTGTATTAAATTGTAATTTTCTTGAAAGTAGCACGATTTTCACTAATTTTTTTTGTATATCTTTCTGAAATTCAATTAATTTATATTACACGAGAAAATACACCAAAAAATGCATTTCTGTGTATTATAAATGGGTACTTATGAATGGTTTTAAAACATTTTAAAATATAACGAACTTAGTTATATTTTGTAAGTAGAGAATTTAAAGACCGAAAATGTTACTATTATTATATTTTTAAAATTTCACCGACATTATTTAAAATAAAATGAAAACAATTTTATTATTTCTTATATCCTTAAATTATTGTCTTACTTACCAATCAACAGCCGCGCGAATATCTTGAGGTATGTCAAAGTTCGGGAAGTGTACACTCGCGTATGCTTTGTTGTCACCTGCGAAGGCAGCAAATAAATGAGCACCAGCGGATGTAAACGCGTCCTTATATACGACGCAACGCAAGCCTTGGTCGTGCGTGGCTTTCTTCCATAGCTTTGCTACGGATTGCTACGGATCGCTACGGATCGCTACGGATCGCTACGATGCTACTACATTATTTGAGTCATCGCTACGGTTCACTACGCGCTACGATATCTCTACGAAAAATAGTTATTCTTTGGTGATTGACGACTTTGTCACTGAACAAGGAATTTTTTTTATGGAAATATCAGGTAAGTTAAATAAAAGCAAGCAAAATAGTTCACTAAGATTTACTCAATGCTCAAGACTCCTACCGGTAATATAATCATACACATTTTAGGTAAGTATGCAAGTATCTATAATTTATTTAGAAGACGCATTTACATTCGTTTAAGATGTTGTTTTCGTTCAAGTAGGCAGATCAAAGACAAAATCAACGAGTTGTGTAAGTATAATAATTTCTGCTAATTAGAGGTTAATCAGATTTATAAATATAGGTAAATTTATATAAATAAAACAAGTTGACTAAGGTCAGAGGGTGTAATAGGTTTACACCCTCTGAGCTTAGTCAACCGTGTCCAGAGAAAAGAACTCGTCAATACATTTATAGCCAACTATGCCGCGGCTTTCATAACGATATTTTCCCCTGTGAACACGTGGTCCGACTGCTCAGTCCGACCGATCGGACGACGTGAACTTTTTTTTACTTTTGGTTCGATTTAGGAATCGGACTATGAGGTTTATCGTTATTTAAGAACACATGGCCTGACCGATCGGACAATGTGAACTTGTTTTTTACTTTTGGTTCGATTAAGGATGACTACTTAGTTATAGTGCGATTCGACAGTGCGATAACGTCCCGAAAAGACGAACTAATTGAAAACAAGACAATCGAAACGGAAACAAAAGACGAGCAAAATTTTCCATAATGATTTCATAAGAAAAATATTAGGGTTTGAATTGGGGACCTTCGGAATGAAAGTTTAGGTTTCCACCACTGGGTCAATATCGCCTGTAGATTAGTCAACATGTGTATTACATGAGTTTCCATTATCAATATACTAAGTACAATCGGTAGTTCATTTTCCCGTAACGTTCCATCTAAATTATCAGTAAATGTCAAGATAACCAACAAATTTCAGTATATGAATGGCTGCCACAGTTTATGCTTGAATAAACATAATCACAGATAAAACTGTCAATTAGATACCTATTGGTTTGTATTGGGTACGGTCAATTGATCACTTAATCCTAGGACATGAATTATAGATTATTGGAATGTTTATTAAAACACATGTTACGTCTCAGTGTTTGTAAGATACGTAGTTAGTGAAATTATTTTATGAACTTTTTAAACTCACACGATCTGTATTCACTGTTAATATTTTCCCGAGTCTCCTCGCGAGCATGGCAATTGCAAAATAGTCGAAACGTCGAGGTAAGAGGAATAAAAATATACGCGGGAAAATATTTACTATGAATTATCGTCTGCGATGCAGAATGTTGCGGATTTGATTCTTGCCTCAAAAAGTATTTTTGTACAAATATTTGTTTCTGGTCCCAGACCAAGTGTTTTTGTATGTATATTAAGTGTTTATTTACAAAAGAAACTGTATAGGTGTACTCTCTTTTGTCTGGCCACCTTATTTACCTATTTGCTTAGCATGGCTCTTTGTGATATATACTATAATATTTATTTATCAGAGACAAAGGATAAGGATCGCATTTCTCTGTTAAAACCAGAGTTAGTAAAGAATATTTGCATTTACTTCTTCTTCTCGTACAGTGGTGTGGCTCACCCATTGTTAAAGTTTTCAGATAAAAAGCCTCTAATAGTAGTTACCTCTAATGGTAGCAACAACACACATTGGTCACCCATCGAAGTAATGACCGCAACAGGCGTCGCTTAAGCCTCACGACCGTAAACGATCATCGAGCTTCGCTTAGCTGTGAGCCTCCTCAAAATATTTACTAATACAATCACTAGCAAATTCTGGGTTACCTAAATAATCTTACTAGCTCGCCCCAATAATTATTTACCTTAAATAATAGATTTCAAGTTAGTCGCTCGGTTTTGTTAATTAAAGCTGACAAGTAAATGTGAAATGAAACAGCAGTGTCTAGTCTTCGAAGCTGCTGTGAAACTATTTCATTTCCTAAATTCCCCGGCTTGTACTGTGCCTGTTACAATGTTTCAAAATATACTGGTAGAGCGTCTATTAGTTGGTTCTTTCAACTTACAATAGTTGTTTGTTTGCTTGTTCTGTTGGCTGAACTGTTACAACTTTTTGTACCAATAGTTTGGTTGGGGGAGACAGCCAAATTATTGAGACTATTTTGTTCCAGTAGTTAGGTTGGCTAAAGTATTGCAATTAATGGTCCGATTGAAATAAAACAAATGATGATAGAAAAAGAAACAAAAGACAACAGATTGAGTAAAGAAATATGAAACTATTCCTCAGTGTTATTTAATTATTATTTGTAACTAGCGTTTGCCCGCGAGTTCGTCCGCGTAGAAGTCGAAAATGGACCAAGGAATCACGTTGTCTCATACAAACTTTGCTCCCCTTTACCCCTAAGGTATAGATTTTCAGAAAATAACCTACCTATCGGATGCCTACGTCATACAAAGAACACACTCTCCATGTTTCAGGTCTCTACGATCAGCGGTTTATTCTGTGCGTTGATCCGTCAGTCAGTCAGGATAAAGCATTTTAAATGTATAGATTGTATCATTAAAATTATGTTTTTGGAAAAGAGAAGAGTTCAGGTACGGCAAACGGGCCGTTAATTCCGATATAAGTGGACGCCTATCTATCGCGTGAAATATCGCTACTTTGCTAGTACTTTTTTATAAAGACTTTTAAAGAAGAACAAAGAAGAGCGGGTAACAGTAAAAAATACTGTCTTAAAATTTTGTGCCAGCTTTCTAGGGCAAATTCGCTATCAGTGTAGTGTGACGTTTGCGTTCTGTGCAGAGATGTTACGCTGCGCAAAAAATAAAAAACAATGTCAAAGTTTTATGGAAAAAATCTCTATTAAAATTCTGCTATTCTATCTATGTCATTTCTGAAAAGAAGCTTGTAAAATAAATAAATACCTACCAAATCCCGCTGTGTTACAGAATCCTTAAATCAGGTTATTGATGTTTGTATGGGAATGACACCCTAAGCTCAACTTTATTTAAAAACTAGCAGCGCTCCGCGGTTTTACCCACGTATGTCTCGATTCCGTAAGAACATTGGAATAAAAAGTAACCTGTGTTACTTCCAATAAATCAATGTACCCTCATACCAAGTTTCATCAAAATCAGTCAAGTAGTTTTGGAGCCTATTCGTTACAAACAAAACATCTTTCCTTTTTACTATATTGGTCTAGAAGTTGATGGAACGCCCAATAGGCTACCTATCGCTTTTCCAGTTTTAGGTAAATATGCAACAAGTTTTTTTTATCTAGGACATTTTGATCTAAAACACCAGCCCGTTAAGTGCCATGAAAAGATGATGTTTTATTTATATTATGCACTTAACAAACACAGCAGGAAATTTATCGATTTAGCAATCTAGAACAATATTTTAACTATTAAAGCCAGATAAACTGTAAATTAACATTTAATTCAGGTACAAAATTCATCAAGTGGAAGTAAAGATAGTGATGGATGACAGAGCATTATCAAAATGAAGATTACGAATCAATCTTTCTCACCTACCTCATGGCTCGTAGGTACTTAAAATAATAGCTACAAGTCATTAATTTACAATTGTATTACACAAGTATACTTGCGTATCGATTGGTCATTAATTTATCTCCATACTAGCTGTCCCGGCAAACGTTATTTTGCCATTTACAAAAAAAAACTAAATGAAACAAAATAAAAAATAGATAGTAGCCGATTCTCAGACCTATTGAATCTAATTTCACAGCAAAATCCCTATTAACAAAATGAACCGCCATTTATTGAATTTATTTGTTACAAAAAATGTGATAAATGAAGAACCGCTCGACCCATTTTGTGCAAACTTCATCTACTTCTTCATCTACTAAATAGTCCGAACAAAGCTTAAACATTTGGTTTGGATAGGTGAGCCCGTTCTTGAGTTATACAATTACAACGAAAAGTGGCATAGATTTTTATAAATATAGAGATACATAAAATTTTCAAAAAACCGATTCGTATGAATTTTTTTGTGTATATTCGTTAGGTCTGAGAATTTTACAACATCTATTTTTGATTTTTTTCCTTTATTTTTCCCTTTTTTTTTATGGCAAAACAACGTTTGCCGGTACAGCTATTTACGTTATGTATTTATGTTGTTAGGTACTTGTACTTGTATACGGGCTGTTATTTTTCACAACTAGACCTCTTTAATTGGGTCCTTTTCGCGTGAGGATAGAGTAGTTTTGCTCTGCACCAATAGTACCCTCTCAACTTAGTCGACCGTGTCCAGATGAAAACTAGTCAAAACTCTTGGAGCCAACTAAACCGCGGGTTTCACCACAATATTTTTCTTCACCGTAAGAACATTGCAATTATCACATTTTCTTAAGAAAAACCATGCAGCGTGCACGGCCGGTCGGGATTCGAACACACGACCTTCGGAATGAAAATTGAGGCCTACACCTCTCTATGTTGTGAGGTATTTGTACGCAAGTAAATAGAGAATTTCCTTTGAAAAATGATTTACAAAATATTTCTATCAACGTCAACAAGTAAAGGGAAAAAACTAGTGTCACATGGGTAAAGTTCTATTCTTTACTCATGTGTTAGTGTGTAGTGTGGAAACTAATGTATAGTAGTAATAAAAATAAACATTAAAACTCTGCCTAGTAATAATTTATAATGGACGTTAAGAGCTTTAAACGCGAAAGCCATAGGAAGCGGATAGTAGCGCTATAAAACGCATTGTTTATACTCGTTAAATGATAGTTTCGGTTTTTTTCCAGATTTTTCGCTATTTACATATTAATATTTAAAATAAAAGAAAAATCAAAATAACAATTATAGTGCATATATGGAAAATCGTCGGTTTGATAGTTACATAGACCGCTTTATTGTTTTTTTTTAAGAAAACATCGGCACCATTTGCCTTCTTACCGCTAAGCGGGCTCTTCTAGGCAACTTTAAGATGGAGAATATATGATTGTTTCCTAGTTCAGTCATGTCGAAGAAACGCCTTGTCGGAGTTCCGTAGTATCGGAGTTAAGGTGAAAGGGTACCGGCGCTCTCTCCATACAAACGTAGTCGACTGTTTCCTCCCTGGATGAATGATGATGAATGACACTAGCACAAATATTTTTGTGCCATAAAACCTTTAATTGCCATGACTATGTCCCTATTTCCTCTTAAGGTTTGTCCATATGAAAGCGAGTTTTTTTTATTTTCCTGCTTCGGTCGCATACCGAAGTTATGGCTGTGGTAACCGAGATTTTATTTGACATCTTCGTTTTCGATTGTTGTGGGAAACACTTTCAGACACAATTGTTTTATTTCTGTGTTTTAAGACAAATATGTAGTATTACTATTTTAGTTTGATATTTGATACACCAACGCAAAAAGAGGGTTATAAGTTTGACGTGTTTGTGTGTGTGTCTGTCTGTGGCTTTGTATCTCCTGAACGGACGAAGCAATTTTAAATTTGTTTTTTTTGTTTGATAGGTGAATTATCCAGACGCCACATGGCATCTTGGCGTCTTTATATCCATAATTCACCTGGGAAAAGGCCTGTGCCCTGCAATTGGTCATATTAATGGCCTTACTTTGTTTTGTCACTTACCAACTTTCAAAATAACATTTCAACTTTTCGTATTACTCTTACAATCATAGGTTACTTATGGTTGTTTCCTTATTATCTATACTAATATTATAAAGCTGAAAAGTTTGTTTGTTTGTTTGAACGCGCTAATTTCAGGAACTATTGGTTCGAATTGAAAAATTATTTTTGTGTTGGATAGTCCATTTATTGAGGAAGGCTATAGGTTACTTTTCATTTTGATATTCCCACGGGATCGAGACTTACACAGGTGAAACCGCGGAGTGAAGCTCGTAGAAAATAATCTTGCAACAAAAGTGTTTTGCCACACGTTTAATGGTTAGTAGGTATGTTTCATTCATTTTATTACTCGTAAAAACCTATATCTGACTTTTTGCTTCTAATTTTGTTCCTAGCGGTTATTTAAAGCTTCTAGTTTTCCAATGAAATGATATAATATATTTTCTCCGGAACGCGCCAACCAATGAGAACCCAGTTCAATACAAAGAAATTAAAATCCTCGATCGGAACCAGTTCCATACAAGTATATTAAAAGCCTCGTACGGAACCAGTTCCAAACAAGTAAATTAAAAGCCTCGTATGGAATCAGTTCCAAAACTTCGGTTCTATAGACGGCCGAAGCGGAAGAAGACACAAGAAACTCGAAAATGTTAATCTTCACAAATCGAATATGTTAAGGATTGTTGAAAATTGTTGTAACATTGAGTGATGGACAACCGTTATTGTATGCAAGGTTCGATGCTCTGTCTAAACAAATTAACAAAGTTTCCGAGTATAGTGAGTTGCTGAGTAAAAGGTGATTACTAACAAAATAACATCAGACAGCATCTTCGTCGCTATTGTACTGTAGTATGGATTTTTTTAAATCTACACTATTTACACTACACTACCTATACCTAAAAAATGAAATTAGGCCCTCCATATCTGTCGTATGCTAGAAGAACTTTGGGCCCCATCAATAAGGTTATTGATTTGGCCATTGGTGGGGGTCCAAAAGGTTTGGACTCCCACTAACTTTAAAAGATTACGCGGCAGACCCCGTCGAAGGTAGTGAGATGACCTGCGGGCCGATCGCCGTATTCTTACGCAGCGCGTCTTGACTACGTCATAATTATAGATTTCGTTTTGGCGTAATTTCTTAAAACGCAGACGTCACGCAAACCTAAACGTCGCGCGCTCGCCGTATTGCCCTAATAGAACGTGAGCTACGCGTCTTTTGTATCGCACAAAAACGGTATCGCGCTAAATTTTTGCGTGACTTATATGTCAAATAAATTGTCACCTAGGAAGATGCAAAAACACAGCTTGTTTCACGCGTAGGTGAAGTAGACGTGCAGTTAAAGTAATGGTTACGCGTAGCTTTATTTTACGGCAACACCGACGATTACATGCACGTTGCGTATGCGTCAACTGAACGTGCACTCGACTAATGCGTCATAGAATTACGGCGATCGGGCCGCTCTTTGAGCCAGATTAGCAATCCATCGCAAAAGATCGCGAAACATAATAGAGTAGAGAGGCCTTTGCCCTGCAATGGGACATAACAAGCTCATAATAATATATAATACCTAAAGTATGGTCACCATTACAACACACTTACCATTTACGACTTGTAAAAACGATTTCCTGATGGCTTCATAATATATCGGCGGGATACGACGGTTTTATCGTTCAGATTACCTATCCGTGCCTAGCCTATACTTACAACCTTACAAGACTTATTATCGGCTTCTTATTCTTAGTGTCAATGTCCTTTTTTAACCCCTTAATGGAGTGTTAACCTGCTCCCTTAGACAAGATTGCTTTCTATTAGCGATATCGCCAATCGACAGACTATTTTTTTTAAATTGACATATGCCAACGAATAGTTACGTAGCGTTAGAGTAAAAAACGATATATAAGTTTAATCTTATGCAAATTTTATACAATGCTTTATGTCATTGTCATATAAATAAATAAATAAATATTGCAGGACATTCCACACATCGCCATCTAGCCCAAAGCTAAGTAACTAGACTTGTGTTATGGGTGCTAGACATCGGATATACTACTTATATACTATTCTTTTGTAGATATATACTTATAATACATAGAAACAACCAGACCACAGACAAATATCTAAGCATAAATATTTGTCTGAGGCGGGAATCGAACCCGCAACCCTGTGTTTGGTGACCATTGTGCCAAGTGGGTTTTGGTCTTAATGTATGTTTCAGTGCCTGGCAATTCTTCTAGTTCAATAAAGAGATATGTGTATCTTGTCCATCCGAACCTACGGTGACAAGAGCTGGTGTTTCAAGTAAGTATGGTGACCATTTTGCCTAATGGGTCGTCATTGAAATAATAATATAATATCATACAATTGAATCTATCGATTGGCGATATCGCTAATAGAAAGCAATCTTGTCCAAGGGGGCTGCTTAACTTATTAATATCAACATTGTTTTTCTTTAATTGTAGCTTCACCTTCAAATAAATTAAAAATGTATATAATTGAAGAACGAAAATTAACCGATTTGGAAGCGGGTAGCAGTCTTGGCAGTATTCGTAAATAGTTTTATTCGCAGAATAGTTGTCACCAGTCTATTTATTCATTATATATAGAGGAGGCTCACAGCTAAGTGACGCTCGCTGATCGTTTACGGTCTTGCGGGTTAAGCGACGCCTGGCGCGGTCATTACTTCGATGGAAGGCCAATTGGCCACCCATCACATTGCTAATTAGTAGTGTGGCAAAAATGTGTTTTCGTGAGCCCCTCCGTGCTTCGGAAGGCACGTTAAGCCGTAGGTCCCGGTTGCTACCTCTAGTACTAGCAGTCGTTAGGTCAAGTTAGAGGTTTTAGGGCGATCTGAAAACTCCAATAATAGGTGAGCCACACCACTATGCGAGAAGAAGAATATTTATTTATTTACTTTTAATTTATTATTTATAAAACTAAAATCTATATATAAAATGCTTTGTCCTGAATGACTGACTGACGGATCAACGCACAGCCTAAACCGCTGATCGTAGAGACCTGAAACTTGGAGGGTGTGTTCTTTGTATGACGTAGGCATCCGTGATTCCTTTGTCCAATCTACTAATTCTACGCGGATGAAGTCGCGGGCAAAAGCCAGTACAATATATACCTATGTGGTTTTTGTAAAGGAATTTATTTATTATCAACTCATACCTGTTATGACAGATAAATACTTAATGCGACAGTGAAGCATATTTTTTTAAAGTTATATGAGGACTATCTTTATTTTTTAAAACTTATAAATATATAAAATACTTGTACTTGTATACAGGCTGTTTTCCGCCATTGGACCCTTTTTAATTGGGTCCTCTTTCTGTGAGGATGGAGTAGGCTTGCCAGCACCTACTACCGTCTCAGCTTAGTCGACCATGTCCAGAGCAGGTAACTTGTCAATAATTCCGGAGCCAACTAAGCCGCGGGTTTCATCACGATGTTTTCCTGAAGGAAGGCGCTAATTGACATTGCTCTTACGGTGAACCGTAAGAGCAATGTCAATTAGCGCACATAATTTTTTCTTAAGAAAAATACATTGGTGCACGGCCGGCCGGGATTCGAACCCATGACCTTCAGAATGAAAGTCGAGGTATCTACCACTAAGCCAACACCGTTCTCTTTATTAGAATATTTACTTACTTAATTTGTTAATACAATACGTACTTGGTCTTTTTATTTTCTTTTTCATACGATATTAAACAGTTCTCATGAGAACGCTCGGACCTAAAGTTCACCTATTGCCTTTCACCTTGTCTCGCCTACCGAAGGTTTGGGCTTTATTATTAAATCGTTACGTCAAGGTGTTACTACAATAATTTGTATCTAAAAAAATAAAACTTCCGAAAAATAGAACTTAGAAATCAAAATAATGAGAGGGTCTGTATAAATAGCTATTTCAACATCTGTTATAAAAATCGTGTTGATTTTTTAACAGAATTTAAATTATAACAAATAAAAATTTCACTGGAAATGAAAGATGATGTTTGCATAAATTATACTTACAAAGTTTACATCTCTGTAAGAAGTTACAAAATATGAAAAACGATAGTTTAAACACTATCCCTATATAATCTCTAGGGAGAGTGTTTAGAATATACTTTACGAGTAAATCTGGGTTTAAATCCACATCTTGGACTATTCTTAAACCTCGTTTTGGAATAAGGTGGTTTGAGTTTCTTATACCTTCTTCTTATTGGTTCCAAAGGCACACATCCTAACTTAGTTTTACAGACGTTTCAATGTGATTGAACAAATAACGAAATTATGACTTAGACTTCCTAATTGCACTGTTTGCTATCATATAAAGATTATAATTTTATGGGTCAGTAGCATTTGGACAAATATTTGCTCAGTTCGGTAATAGTGTAATTATAACCCCAGTGTATGGGGATTTAATTTGATAGCAATTAAGATGGGAAGGTCAAATTACAGTTACTTAATTTAAATTCGCCAAGCAATTTAAAGTTGGAACCCCGAAGGCCCATAAAACATTTTGAGGTACAAACTAATAGGTTATAATAATACTTAACTAACAAGCCTATAATATAGAAATAGGGTATATAGAGCATATATAAATATATAAGGTACGCCTACTATAATGTCATCACATCTTCTCATTTATACATATAAAATGCTTTGTCCATGTGCGTTGTAAAATGCTAAACCGCTGATCGTGGAGACCTGAAACTTGAAGGGTGTGTTCTTTGTATCAATTGTAGCTATCAGATAAAAAGGATTTTCGAAATTCTACCTCTTATTGGATGAAAAAGGGGGGTAAAGTTTCAATGGTTCGTAAAAAACTAATGAAAAGTCCAGTTAGAATCATTTCGACTTCAGCGCGGACAAAGTCGCGGGCAAAAGCTAGTATATGTACAGTTGAAGAGGAAGTTATGTAACTGATTACCTAACCCATAGACCTAACCAGAAACTTTTTTGAGTGACTGCCTACGTCATAAAATCTGTTTGTCAAATTTTAAGCCCGTTCCGTCCATTGAATTCAATTGTGCGCTGAATTTCATTACATAACCGATGGATAAGACAATTTAAATCCCTATGTATTAGTTAACCTATTACGTGACTTTTTTGTTTTAATTAATAATAATAATCATAATTTGCCATTAAACTTATTATTGTAAAGGGCCTCTACGTGTTGGCTTCGGCCTCACGCATGCCTTCCAAAGGTCCGGGACTCCATAGTCCCGTGTTATAGGACATATTACAAACAAATAAAAATAATAAATTTATTAAAACTCATTTTACATAATAAACTTAGCACTAAATATGAAAGAGAACAAAAATAACACATTTGCCTGAACTAGGTAATCCTGTATCTCAGGCGAAAAAGGACTTACATTAACTTATAAAATAAAATAAAATAATTATATGAGGAATAGTTTCTGGACAAAATAAACTAAATAAAAATATAAACGTGTCGCGGAACACACGTTTGAAATGAACTCCCTTTCTTTTTGAAGTGAAAACTTCTTTAGCGGCGTTGAGCACTTTTTCTGTAATGGGTATAAAATCTTAAACTCGCGTCAGGACACGTGACCTGATCGAAAAAGCGTAAGACGGAAGGAGAGTAGACAGCTATCCCCTCTCTACGGCGCCGTGCGCGGGGTTGTAACACGGCCGCTCGCATTCATTTATGCGTTGAACTCGAATGACTCGAGGTCACGCGCACAGCGGGCACAGCTGATACCGCGCGCGTGTGTGCGTGGAACGAGCTCGCGGCTATGTCAGTGTGGGTGAGCGCTTGGGCATGCATTGCATTTCTGTAACTTCAAATGCGTAATTTGTTAAGAAAATTTAAAAATTTTGGTAATGTTTGTTTGGAAGAAAATTTTGTGTTAACGCTTAGAATTCGATTTTGCAAAAAAGTTGAAAAAAAAATGGACACTTTGACCTTCAATATCTCCAGAACCTGTGGTTTCCCAGGTATTGTCTAGAAGAAAAAAATGATCCCAATGATGGGCAGAATATGTGGTTTTCGTTTTCGTTAAGGGTCTTTTTACACCCTTTAGATACATATGAACTTACATAGTATAAATGTAATATTTGTAATATGTTTATACTTTATAGCATTAACCTATATTTTCATAACATCACAATAAGCACATGTGCGGTGTAGGTTTACCAAACAAATAATTTCGAATGAAAATAAATGAAATAAAATGATAATAAATAATCTCCGTTTTTCAGAGAAAGAAAAGAAAAAAAAATTATGGATGAAAGTTGATTTTTCGGAGAGATAAACTTTTTAATGTAAAATAATTGTAATAATTTTAAAGTGTTAAATTTTTAACGTAATATAAATTGTCATGTTTGTGTACGATAACGCAATAAATGAATATTGTATTCTACCACATAAATGATAGTACTTTTATACTGATAAAGCAATTGGTGCAAAATTATTCCCTAACCATTCCAAAATATCAAACATGCTCAACGTTAATAATCAAGTTTTCACTTCTGCCGGCACTCCCGGAGTGCAACCCGTTTTTTTATTTTTAACACTTATATGCTAATACATAATATTATGTATTTGGGAGATATATGCGAGATTCGTTTCTCTTACGGTTTTTCGTTTCATATTTTCTTAACGCGTAACATTTTTTTCTCGGATAGGCCTCGCTAATCCGCGATAAGGAACTTCGTTCCAATAATAAATAGAAATTATCAATATAAACTCTTCCTTGGTCCACAGTGGCGTGTCAAGTTGCTATCTCGAGCACCGAGGGCGAACAATACCTACTCTAGGTCCCTAGGTGTTGTCGGTGATGACAATTTTGCACTTTTAGTGCTAAAATTAGCACGGCTTAACACTTTTATTTCTAGTCTAGCACCTAGCAGTTTTTTGAATTGTAGGTCGCCTGAAAAGTATTAAATTTAAAATAAAAAAAACAACCATTTCCGCTAAAAAATATTCGTTAATAACTTTGTTTTGGTATTTTACTCAAGCATAAATAAACATAATATACCATATGCAAAATAAAACTACATTACTCACTTTACTTTCTGTAGAAAATAATGAGAAAGAAAATAACAACATTTTTGGAACGAAGTGCCATAAGAGGAAAGGGTACCGACATTCTCTCCATACAAACGTAGTCGACTGTTTCCTCCCTGGATAATGACACTAGAGCAAATATTTTTATGCCATTAAACCTATAACTGCCATGATTATGCCCATATATTTTGGTTTTTTTCATTTTCTAATTACCATAAAAATTAAGATTCATAAAATTATAAAAAAACAAAACATAGGGGCATGATCATGGCAGTTATAAGTTTTATGCAACAAAAATATTTGCTCTAGTGTCATTATCCAGGAAGAAAACAGTCGACTGACTACGTTTGTATGGAGAAAGCCCCCGATACCCTTTTCTCTTAACGCAGGATGGTGAGGACCTAGCCGAGAAAAATGTTTGGCGTTACGAAAATGTAAAACAAAAAACCTTAAGAGACAGAGGCATATTTGTGGGTGTGTATATACTTATTATAATGAAAAAAAAAGATGGAAATAAAGGACTTCGTTCCAAACTTCTTGGTAGGTATATTTCTCATTATTTCCATGTTTTTTTTAACCTTTTTTACAGTAATTTTGCACCTTTTACGTAAACCAAGTTGACAACACTGGTGTTACCAGTATCGGTTGGCTCAATCAACGCTATGAGATCAGGTGACGCTGCCCCTTTATAATCCACAATAATTGAACACCGGCTCTTGATCACGACGCAACGTATCAAGGACTAATATTTTTGTTCTTAATTGGATATTTTTAATTGAGATTTTTTTGTAGAGGTTTGTTATGAGACTTTTAATCAAACTTTTGCGTGATATTTAATTTTTAATGGATACTGGAGTGTTTTTTATGTGATGAACATTCATAATTACAGGTCTTACAAGATTAAGTACCTAACTTTAACCATTTGAAACGACAAAAACTTCAACCCCCTTATTCCAAAACGAGGTTTAGGAATGAAGTCCGAGATGTGGATTTAAACCCTAGATTTAAACATAGATTTACTTGTTTACTATAGTCTAAACACTATCCTTATAGATTATATAGGGAACTATAGTCTAAACATTATACCTATAGATTTTTAGTGCTAAAATCAGTACGGCTTAGCACTTTTATTTCTAGTCTAGCGTGACCTACAAATTTTTTCATTGTCAGTCTCCTGAAAAGTATTCTACATATTTAAACGAGCAATTCTTGTAATATATATAATCAGGATCTCGGAAACGGCTCCAACGATTTTCATGCAATTTAGTATGCGGGGGGGTTTTCGGCTCAAGGAATCGATTTATTAAGGTTCCTGGTCTGAGAAAAGGTCGGTTCCCAAGATAGAGTCATTGAAAAAAAACTCTGTCATTGACTGTCAAAGTTAAAACTGCCGCTCTAAAAGTTGTAGGTATGTATAGTATGTAAAGTCTAAACACTATACATATAGATTATGTGGGCCCACATATAGAGTAATGAAACTAGTCGTCCATTTTGATGGTAGGATTTATTCTCCTAGTAATAACCTGACTCCGTACAACAGATTATAGTATATATTACACAGATATCTAGATAGGAAAGGGTAACAGTTGGTAGCGCATCTGATATACAAACTATCACGTATACACGTGATATTCATAAGATATGATAAAGACACGTATTTCTCCGGTCGCTACAGGAATGTGTGTCCGCCACAGATTATATAGGAATAGTGTAGATAATTATGTTTATACAACACATTTGTAATTTAAGTTAGTTATTAACCTCTCAACTGGCAGATGCGGTTGACTCATACATTTTAATTATGGCGCCATCTGTGTGCCAGTTGATGAATTAAGAAAATAAAAACCTTTTCTGGCGGCTAAAAATCTGTTCATGAACAATCTAAAAAGATAAACTAAAATAAAAGAAATTTTAATTTAACCTTACATGGACTTTACCTGATGCTTTTGCCTAGGTAGTACATAACTGCAAAGTTATTTCAGTCGCATTTGAGCAATCCGACTCTACTAGAGATGTGGGAATATTTAATTTAGTTCCAAGGCGAACTCAAAGTAACCACAAGTAAGGTTGTGTTTCAAAGATAGACTTCCTAATAAACTAGACTACTATTGTAGTAGGTCCCTTTTACTAAATGTAACTTGGTGTTTAAAGTGCATATTTGTAGTTGCTATTGCCAAATATGCCCCGCTTGCTCATAATTATATTTTTGTGCCTGTGGCGGTCGAGACGTCTGGGAGTTGGGGGGCCGAGGGTTTCGGATTTGTGAGAGAGATTGGCCGTCGCCTCCGTGACAGGGGGTTTGATCCGCGTTCCGGGGCATTCCTGGTGCAAAGACTGTCGATAGCGGTTCAGCGGGGTAACGCCGCTTGCATATTGTCCAGCTTTGCACCGGGAACGGTGGGGAGGGGTTTGTTCGAATAGGTTTAGTTTTAATTTTTAGTTTTTATTTGTTTGTATCTCGTATTTAGTTCCTAATATAATAATGTATACTTCGAATGAATTAAAAATGTTGCTATTGTAATTAAATGTAAATAATTATATTTTGCTGGAAATATTGAATTAGGTTCACGCGTAAAATTGAGTACTACATGGCATAAGTGTCACTTTATTTTTACCTCGAGACATATCAGAATTGCCCTCTATTGCGCAATATGCGGAATAAGGACGGAGCTTTTTGGTTATTGCTATGAGTCTTAGTTTAGTTTACTGTTTAATCCTACTAATATTATGCATGTGAAAGTTTGTGTGTGTGTGTGTGTCTATGTTTGTTAGTCCTTCACGCAATAACTACTGGACTGATTGCTGGACTGAAGATCAGGATTAACACATAGGCTCATTTTTATCGATATTCCCACGGGATCGGGACTTACGCGGGTGAAACCGCGGGGCGCAGCTAGTAATGAATAACGTCTTAAAACGGACCCATATATGAAGAAAAAGAGTTGAATAATGCTATATTGCACTCTAAAAAATTACTAACAATAAAATAAATGAACATTGGCAGTGGGCCTACTGGTAGAACTACAGATAAAAAACATGCTCTCGATTTGGTAAGCAGTAAGACCGCCAAAGAATAAACAAGACTCATTACCGTTTAATAAAAACTTATATGCCTACAGGTAATGTAGCTACTTTACCACAACCCACTAACTGTTGATTTTGCCATAGTACGGTAAAAATAGAAAGATATCTAAAATGATCGAAGGCGGCCATGAAAGAAGTAGGACAATTGAAACATCAAAGAATCGTTGGATGTTTATTCAAAGGCTTGATGTCCATTCAATCGGATATTGTCAAAGAGGCAACGTTGGCTGCATGCAGTATATGTACTTTTGTTCGTTTGCATAAAGAAATGGAAGTTCATTCTACCTACGCATAGTCCGACTCATTGACTGTGAATTCAAGGGGAAATTGTGTGAATTTATTGAAACTGTTCGCTCTAATGATTTTTGAAACGAAGTTCCTTATCGCGCGTTGCGAAAGGGGGCTAGATGGAAAAAATTAAGACCTAAAGTTGTAACGACACTTTTTGCCATAGTTGTAAGCCGTGCGGCGTGCGCGTGTTTCTCTGTCTGTCTCTCTCTCTCATAAAAAGCAAGCCATTTTACTAAAATTGAGCATTACATTTTATTTGTTATTAATAAAAAAAATACTATTATAACTTAAAAAAAAATAATTAAGTTCTTCACTAATTCATCGAAAGGAACTTCGTTCCATCGAGTTTTTATTTTACTTTGCGTTTGTGTTTGACCACTACCTCACACATAGGGTCTAAGATGTAGTAGGCTTTCCTATAGAAGATACCTATTAGCTCGTGATTCAAAGACCCCCAAATAAATGGGAGCTTTCGAGGAACGCGAGTGAAGGTAGGAAGACGGCAGTGAAACAAAAACTTTTCCTACTCATCCTCCATTTGTGGGTGTTCCGACCTACGCATCGGAACATATACTATTTATACTTACCTATAGTACCCACTGCAGGCTTCCAACTGCAGGGCAACGGTCTCTCTTACTTTCTTCGAATGATCTAAGTTATAAAAATCAATCCGGAAAATAGTTTAAGGTGAAAGGTCGCTCCATACAAACGTAGTCGACTGTTTCCTCGACCCTGGATAATGACACTAGCACAAAAAATTGTACCATTAAACCTATAACTGCCATGACTATGCCCCTATGTTTTGGTTTTTTTTTAAATTTTCTAATTATCATAGAAATTTAGCTCCAAAAAAAACATAGGGGCATGGTCATGGCAGTTATAAGTTTTATGCAACAAAAATATTTGCTCTATTGTTATTATCCAGGAGAAAACAGTCGATTATATTGGAGAAAACAGTCGATTACGTTTGTATGGTAGAGCGCCCGGTACCCTATTAAGGTTCTTCTTTATTTCCAAAATCCTAAGGAAATTACAACATTATGAAGCGACTACCACGTCTCTAGATACAGCATAGCAAAGTTTTCTGTAATATGTACTGTCAGCGCACTCTGTTGACAATTCATCCAAACACAACGTCAGGGATAAAGGAGAACCATCTCTATGGGTTTCATAATTGTGTGTTTTGAACAGGATTTCTGTGTCTTCAAATTCGAGTAGTTGTTTGGTACGGTACCTTGCTTTTGAATTTATTCTAAAGTAGTCGGATAGATGGCGAGCTTCGTCAGGTCAAAGCCACAAGGTATTACTTACTTAGGAGCGGTGTTTACTTAGTGGTAGATAACTCTGCTTTCAATTCTAAAGTCTTTGGTTTGAATCCCGGCCGGCCGTGCACAATGGATTTTTTATAAAAATGTATATGCGCTAATTAATATTGCTCTTACAGCGAAAGAAAACATCGTGATAAAATCCGCAGCTTATTGGCTCCAGACGTATTGAAAAGTTCCTCTGGACACGGTCAACGGTGACGACCCAGTTGGCATAATGGTCACCATGCCGGACTGCCAAGCACAGAGTTGCAGGTTCGATTCCCGCCTCAGACAAGTATTTATGCTTAGATATTTGTCTGTAGGCTGGTTGTTTCTATGTATTATAAGTATATATTTGCAAAACAAAAGTATATAAGTAGTATATTCGTTGTCTAGCACCCTTAACACAATTCTAGTTACTTAGCTTGGGGCTAGATGGCGAAGTGTAGAATGTTGTGTAATATTGAGAGGGTAGTAGGTGCTTGGCAAGCCTACTCCATCAGTCTCCATCCTTACGCAAAAAGGACCATCTAAAGAGGTCTATTTACGGCAAAATCTCGTATTCAAGTACAAGTGCCAGGTACTTTAATGGCTTGATTTTTATACTCTTTGTTTGATATTGGCTATAGTCATTAGGAAACCCATTATAGGTTTTTTTACTGGCTTTTAATGATTAGCGTTTGAATATTGACCATTCGGATAGGAAGTGACGATGTACTTAGAAGATTCCTATCCACATCTAGATAAGATTTTCTTCCGTTATTTAAATCTATACTTAATATTAAAAAGCTGAAGAGTGTATTTGTTTGTTCGTTTGAACGCGCTAATCTCAGGAACTATTGGTTCGAATTGAAAAATTATTTTTGTGATGGATAGTCCATTTATCGAGGAAGGCTGTAGGCTATACTTTTCATTTTAATGTTCCCACAGGATCGAGACCTACGCAGGTGAAGTTATATCCTGCGTAGGTCCCGATCCCGCGGAGCGCAGCTAGTTGTTTGACGACCCAGTTGGCACAATGGTCACCATGCCAGCCTGCCAAACACAGGGTTGTGGGTTCGATTCCCGCCTCAGACATGTATTTATGCTTAGATATTTGTCTGTAGTCTGGTTGTTTCTATGTATTATAAGTATATATTTACAAAAGAAAAGTATATAAGTAGTATATCTGTTGTCTAGCACCCATAACACAAGTCTTACTTACTTAGCTTGGGGCTAAATGGCGATGTGTGTAATGTCCTGCAATATTTATTTATTAGCATCCATCTTTACAGGAAACTAGTTTACGGATTGCTGACAGATAGACCTTGTATTTAGGAAAAAGTGTATATTTTATTGAAATAGTTTCAATTTTGATAAAACCGCTCCAGGGCCAAGGTAATAAAAGTAGGATTAACAACTTTTATTACTGAGAATGATATACGACTGGCCTTAACTATATTACATAAACAATCTAATAAGTTTCGTATGGGTAAATAAATTTAATTTAAAACTTCATAAATGTTTTACGCTATCAAAATATAAGTTGATAAGTAGGTACAAAATATATTTCTCCTGTAATAAATAAGCAAGAAATTAAATAAGCAAAATTGTTTTAAATAAATAAATATTGCAGGACAATCCACACATCGCCATCTAGCCGCAAGCTAACTAGACTTGTGTTATGGGTGCTAGACAACGGATATACCACTCATATTCTTTTATTTTGTAAATATATACTTATAATACATAGAAACAACCAGACCACAGACAAACATTTAAGCATAAATACTTATCTCAGGCGGGAACCGAACCCGCAACCCTGTGTTTGGTGACCATTGTGCCAAGTGGGTTTTGGTTTAAATGTATGTTTCAGTGCCTAGGAATTCTTCTAGTTCAAGAAAGAGAAATGTGTATCTTGTCCATCCGAACCTACGGTGACAAGAGCTGGTGTTTCAAGTTACTTCAAAATTTCAGGCTTAGGGCTTTTTAAATAGCTCAGGATGCTTGGTTTGTAGGGCGAGTTGAAATTAAGATTAAAGAAACAAAAAAAACAAAACATAGGGGCATAGTCATGGCAGTTATAGGTTTTATGCAACAAAAATATTTGCTTTAGTGTCATTATCCAGGGAGGAAACAGTAAACTATGTTTGTATGGAGAGAGCGCCGGTACCCTTTCATCTTGAATAAATTTTATTAACACATCACATAAGCTTTTATGAATTTATCGATGTGGCATTCGTTCGAACTCAAAATATTCGGAATAAAAAATCTGTACGAAACTATGAAATAGCTACTTACTAAAAAAAAACACTTATTAAAAGTATATTAAAAAGTTTATATGTACTATTTAGTATATTTTAACAATATAATTATGATAAATAAGTAATTTACCATAAAATCTGAACTGTCTTTTTTTATTTATTTACTTAATTAGCTACGCCTCGCGGTTTCGATAACACAGACAAAATGGTTTCTTGAAGCTATAAATATTCCTCTAGAGAATAATTTCTTAGTTTTAGTACTTAATAAATCTTAAATTAAGAATACTGCTTTTTTAAAAAAAAATACTAAAAAAGGAATTATTATCTATCTGTAGGGAGAGGATTATTTTAAGAAACCCTTTTTCCAGTGCCTAAAAAGTAGGCTTCTTCACCCTCTGGGTCACAGTCGCCAAAATCAGACGATTTAGCTCTAAAAGAAAAATAAATAAAAAACTTGAGAGTTGTCAAGAGACACCCGGATAGAACGAGGTTCCTTTCGATGAATTAGTGAACGAATTGTTATAAAATCAAAAGTGTCGTTACAACTTTTGGTCTTAATTTTTTCCGTCAAGCCCCCTTTCGCAATGCGCGATAAGGGACTACGTTCCAATAAACTTTGGGATTACATTATAATATTAAAGTATGATATTATATTTATTGATAAGTTGTGCTTCAAAACCTTACGTAAGAATAATAAATAACCAATCACGACTCGTATACTTGACTAGCTGCCATTGCATCGGCTTAAATGTAATTAGGTTTAAGTATAATGTTAGAAGCAGGTTACAGCGTTGAAGTAGCAACGAAGGACCCGTCCTCGACCCGAATTCGGTTGGCCGCGACGCTCTAAGGAGCTCTGAAATAAATAAATAAAAAAGATTTGTAACAATCAATATTACCAACTAAGGTGATATCGAATATCGAAGTAATCTATACATATAAAATTATTTGTCCTGAATGACTGACTGACGGATCGACGCACAGCCTAAACCGCTGATCGTAGAGACCTGAAACTTGAAGGGTGTGTTCTTTGTCTGACGTAGGTATTCGATAAGAAAGGATTTTCCGAAATTCTACCTAAGGGGGTAAAAAGGGGGCAAAGTTTGCATGGGACAACGTGATTTCCTGATCCATTTTCGACTTCTACGCTAGTTTTATATGAACGTTGAAACCTTAAAAAATGTATATAATATTTCATCAACTGGTAGCGACAGATGGCGCCATATTAAAAATGTATGAAGGTATTTTTGTCTGCCAGTTGAGAGGATATAGACTATATCTATGGATTATTTCGTCCTCATATTCTTAATTTTTTACGTATTCAGGACTTATAAAAAGCACACAAACCAAGTCCCACCGTCACGATTTAAATGAATTCATTTAAATCCATCTCAATCTGGGTGATCATAACTTCATTTAAATCCATGTCAATCTGGGTGATCATAACTTCATTTAAATCCATCTCAATCTGGGTGATCATAACTTCATTTAAATTCATCTCAATCTGGGTGATCATAACTTCATTTAAATCCATCTCAATCTGGGTGATCATAACTTCATTTAAATCCATCTCAATCTGGGTGATCATAACTTCATCTGAATTTCAAGTGTTGTAGAATCATGAAATATCATACAAACCACATCATTGAATTCGTCTTCTGCAATTCGTAGTGGCGCAACTCGCGGTTCATCGCGGTCTGGTCGTTCGTACTGAATTTGATTGCCTTCCTCCCTCAGTGCCTTCTGTAGAGCAACGAGAAGCCTGTCTAGCACTAGGGCTGCACGTTTTTGTGGAACAATTTCCTAAAATGAAACAAAATGATTAGCAGGTAATGGTGTGGCCTTAAAAGGAGATATTTATAAATTTTTCAATTAAAAAAAAAGAGGCTAGTTGCGGAAAAAAGCCCGTATACACACATAGAAGATGTAATTTTGAAAAACAGTGAGCTCAAATCATCCAAGTACGTTCAATTTGTAGCCTCATTTCGAGTTAAGTGCGAACAGTGCACGGAGCACAAGTTCAAGCATATTGCCCGTCACGTGTTCTAATTCCGTCGGGGAAACTTTAAAACTGTATCCGTAAGGTACCTATTATTCTCAAAAACATTTCTTTGGCCAAATCAACGAGTTCAGGGAAGTTTTTGAAGGTGTTTTTATAGGTAAAGAGCGGTCCCCCGACGCGGCAATATTTAATCAAAAAAATTCACATGTACTTACGTAGGGTCATAGTTTCGGGGTAATTTTTTTTTTTTTGTAGGGTAGTTTTGTAGGGTAAAACTGTCTACGATAGTACAATTCATTGTATTATCGTAGTCAGTTTCTGTCAACGGCTATGTTTGCAGAAAGCTAGTTTTTTAGGTACTCATTTGCAGAATTTTTGAATAGATACGGTCGGCTGCATAATTGCAGACCCACCGTAGCTCCAAAACGGCTGCTATGTAAAAATGTTTTCAACACAAGCAAGATTCTAGACACCTGCTTTAGTTGAAGTTTAAAGTCTTTTATCTCATCAATTTATCAAACAAAAATTATTAGAATGAAAGCAGGCCAATAATAGTAATTTTAGAACTCTACAGGGGGCTGCAATTATGCAGCCGACTGTACCTAGCTATCAATCTGTAAAGATCTTGATAAAGTTTGCTATGGGCATTTTTCTCTCCCATAAAATTACGTCCTTTAAACAAGGCCAGCTTCCCTTTACTGAAGGCCGAAAGAAATAACCGTACAGTTAATTAAACCCAAAACATACAAAAGTGTGCCACTTTGACATTATTTAACTCCTCCCTTGAGATTAGAAATAAAATTGGTTAACTCAAATTTGATGTTATCAACTTACAGTATCAGCATTTTAAAGTTAATTTTGTATTTCGATATTTATTAATTGCTTAGTAGGTTTAGTCCATTTAGATATCATATTTTTTATTTTTTAGCTTAAACTTAGCTTAACACAATATAAATATAAAGTTCATGCCTTGGATGATTATTTTTAAGGACTCACGCGGAAATCCATTGCAGAAAATAGAAGAATACACGAAATTACTAGACCGATTTTGAAAAAAAAATGTTATGAGGATAGGTAATTTGAAATCTGTTCTTTTCATTTCTTGTGTTCCCACCGGATCTGGACTTACTCGTGTGAGACCACGGGGCGCTGCTAGTCTAAATACTAACGAACACGTGCGTGGCTCCGTAGAAAAAGTGTAAGAATAGGTTAATACTCTTAAGAAGTATTTATATTTCGGCTGACTCGTGTCTACTCTATCTTAAGGTTTATTCAGTGATTCTGTGACTTTTTAAAAATAATTTATTAGATGTGGTGACACCATTATTGAAAGTGGTGTTGTCACATTTTGAAAATTAGCCAAACTCTGGAATGCAAATAAATCCTATTTTTTTTTCAAGTACGTATCTGAGGGATTACAGAGTTTTTGTTTATTACGTATAGGTGATTTAAGATGCAGATAGTTGGGTTGGAGTTACAAGGAATTACTTTTCCACCATCATCCGCATTCAGATCGAGCTCTATGGAAAAATAAAATCATAATAATTATCATTCAAAATTACTAAGCTGGTATCGACGTAATTAGGTAAGAAAATGTTCCAAATATACTTTAATTTCAATCTTTTGGATTATTCCATCACGAAATGTTTTCAGGGCTTAGGTGAAAATTTAAGAAAATGAAACGCAGAACACGAACTAGTGGTTTACCCACCCGCATAGCCAATTACCGTCCTTTATAGTCTATGGGTCCCATGTGGGCCCGTATTTTGTTTGACTTTGTCCACTTGCGATATCTCCCATAGTATAGTAGGTAATATCATACAAACCACATCTTTCGAATGGTCATCTTCGCTACGTTGTCTCAACACTCGTGGTCCAAAGTGGTGCATTGGCTGATTACCTCCGTCCCGCAGCGCTTCTGTTCCCTAAAAATAAAATGAATGGTTAACGGTAGTCTCAAAAGGAAAAGAATATACGCAGTAACGCTGCTCGGTAATTAAGTTTTATGTAGCAAGATAACTTTAGCTACTATTTGTAGTATTTTCAATAGCTTCCAATTTGCAACGATCTTAATTGATTTGACGACCCAGTTGGCACAATGGTCACCATGCCGGACTGCCAAACACAGGGTTGCGAGTTAGATTCCCGCCCCAGACAAGTATTTGTGCTTAGATATTTGTCTGTGGTCTGGTTGTTTCTATGTATTATAAGTATATGTTTATTAAAAAAATATATATACGTAGTATATCCGTTGTTTAGCACCCATAACACAAGTTTAGTTACTTAGCTTGGGGCATGAGCATTTTTCGCATGCTAAATTAGAAAATGAATAAAAAAAAACAAAACATATGGGCTTTGTCATGGCAGTTGTATGTTATATGGCAAAAAATAATTGTGCTAGTGTCATTATCCAGGGAGGAAACAGTCGAATACGTTTTTATGGAGAGAGCGCCGGTACCCTTTCACCTTAAACGTCCCATTAAAAAACGTCCTTTTAACAGAAAGATTCCACAGGATATCCGTTACATTACTAGAAATAAATACTTGGAGTTTTATTTCTCAATTCTGAGAGTTAAATCAGACCTTAATTAAACGATTTCGATAATTAAGATTTAAGAAGGCAGAAACCTATACCATAATTAGAAGCTTTTCTGATATACTTGTTGACATCTTGTTGATAAAAGGAAGTAATTTTAAAATGTTATGAACAGAAGAGTAAGTATAACACAGGGTTACTAGTACTTGTTTAAGGGCTTTTTCCGCAATTAGACCCTTTTAATTGGGTCCTTTTTTGCGTGAGGATGGAGTAGGCTCACCCTCTCAGATTAGTCGACCGTGTTCAGAGGAGAGAACTTGTCAATACTTCTGGAGCCAACTAAGCCGCGGGTTTCATCACGATGTTTTCCTTCACCGCAAGTATGTCAATATAGCGCACATAAATTCTTTTTAAGAAAAATCCATTGGTGCACGGCCGGCTGGGATTCGAACCCACGACCTTCAGAATGAAAGTCGAGGTATCTACCACTAAGCCAACACCGCTCTAACACAGGGTTATTGGTAACTATATAAGCAAGCGGTTGAGGATCACCTAAAAAAACCACTTTTGTTTTACGACTTTTGGCAATTCGAACATTTTTTGTCAATTTTGAGGTTATGTAAATTTGAAACTCAGCTGATTTTTGTAAAACAAAAGTCATTTAGACTTAGAACTGTAGATAACACTTAAACAATAGATATAATCTTAAGGTTAATGACTTGTCCGTGTAAAGAACACCTGATTTTCAGGTACTTAATTATAACCTTAAAATTTTGAAAACATATTGCATTTTTTTTAATGTCGTAGTACAAAAGTTCTTTGTTAAGTTGCACAGAAATGACCCTCAACCGCTTGCTTATAAATTACCAATAACCCTGTATATTTTATTAAAGACGACTTTAATTAAACACGACACTGTGGCTTAAAATCGTTTCGATAGTTTTTTGTTTCCGTTTTGATCGTCTTTTGTTGTTGATCGACAATGGTGAGTTATTTTCATGTATTTTTTGTTTGATTATAAATGTGACAGCATTTGCCGACTGTTATGCGTCCACCTGTATGCTTAGACTGGACCGTTTTTAATGAGATTAAAGTTCTTAGGGTGATTTCTTTATGTGTGCGCTAATTGACATTGCTCTTACGGTGAATGAAAACATCGTGATGAAACCCGCGGCTTAGTTGGCTCCAGAAGTACTGACAAGTTCTCTCCTCTGGGACATGGTCGACTAAGCTGAGAGGGTAGTAGGTGCTGGGAAAGCCTACTCCATCCTCACGCAAAATTAAAAAGAGTCTAATTGCGGAAAACATCCCGTGTACAAGTACAAGGGTGATTTCTTACCATGAAGTAGTCATAGCTTAAGGCTGCGGGCGCGGCGAATGTGGTCGTTAACGCGAGCACGAGGAGAGGCACTGAGCTCAACATATTCGGGCTACCAGCACACATTGGACCCCTGTTGACATATATCAATACTCAATCTGTTAATTTACAAGTTACAAAACATAACAAAATTACAACCTTATTAAATGGTAAAAATAATAATATTAAAAAAAAAGATTGTCTGTAACGTCATAAGAAAATGATGAAAATTTAAGATTTTTTGTTATTCCTCTAAATGTTTTTTTCCTTTTTTTTTCTTATTTTTCATTAATATATTTTTTCCTTTATATACGCCTTCTATTCGTCACTTGTAACCATAACACAAGCCTAGTCACGCACACATGCACGTCAAGCTTGTAGTAGTGTACTTATCACAGAGCGTTGTATGAAACCTTACAATCCTGGTTCTTGTTTAACCATGTGGCAATAATACGTTGCCATAGTAATCTTATCAATAACATGACGCGTTCCCGGAATGGGACGCATGACGTCATCTTTTTTGTGAATGGTGTTCCATCAATGTTTTAGGCGTTATCACGTCAAAATCTAAATAAGTTTTACTAGGTAGGGTGGCCAAATGACTCGCTGCCTTGCCTTTTTGGATGGCAATGCCGATCCGTTGGCCAAAGAGCAGCCAGCCCTTGTGTAAACCTAGCTGTAGACTTTCCTAAGAAATAAATAAATAAAATAAGCATTTCCCGCTGATCTTTTTTGCCACCTGAATTTATTAAGCAAGAGCAAGAAGGGAGAGCAGACAACATTCTAACAGCTAAGCATAAAATGAAAGGATTCCTCGGAAAACTTCGTTCATATTCAACATCCTTACAAAAAAATAATTTTGAGTCAAAAAGTGTTTAAAAAGTTTTTATTGTACTATTTTTTTCCTTTAGCCGCGACCCCCAGAGTAGGTATGGCTTTGCGACCCTATCTGGGGGTCGCGACCTACAGGTTGAAAAATACTGCTCTAAACTAAAACAATACGACAGACCTACCTAATCTCTTGGAATAAAGATATCAAAGGCGCAATTTGTTGTCGAGTGTCTACATTTGATACGGATTAAACATATCACATTCGAGTATTTCTCATGTGTTAACATTTGACAAGTTCTTTATTGCTTTTTATGAGAGAGGATAAACGTTCTTGTCTGAGTAAAGCTGTTTGACGAACTTAAAACGCTTTTTTACCCGACTACAAATGGGGGTTATATGGGGGTCTATAAATATTCTATCTATTAAGATAAAATTCTCGTGTCGCGGTGTTAGTTACCTATGCCCACCTAAACGGCTAAACCGATTTGTATGTTTTTTATGTTTATTCGTTAGGTCTGAGAAGCGAATAAAATCTATTTGTTTTGGTTGTAAATGGCAAAATTAGGTTTGCCGTGACAGCTAATCATCAACGCACAGCCTAAACCGCTGATCGTAGAGACCTGAAACTTGTTCTTTGTATGACATAGACATCCAATAAGAAAGGATTAAAAAAAAAACTACTTCTTAGGGGGTGAAAAAGGGGGGCAAAGTTTGTATGGGACAACGTGATTACTTGGTCTATTTTCGACTTCTACGTGGAGGAAGTCGCGGGCAAAAGCTAGTTATATAAAACATCGTGATGAAACCCGCGGCTTAGTTGGCTCCAGACGTATTTACAAGTTCTTTCCTCTGGATACGATCGACTAAGCTGAGAGGGTCGTATAGGTGTTGGGCAAGCCTACTCCATCTAATACATGCCCCAGGCACTACAGCGCACTGACTCTGTTAATATTATCTACATTCAATGTGTAAAGGCCAATATTATAAATATAAAATTCAAAGTGACGACCCTGTTGGCCCAATGGTCACTATGCCGGATTGCCAAACACAGGGTTGCGGGTTCGATTCCTGTCTCAGACAAGTATTTATAAATAATAAAATAAATAAATATTGTTTATTTCAGGTTTCACCCATATTCTAAGCTAAGGACACAATAAAAATAAAAATATAAACATTAACGTAAAATTATTTACGACGTACCTTATATTATATACAAACTTTATATGTATAGATATATCATTAATTAAGTTAAATTACCTGACATTCGCATTCCGGTGGACCTGAATCCAGTGTCTATAAAATATATTGCAGTAGTCTTGAGCTACTGCTGTCAAGATCGAGTTACTACAGGTTTTCTGTAGTCTGTCCCATGCCGAGGCTGCTCGGGACCTCAAGATGGCGTAGTAATCTGGGACTCTGGCGTCTGCAAACATGGCCTTGGCGCTGCAGTATCTGGGGTGCTTCATAATTATACGAAAAGCATCGTTATACTGCACTCTGAGTGCATTGTATGATGCCTTCGCATAATTAGTCCAGAGTTGACACGTGTAAAAGCTCTGGCAGTAAGCTTTGAACAAAGTTTGCTTAACCTCAGCATTACATCGTGCAAAGCGCCTTGCGATCATGTTGCACCTTACGGCCAGAGCCCTACGCTTTCTCTCGATATCGGCGTCGTCCTTTAGATTATCTGTCAGTATGTGGCCCAGATACCTGAAACTCTTTACAACCCGAACTGGTGACCCATAAAGATATACTGGCTGAACCTTCTCCGGACCCTTACCAGCTCTGAAAACCAACAACTCCGTTTTTGAAACATTATACTTCAATCCTTGAGTTGTGGCGTATCTCTCACAAATTGCCAGTAGTTTTCTAATGCCGTTTATCGAGGGGCTGAGAAGAACCATGTCGTTAGCGTAGCTCAAATTGTTAACACATACATTACCAATTTGGCAACCGACACGAGCTCCTCTCAGCTCCTCGATTAGGTCGTTTACGTAAACGTTAAATAGGTCCGGAGAAGTCAAACCCCCCTGTCTAACGCCGCATTCTAACCTAAAATCGCTAGAGTGCGCGTCACCCCATCTAACGTAATTCGTTTGGTCTCCATACCAGAATCTCATCAGACTTACTGCACCGATGTTAATTAGGCGATTGTTGGAGAGAAGCTTACTCCATAGTAGTTTATAGTTGACAAGATCAAAGGCACGGGAAAGATCTAGAAAACAAGCATACACTGATGTGTCTCTAGATGTATAGTGCTTTACTGTATGTTTCAGACTTAATATGGCAGAGTCAGTTGAGAGTCCGGCACGAAAGCCAAACTGAGCATCGCTAATTTTCATACCTTTCATCAGTTCGGGTTGCAACAGTCTTTCCAGTATTTTACCTACAACAGTTCCCAAGGATATTGGCCTGTAATTCTTAAGGTCAGACAGGTCACCGGTCCTATTTTTTACGATGGGAACCACCTCCGTTCTCATTAAATCACAGGGCAAGTAGCAGTATTTAATACAGTTGTTGAATAAAATAGATAAAACATTATATATATGCTGAGTAGCCCATAATATGTGTTCGAGACTGAGCCCGTCATGTCCTGGTGACTTTCCACGCTGCATACCTTTCACTACAAGAGCTATCGCACGGGGTGAAAAGTTAATAGCTAACTGTTGGCCGTAAGCTTGACAGTGCTCAGCCTCGCTCACACACACGCTTATTTATGCTTAGATATTTTCCAGTGGTCTGGTTGTGTCTATGTATTATAAGTATATATTTTGTAAAAAGTATATAAGTTGTCTAGCACCCAAAACACAAGTCTAGTAGTAACTAGACTTGTGTTTTGGGCCCAAACTAAGTATAGTTTGGGCTTCGATGGCGATGTGTGGAATGTCCTGCAATATTTAAATTTAAAGTACTACTTGTACTTGTATAAAGGCTGTTTTCCGCCATTGGACCCTTTTGAATTGGATCCTTTTTGCGTGAGGATGGAGTAGGCTTGCCCAGCACCTACTACCCTCTCAGCTAAGTCGACCATGTCCAGAGGAGAGAACTTGTCAATACTTCTGGAGCCAAATAAGCAGCGGGTTTCATCACGATGTTTTCCTTCACCGTAAGAGCAATGTCAATTAGCGCACATATTTTTTTTTCTTAAGAAAGTTACATTGGTTAACTGCCGGCCGAACCCACGACCTTCAGAATGAAAGTCGTGGTATCTACCACTAAGTCAACACTGCTCTCTTTTTTTTAAAGCACTAACTTATATATTAATTGACGAATCGGGTTATTATTCGGGATTTAGATAGCTGTTATTACGTAGACATTAGATAAAAACGATTTTTTAGACGAAGTCGTGGGCTAAGTTAGCATTTTAATAAAAGTATTCATGTAAAAATAAACAGAGGAATGCTGCAAGAGTCAATACTATATCCGACTCAGTTTATACTCTACATAGCCAACTGACCTAAATAAGGTAATAAAGTATAAAAGGCAGCTTCATGCAGACGACAACTTGATAAACAAGTGTTTCTAACTATCTGAAACTGAAAGGGCAACTAAAGAATTCAATGAAGACCATAATATGAAAAAAAAATCATTACTTGAAAAAAATCTATAATATGATTCGGAGTCTAATGCACAATGTATTAAAAATCAGTATTATTAACGCAATCACAGACTTTCACGTCGAGTCTTAAAGGTATAACGCAATCATAGATCAAATAATTAAATAGTTTAAGACATTGTTCTCTTTATATAGAGCCTTAAATGGTACATTATTGCAAAGGCATATATAAGTAATTGCAGGTCGAGTATGAGTTTGAAGGCCAAGCCGTAGGCGAGGACTTCATTAATACGAGACAGGCAATTATGTGTAGGCATGTGTGTGTAGTGCTTTTCTCAAAAAATGCAGGGAAGTAAAATATTGTCATTATTTTCGAGGAAGGAACACGCGAGATGACGAGTTTGCGGACAAGGAGAATCAAATCCATTGCTGGAGCGTTTTTATTAAATTGAAAAATTACAACGCTCCAGCAATGCTGTATGAAACGGCGTGCTAACGCTCCTGCAATGGATTTGACTTTCTTTGTCCGTAAATTCGGTACGGAACCCTAAAACAACAAATAACACAAAATAGTACAGAGGCCAGGGACATGCGCGGGATATCCAGAAACCTATACTCGGGGACTGCCGCGGTAAAGTTATTGCATCGTGCGAGCTTCGTATAATATTGCCATATACATACACGTTAAGCGAACGCTCGGCCGAGCTACATGGTAGGCGGGGGGGGTTTTGGTTTTATTTTCGTTACGGAATTTCTTGATTCGGTCGCCGCGCTCAAAGCCCGCGATAAAAGCTATGCAATAGCTTAACAACCCTGAGCACAAAACTAAAGGTTATCGAGAATTATTTAGGTTATAAGGTTTGAATTATTCAGATTATAAGGTATGGGCTGACCTTCCTTCCCCTACGCGTATAAGTTCCCAGTATAGCGCGAATAAATGATTACAAATAATTAAATGCCTAGGTGTAAGTTATAGATAAAATTATGGATTAAATACAGGTATCGTTTAGGTAGTCAATGCTGACCCATCGTTTGTTACCAAAAACAGACACGTCAAACTTATAACACCCCGTCATTTTTGCGACGGGGGTTAAAAACAATATAATATAATGCTATTTTTACCCGACTACGGTAAAGCCAAAAGGGAAGGTTATGTTATTATCTATATATATAAAAGGGAAAACCACTGACTCACTCACTCACTCACTCATCACGAAATCTCAGAAAGTACAAGTGCTAGGAGTCTCAAATTTTGCATGGGGGTTCCTTTTATGACGTAGGTGCTCACTAAGACGGGATTTTGCGAAATTCAACCCCTAAGGTGACAAATGGGGGGTGGAAGCTTGTATGAGGGTTTGCTTTTTTTTAAAGGAAGAAACTTGAAAATTAGAATTATATCTTCTTATCGTAAATAAATGATGACGTGTTTCAGGGATTTTCAATTTTCCTATTTTAATAATATTATAAATGTGAAAGTTTGTGTGTGTGTGTGTGTATGTTTGTTACTCCTTCACGCAAAAACTACTGGACCGATTGCGTTGAAACTCGGTATGTAGATAGCTGGATACCTAGATTAACATATAGTCTACTATATTCCCACGGGATCGGGACTTACGGGATGACTCCTTTACGCAAAAACTACCGGACCGATTGTGATGAAACTAGGTAAGAAGATATCTGGAGACTTGAATGAACACATAGGCTATCTATATATATAAAATGCTTTGTCCTGAATGATTAACTGACTGATTAACGCACAGCCTATACCAGACCTGAAACTTGGAGTGTGTGTTCTTTGTATGAGGTAGGCATCCGATAATAAAGGATTTTTCGAAATTGTATAAAATTTATAAAATTTGTATGGGGCAACGTGATTCCTTGGCGTATTTTCGACTTCTACGCGGACGAAGTTCAATTATATAACACAAGTCTAGTTACTTAGCTTGGTGCTAGATGGCGATGTGTGAAATATCCTGGAATATTTATTTATTTTCAGATGCTCTTTTATTTCAAATATGTAATTTAAATAATGTGCTTGATTTTTTTAAATTATTTTACTTGATCATGTTAATATACCTGATCGTTTCTAGATACAGATTGATTGTAGGAAAATGGGGTGATTGGAAAAATAATATAAACCAACTATAAATATAAATTCAGTCTGAAATGGATACACTCTTTGGGATAAAATTTCGATTATTTTTGATGAAATTCTGTAGTATGAATTTGGACGAAATCAAATTAGAAATTGAATTAGGTTACATTACAAATCAAATATAAATAAAGAGGAAAATTAACTACCATATGTGCTACCATTTTATAAATTAGAAGTTTGTAATTTCTAGGTTAGTTAGTATTGGTAAATAAACGCCTTATTATTTATTTTACTTAGGTAATTGTTGGCTTTAGTTAAAAAGAATTTAAAAAAAAATACAGGGTTTTTCGCCAGTTAGTAGTTAAAAATGTAAGCACATTTTAGGGGCAGGCTGGAAATTAAAAACGGTGAGATAGTGACACATTTTAAAAGCATCATTCTGTGCAATCCATGAACTATTATACTACTATATTATAATACTAGCTTTTGCCCGCGACTTCGTCCGCGTAAAAGTCGAAAATGGACCAAGGAATCACGTTGTCCCATACAAAGTTTGCCCCCTTTTTCACCACCTAAGGGGTAGAATTTCAGAAAATCCTTTCTTATCGGATGCCTACGTCATACAAAGAACACACCCCCTAAGTACCAGGTCTCTACGATCAGCGGTTTAAGCTGTGCGTTGATTCGTCAGTCAGGACAAAGAATTTTATATGTAAAGATTTTCACTTATTTTTGCATAACTTAATACTGTTTTCTATAAACTAAATAAAGCTTAAATATCGTAATATTTTGTTCACTAATATTTTTGTAAGTAAATGCTTCTTTGTAAATTTAAATGTGTTTGTGTAGGTATTGTAAAAAGAATATTTGTAAAAGTATTAAAAAACAATTGTGTTTTAGGTCTTACAATTGCTTATTGTAAATTCCATCTCTCCTACCTTTGTCGGACTTTGTGAACTAATTAGATGTAACATTAAACAATATTCAAAATATTAAAATCTCTTTCAAAATTTACTTACAAAACTGCAACGATTGCACTTTCAATGCTATATTTTGACGTAAAACTTTGTAACTACTTGTTTGAGTAACCAAAATATGTTTTATTTTCAACGGGAATGCAAACGGGCGGCCGCTGTAAGTTCGCGAGATTAAATACCGTATTACAACGACCGCAGAAGACTTTATAAGGCTCTGCCTCTTACGCGCGACATACTGTAAGGTAAACAATAAACGATGTGTATCAGAGTACAGTATGCGTCGTAAGTTGAAGACCCAGTTGGCACAGTGGTCACCATGCCGGACTGCCAAATACAGGGTTGCGGGGTATATATTTACAAAAGAAAAGTATATAAGTAGTATATCCGTTGCCTAGCACCCATAACACAAGTCTAGTTACTTAGCTTGGGGCTAGATGGCGATGTGTGGAATGTCCTACAATTTTTTTTTTAAATTATTATTATTAAGTCCCTATCAGTTTGCTACAATAATACTATAAGTATTGGACTAACGACCTTCTTCTAATAGACGTTACACACAAACATACTTAAATTAAAAGTACTCAGTGTGATTATTATTTGCAATATATTCGCACGATATATTATGCATGTATTATACATAATATCTATAAAAAAACCGTGGCGTAGTTCTAAAGATCTAAGCATACAAAGGGACAGACAGCGGGAAGCGACTTTGTTTTATACTATGTATTAGTTATGTTTTTAGTTGGCCGAGTGGTTTAAGCCGCCACCCGCTACACCAACCGACGTGGGTTCGATCCACAGGTTGCGTTGTTATGATGTTCAAATAGTGCTGTACGGGATTGGAAACGTGACGGTGGGCAGAGACTTTTGACCGTTAATTGTACTTAGCTACGCCCCGCTATACTTTGACGATTATCCTTTGTCGTAGACTTTGTGAACTTAAGAACAAATAGGTTTTGTGGAGTTTTTGTGGAGGTCGACATATACCGATACTTTTACAAGCATCATAAACAACTTTAGTAGCTTTTTTTATATAACTTTAATAATAATATATAATAATAAAATATTAGGCCGTGTGGTCGCGGCGTAAGAATATCGTCCCTCCAACTCAGCCCGTGGATGTCGTAAAAGCCGACTAAGGGATTCTACCAGAGGAAGGGCAGCAGCTTCCTTCTGAGTATTTAATACCTAACTGCGATCACCAATCCGCCTGCCAAGCGTGGTGATTATGGCAAAACCCCCCCTACATGACGGATGCAAGCAGAGAACGGCCCCCAGTCTCCGGCAGCTCCGCTATTCCTGGTCACGGTAGCGGCCATGGTAACGGCGGGGCAGGGGGTGCTAAGAATCTCCGGAAGAGATCGAGCTATCAAACTAAATACCGACGACCCTTGCACCTGGTAACATACAACGCGCGAACTTTGAGGACCGACGAGATGATAATAGAGCTGGAAGAAGCGGTGGACAAGTTGCAGTGGGATATCATAGGGTTATCAGAAGTCCGAAGAGAGGGAGAGGACACGATCACCCTTAATTCCGGCAACTTGTTCTACCACCGGGAGGGCGACCAGCTGTCCCAACATGGTATCGGGTTTCTCGTCCACAAGTCTCTCGTCAACAACATTGTTAAGATCGAGAGCGTTTCGAGCAGGGTGGCGTACCTTATACTCAGAATCACCAACCGGTATTCGCTGAAGGTCATACAGGTATACGCGCCACACTCGAAAGGCCCCGACGATGAAGTGGAGGTCATGTACGACGATATTGCACGTGTCATGCATGCCTCGAAAACACACTACACGGTTGTGATGGGGGACTTCAATGCGCGGCTTGGCAAGAAGAGCGGTGACGAACTGAGAGTGGGCCAGTTTGGATTTGGACAGCGAGACCAAAGGGGCCAGCGATTAGCCGACTTCATGGAAAAAGAGGGACTCTTCGCGATGAACTCTTTTTTCGAGAAGCGGTCGTCCAGGAAATGGACGTGGCTGAGCCCACGCGGTTTTAAGCATGAGATAGACTTTATCATGACGAACCACAAGCACATATTCAATGACGTCTCTGTGATCAACAGGGTGAAAACCGGCAGCGATCATCGCTTAGTAAGAGCGTCATTGAATATCAATGTTAAGCTAGAACGGTCTCGTCTGGTAAAGTCTACGGTACGCCCAAATCCTGTCCAAATACAAAATCCCGAAAGCTTTCAGTTGGAGCTACAAAACCGCTTTGAATGCCTCGCGGAATGCGCAACAGTGGACGAGTTGAACAATGGGCTGGTGGAAACTGTCCAAGCGGTCGGATCGGAGTTCTTTAAGACCCGCCGCAGAAATAAAACACAGAGACTCTCGGATCACACTCTGCAGTTAATGGCAGAGAGAAGTGAAATGAGGCTGCAGTCTTCGGCAGATATGTCAAGATACGGTGTGCTCAACAGACAGATCTCGAAGTCTATCCGACGCGATTTGCGCTCCTACAGTACTAACTGTATTGTGAGCGCAATAGAGCGGAACAAGGGCTCGAAAGTGTTCGCGAGAGATCTGTCTTTTGGACAAAACCAGTTGACAAGGCTGAAGACCGATAGCGGCAGCATCATATCCTCCAAGCCTGAGATCCTGAGAGAGCTTGAAAAGTTTTATGGACAGCTGTACACCTCGTTGCAATGCCCTGCAAACAACACGGCGGGCGATGCAAGAGCCCGTTTAACCCGATACTATACCGAAGATATCCCGGACGTCAGCCTGTACGAGATAAGGACGGCTCTCAAACAGCTCAAAAACAATAAGGCACCGGGGGATGACGGAATAACGACAGAACTTCTGAAGGCAGGTGGAGCACCGGTACTTAAAGTCCTTCAGAGGCTGTTCAACTCCGTCATTCTCGAGGGACAAACGCCAGAGGCGTGGAACAGGAGCGTGGTGGTACTGTTCCATAAGAAGGGTGACAAAGCCCTTCTAAAGAACTATAGGCCCATCTCACTGTTGAGCCACGTCTATAAGCTGTTTTCGAGAGTTATCACCAACCGTCTTTCTCGAAGGTTTGACGACTTCCAGCCTCCCGAACAAGCCGGGTTCCGAAAAGGCTTTAGTACCGTAGACCACATTCATACACTCCGGCAGATTATACAGAAGACAGAGGAGTATAATCGGCCGTTATGTCTTGCGTTTGTGGACTACGAGAAAGCCTTTGATTCAGTCGAAACCTGGGCAGTGCTACAGTCCCTCCAGCGGTGCCAAATCGACTACCGGTATATCCAAGTGCTGAAGTGTTTGTATAGCAACGCCACTATGTCTATCCGGCTTCAGAACCAGAGCACAAATCCGATCCCATTGCAAAAAGGGGTGAGACAGGGAGACGTTATTTCTCCGAAACTGTTCACCTCTGCATTGGAGGATATATTTAAGCTCTTGGACTGGGACGGATATGGCATCAATATCAATGGCGATTACATCACTCACCTTCGGTTTGCCGACGATATAGTCATCATGGCAGAATCGCTGGAGGACCTCAGCAGGATGCTGAGAGACCTCAACACCGTCTCCGGACAGGTGGGTCTTAAAATGAACATGGGTAAGACAAAGATCACGTCGAACGCCCATGTCGTACCCATACCTGTTCACATCGGAGACGATGTTATCGAAGTTGTTGATCACTATATCTACCTAGGCCAAATGGTCCAACTAGGTAAATCCAACTTCGATAAAGAGGTCAGCCGACGAATCCAACTCGGTTGGGCAGCGTTCGGGAAGCTTCGTAATATCTTCTCGTCACAAATACCACAGAGCCTCAAGACGAAGGTTTTCAACCAATGTGTGTTACCAGTGATGACATACGGATCCGAGACGTGGTCGCTGACTATAGGCCTCGTTCAAAAGCTCAGAGTCGCTCAGCGGGCTATGGAGAGAGCTATGCTCGGAGTTTCTCTACGTGATAGAATCCGAAATACGGAAATCCGTAGAAGAACCAAAGTCACTGACATAGCCCTCAGGATTAGTAAGCTGAAGTGGCAATGGGCAGGTCATATAGCTCGCAGAACTGACAACCGCTGGGGAGTAAAGGTTCTCGAGTGGCGGCCGCGATGCAACGCGAAACGGAGTGTTGGGAGACCAGCTGCCCGGTGGACCGACGACATTGTAGCGGTCGTGGGTAGTCGGTGGATGGAGGCGGCTCAGGACCGCTGTTTGTGGCGTCGTATGGGGGAGGCCTATGTCCAGCAGTGGACGTGCATGGGCTGACATGATGATGATGAATAAAATATTAGTTACGTTCCTGTTGCCCCCTTGCTGTAATTTACTCGGCTAATTAGGGTGGCCCAGTCTGAGAGTTGGCGAGTCTCCGCCTGTCATTTTTACGTGTTTATTGAACACTAGCAGCGCTCCGCAGTTTCACCCGCGTAACTCCCGATCCCGTGGGAATATCAGGATAAAAAGTAGCCTATAGCCTTTCTCGAAAAATGGACTATCCAACACAAAAATATTTTTTCAATTCGAACCAGTAGTTCCTGAGATTAGCGCGTTCAAACAAACAAACTCTTCAGCTTTATAATATAAGTATAGATAAATACTTGTCTAAGGCGGGAATCGAACCCGCAACCCTGTGTTTGGCAGTCCAGCATGGTGATCACTGTGCCAACTGGGTCATCAAATCAGTATCATATTATTAGCTAATTTAAGATCTATAAAATGATTCAAACAAGACGTAAAGTGATACCTATGTGTAAAAAACAAATTTAATTGCTATGACCACCAATGGTTTTTATTATCTGACTAGCTGTTGCCCGCGACTTCGTTCGCGATGTGGTTTTGGGTTATTTAGAATTCATTTTTCTGCATAGATACAATTTATCATTCGGTGTAAGTTATTAAAACAAAATAGGTAGTTACATTGTTTTTAAACTATATTTTTAATTGATTTGGCAAAGGCACTTTACTTACTCATACTCTGAAAGTAGGTCTAAAGATGCCTGAAGAGCGTGTAGAAAGAAAAACTTTCAGCGCTAGGAAAGATCGCTTTCACTGACAGTTGTCATGTCAAATTATGGCTTTGCGCGGCTTGTGCAATGTGTTTGTAGCCATTATCAGTATCATTACGCATTAGGAACTTCAAAAACCTATCCTTCTTGCTTTAGGTAACACCAAAGAATAACAATTATGGCTTCGCACGGCTCATCCATACTGCCAGAGTTTAGTACATAATAGGTTTTTTCTCAGTAATCGAATTCAGGTAGATATATTTAGTTCAAGATATCTTATTTAATAAAATAAATGTAAAGATGAAAAACTGTAATAATTTAAATCTACGGACTTCGCGTCATTAATCAGTGTTGGATAAACTAATTTATAAAAATATCTTCGGTAAGTACCGACGTATTTGAGTATTGAAAACATGTTGAAAACAAATAGCAAAAACAAAAAATCTACATAATGTATAACCTCTTTGGTCCCAACCTTGTAAGAGGATCAGGTAGTATGGAGTCTCTCATTCACTCTCGTTATTAGGAAGAATTTTATGTTTATTCGTAATGAAAAGCACTTGTTACCCAAGGTGTGAAAGTCACTCATTTAATCCCTCGAACTATTAGCGCCCTCGCTACGCTCGGGCGCCAAACTACGTCTCGGGACTCAATGAGTGACTTTCACACCTTGGGTAACAATGTACTATTTTTGTTAATTTTTCACAAATTAAACATAATAGGTACACAACAATATGATAGCTAAACTAAGTCCAATTTCTATTAGCACAAAACTTTCAACATACTTTGTCTTCCTAGTTATCTTTAGATTTTTGTAAATTAAAGAAAAAATAATTATCAACTACCTTTGTGTTTCGATTCATATTCTTCAATTAATAATATAAGAGACTAGCTGCGCCCCGCGGTTTCACCCGCGTAAGTCCCGATCCCGTGGGCATATTGGGATAAAAAGTATCTTATGTCCGTCTCCTGGCTCTAAGCTACCTCCCTACCAATTTTCACCCAAATCTGTTCTGCCATTCTTGAGTTATAAGTGGTGTAACTAACACGACTTTCTTTTATATATATAGATTATAGTATTTACACCAACATCATGCAAATAATAATCTATTTTGGTGCAAATAATATTTTACATTGTTTTTATTATCAAATAATAATATTAATGATTAAAAAGAAAGGCCATTGGACAGAACAAATACTAATACTTAAAATAACGCGATGCACATTGAGATCCTTACATATTGATAGCAGGGATTACGTTGAACAAAAAATGCTTTCACACCAAACATCTAAAGCGTCTCGGAAACGGGGTATTTGAAGGAACGTGATGTCCTATGATTTCACAAAAGTGCACGGTGCCCTTTGAGACTCATACTTATCGATAGAGGGCATCGAAAAACAAACAAATAATAAAAAAACCAACCCTCTAAAGCGTTTTGGATACAGGGTTTTTGAAGAAACGTGATGTTCCTTGATTTTCTAAGAGTGCGCGGTGACTTTATGCCAAAAATAATTGTGTAAAATTATGTTATGCCTAGGGTTTTTATGTCAAAACCGATTTTTCCAAAACCTTTATACCAAACAACAAAAGGACATTCAACTTCTATAGCGAGACGTTTTGGAAACGGAAAATTGAAAGAAAAATGATAACCTATAATTTTTCAAAAGAGTGCGGTTCACTTTGAGTGCCATACCCATCGAAAATGACAAATAATGCCATCAAACAAAACCTATAAAGCGTTGGGCATTATATATTCATCGGGTCTAAAGTCACAGCGCAAAAAACATAACATAACACATAACATAACTTTTCCAATTTTCTGAATTCTTGACCAAAATACCCAGTTTTTTTATTAGGTAGCTAGCAGGGCTACGTAATTTTGGAAAAAAAATGATTTTTACAAATAACTACCTGTATATTTTTAACCGACATCAAAAAAGCTAGAGGTTCTCAATTCGTCTCGTATATTTTTTTTTATTTATGTTCGATGATTACTCGTAAACTCTTGGAGCGATTTGGAAAATTCTTTTTTTGTTTTTACTATCTAAGCTTTCCGCTACTTGAACTCATAATTCAAACTATAGCAGGAGAAAAGCGCGATAGAAGTGTAACATCGGAGGTCTTCGGTAAAGGAGATCGGTAATATTATGTAGTAGTACCTCTTTGTACTAACCTCATTTTCAGTTTCACGTAGGTAGTATTAAATGCAAACTATTTGGTTTTATGACAGCTGTCATCTTGAGCGGAGGCATGTACTGCAGCCCTACCATGACTTTTTGAAGAACTCGAAAAAAAGAAACCCTTTTTTGATCACTCTCTTGTCCGTTTGTCTGTCGGTGTGTCACTACGGATATTCTTAGAGACGGGTGGACCTAGTAAGTTGATTTTTAGGAAGTTTCATAGTAAATACTCAATATAGTAGGTTTAATCGAATACGTAAAAAACCCGTGGTAAGGGTACTGTTCCCTTCTGACGTTCGATTACGTTTTACCACGGAAAAATATTTCGATTTCACATTTTTAAATGTTTTTTTATCAAATATCTTAATTATTGTATTAAAGTTAAATTAAAACATAGCCTAAATGTTATTCTGATATATTCTGAACAAATTTGTGTGGACCTTGTTAAAATCTGTTCTGTAGTTTATGAGATTACCTGGTTCAAACAAACAAACAGACAAACAGACAGACAAACAGACAAAAATTCTAGAAACTACCCTATCGTGTTCAGCTAACGATTTTAAGGCGACCTGTGTATTTTTTTTCTGGATATCTTACAATTACAGATTTTTTGATGTCTACAGATTTATTATATGTATAGATTGTTACGGCAGGTGCCACAGTATCCATAGTTCCCCAGTATCTAGTCCACTACCATCCCATCACAATAGCTCAAGTAGTTTTGTCCTGTAGATTATCAATAGTTTTATCCAAACCGGAGGTTGTCCTTGGTTGCACTTTATAGTGTAGACAGGGACAATCGCCGGTTTAGAATCCACCCCATTGTTTGCTATTAAACTTGTTATTGTAAAGGGCCTCTACGTGTTGGCTTCAGCTCCACGCACGCCTTCCAAAGGTCCGGGGCTCCATAGCCCCGTGATACAGGAAATATTAGTTAAAAAGATTTTATGGTAACTTTCTAGTTATTGTTGTAAACTGTTAAACCTATTTTAATATCACTTCTACATAATAACAGTTTTGTATATAATATAGCCCATCGACCATTTTGAAGAGTTTTGGATTGACATATGTATACAAATAAAAAATAGGGCCAAGTGTGAAATGCACAAAAGCTTTTCATTTCACACCTACGAAGTGTGATTAAAGTACCATCCATCTTTGTCAAAGTTCTGCAAGGATGCGTATAGTGTAGGCTTTTTGGGTCACAGTCACAATGCTCATTCATACTTATTATCTACAAGCAACGCTCCGCGGTTTCACCCGCATACCTCCCGATCCCGTGGAAATATCGGGATAAATAATAGCCCATGTTACTGTCATTGAATCAGTGAACCCTCATACCAAGTTTCATTCAAATCGTTCCAGTAGTTTCGGAGCCTATTCAAATCTTTCTTTACGTAATGGAAGCTTTCAAATATAAATAATTTTCACAGCGTCGTCGCAACGTAATGTTTTAAGCTTAATGCCTTCCTCGATAAATGGTTACTACTGTATGAACTACTACTATGTATATGTATGTACTACTACGGATACTATCCAACACAAAAATGCCTTCCTCGATAAATGGTTACTACTGTATGAACTACTACTATGTATATGTATGTACTACTACGGATACTATCCAACACAAAAATGCCTTCCTCGATAAATGGTTACTACTGTATGAACTACTACTATGTATATGTATGTACTACTACGGATACTATCCAACACAAAAATGCCTTCCTCGATAAATGGTTACTACTGTATGAACTACTACTATGTATATGTATGTACTACTACGGATACTATCCAACACAAAAATATTTTTTCAATTCGAACCAGTCGTTCCTGAGATTAGCGCGTTCAAACAAACAAACTAACTCATCAGCTTTATAATATTAGTATACATTGTAAATTTGAGATTTGCTTATGTATACCTAGAATAACTATTTAAATATCCCATTGCAAGCAACAAGTTGAAAATACTTTTGGGAATAAAGGTTCACGCCTACAAAGTACCGACGAATTGACATCAGTTCTCATTTATTCCAGTATTAGTATAATTTTTAGTATACTTATCTATTTATATAAAAATCTCGTGTCACGGTGTTAGTTGCCAAACTCCACCTTAACGGCTGAACCGATTTGTATGAAATTTTTGTGTTAAAGAAGGAGATGAATGAGTAATAAAGTTGTTGAAGGCTTGAATATGATTTATTTCCTTTTCACAACGGGCTGAGTTTCAGCTTACCGAGTCTATGATGTAGAATCGAATGACCGAGCTGAAAGCACGCTGGTGCCACCCGTCACAGACTAATTTTAACAGAAGTCAATAGCGAGACTGTGCATTGGCCAGGCGTTGGCAGGATCCTGGCTCTTAGGTTGGCTTTGGCTTGGCTGGCTTGGCGACTCTGCATGGCTGGCTGCATGGGCAGATGATACATTATATTCGTTAGGTCTGCGAATCGAACAACATATTTTTTTTTAAATATACGGTAACTAGTTATACTATAACAATGTAAAAATGAAACTAATTTAAACTGTAAAAAATGTGTTATACAATTCTAATCTTGTTTATCTAGCCACAAAAATAACGTTTCTGCACTAACTCTAATTTCTCATTTCCCTCAGGGGATGAATTAAAAAATATTTTAGATCTGATTTTATTCAGGTAGGTATGTTAAGGTGAAAGCTCTCTCCATACCAAACGTAGTCGACTGTTTCCTCCCTGGACACTAGCACAAATATTTTTGTTGCATAGAACCTATAACTGCCATGTCTATGTCTTGGTTTATTCATTTTCCAATTATCATAGAAATTAAGATTTTAAAAACAAAACATAGGGGCATGGTCAAGGCATTTATAAGTTTTATGCAACAAAAATATTTGCTCTAGTGTCATTATCGTTTCGTTGCATTTTATTTATTTTAGTTTCGTTTTATTAATTAAAATATAGAATAGTTATTAATTCTATGTCAGGTGTGTAGGTTTATGGAAAATGTGCTAGAATAGTATGTAGGAGTTAATAACCACTCATAATGTGTTCAAGGACTTTTATCAACTTCGTAAACCAATACTATTTATAGGTATTTCAATGGAATTGTATAGACTCATTTTTTCTATAACAAATCCGATGGATTACTGAAAACCTTGATAACGGTACGGTTGAAAAAAAGATCAAGTTATCAGTTTAGTAAAATTCAACCAAGGTACTTGTTCAGTTGATGATGACTCTGTTGACGCTACTAACTCACCCAATTTTTTGGGTCCAGAGCGCTTCAAATAAAAAAATGGTTGGACCACGAATAGTTAGAGGCACGTGGCACGTGGATTAAACAAAAGACGATCAAAACTATAATAAAAGACGATGTGAACAAAAACGAAAGAAGATCAAAACAGTAACAAAATACGATCTAAGCAGAATCAAAGGACGATCGAAACAGAAACAAAAGACGACCGAAACAAAAATAAAAGACGATCTATTTCGTCAATGCCTCACATTTTCTTCAATGCCTCACATATTCTTCAATGCCTCACATATTCTTCAATGCCTCACATATTCTTCAATGCATCACATTTTCTTCAATGCCTCAAATTTTCTTTAAAAATCTGTAGGTATTTAGATATATGATAAATTTAAATGTCTTATCTTGTTAGGTACTTAATATTTCTACTCTCTTTTGTATATTAATTGGTTTGAATTTTAACATATTTATCATTCAAATAGTTTAGTGTACTATAAATAACACTAGGTGACATTCTAAAATTGGCCACTTATAGGACAGGCATCGTCTAGTCAAAAACCAATAAAAAAACCTGTGGCACTCAGGGACTGCCGCGGTAAATAAATAAATAAATAAATCATTTATTTCAGGCTACAAAGACCCATAGATACATATACCTTATAGACTAACATACATATTTTATAATAAAAGCAAAACTATTGCATCGTGCGAGCTTCGTACAGTCGTACCATATACTTACACGTTAAGCGAACGCTCGGCCGAGCTACATCGTAGGCGGAGTAGGGGGTGTTAGGTTTTATTTTCGTTACGGAATTTCTTGATTCGGTGGCCGCGCTCAAAGCCCGCGAGCTTATGTATAGCAAGAGCTATGCAATAGCTTAAGGAATAAGCGTTCCTATTGTAAACATTTATAATAACTTAAAAAAAAATCTTTCAAATGTACGTAATGTAAATTTCCTACGTTGTTGTTGCAGAATATCAATGTTGATAGCATAAAATACTTTGTCAGCTCCTATCATTTATTGATCATAGATGATATAGGTCGATCGTAAGTGTTTCATGAACTTCATGAGGGCTTGTAAAGCCATAAAGACCCGCCATAATATTGATATGGAAATACGCAATAAAACGTGAGAAACAACAGATGACATTATTAGAATAGTTCATAGAACTATAGCAAAATATGTTCTTAATAGAAAACTCTGTAAGCTTTATGCATCACAGATTATCACTAGCTGCCGCTTTATCAACCGCGTAAGTCTTGGATAGAGATAAAAAGTTAAACTAATTAAAGAGGGACAGATGAAAAAATATTTTACGGTGGCATCTCGACCGATCAGAATGATTATGAAAAAGGACAGCTTAGGGGTGCTCCTATATAAATCTGACAAGAATCTACGAACTACCAACTTATTTTTGTTTAATTATTTTATTTGTATATTGTTATTAAACGCCTAGCTGTCGAAACGTTGTTTTGCAGTACAAAAATACAATATAAAGGACTAGCTGCGCCCCGCGGTTTCACCCGCGTAAGTCCCGATCCTGTGGGAATATCGGGATAAAAAGTAGCCTATATGTTAATCCAGGCCTCTAGCTATCTACATACCGAATTTTATTGCAATCGGTTCAGTAGTTTTAGCGTGAAGGAGTAACAAACACACACACACAAACTTTCACATTTATAATATTAGTAGGATAAAAAATAGTTTTTTTTGATTCTCAGACCTAACACAAAAAATTCATACAAATCGGTTCAGCCGTTTAAGATAATTATTATCGGTCTTTGTCGATTGTTTCTGATCAAAATATATTGAGGTTTGTTTTTTGATCGACACTGAGCATTACCATCATTTGAAATACATATAATGACGATTTGTTTTATTTTACAAAATTTTATTTTTACATAAATAGGAATACATCATTATAAATAGAAAAAAACATACATATTTAACATTACAAATACGAAATAGTAAAGCGACCAGTTAGTCAAATAACCCACCCCTTATCGTACCCGGCGTAAAGGTTCCCATAATGCTAGAAGCATTGCCATGCTGAATGGCGTAACCTCAGCGCCAGAAACGAGCCGGAGCGGGAGTCACCCCCATTCCCCCTAATCCTATCGCCCAATTCTTTGACTAATTTTTTAGTGTCGTCTCCCCATTATTTAATACTAGCTAAAGTACACGTAGTCTGTAAGGACTTTTTCAAGTTTCTAGAACAGTGTAATTTCAAGTTTAGAACAGTATAATTGCAAAATTTTAAGTTTCTAGAACAGTATAATTTCAAGCTTAGAACAGCATAATTGCAATATTTCAAGTTTCTAGAACAGTATAATTTCAAGTTTAGAACAGTATAATTGCAAAATTTCAAGTTTCTAGAACAGTATAATTTCAAGTTTAGAATAGTATAATTGCAAAATTTCAAGTTTCTAGAACAGTATAATTTCAAGTTTAGAACAGTATAATTGCAAAATTTCAAGTTTCTAGAACAGTATAATCTGTGCGTTTTCATCAGTCTGCGAGTGGTGAGTGAGTGATTCAGTGACAGTTGTGTTTTATGAATATAATATCGCCTTAGGCTATGGGCAACTATAGTTAGGGTAGTAGGCGGCTATAACAGCAACATGTGCTTCCCATTGTGGTAATGTAAGGCTCATGTCGCTCACTATGGGGGCTAGGGAAAATCATTTCGGTCACTTAACTACCACTTGTATTTACGAGTTATTGCCGATACCTATTTATTAAGTAGTATTAGGCACCTACCTAGATAAAAATAGAAAACTAAAAGAAAGTAAATTTAGCTACAGCAAAGGCCTTCCTTTCATTGCCTTCTGTTTAGGGCCAGGATAGGCCAGCCTTTCGTGGATGATAAAAATTTTAATGTCAGCCCGCTTTGTCCTACTACAGGCCTTCGTCCTTTGCATCGTCATCATCATATCAGCCTTAGAACGTCCACTGCTGAACATACGCCTCCCCCGATCGATCGCTCCCATTCCCTTGCTCTCTGCATCCAACGGCTTCCCGCGACCCTCGAGCTAAGTAGGTATTTTGAGCTCCCCTTTCCCATCTCCGCCGCCATCCGTCGGCCGCTGACCCGACGATGCCCGACGAGCGGTAGCCGAAGGCGTAGGTATAGATAGCAAAAATGTTGAAAAGAGTTGCGTTTCTTTGATTTGATCCTACTAATATTATAAATGTGAAAGTTTATGTGTGCGTGTGCGTGTGTATGTTTGTTACTCCTTCACGCAAAAACGACTGGTCCGATTGCGATGAAACCCGATATCTAAATAGCTGGAGACCTGGATTAACACATAGGCTATTTTTTATCCCGATATTCCCACGGGATCGGGACTTACGCGGGTGAAACCGTGGGGCGCAGCTAGTATACTATATTTGTTTCCAAGAAATGATCACTATCAGCAACACCATCGACAAATATAAAAATATCGACGGAAGAAAACGAGAACGCTGTAAACAAACCTCAATTGTGCACCAGAGCCGAAAACTAACATTCATAACACTAGTGTAGCACCCATAACATAAATCTAGTAACTTAGCTTGGGGATAGATGGCCATGTGTGGAATGTCCTGCAATATTTATTCATTACTAGCTGCGCCCCGCGGTTTCACCCGCGTAAGTCCCGATCCCGTGGGCATATTGGGATAAAAAGTATCTTATGTCCGTCTCCTGGCTCTAAGCTACCTCCCTACCAATTTTCACCCAAATCTGTTCAGCCGTTCTTGAGTTATAAGTGGTGTAACTAACACGACTTTCTTTTATATATATAATATAGATATAGATTTATTAAATTAGGTAAGAGAAAAATAATAAAAGCAATTTTAAGTCGATATATTAATTCAATACAAAGTGGTGTACCTATACAGTTAAGGGGTTCCTACCTAACTATATCTAGGTGAAGTTTATTTTCATTTCCATTACTTTCATTTGAATGTCTAAGACCCATCTAAGCCTCTTTCTAATTGGTTTATTTTAGCAATTTTACCCAAATGCTTTCTTTTCCGTAGCGACACAGGGGAAACAAAAAGATATTTTTAATATTATTTTAATTCCATACATATTTAAGTAAAATAAATAATACGTCCTATTACCTGGGAGACCAGCTGCCCGGTGGACCGACGACATTGTAGCGGTTTCATATAGTTGGATGGAGGGGGCTCAGGATCGCTGTTTGTGGCGTCATATGGGGAAGGCCTATGTCCAGCAGTGGACGTGTATGGGCTGATATGATAATGACCTACATACTTAAAATGGAGAAGAAGTTTGTATTTAAAGCAGAAATTTTGAACTCTAAACAACATTATTTAGGCAAAGTTATGTAGGTACCTATACTTACTATTGGTAAAATACTTGAACATCATTTCAGCAATGTTCCTTTTCTATTTATTAGTATTAGTGTGTATTATTTTTGTTGTACTTAATCTATCTAACATATTTCAATGAGCAATTCTTGTATATTTGTAGGTATATGTGGGACTATATAAATAAATAAATCAAGGTATTTAAGGTGAAAGGGTACCGGCGCTCTCTCCATACAAACGTAGTCGACTGTTTCCTCCCTGGATAATGACACTAGCACAAATATTTTTGTGCTATAAAAGCTATAACTGCCATGACTATACCCCTATGTCTTGTTTTTCTCATTTTCTAATATTCGTAGAAATAAAGATTTAAAAAACTAAAAAAAAACATAGGTCATGGCAGTTATAAGTTTTATGCAACAAAAATATTTGCTCTAGTGTCATTATTCAGGGAGAAAGCAGTCGACTACGTTTGTATGAGAGAGAGCCCCCGGTACCCTTTCCTAAGAGGAAAGGGTACCGTAAAGGGTATAGTAAAAATTATAATTTTTTATAGCGCTATCTTCTGTGAAATAATAGTTTTATTAAGGTACTTTGGTTTGAACCTTTAGAACCCATTTCCTTTACTTTCCAGTTGCTATTCTAATAAAACAGTCTGAAAATAAGACAGCGCCATCTATCAAACACTAATCGTTTTATTATACAAGTTCGAACCTTAATAAACGGGAACCAACTTTCTTTGAAGGGCTTTCGGGATTCCCTCAAAATAAACTAGATGGTGTTGTTTTCATGAAGACTATCGTTTTTTGAGGCATTTTCATATTTACTGTAAATTTATTTCTCGTGGCTTTATCCGGTAGTGACACTGAAAGTATTTTCTTCTCGTATCTTTTCGCCGGGAATTTTTTGTGTACTGCAGAAGTTACAAAATATAGAAAAACCTAGAAAAAAATTGTGGTGGCAGCTTGTAAAGACTTTTTTTAACAATAAACATTAATGGGTTTTTTTCTTCTTATGTATAGACACATCATAATTGTTTTAGGGTTCCGTACCTTAAAAGGTAAAAAAAGGAACCCTTATAAAATCACATTCTTGTCCATCTGTCTGTCTGTTCGTGTTTTACAGTTAGCATATACTTACTCGTAGTTAGCTGCCTAATTTCGTCAACATTTACTTTGTTCTCCCGAAGTATTCTTCTTCTTCTCGTATAGTGGTGTGGCTCACCTATTGTTAGAGTTTTCAGATCGCCCTATGGCCTCTAACTTGACCTAACGACTGCTACTAGAGGTAGCAACCGGGACCAACGGTTTAACGTGCCTCCCGAAGCACGGAGGGGCACACGAAAATACATTTTTGCCACACTACTAAATGGCCACTCATCGAAGTAATGACCGTGCCAGGCGTCGCTTAACCCGCACGACCGTAAACGATCAGCGAGCTTCGCTTAGCTGTGAGCCTCCCCGAAGTAAGGAAAAATATGACAAAATCATTAAGTTCCTGTCAAACGATAGAGCTCATCAAACACAGCACAATGGACCTTCCTTGTTTGATAGATGGTCTTCACGCCATAATGAAACACAGAAAAATGACCGCAGTTTCGAAATTGGCCAAGAAGGGTAAGCAACGTTTATTTTTATTTTGCCACTAGCAGCGCTCCGCGGTTTCACCCGCGTAAGTCCCGATCCCGTAGGAATACCGAAATATAAAATAGCCTTCGTCGACAAATGGACTATAAAAATATTTTTTAAAATAATTCGAACCAGTAGGTACTACTCTGTACTTATATAAAACAATAGCTTAATAGTATAGTAGTGATACACTTTGGTTTATACAGGTTTATGTTATGGAATAGGTTTATCAAAAGGTAGAAGATAGGGTATTTGGTAGTTGGTGTGCCAATTTGCTATGGCAGCGTAAGAAGGAAGTCTACCTACTTGCTGACCTTTTTTTAGTTGGGATCCGAATCCTGGCCCCAAAAAAACCCCATGAGTTTCTTGTGCCTTCTTCGCATTGGTGAGTGTGTTCCATACACATCCTAACTTAGTTTCTAAGACGTGTCTGTGTGGTCTTTGTACAAATATATTAAGCATTCACAGGAATAAAAAAAATTGACTTTGACTTTGGCTGCGGAGTCATACAATGTTGAATTTTAATTCAATATTTCCAGAATTTAGTAATAAGAGTGTACTAAAACTAAAAGGCATCGTTCTTTAAGCAATATTTCTTCAGATATCTGATCATCCAGATGTTGTCTTCATCTAATAATTCAAAAAGATTGCTACATAAATAAATTTGGAGAAGACTAATGGCTAAGTGACCCATCATCTACCAAAAAACCTATAAAAAATCCTCAACAATGGAAAACACTAGAAAACGACTATCTGGGGAGGCATTTATTCCTATATAAGAGGTTGGTAGTTGGTAGGTACTCAGATAACTGCATAGACAGACAAATGATAGTAAAAGGCAGAGGCTATTCGCCGCAGACGGTTAAAGTAAGGACTATCGACTTAATACTCGTGTCTGCTTTTTCAATGTTTTCTAGAATGGATTTCGTAGGGTTTTCACTACTCTGTCTGTCCGTTATTTTTAACCCTTGACGCAAAAACGACGGGTAGTTATAAGTTTAGAATAGAATAGAATAAAATTTATTCGAACAAACACACGACATAGTATAGAATAGATACAAATAAGAAACAGCAAGAGATAGTTACATATTTAAGAAATTACAAAAAAGACAGACAATAAAAATAAAAAGTATCTGAGAAGTCGTGTGTAAATACGCAGGCGCATCTGCAGCGCCCGAACGGGTGAACCGATTTTGTTAGTACACGGGTTAAGCGACGCCTGGCGCGGCCATTACTTCGATGGGTGGCTAATTAGTAGTGTGGCAAAAATGTTTTTTCGTGAGCCCCTCCGTGCTTCGGAAGGCACGTTAAGCCGTTGGTCCCGGTTGCTATCTCTAGTAGCAGTCGTTAGGTCAAGTCAGAGGCCTTAGGGCCATCTGAAAACTCTAATAATAGGTGAGCCACAACACTACGAGGAGAAGAAGAAGATTTTCAGTAGACAATTTCTAGAGATACTACAACTATTTAAAACAAATCCGATCTAACAAAGAGTCCAGAAAACATATTTTCAAACTTTTCTTCCCATGTTTTCAGGATTTGAATGCGGTGCAGGGAGGTTTCGGAGAGTTCGAATAATATCCCGGCCCTCCAAGCTGCAAAGAGGAAGGTCAACGGAGATTTTTTAGTCGGTTTGACTCCGACATAACCCGTGGTCACCGGTCCCGGCGGCGGGCATCCGTGAGGATTTTGTAAAAAATAAAACAAGGTTGTGAGAGGTTGTTAACGAAATGTCTAAGGGCGCATCCATGTAAAAAGCTGATCAGGGCTGATCCGCGTTGGCTTAAAAAAATAAAGAGTAAAAATGAATTGGAGCTCACTTTCTGCTTACTACATGAATACGCCCTAATCAAGGAACTCGATACCTGGCAAGTCTTGGACCTTAAACTTAGATACCAGAAAAATCTATCTGAGAAATACGAACTAAGTAACTACATACCAATCTACCCATTTGAAATTTCATGGAAGATTCTGTAAATTAAAGTAGGTATGGTTGTATAAGGTACATACGGGTAACTCGAGTGAGGAGAGCCAATCTCTTTTGCAGACAAGAAACTTCTCGCTTCGTAGGTACTTTAGTAGAATGAGAGCCTGACAGTCATATAGGGTATTACTATTCTTTCAGAAGTTCTTTCTTTTATTTTGTTCCTACATTGTATTTTAAATTATTATCTAATCTGCCTACTATATTAAGTACTCAAGCATCTAGCAAGCTGAAGATTGTCAGGATAAAAGTAACTTTTAATTCAGGTCTCCAGCTATAGTTTAACACGAAGTTTTTGCGTGAAGGAGTAGCAGACATTCACACACACAAAACTTTCACATTTATAATATTAGTAGGGTAACAAAATTGTATGTCCTGTTATAGTAGTATATTCATACAAAGCCACGTGCCAGAAGAGATAAGAATAACGTGCTAGGTAAAGAATAAACTATAGGCCAGCCAGCGAGATTTTGCCTTAGAACGAAGATATAGAAAGTGTTCTTTATAAGTTTAATAATTCCTTAAGATTGTGTTCCCAAAACACTTCGTACGACCAGAATCGCATGGATTAAAGTTACTGTCGCTGTATCATCCAGATTAAAGATCATCCGGATTGATCCTGCCGTCTTCTAACCTTCACTCATATCCCTCGAAGGTCCCGTTTATTCGGGAGTTTTTGAGTCACAAGCCCTACATCTTTGACTGCACCGTCACTTACCATCTTGTAAGATAGTGGTCATACGCTGACTTATATATTGTTAAAAAAAATCGATGTAAGGCCAGTATAATTCATTTATCGCTTTGCAATCAATCGGTCGATGAAATAGTTTCAGGTCAGTGTTGTTAGTTTAAGAACGTAGCGGAGCTAATTTACAATCCCTCTCGCAATATTCCCTCCGTTATGAAGGTCGGGACTCCGCACCCAATTTCCTAACATTAAACCTATCATGTGTTATTTTCGGACTTTATTTATCTGGATCGGACGTTAGTTTTTATAGTTCAGTGGCCTTTGGGCTTTAATGAAAAAATACTATGAAGATACCTAAAGTTCAAAGTCTTGACTGAGTGACTGTTGCATCAACAGCTCAATCCAAGGGACCTGACTAAATGACTGATAGGTATATCAAAGCTTAAGCAAATGACCGCATCGGCATATATATATATATATATAGCTATTTTGACGTAGAAATCCGCTACGTAAGGATTTCGAAAAGTTTACCCCTACGAATGAAAGCTAATTTTCGTACGTATGATCATCAGCATTATATTCCTCTATTGTATACGTTCGTATCTACCATTTCTCTATTACATGACTTCAGTGTGACCTTTGGGCTTTAATGAAAAAATACTATGAAGATACCTAAAGTTCAACGTCTTGACTGAGTGACTGATTTATCAAGCCAAGGGACCTCACTAAATGACTGATAGGTATATCAAAGCACAGCTCAAGCAAATGACCGCATCTGCATATATATATATATAGCTATTTTGACGTAGAAATCCGCTACGTAAGGATTTCGAAAAGTTTACCCCTACGAATGAAAGCTAGTTTTCGTATGTATTAGATCATCAGAATTATATTCCTCTATTTACTATTACGCATACGTTTGTATTCCAGTTTTCTATTACATGACTTCAGTGCGACCGTATTCTGTATCTTTTCAGAGTATCTAACCCATTGATATCTAATAACATAGTTCTAAGCTATCTCTTTAACATATTCAATTATTATTATAAATATATATGTTAGTCTATAAGGTATGTATCTATGAACCTTTGTAGTCTCAAAAAAAAAGATGATTTTATATTATAATAGAAGTCTTGGACGGCAATGATTTAACAACTGCCAAGTCTATTAAGTAAGCTCTTTCATAATTAGTGAAAGTTATATGACTGACGATTTGATCATTAGTCATAAGACTTGTATCAAGCCACAAAGTAAGCGACAGGCGACCGAATAATCAGTACAGTAATATAAAAAGGGGCATAAACACTAATAATTTGTAAGATTGATCAAAAAGTGGACAAAACTAGAAACCCCTAATCCTAGAGTTGGTTGAAGATCTATAAAACCCACAAAGTTCTTTTCATACAGCGTATTTTATATGAAAAGAACTCCACGACTGATAAAAGATGGACAATAGTGTAAATTGCCGTGAGCCAGTCTAGATACGATTCCAGTTTAATTTTTTGGCCAATGTGTCGTCAATCTAATATACAAACACAATCAACCAATTGAATCAAACAAAAAACAAACAACTGATATTAAGTTTGTTGAGCGGTTTATTTTGTTTTCTTTTTTTTTCGTGGGCGGCAAATGTCGTGCCCTTTACATCGCCACCGCGGCGGTTGTAAAGTGTTATTGCTATACTCGTGGGAGACAAACGATATCAACGTCAGAGAGATTTAAATTATACTCAAAGAAATATAGAGAACATTTGACTGTTGTGTGTTAAAAACCTCATTGAAGAAGGAGTTCAGCTCTTTAGGTACAATCCGGTAAGAGGTTGTCACGCCAACCCCTAATATAGTTGAATTAAACCGATTTATAGGCATTTACCGTGCCATATTGCAAATGTAAGTCCTGACGGATATTAACATGTTACCGGATATTACCTTCGCATCTTCATTAGGTATATCTACAGATTGCTTTGCAAATATTTCTTTGATATTCCACATATGAATGATGTATTTTCGTGAAATCCCACTGATTCTAACTAGGTAACATTATAAATCCAAGGGTTTGTTTATTTATTTGTTTGTTCCCTTTTCACGGTCAAACGACTGGGCCGATTTGGATAAAAATCGGCATAGTGATCGTTTAAAGAATGGAGTGGACTATAGGATACTTTTGATCCCGAAATTTCCGAGGGATCGGGACTTACGCGAGTGAAACAGCTGTAAAAGTTTGTATGTATTACCTTTTTACGCAATAACTACCAAATCGATTGCAATAAAAATTAGTTTGTAGGTAGATAGCTAAAGTCTTGGAATATTACATAGGCTAAATTTTATTCCGATAAACCCACGGGATAAAATGGGTAAAACCGGCGGGGTGCAGTTAGTCTTCCATAAAACTTGTCTCTCACTAAAATGTTTACTGTGACTTGTGTTATGAAACTATAGGTATGTTATGTTGTTGATGAGAGTAGTGTTGGCTTAGTGGTAGATACCTCGACTTGTATTCTGAAGGTCGTGTGTTCGAATCCCGGCCGGCCGCGCACCAATGTATTTTTCTTAAGAAAAAGTTATGTGCGCTAATTGACATTGCTCTTACGGTGAAGGAAAACATCGTGATAAAACCCGCGGCTTAGTTGGCTCTAGAAGTATTGACAAGTTCTGTCCTCTGGACATGGTCGACTAAGCTGAGAGGGTAGTAGGTGCTGGGCAAGCCTACTCCATCCTCACGCAAAAAGGACCCAATTAAAAATGGTCCAATGGCGGAAAACAGCCTGTATACAAGTACACGTATGTTGTTGATGTAATATTATATCAACTTAGGTTATATCGGTATCGCCAAGATACGTTGGTATAAATGAGAAATGACTGATAACGAGCCAGGGTTGACATCCGCGAAGATCCCATTTCTCTGATTTATGGAGACATCACATTTTGAGATATTGCTTAGCTTAGGTGTTGCAGGGTTATGTCGATGGATTCTTAGAATGTACGTAGATAAGAAGTACAGCGATTGATTAACGATCTTTCTCATATGTTGCTATTATAAAACCAAAAAATATAATTATTTTATTTCTTAAACATTGTTACATCAGAAATATTAAAAACTAAAGGCGATACAATGATGACACGAACTCTGCTAAAGTCTACAAATAGTGTTTTTAAAATCGGGTGTTCTGGGTGTCTGTCTTTAATTTTAAAGAACTACACAGAAATGTACAATTCTTCGAAATTACAAAGATTCTGAGATAGTTACATTGGCCTTTTTTGGCCAAATTAATTTTTTACCATTTTTGAAGTGATTTGCGCAAGTCGGTGCCTCTGGATGCCTCTGGGTTGGAAGTAGTGTTGATTCAACCACAGCTATAACCAGCTTCTATTTCAGTTATATGCTTGATATTTTGAAAAGTGAGTAGGAGCTACTTATTTGAAAATTTCACACTTTACGGAAAACAATTCAGAAAACTGTAAATCTTTTGAAGATTCTCATGTTCTCGCCCAGAAATAAAGCCGAATTTCGTCGTATTTATTTTTCAGAACACAAGAATATAGTTGAAAAATCCACATTTGATTTATACAGCAGTTTATTGACAATGATAAAGGTCCAGCATTGGAACCGACGTTTCGTTATGTGAGGGTGAAAAATGGTTTGATGTCAAAATGGGTATATTCGTGTCGTATTAGACTGTTTTTGTTGGCGACGCGTGCTATTTGCTTTGGTACCACGATATTTTTTATATCGAATTTATTTTGTATTTTGTGACGTTTTTCCTTTTGCAGGAAGAATTTTATTCGATTGTTAACTTGTTTTGCTGCTACTGGTGTATGGTTTAGCTGAATCAGCCATTTAAACACGCTTTATTTTATTATTTTATAACGTTTCCAATACCAAATTAGTTAAAATGCTGAAAAGTAAATTTAGAGATAAAATTTGACATTTACTTTCGATGACTTTTTTTTGTTTTTTCGTATATAAAACAAAAAATATGTTGAATTGTCTGATATAAATATGTGTCCTTTGGTACCATCTATTGTACCTACCATGAAATGAAATGATCTTATAGTTTTACCCACGTGGCGTAAAATGTTGATTTATAACTTTAATTAAACATAGCTATCAACACTTCAGTTTTTAACAAAAAATGAATTTTTATTCCACACACTCTCACTTACATACATATACTCTCATCTTCAAACACACATACTTTTAAAATAAAAACATTAATAATATACATAATCATCCATTCTAGATTATATAAATACATAATCATTATAATGTATTCATTAAGGAAGTAGCGAGACATTCCCAACACAAGTATCCTTGATTACTTACTGGGAAGCCTCGGTCACTGTATTTAGAAAGTAATTACTTTGAATAAAACACTTTTAAATTTTTTTTTTAAATTTTTTTTTTATACAAATTGCTACACAGTCTAAAATAATAATAATTAACATAGCTGCATTAATTACACATCAAAGTACAAAAAATATTTTAATTATTTTATTTTATTCATTAGTTTTCAAATATTTTTAATTTGATGTATTTAATTTGTATGGAATGTATTCTGAAATAAAATTTAATTTAATCGATCACAGGGTCTCGGCTGAAAATCAGCGTTGCATTTATGCAACACATAGCTAAACGTTGGACGCAGAGAGCATGCGACCGATCGCTCTGGAAGTCTTTGGGGGAGGCCTATGTTCAGCAGTGGACGTCCTGTGGCTGATATGATGATGATGATGATGATAGCTAAACAGGAGCCTATTCGGCGACGACACTGTTACTGTGTTATAACTAACATATCTTATAATATTTAATTAAGTCTGTTATTTTTAGTCATATCAAAAATAAGTAGTGTCTAAGTTTTAGTTTTGTTGGCCATATCTGTCTATGTATCTAATTTAATTTATTTCATCTTATTTCAGTCAGCTTATTTCAATAGAAGAAAATACACGGTTTTAGTCGGTAATGCCACATCACACGATTTTAATATAAAATTGTAACATCAAGAGGGGAACCGTTCACTGATGTCACAATTCTGATTCCAGTTAACGGAATTCGATTTGTTCACCCCATTTTACATTTGAACTTTGGAATTATTTAGATTTGATCACATATCATATTATACATAGGTAGGTCATATTATCATAGAACTGCTTCTATTATAGGTACATGCCATTTATAGATTATGCTTTTGCTTATAAATAACCTCTAAGAAATACTGCCTGCGTTCCGCGGTTTCACCCGCGTAAGTCCCAATCCCGTGGGAATATCTGAATGAAAAGTAGCCTATAGCTTTCCTCGATAAATGGGCTACCCAACACAAAATTTAATAAAAAAAAAATTCAATTCGAACCAGTAGTTCCTGAGATTAGCGCGTTCAAACAAACAAACTCTTCAGCTTTATAAAATTAGTATAGAAGAGCAGATATCCTCGAAACAAATCTGCGTCTTCTGCAATATATTTATTGACTTATTTGATTTAATATAAAATATCCATTTATTATACAGCTCGATGAAGGTCGTTCTCAAAGGGATCTCCGACTATTATGCTGAATATTCGCTATTCGCATTTTTTGCTCAATCTTTCACTCTTTACATTACATTCATTTCCTTTAACTATCGGCTAACTCCTTCAGTTCTTACTCAGTAATTTTTTAAATTTTCTTACACACCGCAACCTTGCGTACTCACTATAACACATACAAATTTACATTAGTTAATAGACTCATTTTATGCCTTCGCTTATTCTTTTCATCCATCATATCACACATATATCTATTTCCGGTATTAACTTATTTCTTTTTCTATTATTATTGTCATAAGTTTGGTTGTTACTTCTTTGGTAATGTACTACGTATCTATTAAATTTAAGTTTTACCAAATTTCCATGGGGTGGGACCAAGGTGATCTGTACCACAGGTTTAGTGCCTATTTCAGACACCTGCTTCCCACTTTCATTTTTCTTGTATCTCTTTAACTCTTGTGTTCTTTGTTATAAGTGGGAAGAAATAAATGATTTATTTATTTATAATAGAAATAAATTTATTTTAGGATTCCTGTATTTTGAGCGTAAAATCGTAATAATATGCCTTTATATTTAGCTCTCGTTAATTAATACTTAGTCACGTTGGTACATACATACATATAATTACCAACATATTATACTGGCCTATTATTATTCTGTGCCTACCATATAAGGGTAAACACGATTCCGGAGGTTCATAATTTCTATTATCCATAGAAATTGTGTAGAAACAAAACATACGGGCTCTGGAATAAGTTGCTTTATGTTTATTGTTATTGTAATGTTGGAAACTTTACGGGATTCATGTTTTGACTAGAAATTAATACATAATGTATATTTAGGTACATGTTTGTTTATACATAATATTAATATACACTTTGTACATATCTAACGCCAACCTTCAAAGAGAAACCCGGCAAAATACCATAGCAAGACCCTAAAACTTATATTACAAAGACTAGCAGCGCTCCGCGGTTTCACCCGCGTAACTCCCGATCCCGTTGGAATATCGGGATAAAAGTATACTATATGTCAATCCAGGTATCTAGCTATCTATTTACCGAGTTCCATCGCGATCGGTTGAGTAGTTTTTGCGTGAAGGAGTTGCAAACATGCTTGCACACACACAAACTTTCACATTTATATTATTAGTATAGAATATACATTAACCTCGCCCATACCTATCAATAAAAGTTCGAGATGTCATACAGATGTAATTGGAATTATATTTTATCTTTTAAAAGGAATCTACTTTTTATTAAGTTCCTAAGGAACTCAAAACCCGAAACCTAGGCTAGGCCCGCAAATTATAATAGTAGATTGAAGTTAAAAAAACTACAATTCATCTCAACTCATTTTCCTTGTTTTGTAGTCATTATTTTTTTTTATCGCGAGTCAAATATTGGATTACGGGATCTTTTTCAATTACGTTTCAATAATAATACCTATGCATAGAAATATCTCTTCCAAAATCAGATAATTCCGGCGATCATTAAATATTCATGCTTATTTGCTTCTGTTCACAGATTTCAACAACTATTTCCAGAAGCCCTTGTATTTCAAAATTATACCTATATTTTTAACCTTAGGCAAAAAATTAAGTTCGTAAATGGAAAATGATCCATTAGGTAATATGACAGCCCGTGAAAGAATCTATTTATAATTTATTTTTTGTTAGAGCGTTCGTTATTTATGCTTTACACTCCATTATCGTTAACTTGTCGCATTAATAATAAATTTTAACGAAACCCCACTCGAGTAGTCAAGAACCCAGAAGTCAAGCAAGCATAAAACATTGACCACAATTCACAGGCCACTTAAGTAGCGTAAGCTCCCAAAACATAAGGCCCTAGACTACGGAACCCTCAAATTAAGTTAATTGCGATTGTAATTGGCCGGCACGAGAAACCGCAATAAAAGGAAAATATTTTCATTTCCGTCCCTATGCAGGATCTCTGGAAATTTGACCACTATAGCTACGTAGATAAATTTGTACGGCTACATCGCTGGGCCAATAAATTACGTCCGTGTTACAGAGAAGGATCAAAATAAAAGTAGAATACAGAGGTTTTAATAAGAGTTGGGGTTTTATTTTGTGAATTATCCTCAGATACGACAGTTATAAATACTAATTTACGTTATAATAATGAACATAGAAGCCTATAGGGGTAAGCGAATAGGTTTGGTATTCATATAGTCTAGGAATAAACACTATGAATTCTACTGTCACAGAGATATAATACGCATGATGCTGCGCGACTGTTGACGTTCATCACCCTGTCGCGTCAGTGGACCATGAGTAAGTAGATGAAACATATATAAAACAGTCCATTTCCAGACCAAAAATAATCAGCATCTTTCGAGGAAATGTAAAATTTTAAACAAAAGTAGTCCCTTGGATGAGACAGTATCTATTCTAAGAATTAATTTTGTTAAAAGTATCGGGAAGTAGCGGATCGTTAAGCTCCTTGCTTGTTTTCTGTTTTGTAAGCCCGCACCACCCCCACGCCCCGTGTCCGTTTATAGGAACAAACAAGATATTAGTCTAATTAAAGTATTTACAACATGACCTTAGGGACGAGTACAGCTCTGGGAAATTTCAGAGGTTTTGAATTAAATCATTATCTTCCTGCCCTTATCCCAATTTGTTTGGGGTCGGTGCAGTATGTCTTCTTCTTCCATTCACTCCTATTAGTCGTCATCTCATCGTTCACATTAATCTCTCTCTTGTCTTGTTTCACGCAGTCTTTTCTTAGGTCGTCCCCTTTCTCTCCATCTCTCTAGATTCATACTTATCACTCTTCTAGTCACATGCTTCTCTATTCTCATCACATGTCCATACCAACTCAAACGGTTCCCTTTTACTTTCTCGGTAACTGGTGCTACTTTCAGGCGTCCTCTAATGTACTCATTCCATATTTTATTAAAAAAACCTACCTACCAACATATTATATTTAGAAACGTTACCAGTAGGATCATTCTCGCCTTCAGTGTAGCAGCCCTAAATTATAACAACCAAAACCATTTTATGAAAATTCTTCAAAACACAATAGCTGCTATTGTCCTAATTTCACGATCGTAAAGCACCGTATAAAAAAACCGTGTTTTTCGACCATATTTTTCTACCGAACAATTGGCAGAGACTCAATTAGTTTAATTTAATTAAGCGGGGACTGTTTCGAATAAAAGTAAAATATTATCATTCGTATCCAAGGAAGCGAAGCTATACAGTGGTACAAGATTGTCACTGGGTGTTAATAGGCCATTTGAAGCATTTTCAAGGTTTATTCAAAGGGTTTGGACAGTTTTATTCGCTTCGTTAACAGTGAACGGAGTCTTTATTTATTAGATTTTTTATTTTGCTTTTTTACTGTTGAACATTATTTGAAAACTGTCCATTTTATATTTATCTTTTATTGCGAAACAGTTTGGTGAATGAAAATTATGAAAACGAACGTTTTTATTTTTTGTTGTTTGCTCGGTTTTTTTCAAATTAAGTTTTGATTTATTTTAAAAATTTTACCGTAAAAAAGCAGCTAATAAAAATAACTTCCACAGCACATACCTTTTATCAGGGTCTAAAACACTAGGTATCCCCTTTGACTGCTCAGAATTTTTTTCTCCCGGCTAGAGACTTCGCTCTGAGACTGCTTTGTACTCGCCCATCCTGATAATGCAAATCAAAGGAGCAACGATTGCCCTCGCACCCATTCACGGAGTTTAATAAAGCTCAGAATGAGATGAAAAATTCAATTAGATATTTTTACGTTTCCTTTACTTATTCCTGTTGTCCTCAGCGTAATATTGCGGAGGTAAAAGCCCTCATTGTATCTAAAAGGAAAAATAAACTGGAGACTCATTTACACCAGCTACTTGCAATTGTCGTTTAACATTGTTTGTTTTATACTATTAACTGTTGTTGTAATGAAGACATGAAGAGAAGTTAATGAAACGCCTATGTATCAATTTTAAGGATGATGTAGAGAACGCAATTGTAGTGTGGCGACCTCCTGGTAGGGACACCCTTAGGGAATACCTAGGTATACTACCAAAGCTGGTATGGACGCAACATCATATTCGATGAAAATAATTATTATAAAAATAGATTTTTAATAATTATTTAAAATGCAAATACATAAAATTCCATTGTGTTAAATCGTTTTCAGCTAGATTTCTAATCTCGGGATATAGTTTAAAGTGTGAATTGCGGGATTCCCATCTTCTCGCATTGCTTTGTCGAGGAATCTAGGATGCAAATCAATTGAGGTACTTCACCCCCGGTTCATAAAGCGATTGCACGAATAGCAAGGATCCTTGCACTCTCTGCAAGAAAGAAAATGACTGAAAGCGAGCACTAGGTACTTGAGGATAGATGAAATTGCTTGCTGAACAATTATATTATGCTGACTAGTATTTCTTAAAGTAAAGTTGTGAACATTTAAATGTTAGAAAGAGAAAAATACTGTTATTTTAAAAGTGATATTTATCTACTTGATTAAAAATATATATGACCTCAGAGCCTCCAATCGATAAACCTACTCGAAAAGTCTCATTGCGCACACAAACGCTATAGAGCTATTAAAGAAATTGATCATTAAATCTTGATATTGATCGACTGTATATGCCATACGATTAAATAAAATAAATACTTAAAATGTTTTTAATTTGAGAGGTACCCCTCTTGTAACTTGTATGTACGCAAAATTGCAAACTTTCATTAATTGGTATTCAGTATTCACTCGGAATAATTTATCAAATTGTTAGCGAAATGCACATGCACCCACAGCTGCTCCCGGTCACGAGGCAATTTTTTATCCACCCTCCTTTATCCTCGGTTGTCAACGATCGTGGGTGGAAGATTCCTTAGGGAGCTAAGGACTCCGCAGACTAAAGAGTTTTATACAGGCAACCGTCGAATAATATTAGCTTGTGGAGATGTGATGTCACGGTGAGAAATAAAACGTAAGTATGAATGTATAACACTTGTAATTAGCAATGAGTAGACAAAAATAGAATGATACAAATGATTTAGGTATATACGTTTAGAGAACAGGCGTGCGGGCAAGGAGAAGATATAAAGAAGCTTCGCAGCAGTTCTAATGATCATTGCACGTTGACAGCCGTTTTAAGTTTCGATGGCCGCCGTAGTGATCCTTTACATCAATTCTAGATAATTTATCCAGCGCCAGCAACTTTAATCTATGCTATTCAAGGCACTGTACTGCTTGGGACATATATTAGATGGAGTAGACTTGCCCAGAACCTATACCACTCTCTCAGTTTAGTCGACCGTCTCCAGAGGAAACATTCGTCAATACGTCTGGAGCTACAAGCCGCGGGTTTCATCACGATGTTTTCCTTTACTGTAAGAGTAATGTTAATTAGTGCACATACATTTTTCGTATTGACGCACTATTTCGAACCCACGACTTTCGAAATTAAATTCGAGGCATCTACTACTAGGCCAACACCGCGTAACGTCGTCGTATAGTGGGTCCATAATAAATCACGAAATATCACAAGGGGGAGGGGGGGGGGGTGTAGTAATATCACGTGATTCAAAAAATTATAAATAAAAATTATTTGTAGGTAAGTACTAAAAAATACACAGGGGGTAATCTTAAACCTCACCATGTATCACCAAAAATGGCAAAAAAAACATTACGTGATTAATGGACAGTCCCTATACCAAACTCTTATATTTATTAATTTCAAACTCTCGGCCGATATAAAGTTTTTAGTTTGCAAAACTTCTTAGGGATGAGGGTTTCTTGCATTGTGGTCTGAGAACCAATTCCACTTGAGATTTTGATGATAAGGAAATGTAAATTTTTATAGATGCAGACAAATTCGTTGGTCGGGATTGATAAATTGAGATAGAAACGTTATGTTATTTGTTGTTAAAATGTAATGATAGAATTACAGACAATTAAGTTATAAATTGCAGTAGTCAAAAATAGGAGTAGGACTTGTTGCGCTAATTTATTTTAGTTTCACTCCTAACTTAATATTATAAATCCGAAAGTTTTGTTTGTTGACGGTTAACGGTCAAACATCTGGAACGATTTGGAAAATAGTCGGCACAGTGGTAGCACATGAGTAAAGAAAGAAAAAGAAAGAAAAGGAAAGAAAAAGAAAGAAAAGGAAAGAAAAAGAAAGAAAAGGAAAGAAATAAATAACTTTATTTTGTAATTACACTACACGTACTAAGTCAATAAGGTAACAGAAAACTAAATCTAAACAATTAAACAAACTTCTAAACCTGTAGTGTAACCAAAAAAGGATTATACTCAGCATAATGTTGTGACTGTGAAATGAGTGACCGATGTACAAATAAAAGAAATATTTACTAGACTAACGTAACAAAAACACAAATACAAAATATACTTGATCAAATAAGGCAAGCGAATCATAGTCTTATATTAGTATAGATATTATGAATCGAATCAATGTATTTTTCTTAAGAAAAATGTATGTGCGCTAATTGACATTGCTCTTACGGTGAAGGAAAACATAGTGATGAAACCCGCGGCTTAGTTGGCTCCAGAAGTATTGACAAGTTCTCTCCTCTGGAAATGGTCGACTAAGCTGAGAGGGTAGTAGGTGCTGGGCAAGCCTACTCCATCCTCACGCAAAAAGGACCCAATTCAAAAAGGTCTCATTGCGGAAAACAGCCTGTTCAAGTACAAGTACATAGATATTATGAAGAAAAAGAATAGTTTAGGGGATGAAGAAGAAAATACTTTGGATACTTTTGATCCCGAAATTCCCGCGGCATCGAGACTTACACGGGTAAAACTGGAAAGCGCAGCTAACTAAGTTATAAATGTAATCAAATACAGTTGTGATTTTTTGCGCGAATTTGCACTAATTCATGATGTAGCTACCAGTTCAAACAATGAAATAAACGAGTGTGGATAGTGAGTGAAATATGATAAATTAATTTTATTTATCGAACCAATGACAAACCAGAATCGTTACATCATCACTCATTAATGAAGCGATAATCCAATTACATAATCACGTTTGTGTCATGTTTCCAAGTTACGGGGCGTTCTGGGGCGGTGGCCATCGAACCTCGTAATTAATTTGCAGTCACAGGTTATTCATTATCGGTAGGTCTCTACTGACTGGGAGCTAACGAATGGTATTAATATATAGCTTTTGCCCGCGACTTCGCCGTGAAGAATTCGTAAAAACTTAAATTTGAAGTAGATTATTGGACCAAGGAAGCACGTTCCAAACTTTGCCCCCCTTTTTCATGCCCCAAGGGGTAGAATTTCGGAAAATTCTTTCTTATTGGATGCCTACGTCATACAAATAACTCACCCTTACAAATAACGGATCAACGCACAGCCTAAACCGTTGATCGTAGAGACCTGAAACTTGGAGGGTGTGTTCTTTGTGTGACGTAGGCATCCTATAAGAAAGGATTTTCCAAAATTCTACCCCTGGGGGAGGCAAAGTTTGTATGGGACAACGTGATTGGTTCAATTTCGAATTTTACGCGAACGAATTTGCGGAAAAAAGCTAGTTATAAATAAAAACTCCAGTACGTAGGATCCCGCTTTTACCTATAAGTAAGACCCGACTATATCCGTGCCAATATCCTAATTATTTTCCACGTCTCACTCCATTCCTAATTACATTTACTAATTGAACTACCAACTAATTGGTGCGACGGTTTTTTTAAACCCATCAACTGTGCAGCGATTTTTTTCCTATTTCTGCGCTTTAATTTCGTAAATTACTACGATCGGCATTTAAAATCAACTCGCAGATTATTTTTGCATTTTTATTTTGGTTAAATCTGGTTAGATGTTTTATATTTATTCTTGTATAAGTATTTAATTCTGAATTAATTGGTATAAGTAATAAATTGTTTCATAATATGTAATTAGAAATATCGAGCACTGATTGATCAAGATTTGCACAATTTTTGTCTTTGTAAACTGTCGTCTGATGGATGTACCTACATTTAAAATCTATCGAAGACTTTTTCAATAAAAAAAAAACGTGTGGCACTCGGGGACTGCCGCGGTAAAGTTATTGCATCTTGCGAGCTTCGTACAGTCATACCATATACATACACGTAAAGCGAACGCTCGGCCGAGATACATGATGGGCGGAGTGGGGGGTGTTAGGCTTTATTTTCGTTACGGAATTTCTTGATTCGTTGGCCGCTTAAAGCCCGCGATATCTTCCTATATCTCAAAGCAAGGAGATATAGGTAGATATAATATAGTTTAAGCAATTTGTACAACACACACTAACCCACTCAACATGTTAAAGATCAAATAGATAAATACATACACCTAAATAATGTGAGGCTAGTGTTCACGTACCTAAGTTGTAAATACATAAATTCTGCAACTATTTGAATTTCCATTTTCTTACGACGTATATAAATATAATACAAGTCCAATAAGTATTATGGTAGGTAAGTATGTATCCTGTTTTATTTCAGTTCAGCAAATTGAATTTACAAATTCATGATCAGCTTATATTAAAAAGCAAAAGGAAAAGAAAAATTCTACTTCGTCCTTGTGCTCGTTCTTATGCAATTTATGAATCACACCATTCTTAAAGGCATACGAACAGCAACAAATGTACTCTGTATTCGTGTTAGAATTTGTTTCGTACGTTCTCCCAAGTTCTAAGAGCCGTTTATCTGAAACTCGTACATGTAACTGCTTGAACGGAATTGCTGTTTGATCCTTAGTATCGCTTTAAAGTTCCTGTTTAGAGGATACGATAAAAAAGAGGTTTTGTAGATAGTAATGTATTTTTATTAGCGTTAGACGAGCGATAAGAACTTTCGTCGTAAAATTTTTAGTACTTTGCATAGGTAATGTCCAACGTTTGAAACAAAAGGTTCTATTTTGAATCTATTTTATTCAGTAATTAAATAGTGTGTGACTTAGACACATTTACTTCTGTTACAGCCGGACTATACGCTCATATATGTGCAGACTTTCACAAGTTCATTCCCACCCAGTTGGCACAATGGTCTCCATGCCAGACTGCTAAACACAGGGTTGCGGGTTCGACTCCCGCCTCGTACAAGTATTTATGCTTAGATATTTGTCTGTGGTCCGGTTGTTTCTATGTATTATAAGAGTATATTTACAAAATAGAGTATATAAGTAGTAAATCCGATGTCTAGCACCCATAACACAAGTCTAGTAACTTAGCTTGGGGTTAGATGGCGGAATGTCCTGCAATATTTATGTTTATTTATTCGAATCCACAGACTTTAAAATATTAAAATCTAATCATGCACCGACTAATACAAATTATGAGAAATTTCCGTTAGTTTTATTTTAAATATTTTTAATTGTTGGCTGCATCCAAACATATTATCATAACCCACGTCTAGACTTTAGTGACATCTATTGCGTCCGTTACTTTTTACGAGTCTGGCTTTAAAAAAAAGAAGCAACCATCATCAACTTCTGTAATTCCGTTTTTTGTACTGTTTAAACTTTAGTGTTTGTTTTTAACTTCGATATTTGGCCTTAGACGTTTAATAGTACATTGCGATACAAGTGTGGTAAATCGATCATTGCATAGAGGCGGTTTGTGACGCGCAAGCGGAACGCGAGCGCGTTTAAAAAAGTCGAGATGCAATGATCATTAGCCACACGCGTATCGTACGACGTTTTTTTATCATAGTTGCATATAAAAGTAATGACTTGTTAAAATAATGAAAAGTCAAAAATGTTAGAGTATGTTTACTATTTTCTAGGCAATATTTTTCGTTTATTATACTCCCGAAAAGGCAGGCAAAATACTTTTAACCTATACAGCCCATACAATATGCGTACAATATTTTTTAGGGTTTTTTCGGGGGTTAAAAACAGAAGTTATTAACCCCCGATGCAAAAACAAAAGGAACGAAAAAAATAACAAAAAAAAACAACTCCATTTTTAATCATTTTTTAAGACGTTATCACGTAAAATTGTCGTTCGTAAACCGACTTTATAGACAACCATTTTTGATGGAGTAAAAACTCTTTGTTGGTACCTACCTTTTTTATCCCATGACGACCCAGTTGGCACAACGGTCACCATGCCGGACTGCCAAACACAGGGTTGCGGGTTCGATTCCCGCCTCAGGCAAGTATTTATGCTTAGATATTTGTTTCTATGTATTATATGTATATGTTTACAAAAGAAGTATATAAAAGTATATATGTAAAAGTATATAAGTAGTATATCCGTTGTCTAGCACCCATAACACAAGTCTAGTTACTTAGCTTAGGGCTAGATGGCGATGTGTAGAATGTCCTGCAATAATTATTTATTTATTTATTTATCCATCAAAACAGTATAACCCAGATAAATTAATAATTTTTCATCCACATAACTTGTAATTAGCAGTAAGATACGTATTTAACTTATCGGGATAACTTTATAGCACTAGCACTAGATAATATGTAATGTAAAACGCACGCGTGCATAACACGTTGGATTATGGGCCTAAAAGCGGTTTAAAAAGATCCACTTTATGAGCAACTGTAATCAAAAAGTTTTACAGTCTTAATGGTTCTAGATGTTCACTCAAATATTTTGGAGAATATTTGAGTGAAATTGAGTTTACTTGTCTGAATTTTTAATGAGCTTTTGAGGTTCTACTTCTTCACAGTAAACTATTTTGCCATAGTCGCTAGTACTATTATACTTACCTACTACGTTTATAGTATTTATCTCTACACAAGAAAAAGAATATTTATTTCATAGATTTTGGGTACATCGAGGTGTACCCAAAATCTTACAAGTAATAATCATATTGCATATCTATATGCCTAACACTCCGGTGTACATCTCCCGCCTGCACTACACTACACGGACGAAGGACATCGTCGAGTACGTACGCCGGAAGCTGGGTTGTACGCTAAGGGTGCATATGCTGGAGTCGCATCGAAACGTCAATTTCAAGGCGTTTGTGGTGCGAGTACCGAACAGCTATCTGCCTCGCGTTATGGACGAAAGCTTCTGGCCGAAGGACGTGGTGTTCCGTTGCTTCCGCGGACAAATTCCACAAGAACAGACTAAAACGAAAGTGTAGTGTCATGGAAGTGCTACTAACATAGTTCTAAGCTATCTCTTTAACACATTCAATTATTATTTTAAATATGTATGTTAGTCTATAAGGTATGTATCTATGGGCCTTTGTAGCCTGAAATAAATGATTTATTATTTATTATTATATATATAAAAGGGAAAATCACTGACTCACTCATCACGAAATCTCAGAAACTACAAGTGCTAGGAGTCTGAATTTTTTCATGGGGCGTCCATTTATGACGTAGGTGCTCACTAAGACGGGATTTTGCGAAATTCAACTCCTAAGGGGGGCAAATGGGGGGTGGAAGTTTGTATGAAGGTTTGATTTTTTTTAAAGGTAGAAACTATGATGCCGTGTTTCAGGGATTTTCATACAGTATAGTCCAGCCGCTACCTGCCTGTAAAGGCGTATGAAATCAAACAGATAAGTCGAAAATTGCAGTTCCTACTTAACTAACTGTCAAGCATGCTCAGCGAATACTTTAATTAGTTTCAAACATTTATTTTATCAATATAATTTCATTTAAACATTGTTTCAATTGTCAGGCAGTTATAATCTATATTCAAAAAATTCATTAATACTATAAAAACATTTCTCAGTGAGCCACATTTATTTATTTAAATTAGATTACAATTATTACATTCTCAATGAAACAAACGTAAGAAAATAATAAATATTTCCAAATATTTACGTAGAACACAAGAACATGTAACTTTACTCAGAGGTCGATCGCGGGAATATTAAGGGAGCAGTCACGTGGCGTAAAGTGACCAGCCAACTCTGTATTTATTAGGATTTTTCCATCACGTTTCCATTACGAAGCCACGTGGTTCAAAACGGACGGGAAAACTTTCCACGTGATAGGGATTTCGTATTTTGTTTTCAGGTTTTAGGTTTGCGAAATTGTTTCATATTTTTATTGTACGTTAATTTATTGTACGTAGTTTCGGTTTTGTAACTATGTGGATTGTGTAAATACAGTCGTACCATATACATATACGTTAAGCGAACGCTCGGCCGAGCTACATGGTAGGCAGAGTGGGGGGTGTTTCATCAAAATCGGTCCAGTCGTTTCGGAGCCTATTCGTTACAAACAAATAAATATAAAAATCTTTCCTCTTTATAATATTAAATTAGATAAATAAATGTGTTATATGAGTAGGTCACGTTTAAAGTTCTAATTCTAGTCTATTAGTAATAAGTATAGGTATATTTAAAACAACAATTCATGCGTCGTACTTCTCTAATTCGTCGAAACCACATTGTTGTCATTGAATGGATACTCGTCATTCAAGTAGTCGCAAATACCTTAGTCAGAGATACACAATCTAAATGACTTTATAGTCCACAACAAACAATGATTGCGAAGCGGCTGACGCCTGTAAGCTAATCCTGAAGCGACATGCCTGTAACATTTTCATTTCAAAGCTTTGTGGATTTCACGCAAACAATTTTAATTGACTGGCGAGACGAAGCTCAAAGTGGACATGTTCATTTAAAATTGTATAACTTTTTATTCCTATTTTCGGCAGGTTAATTAACTTTTGAGCCATCGCGTACTTATTTTCAGGAAAATGCCCAACATTTTATTTTAAAGCAAAACTCTTTTATAATAATGCAGCATTAATATATTTATAATGAGTTATCTTAGGGAAATTATTTCCACGTTTGTCTTATCTATGAAACGGCCAGATGTTTGATTAATCTATTTCGAAAATATACCTAAGTAACTCAAATAAAACTCACCATAACTTGGTTAAAAACAGGGATTCGTACCCAATATCAAAAGACCTCATCAAAATCAACATTGCCTAAACCTTTAGTCGACATTTAAACATTGAATTAACAAGGACTGCTATTTTAAACTGACCCGGTTTATTAAATGAAATTATTATATTAGGAATGTAAGGCTTGTAAGACAAACGGACTCGATTAAGCGCTGTGCACACTGAGGTGGTACTGGGTGTGTTGGGATTTTTTTTTAATTTTCAACATTCTATACACTATGCTATATAAACACCGGGCGGTCTCTTTGTGGCATTTCATAGAAACTAGAACATATTATTACTAAAATTCTCTCCCCGAAACACTCCCGGAACCGCTTCAGTGTGTATTTAACAATAAATCAATCTCGAATTGATAAATCAGAGGTAAATTGATATATGACAGATTTTTTTTCATACACTCAATGTCATTTTATTCCGTATCTAAAAATATTTCAATTAGAGTCAATTAAAGAAAGGTTTTATTGGCAATTCATTTGCTTTATTTTTTATTTTAAAAATTTAAAACTAAATAGTATAAAATTTAAAACTAAATAGTAAAAACTAAACAGGTGTCAATAGGACGTGTAAATTTAATTTAATAAAATGTCGGCAAAAAACACAATGACAGATGTGACGTTAATATGAATGTTGCTAATCTAACCCCTTTGGATTATTATGTTTATATAGGGCTAGTTTTCACCTGCAACTTCGCCCGCGTAGGAGTTGAATTTTCCAAAATCTTTTCTTACCGGATGCTTAAAGTTTAGATCTAAAACGAACTCTTTAATTAAGTTTTTTTACGTGATAACGTCTAATAAATTGATGGAACAAGCAAGTGTCACGGTAATAATGTGTGACGTCATACGTCATGGTAACATGAATATGAAAAGTCATGGTAACTTAGGAAACAGAGTATCTATACATATAATAAATCTGTAGACATCAAAAAATCTGTAATTGTAAGATATCCAGAAAAAAAATACACAGGTCGTCTTTAAATCGTTAGCTGAACACGATAGGGTGGTTTTTAGAATTTTTGTCTGTTTGTCTGTTTGTCTGTTTGTCTGTCTGTTTGTTTGTTTGAACCAGGTAATCTCATAAACTACAGAACAGATTTCGACAAGGTCCACACAAATATGTTCAGGAAATATCAGATTAACATTTAGGGTATGTTTCAATTTGAGTTTAATACAATAATTAAGATATTTGATAAAAAAACATTTAAAAAATGTGAAAGCGAAACATTTTTTCGTGGTAAAACGTAATCGAACGTCAGAAGGGAACAGTACCCTTACCACGGGTTTTTTACGTATTCGATTAAACATAATATATTGAGTATTTACTATGAAACTTCCTAAAAATCAACTTACTAGGTCCACCCGTCTCTGAGAATATCGGTAGTGACACACTGACAGACAAACGGACAAGAGAGTGATCGAAAAAGTGTTTCTTTTTTTCGAGTTCTTCAAAAAGTCATGGTAGGGCTGCAGTACATGCCTCCGCTCAAGATGACAGCTGTCATAAAACCAAATAGTTTGCATTTAATACTACCTACGTGAAACTGAAAATGAGGTTAGTACAAAGAGGTACTACTACATAATATTACCGATCTCCTTTACCGAAGACCTCCGATGGTACACTTCTATCGCGCTTTTCTCCTGCTATAGTTTGAATTATGAGTTCAAGTAGCGGAAACCTTAAATAGTAAAAACAAAAAAAGAATTTTCCAAATCGCTCCAAGAGTTTACGAGTAATCAGCGAGCATACATAAAAAAATAAATATATACGTGACGAATTGAGAACCTCCTCCTTTTTTGATGTCGGTTAAAAAATATAAGCAGGTAGTTATTTGTAAAAATCATTTTTTCCCCAAAATTACGTAGGCCTGCCAGCTACCTAATAAAAAAACTGGGTATTTTGGTCAAGAATTTAGAAAATTGGAAAAGGGGTCCGGACATTCAGTATGGTAGCGTGGTTATATGTTATGTTATGTTTTTTGCGCTGTGATTTTAGACCCGATGAATAAATTATGCCCAACGCTTTATAGGTTTTGTTTGATGGCATTATTTGTCATTTTCGATAGGTATGGGACTCAAAGTGAACCGCAAACTTTTGAAAAATTATAGGTTATCATTTTTCTTTAAATATTCCATTTCCGAAACGTCTCGCTTTAGAAGTTGAATGTCCTTTTGTAGTTTGGCATAAAGGTTTTGGAATAATCGGTTTTGACATAAAAACCTAAACTAGGCATAACATAATTTCACACAATTATTTTTGGCATAAAGTCACCGCGCACTCTTAGAAAATCAAGGAACATCACGTTTCTTCAAAAACCCTGTATCGAAAACGCTTTAGAGGGTTGGTGTTTTTATTATTATTTTTTTTCGATGCCCTCTATCGATAGGTATGAGTTTTAAAAGAGCACCGTGCACTTTTGTGAAATCATAGGACATCACGTTCTTTCAAATACCCCGTTTCCGAGATGCTTTAGATGTTTGGTGTGAAAGCATTTTTGTTCAACGTAATGCCTGCTATCAATATGTAAGGATCTCAATGTGCATCGCGTTATTTTAAATATTAGTATTTGTTCTGTCCAATGGCCTTTCTTTGTAATCATTAATATTATTATTTTATAATAAAAACAATGTATATTATTATTTGCACCAAAATAGATTATTATTTGCATGATGTTGGTGTAATAAATACTATAATAACCTCTTATATGATTAATTGAAGAATATGAATCGAGACACAAAGGTAGTTGATAATTATTTTTTCTTTAATTTACAAAAATCTAAAGATAACTAGGAAGACAAAGAACGTTGAAAGTTTTGTGCGAATAGAAATTGGACTTAGTTTTAGCTTATCATATTGTTGTGTATTATGTTTTATTTGTGAAAAATTAACAAAAATAGTACATTGTTACCCAAGGTGTGAAAGTCACTCATTGGTTCCCGAGACGGAGTTTGGCGCCCGAGCGTAGCGAGGGCGCTAATAGTTCGAGGGACTAAATGAGTGACTTTCACACCTTGGGTAAACAAAACAAACCCGAGGTAAACACTGTGCTTTTCATTACGAATAAACATAAAATTCTTCCTAATAACGAGAGTGAATGAGAGACTCCATACTACCTGATCCTTTTACAAGGTTGGGACCAAAGAGGTTATAGATTATGTAGATTTTTTTGTTTTTGCTGTTTGTTTTCAATATGTTTTCAATACTCAAATACGTCGGTACTTACCGAAGTGATTTTTATTAATTAGTTTATCCAACACTGAGTAATGACGCGAAGTCCGTAGATTTAAATTACAGTTTTTGTAACACGGTTTGTCTAGAAAATGTTATTTACACAAAATACACAATCATAAATGAAAAACCAGATTAAACTTAACACAAAAACATAATAAAATAACAAAAGATAATACTAATTAAAATCATTCAAAATGCAAGCATTTCCTGCCAGTATTTTTTTACTCAAGGAACAACACTGACCGCACGGTCGCATAAAGCCACATCTGCAACATCTTGACAGGGCGCCGGCAGAGGCGCAGCATGGTCATACGTCGCTTTGACCATTTTCACCTTTACATTTATTTTATTAAATAAGATATCTTGAACTAAATATATCTACCTGAATTCGATAACTAAGAAAAAACCTATTATGTACTCTGGCAGTATGGATGAGCCGTGCGAAGCCATAATTTGACATGACAGCTGTTAGTGAAAGCGATTTTCCCTAGGGCTGAAAGTTTTTCTTTCTACACGCTCTTCAGGCATCTTTAGACCTACTTTCGGAGTATGAGTAAGTAAAGTGCCTTAGCTAAATCAATTAAAAATATAGTTTAAAAACAATGTAACTACCTATTTTGTTTTATAACTTACACCGAATGATAAATTGTATCTATGCCGAAAAATGCTAGGTATTCTATATAACCCAAAACCACATCGCAAACGAAGTCGCGGGCAACAGCTAGTTTAATAATAATATCGCTCATCTGTGCTTGTATTATGGTGACGAGTGACGAATAGAAGACTTATATTAAGGAAAAAAGAAATAAAAAAATATATCTCTATTTTTCATCGTTTTCTTATGACTTTATCACGTAAAATTATCGTCCGCAAAACCAACTTTACAGAAAACCATTTGTTTTTAAGCTATTGCATAGCTTTTATCGCGGGCTTTGAGCGCTGCGACCGAATCAAGAAATTCCGTAACGAAAATAAAACCTAACACCCCCCACTGCGCCTACCATGTAGCTCGGCCGAGCGTTCGCTTAACGTGTATGTACATGGTACGACTGTACGAAGCTCGCCCGACTCAATAGCTTTACCGCGTCAGTCCCCGGGCGCCACACATTTTTTTCTCTTGTTATTTTTTACAGACTTGTCGTTCTGGTATGTTCAGAGCTTGATCGCTAAAATGACAGTAACTTGTTGAAGTCACGGTGACGGCACGGTTTCTGTAAATAATCGTTTGAAGACTCCCTTTCAGTGAGCTTAAGTTATCAAGATAAATTATTTCATGTTATTGATGGATTCTTCCTTATGGTTAGCTGCTTGCTAGTCGACTCTATTAATTTAAGTTTGTCTTTTGATTTTCTTTTCTTTTACAATTTTTTATTTTTTCAAAAACAAAGGTCATTAAAAAGGTACCTACTCTGAATTAAGTACGCTCATTGTAAAGTATTATCATACTCATTCACATAATTTGCGATTTTGATAACTTTTTCACACTATCCAAATCTATATAAGCGTATTTTCTAAATTGGATATTGTAGCTGCTGACCAAGAGCCGCCCGCCCAGCTTATCCTTGCGACAAATATAGAAGTGAATTTAAAAAATTGTCGCTTACCTCTTTTTTTTCTATTAATTATGGATTCGCACGGCTATCCAGTGTCAAGTTATATTTTGCATCAAATTATGACCCGATTTTTCATAAATCAGGCCTAAAGTGTTTTAAAAAAGTCAAAGTCGTCATAGCCCGTCAAGTCAGGGGCTATATAGTAAGGCAGTGGCAAGTTTACCATAACCTTAATAGGAGGTTTCGAGGCAACGAGAAAACTTCATGTTTGACACTGATTTTTACTTTCACTACACATGTGCACTTTCACAGAACTAAATTGAATAACATTCCACCAGAATTATACAATTCAACTCGGGTTACAACTAAGTTTCATTAAAATAAAACTGCAGCACGACATGTTGTTAACTCGTTCCCGCCAAAACTCTCGCTTACCTCTTCAATTTCTCTTTTTCATATTGACGACTAACATGTTTTCGAATTTTAAAAAATCGCAGGAAAAAACAAATTATCAGGACCTTATAAGGTTTAAGAGATACATTTGTTTTTGCGTTTGTAAGAATAAGACAGGTTTTGGTAGTCTGCAGGCAAATGTTTGCTAGAGAAGAAACAAAATAAAAATTTAATTAGACAGGTGATATTAGAGAGACTTGCTTTTGCCCGCGACTTCGTCCGCGTATAAATAATCACGCTGTCCCATACAAACTTTGCCCCCCCCTTTTCACCCCCTACCTTTCTTATCGGATGCGTACGTCATACAAAGAACACACCCTCCAATTTTCAGGTCTCTAAGATCAGCGGTTAAAGCTGTGCGTTGATCCGTCAGTCAGTCAGTCGTTCAGAACAAAGCATTTTATATGTATAGATAGAGCGATGTTGGCTTAGTGGTAGATACCCCGACTTTCATTCTGAAGGTCGTGGGTTCAAATCCCAGCCGGCCGTGCACCAATGTATTTTTCTTAAGAAAAATTTATGTGCGCTAATTGACATTACTCTTACGGTGAAGGAAAACATCGTGATGAAACCCTCGGCTTAGTTGGCTCCAGAAGTATTGACAAGTTCTCTCCTCTGGACATGGTCGACTAAGCTGAGAGGGTAGTAGGTGCTGGGCAAGCCTACTCCATCCTCACGCAAAAGGGACCCATTTAAAAAGAGTCTAGTTGCGGAAAAAAGCCCGTATACATACATACATACATACATACATACATGTATAGATAGATTTCTCCTTAAATCTGAAAGCTTAAATTCTCTGTTAAAATTAAATTAAAGTCTTATCTTAACTGTTTTATTTCTATTTGAATAGGTTTAGCTTGTTTTAGACCGGTTATGTCTATCTAGATCCATAGATCACTTTAATACTACTTGTGTCTGCAAATAGAGAGTTACTCGTAGTCCAATCACGTTAGTTTGATCAATACGCAGACATCCCAGGAGTTCGCATTTCATCTCAATTTAACAACTTATGTCCGTTTGGCTCGGGAATTATGAATTTTAAGGGTAAGTCTACACTGGTTAAAAGGCTAAAACCACAGTAATTTAATTTAGTTATTCGAAAGGTCTGAGAATCGAACAACATCTGACGATATCATCATCTGATTGATGACCCAGTTGGTACAATGGTCACCATGTCCGACTGCCAAACACAGGGTTGCGGGTTCGATTCCTGTATCAGTATTTATGCTTAGATATTTTGTCTGTGGTCTGGTTGTTTCTATGAATATAAGTGTATATTTACAAAAGAAAAGTATGTAAGTAGTATATCCGTTGTCTAGCACCCATAACACAAGTCTAGTTACTTAACTTGGGGCTATATGGCGATGTGTGGATTGTTCTGCAATTTAAAAAAAACTTATAGGGAGATTAAATATACCTTTTAATCTATATCATCCATCATCGTCACAGAAGCCTATCTATCTTCTATCTTTTGATGGCTATTAACTTGTTGATATACGTCAATAAACGCTCTAGGTGCTTTGTTTAGTTGTCATTTAGTTGGACGTCAACCACCTCTATTTTTGACCGACTTCGAACCAAAGGAGGAGGTTCTCAATTCGTCGCGTACATAATATATATATATATTTTTACTGGGTGACATCATGTTTCCTATATACCTCTCAACATTCAATTCAACCCAGTCCGACTTCTAAGTATGTTTAAGTTATCTGCTGTCTTAGTGACCCGAAATGGATTATTTTTCACTTTTTAGTTTTTATTTTCAGGTTTTTTTTTAGTTTTTGTTTTCAGGTTTTTTTTAAAATTTTTGCTTTTTATGAAGTCGGATTTTTAAATTTTAATTCAATTCAAATACCGACGACAATTTCACGTGATAACGTCATACTCTGACGCTGAGGCTGATCGTGCCTTTCTATCGCTTGCTCCGCGCCTTCGCTTACACCGTTACGTGACCGTAACATGACACATTTTTGTAAGTGCATTACGGTGTTCATCGATTTATAAGACGGTATCCCAAAAATTAACATGCACGACATCGTGATGAAGACGCGGCTTGATAAAAGCTGACTCAAAAATCTAAGTCAATTTTACGCACTAACATATCTTGCATGTAGGTTCTCGAATGTTTTAAAACAGTTCAGTGTGTGATTAGCTTTAAAGCAATTCAGACCCGAGTATAATTGCTGAACGCAGAGATCAACGTGTTGAAATTAGACGAGAATTGCTACCAGGTGCTACATGACTTTACCATAATTGTTATACATTCGCTGTATTTTTTTGAACACGTTAATTAACTGATCGTTGCAAAACAAATGGTCTAAGCTTATTGTGTGGTATTTTTTGGCGTCATTTTGTTTATTATGTGATTATTATTATTATTTTAAGTTTTGAATTTTGTGTCATTGGATTTGATGTACCTAATTTTATAATTGTGTTTTTAATAGAATAAATATACGTATAGTTTGATAAAAATAAAATAAGAAAAAATAATATAACCTCTCAACTGGCAGAAAAGGTTGACTCATACATTTTCATTATGGCGCCATCTGTTGTGCCAGTTGATGAAATAATTAAAATTAAAAACACCAATAAAACACCAACAAGAATATTTTCTTGTTGGTGTTTTGTTTGGTGAACAAAAAAATAATTTTGTATTGTTATTTTTTATTTAAAAATAACATCTTCAACCGCATCTCCCCAAGGCATCGTTCCCAGAAGTCTGGCAACATTTCTACTCTGGATCACCAGACTGATCCTCTGAGTCTCTGAACCGGCCTTTTTTGCAATACTTTGGCGAGTGTGTTTTGCTGTTGACTGTGGAACGTTTTCATATAGGCATAGACAAAGGTCTTTGAAACAGACTAACTAGGGCCTTATTCTGCTATTTTGCATTAATGGATTTACCATTTTCATTATATCGAGACTCTGTTGATATTATATCGAGATTGTTACTTTATTTGGTGTTCTGCTAAAGTTTTAATAACATCGCAATAGAATCGCTATGGAGTCTCAATGGAATGGTAATAGATACGTCGCTGGTGTTACCTGCGATATACCGTTTTGACAACTATCGAGATTCCATTAAGTCACGATTCTAGAGCAGAATAACAAAGTAAGTCAGTGGTGCATCAGTGGTATTTCGATAGAAAAGTTAACATCAGAAGAATACCAATTTGACATTGTAATGTCATATTTTTGACATTAAATGTCTATAACGATTCAATCGAAACTCTATTGAAACACAATTGTATTAGCAGACTTAGGCCTCTGTACTGAAGTACTTTAGACGAGGCATTTTAGACCATGGAATTAGTATTTTAAGCGTTCTTGTTCAACGTACCACAGAATTGATAGCGTACATCTAGCATAGTATACCGAAACTTACCTCTTCCTAACTAATAAGCAGGTTAATATCAGAATATGTACAAATATCTACTTTCTTTGACTGTCATAAATGTTTTATTAAATCGGTAAGTTTATAAGTGAATTGTGTGTAGCTACAGATTTCTTTACAGAAGCCAAATATCTACCTGACCAATGTTTCGGAAAATATCGATAAAAATATTGATAAGTAAAACGCTTTAGTACAAACGGAACCCTCAAGATGAAATACACTTCAAAGAGGATTACGAGTAAACCAATATCTAAAGTAGTTTGACATTTACGAAAAAGGAAAAACCCAAAGTGGAAAGTTTCACATGGAAATTGTTTCACGAACTAAATTGCATAGATACTCGTACCTATTACAATAGTGCCAATAGAAATGTGTGAGTAATCTATAATATAAAAATAAATCGCAAAATGTGTTGGTAAGCGCATAACTCAATAACGCCTGGACCAATTTGGCCAATTCTTTTTTTGTTGTCTTTGATATTGTCAAGAGAAGGTTTTTATGAAAGAAAATATTAAGAAAGTTGCGCAGAAAATGATTACGCAGGTGAACCGCGGGGCGCAGCTAGTAAATAATAATATTGCAGGACATGCCTCACATCGCCATCTAGCCCCAAGCTAAGTAACTAGACTTGTGTTATGGGTGCTAGACAACGAATATACTACTTATATAAATAAAAAAAAAATACTGCAGGACATTCCTCACATCGCCATCTAGCCCCAAACTAAGTAACTAGACTTGTGTTATGGGTGCTAGACAACGGATATACTACTTATATACTTTTCTTTTGTAAATATATACTTATAATACATACAAATATCTAAACATAAATACTTGTCTGAGGCGGGAATCGAACCCGCAACCCTGTGTTTGGCAGTCTGGGAAAGTGACCATTGTGCCAACTGGGTCATCAAGTAGAAGAAGTTATCTAAATCTAAGAAACTTATCTATTTTCTTATCTTATCTATCTATCTATAATAATTTTATAAAAAGAAAAGATTTTTTGTTAGTTTTTATGTTTGTAACGAATAGGCTCCGAAACTACGAAACCGATTTTTATGAAATTTGTTATGAGGATACATTGATTCCTTGAAAGTAACACAGGCTACATTTATCCCGATATTCCTATGGGATCGGGAAATACGCGGGTGAAACCGCGGAACGCTGCTAGTTAAGACATAATTATATTATGTGGTATCGCTAATATAATTATATTGACTACATTTTTATGGATGCCAAATAATTTTACGAGATGACTGAAAACCAAAATAAAAATGATTCTTCATATGAAGGAGCCTTTTGTAATTTTTATGCTAAAGCTGTCAAAAGGTTTTACGATTTCGTACTTACTCAGTGAGAGTTATGTCCGTATAAAAGTTACCTGAATATTTCAAGATTCTTTCATATTTTCGAGTCGGTCTCAATGTCACCTTTTACAAAGGAACAAAGATATTTAATCAAGTACGCATTCCATATTTTAATTTACAAAATTGCTTGGTTATATACATAAAAAAGGAATTTCATATCGTACTATGTTAGGCATCTAATATAATGCGAACGTTGTCAGTTTTTATGTCTGTTGCTCAATGACGCAGAAACTACTTAATTACTGATCAATTTTGATGAATTTTGGTATGTAAACTCTAGAGAAATAAACCTGGAATCTATTTTTAATCCCGGCATTCTCGTGGTCGAGACTTTTACAAGTGAAACCGCGGGCAATAACTAGTCCTACTAATATTATAAATTTAAAAGTATGTGTGTGTTTGTTACTCCTTCACGCTAAAACCACAGGACCGATTACGATGGAACTCGGTATGTAGATAGCTGGAGACCTGGATTAACATCTTGTTTGTTCTGTTGTTCGATATTTCACGGGATCGGGACTTACTCGGGTGAAACCGCGGGGCGCAGCTAGTTATTTTATATAACTTAACCTACCTACAGTTCGAAGTTTGTCGAGCAAACATTTAAGAGTTGCCTGCAACTTCTTTGGAATACCGATAAGTCACACAAAGAAGGCAAAATATAAGTTTTCATCAAAGTTTTGTGGCTCAGTGGCGAGTGGAGGGCAAACAAATTCAATGACCACAAAAAGTTATGGAGCAAACTTCATCAGTGCTCGCCTCGAGGAAAGTTCAGCGTAAAAATATTACCTAAACAGCTTAAAAAGAAAAAGTTTTAAATAATATTTCAACGGTAAATTGTTTTGAGTTTTTTCTTGGAGTGATTTTAAATATTTAGTAGGTAAGTCTAGCGTTAGTAAGTAGGTTTATTCATGTAAGTTTTGTTAAACGTTTTATAAAATGTCAACAATTTAAAAAAGTGATCTTATAAGGGTTCCTTTTTTTACCTTTTGAGGTACGGAATCCTAAAAGATGTTTTTTTTCCATGTTGCCATGTAATTAGAAAACTATAAAATAATGCAGAATATGCCTTAATTATCCATGAAATCATATCAATTCACTGCATATTAACCACACAGAGAATTAAGTTAAATTTTCCAAAATAAAAGAGCTAACAACAGTGAATCTTCATTAAAATAAATTAAATAAAAACTATCTACAATATCGACTGTGGAATGTAGATGTGTTTATCTAATAAATAACAGTAAGTAAAGTAAATCCCTGTAGGAACGTGATTTGAGCGCGGAGGGCGGCATAAATGGATCAAGTAGCGATCGACGACGCTTCCACGAGATTTCATAGTACAGTTCGTTATATTGTAAAACAAATATAAGACGTTTTTCCTCGTCAATGATAACAGAAATAATAACAAATATTTGATAGATATATTAGTAACAATCATCTATGTATAATAAAGCTCATTCCAAACTTTAACGGCAAATACCTGTGAGTAAAACAATACAATTCCATAGAGCTTTTGAAACCTTGCGCTATAAAACCTAATAATCTTACCAACTTTTTTCATTACCCCTTTGATATTGTTCAACCTGACCCAATAATTAGATTCCTTCGGGGTTTTTACGAAGCTAATATTTAAAGTAGGTAAAATTTAAAGTTTCCGTGAATTACTCCCAGATTGTATAGGTACCTTTGATCGGCCGATTGTTCGCTGTCGGTTAACATTAATAATCGAATCGTCGCAACTTGTTCATCAACCCCCTTAGACAAGATTGCTTTCTATTAGCGATGTCGCCAATCGATAGATTTAATTGTATGAAATTGACATAATCCATTGTATAAAACTAGCATAAAATGAAACTTATCCACCATTTTTTTTCTCTAACGCAAGACTGCGTGACTTTTCGTTGGACTGTGTCATTTACATACAAAAAAAATAAAAATAAAAGTCTGTCGATTGGCGATATCGCTAATAGAAAGCCATCTTGTCTAAGGGGGCAGGTGCATTGTACTAAACTAAACTATCAGCTGATTAAAAGTCTGTAGTCTGGTTTGGTTCTTAGTTATTCCTGAGAGATTCAGTTGCTGGAGCCGGTTCTTTCATCTTCTGGGTCTTGCTTTTCAGGGCTGTATATCTCAATTTGAATGGTCGTGTACTTAGTTTGAATACTAAATAGATGCTTTTAGTAGCGACGCCGCTTTATGTTATCTAAATAGGTAGGTACGGTGGCTGTGAATGTTTAATACCGAGAGACGTTGTGCAGCGACTAGCGAATTGCTGGAATTGGGGATAAATATAGGTTATAAGAACATTTTCGAAACTAGAAAAATGCTGACGAGTGATGAAAGAACCATCATTATGTCTAAGTTAAGATAAAAAATGTATGTTAAGTCTACTAGATGCTTTTTTTTAAATACATAATATAGGTCAACGTTTAACCACTGTCACACTCACCTGATGGCAGGCATCCCCCCTGACCCTCCTCCGGGGTAGCGGGACGGTGCATAAGGCTGCATTTCTCCTGCGGCCTAAGATGTAGCACGCTTTCCTAGAAGATACTTTTTAACTCACTACTTGATTACCCCTAAATTGCTTATTTTCTCAGACGTTCAAAGGATATTAAAGTGTCGCTTAAATTATTATTAAAGTGGGTGATATCTGCCAGGTCCTTGGAAAAGACTGTACAAAGTTCCTATAATCCCGGCCGGCCGTGCACCAATGTATTTTTCTTAAGAAAAATGTATGTGCGCTAATTGACATTGCTCTTACGGTGAAGGAAAACATCGTGATGAAACCCACGGCTTAGTTGGCTCCAGAAGTATTACAAGTTCTCTCCTCTGGACATGGTCGACTAAGCTGAGAGGGTAGTAGGTGCTGGGCAAGCCTACTCCATCCTCACGCAAAAAGGACCCAATCAAAAAGGGTCCAATGGCGGAAAAACAGCCTGTATACAAGTACAAGTACCCATAATACCAAGTTAATACAAACATGAACACCCTATTTGCATTAGAAGAAGTAAAGTACCTTACAAATGCTAGAAACATTAACCTACTTAACAAAAGGAGAATACATACCTGGAGTGTGATGAGTTGGACGCTTTCCAGGTAGATTTGTCGGTCTACATATCAAGCAATTCCCTGCTTGATTTTTATCAAATGGGAATAAGATGGTCATTTGTATAACTTTTAGTACATGAACTCATAATGAAACGAACTATTCGTTTCCCCGACTTCGCGACACAAAAGAGTGTTAATGTGTTTATCAGTCTATGACTGTATGTATGTACGAACGTATGTTTGTTCTATTCTCTGTTTGTCACCTGTTTGTTCCCATGAAACGAACTATTCGTTTCACCGACTTCGCGACACAAAGGAGTGGTAATGTGTTTATCAGTCTATGACTGTATGTATGTACGTATGTATGTTTGTTCTATTCTCTGTTTGTCACCTGTTTGTTCCCATGAAATGAACTATTCGTTTCACCGACTTCGCGACACAAAGGAGTGGTAATGTGTTTATCAGTCTATGACTTTATGTATGTATGTACGTATGTATGTTTGTTCTATTCTCTGTTTGTCACCTCAGTCTGCCTGCAAATTTCTCGAAACGAGTTAATGCCAGAGCGACCCGATCCCCGAGCGACCCGACCCTGAGAATCACACTTTGATCACATTTTGTTTTATTATATTTCTATTGTTTTCAACTTGTGCCGTTAACATCCTATTAATATTATAAATATGAAAGTTTGTGTGTGTGAATGTAAGTTTGTTACTCCTTCACGCAAACTACTTGACCAATACCATGCTATTTAAGGTATCGCGTAAAAGAGTGTTTCTTGGGTACAAAAGAGAAGACATTTGAGAACCAAAAAATACCGATCTTATTATTCTCAAACTAATTACCGCAATGTTAAAGATTCTTCTCAGTTCCGCGCTACCGCGATAATCCGGATATGGTATTAGTGCTTATCATATATCCAAAATTACTATTGTATTGTGGTAATGATAAAATGCATGCGGTATCGGATCCATGTTTGTATGCACGCTTCGGTTAGTTAACGAGCAATTAGGCTATTATGGCCAATGGTTCGGAAACCTGTGACATTATTGCGATATTTGATGTTAATAGCAAAATACTTTAATTGGTTTTAGCGCGGCGTAGCACGTTTACGCTGCACGCTTACCGACAGTGTTATTTTTTCGTGTGGTTATATTTTTTGATTTAAACCACGCATTAGGGTTTCACTCATTATGGTATTTTAATAATACATCGACCTAGTACCTGCATGTGTGAAAACAGCGATAAATATCGAAAAAGTTATAGCCTGTTGTGTTAACAGAATGTATTCTGGTATGGTGGACGAGAATAATTCAATCCATATTGGGTAACTAGCGTGATAAAAGTGAACGACTCTGCAATTAACAATAACAAACAATAAAAACATCAATTACCAGTAATTATACACCAAATAATTAAATAATCAAATTACAAACCTTCCACAATTTTGGCATCTCTTTCTCTAGAAGAAGACAGAGAGCACAACCGTCATTAAAGATTTTTATAAGAATAAATGATTTACTAAGCATTTTAAAAATAGATAGATATCTTTATTTGTACAACACAGGAAGGAACATAGAACACGATATACACAAAGCAAAGTAATAGCTAGAAAGACTCAAATGGACGGTTTTTTCGCTAAAAGCGATTTCTTCCAGGCAACTTTTTAAAGTATTGTTAATGTATATGAAGGGTAGAATTGGCGTCTGACTTACGTCAGAAAATGGATTCAATTCTTTTATTAAAGTCACACTATATTCCTCTCCCGCGCTCCGATTTATCTAAGGAACCTACTGAATGTACTGCTAAGTAGCAAAGACGTTTATTTGTTAGAGAGTCTCGTAAATTATTCGTTCATCTACGGTTTAAAGCGTATTGGTATCCAGATGCTAGCTAGGTCAAAGATAATTAATACTACAGAGGAATAAAGAGAGCATCTAAATATTTTTTAATAAACAAAATCTCGTTTCCAATTTCAGTAAGGTTGACAGTTATGACATTCCCTCAGATATTTTTTTTTACTTTTTTAGTAAAATACAGTCTTCTTAGGTAAATGCAAAGTGTAAATGTGATTTCCTGCATTGATATCAAATCATCAAACGAGATTCCGTTAAAACGTCATATTATTATGTCATCTAATAGCAGTCAGCCGTCTACTAATACCGCATTTCATCATCATCATGTCAGCCCATGCACGTCCACTGCTGGACATAGGCCTCCCCCATACGACGCCACAAGTCCGTCATGTAAGGGGGGTTTTGCCATAATCACCACGCTTGGCAGGCGGATTGGTGATCGCAGTTAGGTATTAAATACTCAGAAGGAAGCTGCTGCCCTTCCTCTGGTAGAATCCCTTAGTCGGCTTTTACGACATCCACGGGCTGAGTTGGAGGGGACGATATTCTTACGCCGCGACCCCACGGCCGCATTTAGTAATACCGAATACCGCACTGTTTAAAAATTAATGTTGCTCAGAAATATGGCAAGATTTTAAACCATGGACAATACGCTTATTAACGTGATAACGTCTTGGAAATTGATGAACACCGGCAGCACTCACAAAAAGTGTGACGTCATCGTTCACGTTCCGTTATTGACAAGGTAACTATAGCAACGTCACTCACGTTCCGGGAACGTGAGTTATTGACAAGGTAACCATATGTTTTCACATATTATTATACTCGTACAAAGCTTAGAAATTAGCCAGTAATTTTTTACAGCTTTGAGCACTTGCATTGAGGTGAATCTTTACAATTTTCAATCCGTTTGAAATTGTTCTACTATAATAATGTTTTAAATCTCATTGAGCTAGGTATACTTTAGATACGCTACCGATGAGAGTCAACTCCATAGGGACCTCAATAAATTCATCGCGACCTGTGTTCATCAATTTGCTTCCTGTCAAGTCCGTATCTCAAATTGTTGATGTTTTGCACGCGTTTGTTGGAAAATTTATTGGACCAATCATTTGTGTACCCAAAACAAAGTTGGGTATCCAGATTAAATTTAATAATTGTTTTTGTTTGTTTGGGTCTGTTTTTTAAATGTCGCTTATATTAAAGGCTCCTTCTACATTTACTATCCCTATAGGTATTTATAAAATTCTCGTGTCGCGGTGTTATTTACCAAACTCCACTTAAAAGGCTGAACCGATATATATGATTATTTTTGTGAATATTAACAATTTTCAATTTCCCCTATCTCCCAAATGGCTAGATTATCAATTTGGGTAATAATGCCACGAAAACTCCCAGCACTTGGGGGATAGGGGGAATATCCCGTATATTTGTAAGGTCTGAAAATCGAACAACATCTGACGACATCATCATTTGATTGACGACCCAGTTGGCACAATGGTCACCATGGCGGACTGCAAAACACAGGGTTGCGGATTCGATTCCCGCCTCAGGCAAGTATTTATGCTTAGATATTTGTCTGTGGTCTGGTTGTTTCTATAAGTATGTTTTTACAAAAGAAAAGTATAAAGTTGTAAATCCGTTGTCTAGCCCCCAAAACACAAGTCTAGATACTTAGCTTGGGGCTAGATGGCGATGTGTGGAATGTCCTGCAATATTTATTTATTTGTCTATTTTTCATTTTATTTCCTATATCTATACTTAATATTATAAAGCTGAAGTGTTTGTTTGTTTGAACGCGCTTATCTCAGGAACTACTGGTTTGAATTGAATTGAAAATTCGTTTTGTGTTGGATAGGCCATTTATCGAGGAAGGCTATAGGCTACTTTTTATCCCGATATTCCCACGGGATCAGGAGTTACGCGGGTAAAACCGCGGAGCGCTGCTAGTTTTTTTATATATGGCAAAACAACGTTTACCGGTACAGCTAGTATCTCATAATTTTGGGAAGATTCTAATCATCAGAAGCCGTAATCCTGATACATGGAAGTCCATACATTCGGTGGATCGTTGTTTCCTTTGAGAATACCAAGTAGCAATCAATCCGAGTTACAAATAAAATTAGTAACGGGCCGTACCATACTAATTACGGGCACATTGGGAGAATGATATCCGTAGATGCGGTATTATCTGAGTGCAGAAGGGGTGATATAATAATATGGCGTCCGATTGAAACTGATTTGACGTCTGAACGGAGTTTCGGGTTTGATGACGTAATATCAATGGTGGAACACATTTACCTAAGTAGATAGTAGTTGTTCGTTACCTCTTTTATACCTAAAATTTTATCAGCCCTTTTTAGCTTTTCAAAGGTCGAATTTTCAAAAAAACCTTCCTTAACACGCGCTTATGTCCTAAAAGGAACCGCTATGCAAAATGCGCGGTAATTACTTCGATGGGTGGCCAATTAGTAGTGTGGCAAAAATGTGTTTTCGTGAGCCCCTCCGTGCTTCGGAAGGCACGTGAAGCCGTTGGTCCCTGTTGCTACCTATAATAGCAGTCGTTAGGTCAAGTTAGAGGCCTTAAGGCGATCTGAAAACTCTAACAATAGGTGAGCCACACCACAATACGAGAAGAAGAAGAACTAACACCATGTCATTAATAAACCCAGCTGTAAACAAAAGCGTAATAGAGGCAATGAGAATAGAGGTGTTGATGTATGTATTTTTTGCTCCCGGTGTGTTAACAGCAATGTTTTGTTTACTTCAAATATACGAGTAAGATACATTTGAAGGTCAAGAGCATAATACAGAAGAATCCACAAGTTCATCAATAAATAAAACCTTTATTGGCTTTTTATTGCTGTTCGTAACGTTCATAGATTTCTATATAATAATGAAATAGCGACTCTGTATATAAGTAAAGCTTAACTTAAATGTTATTTAATATTTATTATAATGTATCTATTGTGATTGAACTTTTCTGTAAGTATTTTGTTTTTGATTGTTATGAAAAAGTTGGGCAGTTCCTGTCTTTTCTTTCTATTACTTATGTTTGAGTCCAAATAATAGTCTTTGGGTTTACACATCGAAAATTGAATTCATATTGTTTTGGTGGGTTTACATAATTTTCACATGCAGTTTAATAGTGATGTTTCTGAAATGTGAGTGAATGAAAAAAATGTAAATGTCTATGGGTTGCAAAGGAAAGTCTTTAGCTTATCATATTAAGGTCGCTGCATACGTAACGGGATAAAACCACGGAAGGACGGAGACGTGACGAGCATCGTATGATCGTTAATCATAAAGTGTTCTTGGTCTTTAAACATACCTAACGTGATACTTCTCGTGCCGGACGGAACGTGACAATTTTTTGACATCGTTTCATCTTTACATATAAAATTCTTTGTCCTGAATGACTGACTGACGGATCAACGCACAGCCTAAACCGCTGATCGTAGAAACTTGAAACTTGGAGGGTGTCTTCTTTGAATGACGTAGGCATCCGATAAGAAAGGATTTATCAAAATTTTAAAGGGGGGGGGGCAAGGTTTGTATGGGACAACGTGATTCCTTGGTCCATTTTTGACCTCGGACGAAGTCGCGGGCAAAAGCTAGTATAAAAATATCACGCTTTGTCCGGCACGAGAAAAATCACGTTACATATGCAGCGACTTTTTATTTACTTGGTCATTGCCAAGTCGGTCATCTGCAGGTCTCAGTTATGATGACCGTGACCATTTGATTTCAAATTAATTTACTTTTGAAAAATTAAGTGAAGAAAATATTAAGTAATCTTAAGCCGCCTGGAAACGTAGGCGAAACAAAAAAAATACTTACGTAGTTATTTCACTTGAGTATTTTTCGGATAAGGCCACTCTTCAAATGTTTTCCGAGAACTCATGAAGTGGATCTCCAAAAATTCATCGTATTTTCTCTCGAGGATTTATCAATAACAAAATTAATAAAACTTTCTTTTTTTCATTAACTTTTACAGACAACCAGAATTTATAAGAGACTGGGCAAAGAAAAGGGCATTAAGAAATAATGAAATATTTATTTATTAAAACAAACTGGCACCTAAGTGTTTTAACAAATTTATTTAAGAAATTTAGATACCTATTTGACATACCTACGCATTTTGAAAAGATACTTCTCAGAGCTGTGTTGGCTTAGTGGTAGATTCCTCGATTTTCATGCTGATGGTCGTGGGTTCGAATCCCGGCCGGCCATGCACCAATGGATGTTTCTTAAGAAAAATTGATGTGCACTAATTGACATTGCTCTTACGGTGAAGGAAAACATCGTGATGAAGCCCGCGGCTTAGTTGGCTCCAAAAGTATTGAAAGTATTGTTCTCTCTTCTGGATATGGTTGACTAAGCTGAGAGGGTAGTAGGTGCTGGGGAAGCCTACTCCATCCTCAAAAAGAAGCCCATTAAAAAGGGTTAAGTTGCGGAAAACAGCCCGCGTATACAAGTACGTTTCATTTACTATCACCCGCTCATATACTCTTTACTCTAATCTTAAGGTGAAAGGGTACCGGTGCTCTCTTCACACAAACGTAGTCGACTGTTTCCTCCCTGGATAATGACACTAGCACAAATATTTTAGTGCCATAAAACCTATAACTGCCATGACTATGCCTCTATGTTTTGGTTTTTTCATTTTCTAATAATTATAGAAATTAAGATTTAAAAAACAAAAAAAATCAAAACATAGGAGCATGGTAATGCAGTTGTAAGTTTTAGGCAACAAAAATATTTGCTCTAGTGTCATTATCCAGGGAGAAAACAGTCGACTACGTTTGTATGGAGAGAGCCCCCGGTACCCTTTCCTCTTAAAGACATTTCACAATATCTTTTCGTTCAGACTAATAGATACACACTACGTGTTACTAGTGGTTGCAATTTTCGTTGAGGCTTTCAGCTAACTTAAAAGGGCTCGTGTACAAAATGGTCGGTATATCGAAAACCCATTGGAGTAATTTGAGGCGAACCGAAACGACATTGTCGCTTAAGCGATTCAATCCGAACGCGACCGCGTCGGGACCTACACGACGATTTGAATTTAAGCGCTTTTATGTAAGACACATTTACACTGTTTGAATATTATACTCAACAATATGTCAATGGAGCCTATCAGGTAAAATAGTTTAGTTCTAAATTCAGATTCAGATTCAGATTCAGATTATTTATTTGCCAAAAATACAGTACAGCATACAGCAGATCTTAAAAAATCTTAAAGGGAGAATCCATAACTTTATTCTTCTTTCTTACTTATTTTAGTATTTTAAATCTTTTTGATATCTAATCGAGGCATCAGGGGGCCTAACTCTGCTAACACAATTGTGTTTCATTAGAGTGTCGATAGAATCTTATGTTAACTACGAGTATTTTTAAAAGCTTTTAATTAACTTGCAATGTATGTAGTCGGCTGCATAATTGCAGCCTTCGGTAGTGTTCAAAAATGATTATTGGAATGTTTTCATTCTAATAATTTTTGTTTGATTATTTGATGAGTAAGAAGACTTTAAACTTCAACTAAAGCTAGAATATTGCTAGTGTTGAAAACATTCTTGTAACAGTTTTGGAGCTCTACGGTGGATCTGCAATTATGCAGCCGACCGTATGTATGTTTGTTCGGGTGGAGTCTTGCAACATAATTTTTCGTTTCTTTCCATCGTCCATAGTTTAACAAGAACGAAGTTAACATAGAAAATCGTAAATTAGATTTAAATTTACATTTCCGAGACGAAGGTATTATTTTTTCGCCGTTCTATCGATAGGTATGGGTATGAAAATGAACCGCGGATTTTTTGAATATCATAGAACACCGCATTTCGTTAAATATCCATTTCTGAGACGCTTTAGAGGTTTGGTATGAAGGCTTTATTTGTTCGCTGTAATGCCTTCTATCGATGACTATGGGTCTTAAAATGCACCGCGGCATTATAAATTACTATATATGTTGTGTCTAAAGACCTTTATAAAATGCACTATCAAAACCACAACAATCACAGAATGAATTAATGCTGTAAAGTAATGTGATGTTACGTGATGGTTTAAATAAGTTCAGAGTCGGCATTTAAACTAGGGATACCGGCTCAGCCTTCGCTCACCACACTGATACCCTGTCTAGAACGGTGTAAATACATGTAGACATTTGTACTTATTTATATACTCTATTTCTATGTACAGTCTGCTGCGTAATTGCAGCCCCCGGTAGAGTTCAAAAATTACTATTATTGGCATGTTTTCATTCTAATATTTTTGTTTGATAAGTTCACGAGTTAGACGACTTTAAACTTAAACTAAAGCAGGTGCCTAAAACCTTGCTTGTATTAAAAACATTCAATTTCGTATAGCAGCTGTTTTGGAGCTCTACGGTGGGTCTGCAATTATGTAGCCGACCGTACTTACTAGCTGTGCCCAGTGGGTTTTGCCTGCATTTTAAGGGCATTCAGACGGTATTTGAGAGACTGTGTCGTTTGGCATGTCTACATAGAGAATCGTAACATCGAAACGGTTATTAACATTAAGTTTAAAAAAATGTCAAAAAATCCTACCTTATGAATATCAATGGCAAGACACAAGAGTCAAAACGTTAGTTTTCTCTGGATAGATGCTTTTATAGGTGTTAAAGGTGCTAACACGCGTTACAATTTGACCGGGTCAGACATCCAATTTCGAACAAGTGCGAGTCGGACTGCCGCCGAAGGGTTCCGTACTATGTTGTATTTGAGCACCACGCAATTTATTTTCTTTTTTTAGTTGTTGTTGTTGTTATAGCGACAATAGAAATACATAAACTGTGAAAATTTTAACTCTCTAGCTGTAACGATTCATGAGATACAACCGGATGACAGACGGACAGATAGGCAGACAGATAGACGGAAGGACGGACCGACGGAACGCATAGACGGACGGACTGACGGACTGACGGACTGACGGACTGACGGACTGACGGACTGACGGACTGACGGACTGACGGACTGACGGACTGACGGACTGACGGACTGACGGACTGACGGACTGACGGACTGACGGACTGACGGACTGACGGACTGACGGACTGACGGACTGACGGACTGACGGACTGAAAGTGAAGTCTCAGTGGGTCCCATTTTCCCCCTAAGGAGCGGTATCCTAAATTGGGCTAATCAAATCGGAACGTGTGTTAAGACCTTAAACTACTGCTATTGTTTATGCACAATATTGTCTCTGGTTAAACCACATTTTACGGAGTCAAGGGTCACCGTTTGTTTAATGAAGCAAAATTCTTTGTCCTCCATTTAATGACTGTTCTACTTAAAAACAATTACAGTAACAATTACAACGGTTTGTGAAAGGACAGTGGGTTACAACTAGAATCCTTTCAGGTTATGCTATTTACTTTTCCAGTTTTACCAGCCGACCTAGGAACTTATTACTGATTTTACCTACTTTTTAATCTGCTTAGATTGAATGAGAGAAAAAAATAATCTTTTTTCAAGTTTTTAAATCTTTTTATCATTACTTTTTATTTAAATTTATTTTATTTGGAATTATTTTTTAGCGTAACTAATGTAATTTTATTTAATTTATTGTTGACATTTGTAGTTTTTTGGGATTTCTGACTTTGTTTAGTAATTTGATTATTTTTAAATTGGCTCTACTATTATATTATAATACATATTGATTATTTTTAAATTGGACTAAATGTACCTTCTATACTATCTACCTTTTTTATATTTGAATTGTATTTTAATGTAATTTAATCTGAAATAAATGAATTATTATTTTTATATTTTTACTTGCACTTTCATAAATAGTGCACCAATGTATTTGTCTTAAGAAAAATGTATGTCCGCTAATTGACATTGCTCTTACGGTGAAGAAAACATCGTAATGGAACCCGCGGCTTAGTAGGCTCCAGAAGTATTGACAAGTTCTCTCCTCTGGAAATGGTCGACTAGGCTGAGAGGGTAGTAGGTGCTGGGCAAGCCTACTCCATTCTCACGCAAAAAAGACCCAATTAAAAAGGGTCTAATTGCGGAAAACAGCCCTTACAAGTATAAGTACATAAATAGTTTAAAAAAATGAAAATATTCAAATAGCCTTCGTTTCAAACAGTCGATTTACGAATTTTTTGAATCGATATTGTGGTAGGACAACGAAAAACCCGATTGCGCAGATTAATTCACCTTCATTTTCTGTACCGTACCTCCTTCGCTGTGAAAAATGGAATCACAGCACCCTATAATTTGTCATTTTAATGTGTTCGTGTCCGCAATGGATAGATAATTTATTATAACGCATGTCATATTCTAGCTAGACGGTTGTGTGCTACTGTGAAACATCGTGGGGCAACAACAGTAAATAAAAAAAAAATATCTAATTCTTTTACATTTTTTCCATTACTTCTAAAAAGAAATAAAGTGCATTCAAAGTTTTTGAAAGTACTAAGCGTACTTTCAAAAATCTTTGACACACATCCAGGTATCGAACCAGCTAAAATTCTTAAAATAACCTGTACTTTTATGGCATCAATCGATAAGTTCAATAATAAGGATCGAATCTCTCTAATAAAATTTGATAAATTAAATGAAAGGAAAACCAGTTTTTCATTTTTCCATAACTTTCATCTTTGTAAATCGTATCTTGTCAAACTATAAGAAGTCACAAATCTGCGATGCATTTTGTCATCGGTAGAGTAGATATTATTTCGCAGAGAAATGTCTGATTTTCTGTGAAACTTCATTGGTAGAGAAGTTTAAGTATTTGTCGAGCACTTGAGAACTTGTGTTATTTGGAAACTTCAGGGAACATTTACATTTGTATTGGAACTGGATTATTATTATTTTTCTTACGATTTCGTATTGGAGTTTGATCTTCAAGAAAGGAAGGGCACGGTACGCACGATAGAACAAATCCCTTGTTTTTATGGTTAAATTTCAATATACTAAACAAGCCCCGCCTGTTTCAAAGTTCCTCTTAGTCGGAGATCCCTTTAAGGACGACCTTCATCGATCTGTTTAATGGATGAAAAGTATTTTATATCAAATTAAATAGACCAATAAATAGGTATATTGCAAAATGGGTTGCCTAAAAAATTACAGATGAAGGTCGTCCTTAGAGGGATCTCCGACTATTTTACTATAATTTAAATAGTGGCAGCAACTTTAATCAATGCTATTTCGCCGTTAAGCGCTATCCATATATTTAATCTCATACTTCATACCATACAAAAAGCTTGCACAACAAAAAATGAATCTCATTTCATTTTACATAACATACCGTGAACATTTCTTTGCAAAGTTATTGCAAGTGCGTGCTTCTGTGCTTTAGAACCCAGCAGCAATAAAAGGTTGACGACTCGGTTTACTGTCCGCAGTATTTCTAATGATTCTTCCACACTTTGCCGATAATTAAGGTAATTAATCTGGAAGCACGGCCACCTTGTTTTCCCTAATTGGTAAAGTAATTTTATTTCAACTAGAGAAAGTCAAGCTTTTGATTTTATAATTAAAAGTTATATAAAAGCGATGTAGGTAGGTATACAAGTCTACAATATGTCGAGATAGAATTCCTAACATCGCTCGCCCGGAGAATTTCATTTGTTTTCTTTTATGATGGTTAGTTGAATGTTTCGGAATTAATGAGGGTTTGTTATGAACTCTTGCTTCTTTATTTATTTGAGTTACGTGACATTATTATTAATGTTTGCAGCCTGTTTCAAAACTAAAGCTAATTTTTGTGTAGTTTTATGAAAATATAATTCTTTGTACATTAAGCTTTCTTGTCGTAAAACTTTTAACCTGGTTGTCAACTGTCAATAAAGCAATAATTAAATTTATGAGACACAATAATAACATTATTAAAAAAACCTTTATTTGCGAAAAACATTTATACAAAATATTTTTTACAAGGAAAAGTTTACCTAATTATCGTTTTATTTTAACTTAGAGTTTTAGGCCATATTAGAAAGATTATCTAATTTCTCGCTACTTTTGAAATAATCTTGCATAAATATTGCATCTAAAAAGGAAACTGCATTATTAATAGAGCAATGTCGATCACAGAATTGAAGTAGTATACCTATATAGATTTCCACCTCCCGCTTGAGGATTTGCATGGATTTAATTTTTTTATAAGATAAACGATCAAAATACTAAGCTAAAACAATTTAAAACGAAAATACTTCAGCATTTTCGGATTAAAGATTAACATAAATATTTTTAATTCCCCATCCCCTTATCGGACGTTCAATTCATTAATATTTAATTCTGTAACAGGTAGCTTATTTAAAATATTGCATGCTAAGTGAGAACGAAAGAAAGGAAAAGGTAATAGAATTATTTTTCTCAGCATCCGCTGAATCAGCGGGGGCTGTTATTCAATTACATGGGGAGAACTCCTCGTTGTTTACCTGTGTTGCTGCGGGCCATCCGGTTGAATATTCTTACCATAATTATCTGTACAATGTAAAAGTAAAACGAAGTCGGTAGGTAACTTATGTTACATTTTATCCATCTAATTTGCAAAAAATAATTTATGTACGTATCGAATAACGATAATAAGATCGACAAAAAGATATTGAAAAGCAAGGATACTTTGATTGGTGGTGCAGTATTTCATCGTTTTCAGTGGGTAAAGTGTTCGTATTATAGTAATTGTTAATTCCATTAAGTTTCCAAAAATATTATTACCGTTTTATTTTAAATAGTTAGTCATTTTTTATTGAAAGTACTCGCGTCTATTATTTCTGTCAGTATAGTATGGTTTTATTAAATATATATTTATATATATTTTTAAATTAATTATTGTTAGTATTTAATTATCCAAAATTAAACTTATGAGTGCTTATCTTCGTCCGTGTGTCACTTGAGCAGTACCCTGCTGAAAATCAGCGCTACAGTCATCTGTAGCATATTAGCTGAGCTCGAGCCTTTTCGTGGCAGAATTGTTTACATCATATGCACAAGTTTTTGATTTAGTTGTGTGTATAGTTAAGTATTTTATTTTGTGTGTATGTGTATTTTTTCTGGCATGAATAAAGATATTTCTATTTCTATTTTCTATATAATATCTACATGCCTAGATACTCACTACCCTGGTTATTTGGAAGGGGCAGATAAACTTGCTTCCTAGAAGGATCATCATAATATTCTAAAAATGTGTGATTCTCCGAAGGATTAGTTTCTAACTAAAGCCTAAATATTTTACTTACGTTTTCATTTTGTGTTTTGGAGGCAAGAGAAATAAATTAAATATTTAATAAACAATATTGTTCTTCTGTAGACGCATGAGACCATATTTTTGGAGGCAAAAGATCAAGCCATAAAAATGTGTTATGTTTTAGTCAAAGTTACTAGGTTACTTAATTAAGATTAATAAATCCGTACCTAAGTATCCAAAGGTAAGCTCTAGTGTTTTTACCAATATAGGCTCTACGTAGACCTACCGTTCAAAATCGCATATAGCGACTTCGGATATCGAAAACGATTTTTGCCATTTATTCGCAATAATCCAATATGGTAGCCGGTGCGCGTGATCTCATTGACACTAAGCTTCGTCACAAGTTGCCATCCATAATTCATGGTGGCCTCTCGACGTGAATAATATTTGATGCGGTTCAGTTACCGTTAGATATTTCAGCTACAAATTTTGAGCCAAGTTTGCCTCATTAACTCTGGTGTTAAAGTTAAAATTTTACTATAATAACAATTCAGTATGAATTTAATAAGGGTATTGTTTAGTCTATGAGTTGTTTATTCAGTAATATACTGAGTGAACTTCGGATCCTAAATACTATGTCAACAAAAAAATCCTTGTAAACCTAATTTACAAGTTACCCGAGTTAATAACGAGGTTTTGCGTAGAGGAGATTTAGGAAATCTAGCTCATATAAAATAATTTTAAACAGAGCTGTAACAGACGGACGACAAGGACTGCACGTCATCAATTTGACTGCTATTCGGCTGCTGAGCGATTGCCAAATGCCACTCGCTTTTTATATATATTTTTTTATTAAACATTTACAATATTTGAAAATTATTAGCTAACCAAAAATCACAAAGATTTGTCCGGTTTGCCATACTAGATTAATTTCGTTACTTAATTAAATTATATAAAAACAAAACAAATAGAATGCGACTACTTACAAAGGTATATACTATAATTATATATAGTTACACATTACAGTCTTCATTTTGCTTTATTAATCACTTCACTGTCAGGTTTAATACCGCCTTAACCTGACAGTGTGTATGTTGCTATATAATAATATGTTGGATCCAATGATCAAGTAAGATTAAGTTACATAGAACAATATACCTAATACTACTCATTCACATGTAAAAGAAGATAAAAAAACGTGTGGCACTCGGGAACTACCGCGGTTAGGCTATTGCATCGTGTGAGCTTCGTACAGTCTTACCATATACATACACGAACGCTAGGCCGAGCTGCATGGTAGGCGGAGTGGGGGGTGTTAGGTTTTATTATCGTTACGGAATTTATTGATTCGTTCGCCGCGCTCAATGCCGGCGATAAAAGGTACGCAATAGCTTAAAAATAGTCATAACAGTGAAATTCGTGATAATAAACGTTAAGAGGAAGGACTCTTTAGTTGAAGCAACAAATAATAAGTACTAACTTTATCAATAATTTTCTACTTCCTGCGATAATCATGATAAAAATTAGTATACCATAACAACTTTAATAGAAGAACTTATCTGATTATTTAGCCTGGCTTTTACTCAACAACAAAAATATTTTATTGCACATTAAGCGTTAATTTAATTCTAATATCTTTTTACAACTTCTAAATAACCATAAAAGGCGTACCTACCTAATTTATCGATTCGTCGGAACCTTGTTCTTTATATCTTTAGAATTTGGGTCTGATTTTACGACTATAGGAAAATTTAATCAAGCTGTTTTTCTATTGATGGTACCGGATTACCAACTTTTGTACACAAAATTAATATGTTCTTTGGTAAATCTTGTATATTTTTTGGTATACGCGGCAGATTTTGGGATTTTAAAATTGGAATATTATTAGATATAGGTACCTACTTGAAACTGTTAATATTTAGGGGACCAAAGGTCTGGCTGCTACTTTGGCCAACGGATTGGCATTGTTATCCAAAGAGGCAATGCAGTCTTTTGCACACTACCTCCTAGGGAAACTTATCTAGATTTTTAATATTATTATTTAGTTATAAATAAAAATATATTCTAAGCCACATGCGACATTTACGATAATTTCATTGCTAGTCGTTGCCGAGTAACTGTGCAATGTGCATGCAAAGAACTGCTAGTTATTTAAACACGTTGAACCTCATTCAGTCGTTCGGCGGTCAATCAGTAACCGAGCGACTGACGTTTTCAAATCTGATTTTAAATGTACGACTGTATTGGAGATTTGTAGTCACACAAGATTGAAAAAAATTGTTGAATTTCTAAAACTTAATTGTCTTCTAAGCTTGGCTGACCTGATATTATCAGGCGAGCCACCAGCATACCGTGCCCCATTGCACATGCTCCTGCATAGTAATTAATCATTTGTTGGGTTGATACTAACCACATACTAGCCAATTACTCGCATGAAAGGAAGGGCGTGTCTAAACCATATTATATGTGATTAACCATCGCGTTTTATAGTTTAAAGCGGTTATTTACAACGCTGATAAGCTGTTATGAAACCGTTAATCGAAAATGTGGTTTTTGATCAAGTTGAATTTTAATAACAGTTAAGTTGGCGCATTAATGGGTGCTATTTTAGAACACTGGTCTCTTTTTCATTTCACTCTCAGAAGAAATAGTCGGGCATTAAATTCACGATCGCCTTCTGTGTTAGGGTGTTCTAAGAAAAAACGATAAGGTCGAGGATGGAGCATGCTAGCCTAGAAAAAGAGCGGCAGACCTGGACAACATGATGGAACGTGACGAATCACTTAGCACCATGACTTTGTTCATGATTTCAGTTCGGTTTCTTTCACAAGTTTCCAAGAATTAAACAATTCCTACCTAGTATCTGCCTAGTATCACTGTTTTTGTTTGAAACATAGCATAGTGTCACGTGTGACGCTAAACCAAATTATAAATGAAAATTAATACAAGTTCTATTTATTACTAACTCGTCACAGCCCGAGGTCGGCTGAAACTTGGCTTAACGTGCAAAACAACGTTACATTGACCTTACGAAACTAATATTTCTCTGCACAAAACCCTTACTTCTGTCCACATAGAGGTCATTTTACGTTAAAATTCGTATCGGGTAACTGTATTTATTTAGTTGCAAGAGGGAACAAGTGGGGCTAACTGTCATTGTCATGACTTGCCTTTGTGCTGAAAACAGGACTAAGTTAATCCAAAAGTCGCTCATGTCGACGCCGTCTAGCAATTGACTTAAGCAACCTAATTTGTATTTGAGCCGTTTTGTCAAGAAAGAAAAGGTATTTAAATGAGTTTAACTATATATGATGTGGTGAATAGCGATGAAATAGAAATTATTTGCAACATTTAAATTTTATTTTTTGAGTTGTTAACACTCACACGACTCTACACTGTTAACAATGAATCTATATATATAAAAATGAATTGCTGTTCGTTAGTCTCACTAAAACTCGAGAACGGCTGAACGGATTTATCTTATCTTAGTCTTGAAATGTTCGTGGAGGTCTAGGGAATGTTTAAAAGGCGAGAAAAAATCGAATAATTTCCGGGAAAACCCTAAAAACAGCCCTTTTCTATTTCCCATACAAACGTTTTCTAGAGTCAATTCCTACGGGATCGGGACTTACGCGGGTGAAACCGCGGGGCGCAGCTAGTTTAAAATAATAATATACTAGAATGACACATTGTTAACAACTTCCTTCTTCACATTTTACATTATTACGAAATAACCTCAAATTTAGACCACAAAATACCAGTGGACGTAAAAAGGGTACAAAATATTTATCTAGGTGGTATTACAGGGGTAACATTCAAATAACAAATGCCTACCGTAGAACAACAATATCCCAAATATATCACAAGCAAACACTAGACGGTCCAATTTCCGAGAGAACAACTACATTTGAAAACACTGAAGTTGTGTCTGCTATCAAAACATTTATGTAACTATAATTTTCTATTCTCGTTGTGGTGTACGAATTATAATATTATCACGCGCCATAGTACCCTTTCTCAGTATCCAGTCCACTCCCATTCCAACACAGAAGCCTAAGTCAACATCTCCTTAAGTTTATCAATAGTTTTATTCAAACCGGAGGTCTTTGGCTGCAATTTATAGTGCAGACAGGGATAATCGCCAGTTTGGTGTCCACATCATACTTAGCTATTGAACTTGTTATTTTAAAGGGCCTCTTCGTGTTGGCTTCGGCTCCACGAATGCCTTCCAAAAAACTGGCACATAATAGAAACTAGCGCTTGGGGTTTTACCTGGGTTAGTTACGATTCTGTGGGAATATCGGGCAAAAAATTTGCTATATGTTATAGCACGAGTTTTGCTATATACATACCTATACTAAGTTTCATCAGTGGTTTCTGCGTTAAGATGCAACAAAAAAACTAAAGCACATATTCATATTTATAATATTATAGTGGATAGTATTAATAGTAGTAGTATTAATATTTGGCAAAACATGACACATGTATTACTGTTAGAGGTCTATCTCGATGTTAGTAGCCTTTTAATGAAACTGCGGACTGTATTTTTACTTATAAATATAATAAAGAAAAAACAATGTTCTGCGAGAACAAAATATAAAAATCGCCGTATATACGTCGATAGATAGGTGACAAGTGCTGTCGCCGGCGCCCCCGCGCGCCCGCGCCACCCCCGTAGCCTCCGTTCCGTTTGACGGTGAATATAATGTGCTCGAACATCCTCCCCGGGTTGAAGTATTTCAATTCAGAGGAAGCGGGCAAATGTTGTTGAAGGCTCGTAGCAAGGTTCCCTTTTTTGTCTTCAACTCAGCGACCCGTGTGGTCCCATCCGTGCCTGGATAGATCTGAGTCACTCGTCCTAGCGGCCATACCAATGGTGGTTGTCCTTTCTCTTTGATAAGAACTAAGGTACCAACGGTAAGAGGAAGTCCTGCAGCTGTTGTCCACTTTGTCTTCTGTTGGAGTAGAGTTATATATTCCAAATGAAAGCGGTTCCAAAAATGTTTTTTTATGTGTTCCACTCTTTGGTAGCGCTCTAGGTGGGCGATGTTGCGTTCAGGTATCGGTGCATGCGGAACTGACATAAGTGGTCGTCCAATTAAAAAATGAGAAGGAGTGAGGACGCTGAAATCTAACGGATCAGAGGACATAGGAATAAGTGGACGAGAGTTTAACACTGCCTCTATTTGTATCAAACATGTAGCCATTTCTTCGTAAGTAAAATGTGTTAGTTGAAGCAGCTTTCTTAAATGGGTTTTTGTAGACCTAACCGCGGCCTCGGCGACACCGTTAAAATGGGGAGAGTAGACGGGAGCAAACTTAAATTCGATGCCTTGTTGAGCCATCTCACCCGAAATATCGTGTTCAAGAATATGTTGGAATTCATTGTACGTGCCAACAAAATTAGTACCGTTATCCGACAAAATACTGTGTGGTTTCCCGCGACGAGCGACAAACCGATTCAAGGCGGCCATGTACCCTTCCTTGGTTAGATCCGTGACGAGCTCAATGTGTACTGCCTTTACTGCAAGGCATACAAATATGCATAAATATGATTTTACAAGCTTACAACCTCGTCCCTTTCGATCAGCTATGAGTACTGGGCCGGCATAATCAACACTGCAATCAAGAAATGGAAATTGTAATTGTGTTCTTGACCTTGGTAATTGTCCCATAATGGGTTGTGGACTTTGACATTTATATTTGAAACATTTGAGACATTGCTTAAATGTACTCTTCGATAAATTCCTACCACCTAAAGGCCAATACATTTGCCGAATATTTGCTAGTAATAACTGCGGGCCGGCGTGTAAGAAATCGAGATGATATTTGTCAAAAATGAGTTTTGTTACATGATGCTTTGCACAAATGAGTATAGGATGTTTGACGTTAAATTCATAGGGTGAATTGTCAAGTCTCCCACCTACGCGAATTATTTCATCAGAATCTAAAAAGGGGCTTAGTGAAATGAGTCGATTCTTACGTGGTAATGACTTTGATGACTGGAGCAAACTGTACTCTACAGGAAACATGGCCATTTGGGCATGTTTAATTATAAAAATAAATGAAGTTTGTAGTTCATTGTTGGAAAGAGTACGTTGTAGATATTTAGGGTTGTTATGTAAATTGTAAATAAATCTTAATATATAAGCAACTACTCTTTGTAAACGTGTGAAATTTGAGTATTTGTGTAGTAACGACGTGATAAATGTATTATTTTGATTACTGTCAGAGTTGAATAGTGAAATCTCCTTTACTAAAACTAATTCGGGAAAATCTTGTTTAGAATGTTGGTTTGGTTTCTGTGGCCAGCCATGTTCATCTTTCAATAAAAAATCTGGTCCGGTCCACCACAGATTGCACGAACTAATTAGATCGGCCCTCACCCCCCGGGAAACAAGGTCTGCCGGGTTACATTTTGAAGGCACGTAGTTCCACGTGCAATTTTGGGTGCTTTCTTGTATTTCACCAACGCGGTTGCGGACAAAGGGCTTTAATTGGTTAGGTGTCATTGACAACCAACCAAGCACTATAGTGGAATCACACCAGTATTGACATTTAGTGATTGGAATAGTAATTGACTCTAAAATTTTGGTACACAGTCTTGTCCCCAATAGAGCGCCGCATAGCTCTAGCCGCGGAATTGTGGTTGGTTTTATCGGAGCAACACGGTTTTTTGATGTTAAAAGTTGTACAGTGACTTGTCCCGTGTTATTAGTAGATTTTACGTAGACACAAGCTCCGTATGCAACCTCTGATGCATCAGTGAAAACATGAATCTCATTTTTTATTGAGTTTTCACATAATACCCATCTGTTTATCTTTAGCGAGTTTAATGAGTGTAGTGTGTTTACAAACGCAAGCCACAGATTGTTAATGTGATTTGAAACCTGCTCATCCCAGTCTGACTTCTCTATCCACAGTTTTTGCATAATTATCTTTGCTTCAATTATGCAAGGTCCTACTAGTCCGAGAGGATCAAAGATTTGGCTTATTACTGATAAGATGTGGCGTTTAGTTATTATGTTTTTTGTCTCTACTCCGATAGAGTAGAAGAGAATGTCGGTGTTACAGACCCAGTGAAGTCCTAAAGTTTTTGACGAAACGTTTGTGTGTTCTGAAAAGTTTATGCCCTTTGAATTGTCATCAGGGTTCTCAGTAATTAACGATAGTATACGTGGGTTATTTGCTTGCCATTTTCGAAGATGAAAATTGGCTGAAGCTAAAACTGATTTTACATCTCTACCTAACTCTACTGTTTCACTTATAGTGTCTCTACCACTTAAAAAATCATCGACGTAGAAGTCTCGTTTGATGGCGAGTTTGGTGGAGTCGCTACTTGCGTTATCTGCGAGACTTGTTAGACACTTAGTTGCTAAGTATGGTGCTGAAGCTGTACCATAAGTGACAGTGTTTAAGCTATATGTCTTTAGTGGTACTTTTGTGTTTGCTCTATATATGATTTGTTGCAGTGAGCGTTGAGACGGGTGTATTAATATGGCTCTATACATTTTCTCTACATCTGCAGATATCACATATTTGTATTGTCGAAACCTTAATAAGATTGAAAATAGGTCGTCCTGCACTGTGGGTCCAACCATTTGGATATCATTGAAAGACAGCCCAGATGTAGAGGTCGCAGATGCATCGAAAACCGTTCGTAATTTCGTTGTGGTACTAGTCTCGCGAATAACGCCATGGTGTGGCATAAAGTATTGTATTCTACTCTTACTTTTTGTTATTTTAGATGAAGAAAATTTATTTTCATTCATGTGTCCTAATTTTTCATACTCTTGCATGAACTCTACATACCTTTCTTTAAATATTGGATCTCGTTGAAATCTGCGTTCTAAAGATAAAAAGCGACACTTCGCCATTTGATAGGACTCACCTAATAAGCTAGGATCCTTTTTTAAAGGTATTGTGACTACAAATGTGCCTTTGTTGTCGCGGTAAGTATTTTCATGAAAATTCATTTCACATGCTCGTTCTTCAGCAGTGAGTGAATATTTTGTAGAGACGGAATCTATTTGCCAAAATTTTAAAATATTTGAATTTAGCTCTGTGATAGACATGTTACATGTGTGTGTCTGTTTTCCAGAAGTTAGATTAGCTGGCAAGGTTATTAGCCCTGAAACTATCCACCCAAACTTAGTGTTGCGTAATTTAGGTTGATTATTTCCTAAGGTTCTAGACTCGGGACCAATGACGTTCCAAAATACTTCAGCACCGACTAGTATGTCAATAACTGAAGGGACGTGAAATGATGGGTCTGCCAAGCGAACGTCTGTTGGAAATCTTATGTGGTTTATGTTTATGTATGTAGATGGGAGTTGTTTTGTTATTTCGGGTAGAATAAAGCAGTCTATACTTGCAGTGTAGCTACTATCGAAGGATTCAATATTCAGACGACAAGACTGTGTACTAAGTGAAATCTGATTGTTAATACCTGTCACCGTGGAGCTTGTTCCATAACGATGTAAGTTTAATTTTTCGCATAGTGAGTTTGTTATAAAGTTGGTCGTACTACCATTATCTAGTAGGATCCTGGCGTCGATCCTTTCTCCTGCACTGTTTTTCACTTTTACCAGGGCTGTGGAAAGTAAAACATAGGATGATGTAGTGTTTTGTACGTAAGTATTGCTTGATAAGGTAACATTATCTATGACGTTTGTGGGCGAGGAACTATTTTCCGACGATTCTATAGACATAGCCATGTTGTTAGATGTTGATGGCATTGGGTCTATGAATTCGGTGTTAGTAGCCTCCTCAATGTGCAATAGTGTGTTGTGTCGGTTGTAACAGTACCTGCATCGTGATAGCCTACATTTGTTTGTGGTATGTCCATGTCGCAAACAGTTAAGACATACTCCAAACTCCTTTGCCTTATTAACTCGTGCTATTACTGGTAGCTTACGGAATGTTTCACAAGTATATAGAGGATGTTCCTTGAAACATAAAGGACATTTATTTTTGTCAATCTGTTGTGGTCGTAGCGTTTGGTTTATGTTGACTTTGTTAGCAACCACACCACTACTAAACTTGTTAGAATCCGACTTTGTAAAATTGCTATGGTGTTTTTTGTTTTCTACCTTATGTAGGATGGATATTTGACTGTTAATAAATTTGGTAAATTGCACTAAGGTGGGTTGGTTATCTAATGAATTACGGTACTCTTCCCATTTTAAATTAGTGATTGAGTCCAGTTTACTCGTCATCAAATAAACAATGATTGTATCCCAGTGATTAGTGGGTTCTTTTAATTTTTGTAATGCTCTTAAATTTTTATTAACGATATTTATAAGATGCTTCAAAGCGATGCTGGATGCTTGTGTTATCTTTTCAACGTTGAACAATGACTCCAAGTGATTGTCTATTAGAAGTTTGGTGTCATTGAACTGATCACTTAGCAACTCCCATGCCAATTTATAGTGTTCACCTTTAAAATCAATATTTTCTATGATTTCAAGAGCATCGCCTGTTAATGACGCGCGTAGGTAATGGAACTTGCTTATGTCATCGATTTGATTGCAATTATGTATTAATGATTGAAAGGTATCTCTGTATTCGAGCCAGCACTGATAACTTCCATTAAAACGAGGCAAATCTATTTTGGGTAAGCTTATAAAATTATGCTGAGCTGATACACCTGAGTGTCTTCGCACTGTTAACGACGAGCCCGTCACGGATCCATCGCTGTTGCCGGCGACGGCAGCCGCTGCTGTATCAGCCAGCAGCTGCCGGGCCTCTGCCGCCAGGGCGTAGTACCGCTCCTCAAACCTGGTTCGCTCCTCGTACGCGTCGTCCGCCTTGTCTGATGACACCTCGATATCAGTCTGTAATTGGTCGAATTCATCGTATAAGGTTTCGAATTTACTGTAACGGGCTTCTAATTCTAAATTTTGCAAGTTAGAAATCGATTCACAGTTTTTAAGTACACTTAAATAATTATAGAAATTAGTAAGCTTTGCTTTCATGGCACTGCGTTTTCTAACTAATATTGTTTCTTCATTGGCCATGTTTAATTTGTTTTGTTTAGTTTATTACTTTAAGTTTTAAATGAAATAATTTTAATGTAAGCTGTGAATTTAGCAATTGTTTGTGAATTAGCGGTAAACCTTAAACGTAGCTGTCAAGCAGGGGCGCAGATGTTTATCGTAGATTAGTACTTACCTATCTACTAGGTAGATACAATGTTTGTTTACTATGCTGCTAGTGCTTAGCTGATTTGTTGTTTGTGAAACTACAAAGAAATAACACAATAGTGGCAATGGAAAGATTATAAAGCTAGATATGTTTTTGACTAAGTTTTTGTGAAATGTGTAGGATGGACTTTGAAGGAATAATTGGAACAAACTCACAAAATGTCGATATCCTTGTTGAATCCTAAGTTGTAATGAAATCCTCAATTGAAGCAATAAGTAGGGTATGAATGACGCGGCGATTTCGACCTTTTCCAAGTGATCGTTGTGGCACTGACGTCGTAAATATTGTGTTGTTTTGATAAATATGACTTCAATGTCGGTTTTTTGCATTAGTTTATCCGTATATGGGTGACTTCTCACTGCCCCAGATGCGATGACACGCCGATATTCATGTGAAATTCCTCGAGAACACGCCTTTTAGTTTTTTCTTGCTGGTTATTTTTCTCCATAAAGGACCATTTGTTAGAGGTCTATCTCGATGTTAGTAGCCTTTTAATGAAACTGCGGACTGTATTTTTACTTATAAATATAATAAAGAAAAAACAATGTTCTGCGAGAACAAAATATAAAAATCGCCGTATATACGTCGATAGATAGGTGACAAGTGCTGTCGCCGGCGCCCCCGCGCGCCCGCGCCACCCCCGTAGCCTCCGTTCCGTTTGACGGTGAATATAATGTGCTCGAACAATTACATTATGTTACATAACTATTATGAAAAGAAATATTAAATAGAAACAATTGGAAAACCTAAATCTTTAAAAAAATCTAATCAAACGCATTGTTAATTTTAATTAATCACTTATCAAAAATATCAAATGTGCATTATCGAACGAGAAATAAAATATGTTTTAAATTCACGACAGATTGCACCAGCCATGTTAAACAGCAGGTGCTCTGCATAAAAAATCATTTTGCTATTTCATTGTCCTCTAGTATATTTTCGTAAGTTCACTTCTCAAGTATTGGCTACTAAATATTTATTGAAAATATCAGATATTCTGAGTTATTGCTGTTGTTGTTATTCGTAACTGGCAACAGGTTTATTACTTTTTTGTTATCCAAAAATGATAACAAATTGCTTTATCAAAAAATTATCACCTTTCGCAGATTTAATGTTTTATCTACAAAGTAATTGATACTACGCAAAATGTAGGGGATGAAATTGTTCTCAATGTATTATTATTTTTGACTTTATTGTTCTACAAAAATTATCAGTATTTTGTTCTTTTAATTACAGGCTTTGTGTATGTTGTATTCATTTAACAGTATTTTGCCAGATAGCTTAAACACTTGTAAAATAACGTTCTGACTGAAAAACTCAAACAACCCACTTGTTTGAGTTTTTCAGTCAGAACGTTATTTTACAGGGATTTCAGGATTACACTAGGCGCTCGGAAGCTTATGCCTGTTGAAAAGTTAGTATATATCTCATTGTGCTACGATTTAATTTATTATACGCATCGTGTGTTAGAGTTTATACGATGAAAAAACCTTGACTTTTGTTTTATAAGAAGTTATAAGGCTTTTTAAACGAGGTTTGAATGAAGAATTTGTTTGGGTAATAGCGGCACAAAAGTTTGAATTAAAACGTCAAGTGTCTACGACGAATTAGAAATGCAGTAGATCGATAAATAACTTTATTTGGACAACACAGGAAGGAACATTAGAGCATGATTTAGGACACATATAGTGAAGTAATACCTAGAAGGCATACAGCATACTTTTTAGCATACTTGGTAGCATAGGTACTTTATTTGACTATTCTTTTAATAAGCAAGTAAAAATAAGTTACATCTAGTTAGTTGTCGTTCTGCAGCTGATTGTTGTCGGATAACAAACTAAAATAAACTGAAAAATAACTTTACAAACAACATTTCTAATTAACTCTTAAATTACCTCAAACATTTTAATTTACCTTTACTTTTTAGCCTTTTTCAGCTAAATAAAAGGCCGATGAGGTCTTTCATCTCGAAGTAATATATCACCAGAAAAAAATGCGAAACGAGTTAGAATTACCCTTTCAAAGCCGAGTTAAGGTGAGATAGATTAGTTGACAAACTAGGAAAACGTTTTAATAGAATATATGGATAGTAATATTATTTTACCAATAAAACTTTGGTAAAGCTTGACGATGCTTGATTGTGCTTGCTCACGTAGGAATAGAGTTGACTTGAGCATTATAGGCCAGAACACACTCATCAGTATAATAATAGTAGACACGCATTTTGCCTTTTGAAGTTAATTACTTAATAAAGCTTTCTGTATTTCTACTTAGGATTGTCTATTTAAATTGTTATTTTGCTTGAGTGCTCGTCACTATAATTGATAATAAGAATGTTGTTTCTGAGTTGGTTATGCTTTTGTTTATAAGGCGTACTGCGTCTAATGGTTCACAATTGAACTTAAATAAAAAGATATTTATAACCACACATTGTATGAACTGACATATTGCTAAAGCTCTAACCCCCTTACTTGAACGGAGTGTTTTTCCGCAATTAGACCCTGTTTAATTGGGTCCTTTTTTGCGTGAGGATGGAGTAGGCTTGCCCAGCACCTCAGCTTAGTCAACCATGTCCAGAGGAGAGAACTTGTCAATACTTCTGGAGTCAACTAAGCCGCGGGTTTCATTACGATGTTTTCCTTCACCGTAAGATCAATGTCAATAGCGAACATTCATTTTTCAAAAGAAAAAGAAATTGGTGCACGGTCGGCTGGGTTTCGAACCCACTGCCTTCAGAATGAAAGTCGAGGTATCTACCACTAAGCCAACACCGCTCTAAAGCTGTGTAGTTTCATTCGGATACGGACGTATCCGAATGAAACTACAAGCGCGATAAACTATATTTTTGATAACTGTCAATATTTGACTGGTTTTTTCCTCGATGTTTATTACTATTTTATTTATTACCTTCCTCGGTGTTCATTTAGTTTTGCCGTCGCTTATTTATTTACTAGAAAATGTCAAAATAAAAAGGACCACAAACATATTTTTTCAACTCAAACCAGTAGTTCCTGAGCGCCAAACAAACAAACTCTTTAGCTTTATCATATAACTATAACTGCTTTATCGCGGATCTCTTTCCGCCGGGGATTAAAAAGTATTTACAAAACATTGACGTCACCGTCAACAATTCGATAACTGAAAGTCCAGCCTGATCAACTGTAATAAATTTAACTTGGAAGGGTGCTGGGCAACGGCAAGTAAACTTAATTAAAAGAGTGCGCGAGCCGTTGCCCGTAATTGAACTACGGAATACGGGCAATGAGATGAAACTTCGTAACAATGTTGTTTACGGGAATTTTCAACTAATTTTTTGTGACATGGGTTCACTAGATTTCAATGCTGTGGGAGTTCTCGAAAATCTTGTTGGATTTACGCCCGTAGTACGAAGTCCGCTCGTTAAAATTTTAATCCCCTTCGTTACAAATCTGATGGAAACGCACTGTTAAATAATCCCCCTCGATACTGTGTTTACTTTGTGTTTTTTAATCCTATATCAGCAGTTGCGTTCCAGCAGCGGAGCTGTATGCGGAAAACATGATTAGTTTTATGAAAACTTTACAGCAATGATGACAAAATAGAAAAAAAAACATACAATCTTCTAATCTGCAATCCTGGTCCTAAAATATCAACACAGTTTTCAATGTAACATTTATTATACAATATATTGAAAACTTGCGCGTCATTGTAAACGCATATAAAACATATGCGTTTACAATGACGCGTTATTATATAAATCAGTTTATATTTATGGCATAAAATCATAATTACGTAGGTAGGTATTTATAAACAGGAAATGGAAAATACTGTCATTGAAATATTTGAAATCCATTCTATTTTTGAAATCGCCTTAAATGCTATCTCCAAAGCATTATGCCTTTGATGACCTTCTCCTTTCAATTTCCCGCGTTTTTTACTCTTTTTACCATCCCAATATCCACAATACCATTCGGAAAGGTCAGTTTTCAGTTTTCCCCTCAGATAGGGACGATATCATTATATTTCATTACCTTCATAACATCAGGGTGTTCACAAAGGAGCAGACTTGGGCAAAGTGTATAAAAGAAAGATGTGTATCAGTTGGACTAGAGGATATACCTACTATAAATAATATCTCTATCTATTTTTTTTAATTCGGTATGTTTGGTTTACGTGCTGTCTAGAAAGATATAGAATAAAATAGATATAGAATAAAAATTATTATTCAATTCAATTCAATTCATTTATTTTAGATAATAATATCCATACATTACAATAAATTAAAAATAAATAATCGAAAATACTAATAATACAAAATACAAATTTTAAATTAAAATTAATAATAATAAACGAATCAAAATGTAAAAAGAAAAATGACAATATTAAATGTCAAATAAAATAATAATAAATAGAAGAAATAAAATCAAAATTAAATGTCACAAAAAGGAAAATGATTTATTTATTTAGAATAAAATAAACAGTGGCTAACAGTCTTAACCAAAACGCACACTATTTTAAATTACTACTAAGGTACAATCTAAGATTCCGTATAACTAGGTATAATTTATCGTAAAATATGTCGACGTCTTGAAAATCTTGTAAAAATGCATTGAACAGAGTAAGTGCTCTAACAGTCGGTGTATTATTTGCGTGGCGCCCGATTAGCGAATGATAAAAATTAGGTATGAAATATTATATGACAAATGATTACAAATAATTTCGGAATAACTAGTAACATAAAGAAAAAGTAAAACATCAAGAATTTAGAAAAGAACTTAATGAAATGATTAATCTATTATAATAATCTATGATAGGTACTAGCTGTCCCGGCGAACTTCTAACCGCCATTCTTTTTTTTTACTGTGTCTTGACAATAATTAACGAACACACGAAATTAAAATTATCCAATTTAGTCCAGTCTTTCGGAAAGTATGCGCGAACATACATTAGACGATTCATTTTTATTTATACTTGTAGCTAGATAGATATTCTATCTAACGAAAATAACGAATAAGAACAGAAACCAGAAAAAGAGAAACATCTTGAAATACCAGATGGGCAGAATATCTCTTGGAGTCTGATTTGTATTTTAGATTCAGTGATAAATCAACCAAAGGTAGATGAGTTTTTACGAAATAAACTTGACCACACGAACTTAAGTTGAAAGGGTACCGGCGTTCTCTCCATATAAACGTAGTCGACTGTTTCCTATCTGGATAATAACGACGCTGGATAATGAGCACAAATATTTATGTGCCATAAAACCTATAGCTGCTATGACTATGCCCTATGTTTTTTTTTCATTTTCTAATTATCATAGAAATTAAGATTTAAAAAATAAAATAAATAAATAGAAACATGGCATGGTCATGGCAGTTATAAGTTTTATGCAACAAAAATATTTGCTCTAGGGTCATTATCCAGGGAGAAACGTTTGTATGAAACAGTCGACTACGTTTGCATGGAGAGAGCCCCCGGTACCCTTTCCTCTTAAGGCAATTGACTCTTAGCCCCTCGGATGCTTCCGAGGTCTCGGGTTGCCTCGGGTGCTTTCGGAAATACACAAAGACACGCATTATAATTATTATGTCACAATAAATTAATGCAAAGTTCGGAGATAACTCTACACAGATCTGATATAGATCTGACATCTCACTGGTTAGATCTTTAGATCTACACATCTCTATAAAGTAGGTTCAATCAAATTGCGCATACTATTCAATGAGGTACGAAGTCTGTACAGTATCCGGTGCAGACGATCTGCACTGAAAGTAGATTCGTTACTTCGTATCAAGATCGTTATGGTTTTGTATTTTGAATATTTTCTTTGCTTTGTCATGGTAAGGAAATGGATTTAAGATGTTTGTGTTGGAGGTAAATTATATTTTCTCTTTACAAAAATAAGATCAAATAGAAAGATCTATTAAATTATTTTAGAATATTCACTTTATTAAAAAGCCAGCATAATACCGTGACAGTACGGCAATAATATTATGTGAGACATCCTAACTAATAATATAAATAAGTTTATTTATTTATTTGTTTGTTTGTTCACTCTTCACGGTCAAACGACTGGAACGATTTAAATGAAAATCGGCATAGATATTTTCAGGCACTGAAAGTCTGAGAGATCAATAAAGATTTAACTATCGATTTTTAAAACTTAATTAGTTGAATATTGAGCTGGTTTAGTAATAATAAGGATATTTCTATAGTCAAAGTAGGTACTACCGTTCTGGCGTTGGACCCAATTTCGAATACGTAGAAACCTATACCTATGTACCTACTTAGGTATCTAGTTTAAAATCTTTAAAAGAAAACGACACCGTTTTATGAAAGTACTAGTTACGCCCTGTGGTTTCATTCGCGAAAGTCACGATCCCGTATGTTTCTTCTTACATACTTTTGATCGCGGAATTCCCGCGGAATCAAAAATCGATGGTAAAATATTTGTTGAGCTCTCAGACTTTCTGTCCCTGAAAATATCTCGGCGTCCTCAGCCAATTGTTAAATTACTGAGGCGAGGATAAAAAGGATTAGTAAATCGAGTGGATTATCGGAAAGGAAATACTTGGATCCTTAATACCTTTCAACAACTACAAAGCGTAACAAATTTATCCTACCATCGGGTAAGTATAATATAAAATGAAGGGTGGCATTATTTATAACTAGCAGCGCTCCGCAGTTTCACCCGCGTTACTCCCGATCCCGTAAGAATATCGGAATAAAAATAGCCTATGTTACTATCAATAAATCAATGTATCATCATACCAAGTTTCATCAAAATCGGACCAGTAGTTTCAGGGCCAATTCAAACAAACAAACATAGATACAGATCTTTCCTCTTTATTTCATTAGTATCTGTATCTATAAAAATCAATGCCACTTTTCGTTGTAATTTTATAACTCATGAACGGGCTCACCTATCCAAACCAAAGCTTTGATCGGACTATTTAGTAGATGGTTTATGTAAAGTTTGCACAAAATCGGTCGAGCGGTTCTTCATTTGTCACATTTTTTCACTTTATACGTAGCGAAGCGCGTACCGGCACGTACCGGGCCGCTAGTTTATCTATATATATAAAAGGGAAAATCACTGACTCACTCACTCACTCATCACGAAATCTCAGAAACTACAAGTGCTAGGAGTCTCAAATTTTGCATGGGGGTTCCTTTTATGACGTAGGTGCTCACTAAGACGGGATTTTGCGAAATTCAACCCCTAAAGGGGACAAATGGGGGGTTGCTAGTAGATTATATAGGTGACATAAGTTTTAAAAGTTTCAAATATAATTTTAAGGTCAACGCTAATATGACCACTTTGACGGCTAACACTTCAACCACAACTTTTTTTTTCTATTTTTTCTATTAATTATGGCTTCGCACGGCTTGTGCATTTAGCCAGTGTCAAGTTATATTTTGCATCAAATTATGACCCGATTTTTTATAAATCGGGCCTAAAGTGTTTCAAAACAGTCAAAGTCGTCATAGTCCGTCAAGTCAGGGGCTATAGTAAAGCGGTGGCAAGTTTACCATAACCTTAATAGGAGATTTGAAGGCAACGAGAAAACATTATGTTTGACACTGATTTTTACTTACACTACACTTGTGCACTTTTACAGAACTAAATTGAATAACATTCCACCAGAATTATACAATTCAACTCGGGTTACAACTAAGTTTCATGAAAATAAAACTGCAGCACATGTTGTTAACTCGTTCCCGCCAAAACTCCCAACCACAACTTGTCTATAATATTTTCATACAATCCAGCAATCTCGAAATCTTACCATATCATAAAATTGCATCGTATCAGTGGTATAATAAGCATCGAGCTGAGCCTTCGGTATACAACAAATGTCATTCAATATCTTGCTTGTGATCGTCACAAGAACTGATCCGACGAATTGCTCATTTTATCGGTGTCTCAAGGGGTGTTGTTTTCGATTTAGACCGTCTATTCACGGTCCAACTTTGTATAGAGTGCGAATAAGAAATAAATAAATATTGCAGGACATTCCACACATCGCCATCTAGCCCCAAGCTAAGTAACTAGACTTGTGTTATGAGGGCTAGACAACAGATATTCTTCTTATTATACTAACTTTTCTTTTGTAAATATATACTTATAATACATAGACAACCAGGCCATAGACAAATATCTAAGCATAAATACATGTCTGAGGCAGGAATCGAACCCGCAATCCTGTGTTTTGGCAGTCCTGCATGGTGACCAACTGGATCGTCAGTCAAAAATGTCCAGCATGGAGTTTTGGCAGCTCGTAAATGAGGGACACTGAAAAATGTTGGATTTCAGAAATAAAGGTGAGATTATTATATCGTCTGATTGACGTCGAAGCAACATTTTGTGGGCATTGTGTGTATTTACAGATATTGATTGTTGAAATTTTACTCAATTTACTTGGAACGAAACTGGATCGGAAATGAATGAAAACTTTAACTCCTGCCAACGACTAATAAGATCAGAATTTTTTTACGGTAATTCGTAAATTTTTGATCTCTTGTTACGACGATCCGTTACTGATTTGTTGTTTTTCTTTTGTCGTTGGCAGGCAATACTAATAAAATACATAGAAATCGACAGCAATGTTATTATACAAATTTAAATACCTACCTAATATGCCAGTCTCTCTGGAGCACACCTACCAAGATAATAAGGGTCATTATCCAGTAATTTTAGGTCTTAACTTACAAACAATTTTTCAAAGAAAAATAAGTCAGTTTTAACAAACTTTGCAGAATAATAATTGTCCTATAACAGCATTATTTCTGTTTGACATAAAATTAAAATTATCACGACGAAGCAATTAGACTTGAACAAATTTTCTATGATTGATAATTAAAACTTCCGAGACCTTCGTTACGACCTTCGTTCTATTGAAATGACATGAAAGTAATAATACTTTCAGCCGAATTATTTTTGTCTTACTTAGAAATGGTTGGTTGCAAGTTGCAACACTTATTACATCAAAGAGTATTGTTTTTTTAGAAAGCATTATTTTTCATGGGCTGAGAACGCGCATGACAGTCATCAAAATACTAGCAATCTACCTCGTTGCAGACACAAAAGTTTTCTTGTCTGCTGTTTATTCGCTATTTACTGTTTATTTGTGAAAAACTTTGCATAATTCTTTCAGTTCCACGTACGTTGAAGAAATAACTCAGATCTTTCAGCGTCTATTCAAATACAACAGTCTGCACGGACTGCAAAATGTCTTGTGAAATTTGCAAGACAAAAACATCGATCGAATCCAAATGCATTCGATTTCAAATAAAAACTCATTGTATGTCCAACGTTACTTTGAACAAATGTAATTTGTCGGACAGTGCATGGCTGGCTTTATTCCAGTGCAAATAGCGGGGTGCCCGTTCTATCAGTTTCCGCTACATCAAACCATCTCACATGAGATGCTTTGTTTCTCAGCTGACGGCAACTTTCATGCATAGCCGGGGAGGATCAGCGTCTTCTAAGTTGGATTTTGAGCTTAGCACCGAGTAACTAGGGGTTGGTCTGGGCAATTTATGTACAAACTAGCTGCGCCCCGCGGTTTCACCCGCGTAAGTCCCGATCCCGTGGGAATATCGAAAAAAATATCCTATGTCCGTCTTATGATTGTAAGCTACCTTCCCACCAATTTTCAGCCAAATCGGTTTAGCCGTTCCCGAGTTATAAATAGTGTAACTAACACGACTTTCTTTTATATATATACTAGCTGTGCCCCGCGGTTTCACCTGCGTAAGTCCCGATCCCGTGGGAATATCGAAAAAAATATCCTATGTCCGTCTTATGATTGTAAGCTACCTCCCCACCAATTTTCAGCCAAATCGGTTTAGCCGTTACCGAGTTATAAATGGTGTAACTAACACGACTTTCTTTTATATATATATATAAATATAGATATAGAAGTCCACGTAGATTACAGATTTCTTATCGACTGATAGTAAAGTCAATGTTTCGTTTACTATTAAAATTTCATAACGTATATAACTATACATATACGTAGATACCGATGGTGCGACAAACACCTTTTTTTAATTTTCAAAAATAATTTTTAAAAATATTTTCAGTACTTATTAATAAAAATTGTAAACATTTTTCATTTTATTTTGTATTAATTTTTAGAACAACGTTGTAATAATTCATATTCCGACTGGTCATGCCCGTTCGTCGTACCCGATAAAGTAAAAAATATATCTGAAGGATGAACAAAAATAGTTTTATTAGGAGGAAAGGGTACCGGTGCTCTCTATACAAACGTAGTCGACTGTTTACTCCCTGGATAATGATAACTGGAGCTAATATTTTTATTGGATCAAACTTATAACTGCCATGACTATGCCCCTATGTCTTGTTTTGTTTTTTCATTTTCTAATCATTCATAGAAATTAAGATTTAAAAAATAAAAATAAAAACTGAGGGCATGGTCATAGCAGTTATAAGTTTTATGCTACAAAAATATTTGCTCTACTGTCATTATCCAGGGAGGAAACAGTCGACTATGTTTGTATGGAGAGAGCCTCGGGAATCTTTTACTCTTTAGAGCCCTAACAGACTACGGTTTTTTCGGTCAACTGTAACAGTTAATTCGTATGTAAAGGCAATTATTCATTATTTATTTTTGATGCTTTTCGTAAGCTATATTGAATGCCGATCTATAGCTAATTGGCAATCTACGGATATCCTAAGATTTAATAAATATTTTTTTGTCCTAATTATTTTTTTTAAATAAAGACCTCACAGACCTTGTTCTGAGATTGAAACAAGTATTGTATTTAAGTTTTAATTACTAGAGAAAAGGAAGTTTTTCTCTTACCTATTATTATAAACTTATTAGATTTTCACGTAAATACATAATCAAAGTAGCTGTTCAAAACAGTAATATCTGTATAATGAGATTTTTAGTAAGAGCGATTTATTCGCAAATATTTTAGAATAAATCGAATTTAAAGTAAAATCGAGAGCTTCAATTATTAAATAAAAATATGTGGGCACAATTTTTAAGCGACACTGTCTTTGCTTAATGATATTGTAATTTCCTTAACAGTCACTTAATAAAATGGTTTGGTTATACCTATTTTTAACCCCCACCTCAAAAACGACGTCCCCCGAAGCGAAAATATTTAATTAATAAAATTCAGATGTACCATATATCATAGATCATAATTTCGGGGTTATTTTTTTCTTTTTATAGGGTTTTTCTTCATAGTTTTTACTTGTTTTTATTATTTTGTAATGGGGGTTTTTAAATTTTAAATTTAATTTTTTGGACCAAGCAACGCCACCACATCTTGCCGACGGACATGGTACATGTCATACGGACGGTTGTGTTCATGTCACGCTCACCCGTTACCAAAGGAATATCCGGAAGCACCCTCTACTATAGGATCAGGTAAAATATTACCCAATTGGCTCAATGGTCACCAAGCCGGACTGCCAAACACAGGGTTGCGGGTTCGATTCCCGCCTCAGGCAAGTATTTATGCTTAGATATTTGTCTGTGGGCTGGTTGTTTCTAGGTATTTTAAGTATATATTTACAAAAGAAAAGTATGTAAGTAGTATATCCGTTGTCTAGCACCCATAATACAAGTCTAATTACTTAGCTTGGGGCTAGATGGCGATGTGTGGAATGTCCTGTAATATTTATTTATTTTATTTATTACCTGATCCTAGATTGCATCGTCATTACCATCAGATGAGTTAGTGGTCAAACACTGACCTATACATACAATATCCGCATCTGACCTATACTTGCATCAGGCTTTTTTTTTCTATTAATTATGGCTTCACACGGGTTGTGCATTTAGCCAGTGTCAAGTTATATTTTGCATCAAATTATGACCCCATTTTTCATAAATCGGGCCTAAAGTGTTTCAAAACAGTCAAAGTCGTCATAGTCCGTCAAGTCAGGGGCTATAGTAAAGCGGTGGCAAGTTTACCATAACCTTAATGGGAGATTTGGAGACAACGAGAAAACTTCATCTTTGACACTGATTTTTACTTTCACTACACTTGTGCACTTTCACAGAACTAAATTGAATAATATTCCACCAGAATTATATAATTCAACTCAGGTTACAACTAAGTTTCATGAAAATAAAACTGCAGCACGACATGTTGTTAACTCGTTCCCGCCAAAACTCAACATCAGGCGTTGCTGAATGTTTACAATTTTTATGTGATACCATTAATAAAATGACATATGTCCGAAACAGAATCAGAGACACCAATGGCATTGTAAAAAGACCTGGCTAACATACCCGATAGCTAACTGTGGCAACACTGTAAACCCTCATGCCGATGTCATACACAGGATTAATTAAAACAAGAACATAAAGAAATGTCGTCTACGCTGGTACGTACACGTCTTGCGAAAACTGGCAAGATAAGTGGGGAACAAATGTCTTGCCATGGCGTCTCTGCCAGGTCGTGGCAAACTAGGTAGAACCAAGAAGTGCTGGCTTGACGTCGTAAAGGGTGATATGCGTGCAAATGGTCTTACTAACCAGGATGTCGAAGATCGTGCGAAGTGGAGGCGTAAAAGTAGGAAAGCAGACCCCGGGCTCCCGAGAGGGATGCAACCGGGAACATCGCTCGGATGATGATAAGGAATTAAGTCAAGAACATAAATGGAATTGCCTGACTATTGGGTAAGTATAAAAATAAATAAATTTTGAATCTAACTACGTGTACGAGTAGCTTTAATAGGTAGGCATTTAATTTGTACAAAAAATACGTCTGGTGGGCTATTTTTCAATCGGGATAAGACTGTTCGAGGTCGGGGCATAATTTATTACTAATGTTGTTGAAGTACCAAAGCTGTGTAATATAAAAAACTTAGCTTAACATGTAGATAAATAATGATTTTAGGTATTTCGGTAATTCAATAATGTTTTAGAAAAGAAAATCAAATAAATAGTACATTACGATATAAGTGTGGTAAATTGATCTTTGCATAGAGGCGGTTTACGACGCGCGAGCGGCAGCGAGCGTGTTAATGAAGCCAAGATGCAAATATCAATTCCACACGTATATCGTACGACGTTTTTTATCACAGTTGCGAATAAAAGAAAAGACTTGAAAAGAAAACAAAATAATAATTAACAAAATATTTGTGTTAACTCTATGTTTACATTTTTTTAAGGCAATATTTTTTTGTTAATTATGCTCCGGAACGGCCAGGCTAAAGACTTTCAACCTATACATCCTCGTGTGACATACATTATTTTTTAGGGATTTTTCTATTTGTTTTTGCGTCGGGGGTTAAGAACAAAATACAATGGTACGGAAAAACAATATATTTAATAAAAGAAAAAACAAAAAATAAACAACTCAATTTTTAATCGTTTTCTAAGTGATTATCACGTAAAATTTTCGTTCGTAAACCGACTTTAGAGACAACCATTTTTGCTAGTTAAAAACTCTTTGGTACCTACCTTTTCGGGATAACTTTACAGCACTAGTTAACAAATATAAAACGCACGCGTGCATAATATGATGGATTATGAGCCTAAAAGCCGTTGAATAAGATCCACTTTATGAGCAACTGTGATAAAAAATATTAAACCGACTTCAAAAAAAGGTAAAATAACTGTACCTACTTAAATAGTTTTTTTTCTGAAATCGGGCAGTATAATGTACTTAGGTTATCAGTTTGACATCCGTTTTTTTTCTGATAACAAAAGAATAAAATATAACTATTCAATAATAAAAAATATATATATTATGTCGTGTTTAGTTTATTTAGAACGTGACCATGGTTTTAGTTTCTATTTTGTGGAGATCTTTTTTATATTAATTTGACATTTTTAGTATAATAAATGAATAATAATAAATAAATATTGCAGGACATTCCACGCATCGCCATCTAGCCCCAAGCTAAGTAACTAGACTTGTGTTATGGGTGCTAGACAACGGATATACTACACGTATACACGAACCCGCAACCCTGTGTTTGACAGTCTGGCATGATGACCATTGTGCCAACTGGGTCATCAAAATAATATTAATCTAGATTAATTAGTTCAGGTGAAATAACTAAGTATGAAAACTTCACAGTTTAAAATGAAGGTCTCAGTTTGACACGGTAAACCCTAGAGATAACATAGACCTTTAGAGAAAAACCTTACCTTAACTACGTACAAATTCTGTTTTAAATTCTCAATTATTTAAATTCGCACCAATTAGTAAAACTCCCCTTATTATCTTAAGATTAACTCTAATTAAGGCCTAGCAAAGTCTCGTAGGCTCTCAAAGCAAGTGTTTTCCTTTGAAAACAGTTAATTAGAGCTCAGATTTTAAACGATATACCTACTTATATTTATAAAATGTTAAGAAAGTAAATGCATAGTTTTTTGATTACCTACTTAATTAATTTGAACTCTACCTTATAGTAATAAGATCTGAAATTGAAATTAATTTATTTGTCAGATGTTTTTTCTCATCCGTAAGTGGTGAAGTCGAAGGATTTTTAAGTTGGTTTTCACCCCTTTTTCACTTTTCTAAAATCTAACAAATAATCAGGTTACGCAACGAAACAAAGTTACAATTAACAAACAGGGTGACATCTATATCAAAGTAATATCAGTCGCTGATAAATGTTTATTGAACCATTAATAATTCAATTAAGCACCCCATACTTATCCAATTAAGAAAATATTGATTTTAAATGACTTGACTGTGAGGAAACCTTGTCAAAGTTTAATGGAGACTGACAAGATGTTTGTGTTTGTTTTCATTTCAGAAATGTTTAGTATAGATCAATTAAATACCTAGATCTAGGTAAGTCAGATTTCAGATAAATAAATAAATAAATAAAATATTGCAAGACATTCCACACATCGCCATCTAGCCCCAAGCTAAGTAACTAGACTTGTGTTATGGGTGCTAGACAACGGATATACTACTTAAATACTTTTCTTTTGCAAATATATAATTATAATACATAGAAACAACCAGACCACAGACAAATATCTAAGCATAAATACTTGTCTGATGCGGGAATCGAACCCGCAACCCTGTGTTTGGCAGTCCGGCATGGTGACCATTGTGCCAACTGGGTAGTCTTTAATTCTTAGATCTTTAATTTATTATTTATTTGCTTATAAAACAATACCTAAAGCTTACAGCAAATCTTAAAAAAATAATGTCCTTTTATTTTTGCTGTAAGCACGCAAAATATACATCACTATAAATTACTTAAATTAATTACATTAGGTAGTCAATTAAATTAAAATGTTAATTTATTGTACAAATTTAGGTTTCAAAGTCTTAGGTAATAGATCTAGAGAGGTTTAGGTAAGATTATTTAATTTTATACTGTTAAGTGTGTATCTAAATTAATACAAGATTGTTGTAAATTTAATTTGCACCTTATGAAGTTATTTTGCACGTGTGTAGGTTAACAACTTTATTAGTAGGTATATAACTTTTGACATTCTTATTCTTCTTCTCGTATAGTGGTGCGGCTCACCTATTGTTAGAGTTTTTAGATCGCCCTAAGGCCTCTAACTTGAACTAACGACTGCTACTAGAGGTAGCAACCGGGACCAACTGCTTCACGTGCCTTCCGAAGCATGGAGGGGCTGACGAAAATACATTTTTGCCACACTACTAATTGGTCACCCATCGAAGTAATGACCGCGCCAGGCGTCGCTTAACCCGCACGACCGTAAATGATCAGCGAGTGTCGCTTAGCTGTAAGCCTCCCGAATTAAAATTTTAGTTAAGTTTCCGCGAAAAGAAACAATAATAACCAGGAAGTGGATGAAAATTAAGTTGCAAGATTTGACCAGAACAAACATTCATTAAAACATCCATACATACATACACTGCAAGTTAAAAAAAAGCTTTTAACAAATTGATGCAGGTTTCGTCGTCGCTTTGATTCAGTCACAACTCAAGACACCCTGGTTTCTAAATTTTCCCCTACAATTACTATAAAGCATTAAAATGTAACTTAAACAGTTGAAATAGCTTCGTTATTTACATTAAAAGCTCAATAAATTAAAGCGTAAAACAGTACAAATACCGCCACTTATTAAAGTCAAAATATTTGTACATAAGGGCCGTAACGAAAATACAAATTGAAGAATTAAATTCAGATAAATGTCTAAATTGAAACCAAACCACGTCGCGAAACGCGTCACTTGTCAGCATTCGCTCGGAATAATCTGATTAGGACTGTAATTTCCTGTGTCGCTGACGATTCTCTCATCGCATTTGACTAAACATTCCATCAATGTTTAGAGTTTCTGGTTAAGATAGATAAAAACATTAAATGCAATTAAATAGCTAAGCCTACGCTATTTCAAATAAGAACGGCAAGTAATACTTTTTTTAAATTACTAGAGTACAAATAGCCTTTTATCGCGATCAATGAACAGAAGGTAGAGAGGCCTATACCTAGCAATGGGACTATGAGAACTCTTGATTGAACCCCATGCGCTATCTGGCACCCATAACATAAGCCTAGTTGCTTAGCTTGAGGTAGATGGCGCTCGCGCTGAGTGAAATGTCCCACAATATTTATTTATTTCTTGTGTCATCTTCTTATTGGTATGCGCGTTTCGAAGACACACATCCTAACTTGGTTTATAAGGCGATTCAATGAGATCTTATGCGAATAATTCCAAGTGAATAAAGAAATTTTTGATTTTGAGTTCATAAAGCAAATTAAAATGTTTTGATGACCTCATTACAGTAGGTAATTGGCGACAAGATGGCGACAAATGGACGAGAATCTCAAACTTTCACGTAAAGCTACAGAATATATATGTACAAAAAGCTAAGACATTCTTTTATAAGTCCATAACAGAAAACACACTTGTGAAGCATTCTTAATCTATGTTGTGTACTTGTACTTGTATACAGGCTGGTTTCCGCTATTGGACCCTTTTTAATTGGGTCCTTTTTGCGTGAGGATGGAGTAGGCTTGCCCAGCACCTACTACCCTCTCAGCTTCGTCGACTATGTCCAGAGTAGAGAACTTGTCAATACTGGAGCCAACTAAGCCGCGCAATGTCAATTAGTGCACAAATCTTTCTTAAAAAAAATACATTGGTGCACGGCCGGCCGGGATTCAAACCCACGACCTTCAGAATGAAAGTCGAGGTCTACCACTAAGCCAACACCGCTCTCTATGTTGCGAAGCATGGACCTAGTTGTGACGCATTTACAAAATTAAAGTTCGTTTAAAAACGTCAACTACCTACCTACCTAAGAATCTTGGAAAAAGTACTGTTGACGAATTTTATATGATACTGTACAGTGAGCATAGACCTTCCTAGCTACTCCCTGTACTCTTCATAGCAAAGATAATTAAGATAAAGTATCAAAACCATTTGACAAAATAGGTAGAACCTTTCTTCGGGAACGAAAAACATGTGAGGCTCATACGATTTATGTTGTAATGCTTCACTTCGGTTATCTTGCAAAGCTAAAACGTTCTGTATATCTTCATCATATGGAGTGGGTGCTCCAATATTCATTGGAACAGTAAAATATAAGATATTTTATATGGGATAACAAAGGTCTAATGTCGATGCATAGTATCAAATCTGGACCGGCTTCGTGGCGGCATTTCCTCCTTCTTCTCGATCTTCTTCTATCATTACTTTGTGACATTGCAAAATATTGCCAAATTTAAAAGACTAATGAGCTAAACTGGTAATTTGCTAGGAACTTAACACTGAACCTATTCTAACTTTCAATTAAAATAGGTTCAACTAATGCTACAATACTGTGTCTGCTGCCATTTATGGAGATGGGAGACAGGTCGCACGCAGAATTAAATAAAAATGTGAAAGTGACCTCTTTAGTAATTCAAATTGTAATGTTACTTTGTTGTAGGCTACGACACTAAGTTGAATTTAATTTACTTATGTGATATTGATTCAAAATGTGGTCAAAATTTTAGTAATTAAAAATATTATTGTACTCGTATCTGCAATTATATTTTGATTTCTAATTGAATATTTTTTTTACGTTTTTTAATTTCGCGCGCTTTCGTTGCCCATTAATTCCCTTAATGTTCTATTTTAGTAGTTTCACTAGGTGTTAATGGAACTAACATGTTTGGTGGACGTGATTATTATCAATGTGGGGATTGTAGGGCCGTTTGAATATTAACCAAGGAAGGTTGGGTGCGTAGGTAGGTAACTAACCTACCTGTAGCGCTTAGTGAATCTTTGATAATGAAAAATGATTTTAAAAACTTTAGCTTTGATCTTAGCCTAGCCTTAATTATGACAACAGTTGCCTATGCCAATAAGACGTAATAATAAGTTGTCACGCTTGCGATGCGCCATGCTTCATGATTGTTCACTCGCTTGTCATCGCTAAGCGTATTGGTAAAATATTAAGAGGAAAGGGAAATATTGCAGGACATTCCACACATTGCCATCTAGCCCCAAGCTAAGTTACTAAACTTGTGTTCACCCATAACACAAGTTTAGTAACTTAGCTAAATTAGCTAAATTATAAGTAGTATATCCGTTGTCTAGACAACGGATATATTACTTATAATATACTTTTCTTTTGTAAATATATATTTATAATACCTACATAGAAACAATCAGACCACATACAAATATCTAAGCATAAATACATGTCTGAGGCGGGAATCGAACCCGCAACCCTGTGTTTGGCAGTCTGGTATGGTGACCGTTGTGCCGACTGGGTCGTTATGACGATCCAGATGAATATTAATAAGGAGAAGAGTGTAAAGTGCTGTACTATACATAATGTCATTATAAAATAACATTGCTGTCATTTTCCTTTATTTTATTCATGGTCATAAAAGTATAATTCACCTGTCCCATATGAATAAAGGTAAATTGAAGGTGAGAAGCGGACCGTTAAATCTCTTTACAGCTTTCGGTTTAGCTCAGCGAAATTAGCTTGAAAACTGATTTCAAAGGCGTGGAATAAAGTTTTAAATCTGATCAATGCATTAGCTGGTATTTCAAGATCTTTATATTGAATCTTGCATTTCCTTTTTTAGTATACATGCAAAAAGAAATACACGATGCGATGGCTGGTAATGTAGAAAGTCTTTATGCGACGAGCAATGGAAATTATAGGAATACTTTTTTAAAACTTATGTCGTCTGATATCTTCCATCTAAGCAAAACATGTTCAGAAAGGATGTATTCTCTGTGTTGGCAGATTCATAGAATACATTGCTATATAACTAACTAGCTGCGCCCCGCGGTTTCACCCGCGTAAGTCCCGATCCCGTGGGCATATTGGGATAAAAAGTATCCTATGTCCGTCTCCTGGCTCTAAGCTACCTCCCTACCAATTTTCATCCAAATCTGTTCTGCCGTTCTTGAGTTATAAGTGGTGTAACTAACACGACTTTCTTTTATATAAATAGACTAGCTGCGCCCCGCGGTTTCACCCGCGTAAGTCCCGATCCCGTGGGAATATCGGTTATTCGATTATTTTTGCCTTTTAAACCTTCCCTAGACCTCCACGAACATTTCAAGACTAAGATAAGATAAATCCGTTTAGCCGTTCTCGAGTTTTAGTGAGACTAACGAACAGCAATTCATTTTTATATATATAGATACTTACGCATGTAAACAAATCTATATATATAAAAATCAATTGCTGTTCGTTAGTCTCACTAAAACTCGAGAACGGCTGAACGGATTTATCTTATCTTAGTCTTGAAATGTTCGTGGAGGTCTAGGGAAGGTTTAAAAGGCGAGAAAAAATCTATTCCTACGGGATCGGGACAAACGCGGGTGAAACCGCGGGGCGCAGCTAGTATTGAATATATAAATACCCAACTTTATATAAAGTAAGTATTTAGCTTGTTTTGTGGGTTATAGATATTAGTATTTTTTATTTTTATTTCTTTACGTTATGTATACTATATCTGACTATATCTATTAGGTAATATACATTATTATACGCTTCCAATTTCTGCATACATACTAGATAAACATAAACTTACCAAGACAAGTATTTGCTAAACATAAATAGTGCGAATCTGTTATAGGCTGTTGGTTTATCTATTTGTTTCTGTATAATTAGACTTATAATAAATAAATAAATAATAAATAAATATTTCAGGACATTCCACACATCGCCATCTAGCCCCAAGTTAAGTAACTAGACTTGTGTTATGGGTGCTAGACAACAGATATATATATACTACTTAAATACTTTTCTTTTGTAAATATATACTTATAATACAGAGAACCAATCAGACCACAGAAAAATATCTAAGCACAAATACATGTCTGAGGCGGGAATTGAACCCGCCACCCTGAGTTTGGCAGTCCGGCATGGTGACCCAATGGTCACCATGCCGGACTGCCAAACTCAGGGTTGCCAACTGGGTCGTCAGTTAGACGGTAACAGCAAGATGTTGATTCTATGAAAATAAATAAATAAAAAAATAAACACTCTTTAAAGAGTTCTTCACCTCTAAAAACAAGCTGATTTTGTAAATAGCCACAAATGTTTAAAACAAAATTGAAATTTTGAAAAGTCGTTGAACCAAAGTTGATCGTCTGCAAGTGAGAAACACCCACCTTTAAATCTCCTTATCCGTTACACCTTGTATTTCTTTTTAAATTTCAGCGATACTTGTGAAATAGAATCACCTCGCAATTACATTAGCCAAATTGTATTTGAGTGAAAGCCTCAGTCGCCGCAATAAAATGAATTTCATTTCTTAGAGTGAGCTTCGAGCTATAATTTTCATCTGTGTTTATTTATTACTTACAAATAAATATGTAGATAGGTATCTTTTTTTATTTCGCGGATTATTTTATCCGTTTCCATTATAATAAGATATGGAGTATCCAACGTTTGTTCTAATCTATATATATAAAAATGAATTGCTGTTCGTTAGTCTCACTAAAACTCGAGAACGGCTGAACGGATTTATCTTATCTTAGTCTTGAAATGTTCGTGGAGGTCTAGGGAAGGTTTAAAAGGCGAGAAAAAATCGAATAATTTCCGGGAAAACCCTAAAACCAGCCCTTTTCTATTTTCCATACAAACGTTTTCTAGAGTCAATTCCTACGAGATCGGGACTTACGCGGGTGAAACCGCGGGGCGCAGCTAGTCTATAATATAAAAATGAATCGCAAAATGTGTTGGTAAGCGCATAACTCAACAACGCCTGGACCAATTTGGCCAATTCTTTTTTTGATCTGTTTGTTATTATCAGGAGAAGGTTCTTATGAAATAAAAAATTAAGAAAGTTGCGTAGAAAATTATTACGCGGGTGAAACCGCGGGGCGCAGCTAGTTAGTAATAACTTATAAAATACAGTTTAGTCGAGTTTTGAATGAAAATTGGCTGCATAATTGCAGTCCCCGCTAGAGTTCTAAAATGACTATTATTGGAATATTTTCAATCTAATACTTTTTGTTTGATAAATTCATGAGTTAGAAGACTCTTGCTTGTGTTGAAAACATTCTTATAACAGCCGTTTTGGAGCTCTACCGTGGGTCTGCAATTATGCAGCTGACTGTACCTATCTCCAAACAAAACTAAATTCTCATTTCCAAAGTTTGGAAACAAAGTTATTTGCCCACACGTGTAAAATAACCTTCTACCAGATTGCTGATCTTCTAATAACCTTGTTTATTCGTAGTATTTGTAATACTAGCAACTAATTTAGATCATATAATTGAAGTCATTGTATCAATCACCCAGTCGGATCACGAGATCCGAATATGGCTTCTTAAGCTATGCCGTTCCCTAAGAGCAGTCAGCGTAACATCGAGCTGCGAGGGGCAAGGAACTTGAACAACAGACATAGAAGTGTAGATATCATTGTATAAATTTACCCAGGCTAGAATAGAGGGGCTTCTTAAGTAGAAAGGGTACCGGCGGTCTCTCCGTACAAACGTAGTCGACTGTTTCCTACTTCCTGCTTCCTGTGGTCGGCATAGGGGCATGGTCATGGCATTTATAAGTTTTATGCAGCATAAATATTTGTGCTAGTGTCATTATCCAGGGAGGAAACAGTCGACTACGTTTGTATGGAGAGAGCACCGGTACCTTTCGTTCCCTAAGAGCAGACTGCGAAACATCGAAGGGCCAAAAATTAAATACCAAACATAAAAGTGTTGATACATGCGCTCCTCTCAAACCTCTGGAGGCGTATGGGTTGGACCTAGCGCTCATCTTCCAGGGACTGGCATAACATAATTGGTCAAACTATAACTGGATACGCTTATTCACCCATGAAATAATCTCACCAGATGTTACATAATTGGCACACAAGTTCGTAGAATTTCACGCTTACACGTTTCATGTAACTGTAATCATAAACAGAACCTCTTCAAATCTTCACGAAGCAAAGATTCAATAATTTTCTTATGCATCCAGTGCTGGCAAACCTATTGCTCTTATCTTGAACATTGTATATGTACTTCGCAGAGTCAGGGGCGCATTTTATCTCTTCCACTACATGGGTCGCCCTAAGGGCTGTTTGTTTCCCCCGATTGATATGTACCTACGTAGCATAGGGTACGCATGTACTGTGATTTTAAGTAAAAGCCGTAAATCAGGAAAGCAGGTTCATAATTTGTTTATGAAGGTAACACTAAAAATATTAGTGAACACTACATCTTAATGTGGTCCTACCACTTGACTATCCATCAAAATAATTGAAGATCTAAAAAAACGGTGTAGAGAGCTGGGCATAAACTTATCTAATGTAGGCTTAGAAAAAAATTTTCTTCTACGTATGATGTAGGTTTTGTTAAAAGAATTTCAACCCTGGAAATCTATAGGGCTATCAAAAAGGTTTAGGATTTTTTTTTAAATAAAAGTTACGTGAGCAAAAATTATAAATTCAGATTTTTTACTAAACATACCTATACGTTCGCCGTAGAATCTTTCAATTACTAACATTTTAGTCACCAATAACTTTATTTTCGTTATTATATAAGCTATTAGCTGTGCCTCGCGGTTTCACCCGCGTAAGTCCCGATCCCGTGGGAATTTCGGAATACAAAAAAGCTTATACCACTCAGCTACCCCCAAACTATCTTCATGCAAAATGTCATCCATATCGGTCCAGTAGTTTCGAAGAATATCTCCAACATACATACATACATGTTACCAACGTTACCTCTTTATAATAATCTTTTTAAATATAAAAGAAAGTCGTGTTAGTTACACCACTTATAACTCAAGAACGGCAGAACAGATTTGGGTGAAAATTGGTAGGGAGGTAGCTTAGAGCCAGGAGACGGACATAAGATACTTTTTATCCCAATATGCCCACGGGATCGGGACTTACGCGGGTGAAACCGCGGGGCGCAGCTAGTATTATTATAGATATAGATTAGTAAAGATTAAGGTGAAAGGGTACCCATGCGCTCTCTCCATACAAACGTAGTCGACTGTTTCCTCCCATGATAATGACACTAGCACAAATATTTTTGTGGGATAAAACCTATAACTGCTATGACTATGTCCCTATGTCTTGGTTTATTTTTTCATTTTCTAATTATCATATAAATTAATGTTAAAAAAAACAAAAAGAAATCAAAACATAGGGGTATGGTCATGGCAGTTATAAGTTTTATGCAACAAAAATATTTGCACTAGTATCATTATCCAGGGAGGAAAGAGTCGATTACGTTTGTATGGAGAGAGCCCCCGGTACCCTTTCCTCTTAATTATTATTAAATTTATTCAACTATCTATTTTAATTTTAGAACTCTTGGTGAGCCCCAAATCTTAATGCCGATTGTACTCGTATACGTTTGAGCGTATAAATAAGACCGATTATGATAAAACGAGAAAATGATGAACGTTGCATAATTCTCCTTTTTGACGAATGCAAGACTAAGTGATTATTTATAGAATCAACGGCAAAAAGTTCGTCAAGATCGTTAGTTACGGAATACTGATGCGTTGGTACAACGCACGCAGATTAATGCTTCTATAAGTAGAAACTGAAAATAAATAAAAATTAAAAGAGAATTTATTTTAAAACGAGTTTAAAAGTATTCTAATGTAGCATTTTCTCAACAGGCTCTTGGGGAAACGCTCTTCCGTTATCCGAAGCAGGGCGGGCAATATTTATCACAGAGGTATTAAATAAGGGTTATAATAGAATAACAAATGCGTTGCCTCTGGGCGACACGGCAATGTCGTAACTTTAGGTTTCGTGGAATCTTCAGATATAAAGGGAGCTCGGATTTTGTAATATTACGGCAAAAATGTTTAGTAAATTGATATACTTAGCAGTTATTTATGTATTTCTCTCAACTCTGGTTTTAAGCCCTCTGTGTTATAGAAAGATCATATCCGATTTCCTGTGTGTGGTTCTTCTCTGTACGTTTTGGTACAAACTATAATACATGAGCTGGGTAAGTTTAATCTGTTTCTGCAGCGATATTATACAAATGCGCGAAGAATCTGTTTTAAAATTCTATACACAGGTATAATACTTATAATAAGGTGTTTGGAATATTGTTTTATCAGAAAAAAATGTATGGGTCTTGATAGTTAGACGTTTTACTGCATGCGTAATTAGATAACTAGACAGCCCCCTTAGACAAGATTGCTTTCTATTAGCGATATCGCCAATCGTTAGATTTAATTGTATGAAATTGACATAAAGCATTGTATAAAATTTGCATAAGATGAAACTTACCTATCTATCTTTTTTTTTCTCTAACGCAAGACTACGTGACTTTACGTTGGCTTATGTCGATTAATAAAAAAATAATAAAAAAATTGTTCGATTGGCGATATCGCTAATAGAAAGCAATCTTGTCTAATTGGGCAGATTGCTTACCAGACTTTTCGCTTTGTTTGACGTTTCGCTACTTAGACTTTCTGATTAGGAGATGAAAAATAACCATGACAAATCTCGTTCTTTTTTCCATCAATAAACTGCTAAAAAAAAAACATTTTAAAACTGTGTTAGTAACAATATAGAAAGGCCAATCTGCACCGGTTAGGCACGTTTGGTCTGTTAGCAAATTGTATTAGAGTACCCAATATTGTAAAAACTTGTTATTCGAATAGCTATTGAATCAAAAATATTGGAAAAGCAGTAAAACTATGACTGTTGCCCGCTAGAATTAAATTAAGTCAAGTTTTGTTAAAAAAATACTTATTTTTTTTAAATGTACCTGTACCTATATATTTTTGCCAATTTGATTTGATGGTCAAAAATGGAATAACGTTTGCCCACTATCATACCTGGCTGATGGTAAGTGACGATGCGGCCTAAGATGTAGCACGAGTTTCTAGAAGAAAACTTTTCACTGGCGACTCGAAAACCCTCAAATTGTACATTTACATGGAAATAACGTTACAAAGGAAATTAATGCTTGTTACTTTGTAGATAGGTAGGTATATGCAAAGGACTGAATATTAAAGTTCAAATAAATATTTATTTGTGTAAAAAAATCTCTATTGAATTGTAGTATTAGTTCATACAAAATTTGGCAGCTAACAAAGTGAAAGAGAATGATTGTGACAAAGGTCACATCGCAGTCTGTTTCCGAAACACTTTTCTATCCAATTTGCGATTTCCCAAAAAAAAGCGATATAAAAACCCTACACATATCATGAACCGTATTGCAATGAAGCAAGAGTTGAAATGGGGGATATTTTGCTTTTTCAACCGAATATTTTTCATCGGTGTAATCCCGGAATGGAGATACGTGGTCGATGCACGACAAAAGGTCCTAGTTTTTCCGTTCAAACTCCGGACTCTGGAATTCTTTTGCAATACAGTTCGGCAAGTAAACAATGATTTTGAATTGTTTCATTTTACATATACGTACGCAGGAAATAGTCGTGAAAATTGCAATGACCCCTGTTATTTTTTGCTGACTTTGTTGAAGAGTCTACGCCATTGGTATTCTATAGTACAAGGACGGATATTAGATTCAAAACGTCAGCTATTTTTTCTCTCTATTAATTATGGCTTCGCACGGCTTGTGCATTTAGCCAGTGTCAAGTTATATTTTGCATCAAATTATGACCCGATTTTTCATAAATCGGACCTAAAGTGTTTCAAAACAGTCAAAGTCGTCATAGTCCGTCAAGTCAGGGGCTATAGTAAAGCGGTGGCAAGTTTACCATAACCTTAATAGGAGATTTGGAGGCAACGAGAAAACTTCATGTTTGACACAGATTTTTACTTTTACTACACTTGTGCACTTTCACAGAACTAAATTGAATAACATTCCACCAGAATTATACAATTCAACTCGGGTTACAACTAAGTTTCATGAAAATAAAACTGCAGCACGACATGTTGTTAACTCGTTCCCGTCAAAAACTCAACGTCAGCTATATTTAGTGCCTAATCGAAGATTTTTGAAATTACTGCGAAACTATTTTCTAATGTTCGGGTATTATTCCGACGACGACGGCGTCACCGATAATGTTGTATATCTACAGAAAAGCTTTATAGCTGCCACAAGTAACACACACACATAGACAGGCCTATTAAGTAGGGGACGGCAAACGGGACAATTCAAAATTAAACAAAACCACCACGCGAACGAAGTCACGGGCAACAGCTAGTTTTATATAATTATAAATAAATAAATATTGCAGGACATTCCACACATCGCCATCTAGCCCCAAGCTAAGTAACTAGACTTGTGTTATGGGTGCTAGACAACGGATATACTACTTAAATACTTTTCTTTTTGTAAATATATACTTATAATACATAGAAATAACCAGACCACAGACAAATATCTAAGCATAAACTTGTCTGAGACGGGAATCGAACCCGCAACCCTGTGTTTGGCAGTCCGGCATGGTGACCATTGTCCCAACTGGGTCGTCAACAACAACGTCAATTATAACAAAGTCGATAGTTGTTCATGACTAGTTTTAGTTCTAAGCATCTTTACCACTTTATCGACATCTATTGTCAGTCCAAAATAGTGAAAATCAAATGCAAGCACTTTATTGACGACAGTCGCCTAAATAGGGTGGACAGGCGACTGTCATTGGTCTTACTGACTGCATTGGGGTAATTATTTTATCCGGTTCTTTTTGTCATTGATGCGTTTTCATTACGTATATCGGTACAGTCTCGGATATTGGTCATAAGGGCTAAAAACTCCGAAAAAAGTAAGAAAAAGAAAAATTACCTAAAACCTCTGCAGCACAATACTGCATAATTGGAAAAAAATATACTAACTTGTTAAGCTATTAAGCAACATAAATAGATTTGTGAATAAAATATTATTAAACTACTATAAAAGACATTTTCAATCCGAGTCTGATTAATAAACCGAAGGATCCCCTCCGGATTAGTGCTGTCCAATATGAATATCGCAAACATTGTAAAAATACAGTTTTTTGTTAGTTTCTTACAGATACAGCAGTTTTATGATGAATTCATAAAATATAGATTTAATGTTAATACAGACTATACTTGAGGTGAAAGGATGCTCTCTCCATACAAACGTAGTCGACTGTTTCCTCCCTGGATCATGATACTAGCACAAATATTTTTGGTGCATAAAACCTATAACTTCCATGACTATGCCCCTATGTCTTGTTTTTTTTTCATTTTCTAATTATCATAGAAATTACGAGTTTAAAAACAAAAAAAAACACATAGAGACGTGGTCATTGGTCATGGCAGTTATAAGTTTTATGCAAAAAAATATTTACTCTAGTGTCATTCATTATCCAGGGAGGAAACAGTCAAATACGTTTGTATGGAGAGAGCAACCGGTACCGTTTCCTCTTAAGAATTTATATGAGAAGCGCTGCGCCCCGCGGTTTCACCCGCTTAAGGCCCGATCCCGTCGGAATATCGGGATAAAAAGTAGCCTTTGTGTTAATCCAGGTCTCCAGCTGTTTTATCGCAGTTGGTCCGTTCTAATAGTTTTATGTGACAAACATACACACAAACTTTCACATTTATATAATGCTAAAAAAAAATCCAATTTTTTTACAAGTTTTCGGAAAGGTAAGAGCAACAACTAAAAGTCTCAAAATATAACACAGATCGTGTGTAATTATAGTCAGCTATAAAAGGAAAATGATAAGTACGGAGTGAAATGTCAATTTTTTTTCGAATACAAGCTTTTTCTGATAGGTAGCGGCACTGAAAATTTCGGGAATCAAGGAAGTGACACAACATTACTATTTAAAAATGTATTTATTGCTTTTCGAAGTATTCTCCGCGAAATTTGACACATTTTTCCATACGATGGAACCAATCATTAAAGCAACCATTCCATTCGGAAGTTGGGGTCTCCAAAATGGCCGTTTTGTAGGCGTCCACAGCTTCTTCAGGTGATGAAAATCTCTGACCACGCAATTTATTCTTTATTTTAGGGAAAGTATAGAAATCATTAGGGCTTAGGTCGGGGCTGTACGGCGGATGGTCTAATAATTCTATGTTTTCTTGCTCTAAAAACTCTTTTGTTCTGTTCGCGGTGTGAGAACTCGCATTGTCGTGATGGAGATGAGCGGCGGCTGCAGTTCTCTTTACGGAGTTCAGAAACGACCTGTGGCAAACAAATGCTAGCATACCATTCTGCATTAACCGTTCTTTGTCCCTCAAGAGGAATAGTCACAACATGGCCGGTTTTGGAGACAAACGTGGCCACCATTTTTTTTGCAACACTCCGTGAACGAACAATTTTTGTTGACTTTAACTCATTTTCGAACACCCAAACTCGTGACTGGTTTTTTGTTTCGGGTTCGTACGTGTATATCCAGGATTCGTCACCTGATACGATGTTGTATACAGCATTTGAGGATCCTGCGTGGAATCTTTCGAGAGTTCTGACGCACCAAGTAACGCGAGCCACTTTTTGCTCTTCACAGAGCGAATGCGGTATCCATCGGGAAAACAACTTTTTTACACCTAATTGTTCATGCAAGATTATTTGTATTTGACTCATGCCAATGTCTAAAGTTGCCTGAATTTCGCGGTATGTTACATGTCGATCTTCCTCAATCAGCTTACGCACAGCATCAACGTTTTCTTGGGTGAGTGCAGTTTTTGGACGACCTTGACGGGGATCATCACTAAGCTTGACACGTCCACGTTGAAATTCAGCAAACCAGCGATAAATTGTGGTTTTGGATGGGGCTTCATCACCAAATGTAGAAATCATCAGGTCTACACACTGTTTTTGTGATAAACCACTTCGAAAGTCATAATACGACTAAACAAGTTTGACAAAACCTTATGACAAGACCGAGATTCTTTTTTTAAATAAATAAATAGTATTCGATTCTTAAAACCAAGGAGTTTTCAATTAAAAAGATTTAAATATGACAGGAACAGTGGAAATATTCCATTCCCGATAAAATCAAATTTTAATATATGAAGTCAAAATTAATAAAATTATTTTTCCCACAGTGCAACGGGTTCATTGGCTTGGTTTCCCAGTACAAGGCACTTGCACGATATTGACTATCAAATTTTCTAGGTTTTCCAATTGCGAAAAGTTGCTCGTTTAAGTGTACAACGTAGGTACCTCTATTAATTTCATTACTCGTAAGATGTCTTCTTGGAAAGAGATTAATGTAAGTAGCTCGTTGTATAATTAAACTAGCAGCGCTCCGCGATTTCACCCGTGTAACTCCCGATCCTTTGGGAATATCAGGATTAAAAGTATCCTATAGCCTTCCTCGATAAATGGACTATCCAACAAAAAATATTTTTTCTATTCGAACCAGTACGTTTGAACGCGCTACTCTCAGGAACTGAGAGTAGCGCGTTCAAACAAACTCATCAGCTTTATAATATTAATATAGATAATATCACGATTTTCTAATTTTCCTATTACATTAATTAATACATCCTTATAGTGCTTCGTATAGATAAATAGACCCACAGTTTTCTACTTTTAACGTACCTACCGTAGAAAAGTTAAACCTTGAAAGTAATCTAGTTAAAACACCGAATATTTCAAACTAGCTGCGCCCCGCGGTTTCACCCACGTAAGTCCCGACCCCGTGGGAATATTGGGATAAACAGTAGCCTATACGTTAATCAAGGACTCCAGCTATCTAGATACCGATTTTCATCGCAATCGGTCCAGTAGTTTTTGCGTGAAGGAGTAACAAACATACGCACACACGCACACACTCACACATACACACACACACAAACTTTCACATTTATAATATTAGTAGGATAACATACTCATACAGGGTTATTGGTAATTATACCTACTAGCAAGCCGTTGCCTTTTCATATTTAAGATTATTTTTAAATTAGGTTACATTAGCATTCAGTGTATTTGTAAAACTCTGTCAATTTAATTATTTTGGTTGAATTTCCTATTGACGAGGAATATACAGGGTTATTTGAAATTATACTAGCAAGCCGCTGAGAGCTACTTCTGTGCACCTTAACAAACAACATTTGTTCTACGACTTTTGGAAACTCGAAAAAAAATAATAATTTTTGAGGTTAAGTAAATTCGAAAAACAGCTGATGTTTTAAAACAAAGGTCATTCAAACTCTTTCAGACAGAACAGTAGAGACAAATAAAAAATAAGTAAATTTTTAAGGTTAAAGACCTCTTCGTATATGGAACAGCTGATTTTTAGGTAAACCTAACCTCATAATTTTCAAAAAATGTTTGAATTTCCAAAAGTCGTAGAACAAAAGTTGTTTGTTTAGGTGCACAGAAGTGGGCTACTTCTGTGCACCTCAACGGTTTGCTAATATAATTACCAATAACCCTGTATATACCTCGTTAATAGGAAATCCAACCAAAATAATTAAATTGACAGAGTTTTACAAATACACTGAATGCTAATGTAATCTAATTTAAAATTAATCTTCAAGATGAAAAGACCTCGAGGAGGCTGGCCTGCCTGTGGTAAATTGAGATGTTTCCGTTACATAAGGATGAACTCTATCACAAGCAATAGGTTGAAAGAGTCTGATGTATTGGGGTTTCTCAAGATTGACAGTCAAAGGTAGCGGACATTTTGATTAGTAGGTATCCCTTTTTAAAAGGTAATTGAAATTTATTTTCTTTATCGTTTATTTATCAGTGGAAAATATACATTTATTTAATCTAGATTACTCGGTGTATTCTGTTGGTAGCACGTAACTAAGTAGGCTCTTTGAGTAAATAGTGAGGGAGGAGTGACTTCATATCACCTCTTCCACACTCCGCACACAATACCTATTCAGTTAAATTTTATGTTCTTTATTTTGTCAATGGATCTTAATATTGAACGCATATGCTCGATAAATTCTTTTTAATCTCTTGTCTAGTAGGAAAGATAAGTGCTGACTATCACAATACATTTTAAAGGCCATGAAAAGAGAGTTCGGCGTCGTAAAATTCGATGGGTAACTCAGAATATTCACACTTTGCACCGATACGAGATCGGGAGCGATAAAGATTTACGACCCAATAATACTTTGATTATTTCACAGATTCGTGAAGTTGAATTTTATGAGGCATACGGCTTCTTATTGGGGCAATAATGTGTCCCCATCCCCTCCTACGGTTCTTGGGAATCGATACTTGGGGTGTCTAATTTCGTTCGTCCTGCAAATTGGTTTAATAAGAGTATTAAGGGATTTTGTTTTTCAATGAACTTTTGGTAAATTGAAAATTTGTTGAACAGAGATTCTTGTAAATAGAGAATTTAATAAAGCGCTGAGGTAAGTACAAACCTGGCTTGTTTTATTTGAAACAGACATGATTAAATATCAATTATTATCTTGTCCGTTTAAGGTGGGCCGATACGCCAACGACCTTGCTACATAGTCTACTAAGTAGTTACTACCGGCGCCGGTTGCCTTCGTCGGTGAAAATTATTGATTGTTACGAATGTGTTTTATTGTTGTTTGTTTATCTCAAAAGTGCTAAGATAGAATCGTAGGTGAGAGTTTTACCGATATTTTGGGGTAATTTGAGACAATTTTTTTTTTGTATTTTTAAAGTTATACTATTTTTAATTCCCAATTTTAGGATAGCTACAAAACTATAGAGAATTTTTGGTTCAAAATTACGCCAAAATGTTGGTAAAACTCTCACCTACAATTGTATCTTAGCACTTTTGAGATAAAGAAAACACATTCGTAACAATCAACAATTTTTAGTATTTAGTAGGCTATGTAGCAAGGTCGTTGGCGTATGGACCCACCTTAAACGGACAAGATAATAATTGATATTTAATCATGTCTGTTTCAAATAAAACACAAAGCCAGGTTTGTACTTACCTCAACACTTTATTAAATTCTCTATTTACAAGAATCTCTGTTTCGTTCACATTCGTTACAATCAACAATGTTAGTTGTAAGCGACGGGTATTACTGGCGCGTTGCGTTTTGCAGCATAAATAGCCTTAATAAAACATTCAAAGAATACTTATCACTGTTGTAAGCGAAGACAACTTTCATAGGTACTCAAGGGAATAATTTAACGTAGAAAATTAATTATCATACGTAAAATTTGAGTACGTTCTCGACATTTTATATGACTTTTACGAGTTCTATCGAGATTAATTACCCGTTTACAATATATTCACTCGTATAAGGGAACTTTAACTATACTGTAGGGTAAAATTGAGCATTTATCCTGTATTACCCATCCAAGAATTTCTCGTTAATATTTTTGCTACGAATATTAGCTTTAATTTTATTAAGTTTCTAGCTGTGCCCCGTGGTTTCACCCGCGTAAGTCCCGATCCCGTAGGAATCATCATCATCATCATATCATCCACTGCTGAACATAGGCCTCCCCCAAAGACTACCAGAGCGATCGGTCACATGCTCTCTGCGTCCAACGACTTCCCGCGACCTTAATTAAATCGTCCGTCCATCTAGTCGGAGGCCGTCCCGCGCTTCGCTTTACGGTACGTGGTCTCCAATCTAAGACTTTTCGGCCCCAACCGCCAGTAGGAATATTGGGATAAAAAGTAAACTATGTGTTAATCCAGGTCTCCTTCTATCTAAATACCGAGTTTTATTGCAATCGGTCCAGTAGTTTTTTCGTGAAGGTACCAAATACACACACACACACACACACACAAACTTACACATTTATAATATTAGTAGGATTAAGCCAGCCAGCCCTTTAGTCACCTGAATTAAATTAATTAATCGTCTTTTTTGTCATTTTCTATGTTTCGTGTGTTGTACAAATAAAGTGTTTATCTATCTATCTATCTAATTAAAGGGCTGGCTGCTACTTTGTTCAACGAATCGGCATTGATATCCAAAGAGGCACTGCAGCCAGCCTTTTGGGCACTTTAGGAGACTTATTTAGATTATTAATTTTGTTTTATTTCTTTCTATTTAATTAATGTACTAGTATCTTATTGATTTGTTATTAACCATAAAATATATAGACACAATAAAATTGACGCCAGAAAAAAAAGGTACTCAATTAATTTTGATTTTAAGTAAATTATAAAAGTATATAGTATTTGTGTAAATATTAAATATTTGTGACAATTTTATGGTGGTAGTACTTTATTCAGTACGATTGCTTGGGTCGTGAATATGATGCGATGTCGTGTTACAATCTTTGTTCCGATGGCAGTCGCTCGTCAATTTTTTTGCCCGACCCGCCCCGGCTTCGCATGGCTATTTTATGCATGTATTATACACTAGCTGCGGCCCGCGGTTTCACCCGCGGAAGTCCCGATCCCGTGGGAATTTTGGGATAAAAAGTAGCCTATGTGTTAATCCAGGTCTCCAGCTATCTATATACCGAGTTTCATCGCGATCGGTCCAGTAGTTTTAGCGTAAAGGAGTAACAAACACACACACACACACACACACACACAAACTTTCACATTTATAATATTAGTAGGATTATACACTAGCTGGGGCCCGCGGTTTCACCCGCGGAAGTCCCGATCCCGTAGGAATATCGGGATAAAAAGTAGCCTATGTGTTAATCCAGGTCTCCAGCTATCTATATACCGAGTTTCATCGCAATCGGTCCAGTAGTTTTATCGGTCCACAAACTTTCACATTTATAATTTCAGTAGGAGTAGGATATAAACCAACCTCTTGAATCACTATTTCTATTAAATAAAACCACTTCAAAATCCGTTGCGTAGTTTTAAAGATCTAAGCATACATAGGTACAGACAGCGGGAAGCGACTTTGTTTTATACTATGTAGTGATATTGTGGGACATTTTACATAGCGCCACCTAGCCCCAAGCTAAGCAAGGGACAAGGGATATCCCTTGTCTGGTCATAAAAGTGTATAAGTATTAAGTATATACCTAATACTTATATACTTTTATTTTGTTAATACATTTAATATACATACAGAAATACCCAAATATCTGTAGATAAATAGTTGTTGAAATCGAACCCACAATCTTCTCCGTCGCAGGCAGGTGGACTTCATTAATTAATCTAATTCTGTTTGACATTATACATAGAATGCACTCACGCTTCATATAGCAATAGCTTTTTTATAATTTTTCAAAGTTTTTAGAAATATATCCATATAGAACAGGCCGTTTATAATCGACGTTCGATTTCCCCGAAATATATGTAGCTCTACTCAAGCTTAACGGTAGCTTCGAATTATGTTCGAATTTCTTGATCCAAGGACATATTTCGATCCCTAAATCCTAATGATCGGAGTAATGAACGGATTGTGACGTCACGATCATTAGGGAAGAGCTCGGGATCCAATGGAATGAGAATTGGTTATCATTGCTATTGAGTAATGAGTGATCTACATAGTTTTGACGTTTACTCGAAATAGGTAATTTTATTACTGCCTATTTATTCCGGGACACTAATTGCTCTTAGTTTTACTTGTGTTTAAAAATAATGACGGAATTAGTAATGTGTTGGCGAAGCGATTGTGCTTTAGCATAAAACGGAACGTTAATTAACTTTATTTTTCGCGAATGAAAGTAAATTATGCATATTTAGCTATGAGTTTCGTTATTTTACAAATTCATTGAAAATATGTAGAATCTAGGACTGAAGTTCGTAGGTTTGCAAAAGACGTAGGGTTGGCAACGCTAAATGATGTGTTCAGGTGTGTTATTTTTATTTATGTTATTATGTTTAATATGTAATAAATGATTCGCTAATAAAGCCAAATTAAATTTAAAATTGGAAAATTTCTTAATAAAAATATAGAAATAGAAAATTCTGATAGAAGTAACATTGCATATTGTATTTACCTAATTAAATTGTTGTTATTTCTATTGCATAGATAAATGTTGAAAGAACTCAGAAAAAAATCTTTCTTGAAGTAAGAAATACTTTCGTTAGAGACTCTGGAGAATAATTTCTTGGTTTTAGTAAAAAATCTTAAAATGATAAGCTTTCTTAATTTATTTAATTTTTAAAATCAATGTCATAAATAAGTAATGCCTACTGCATTTACTAAAAACTAAAATGTTATCTAGTTCTGTAGAGAAGGGATTATTTTTGGCTTTATGAAACCTTTTTGTCTGTCTTTGTCAAATTGTAATTTAAATTACCAAATACAAATCTCCGGCCAAAAGACAGCTTTAGTACTGACTCAGCATGCATTTGTGAGAAAACGCCACCTCCACAAATCTACGACAGCACCACCACAAATCTACGACAGAAGAAGATTGCACTACCAAAACAAACACATATATAACTCAACACACGTCACCATCACCCAAAACACATACAACACGCAATCTCATAATTCATAACAACACACACAACTTACTTACTTAGATGTTAAGATAAACGACAGCAGATTCCTCCTTTGAGATACAGGTTCACTACGCTAGATCTAAACATGTTTCCACTTGTTAAATTCCAACTATGAAGATTCACCATATGCTAAATTGAACTAAGCTCCATTATGGTTTATGGTTTAAGACATTTATTTTCCCAAAATCAGAATTTACAATTCACTTACATTGAGAAATAATCTAATTAAAGTTAATATAAATACTAAGCACGCAAAATAAAAATAAACTACTTGTGGGTATGCTTAATTTCACCTAATGACATTTTATTACTGGTTTATTTTGCCTATAGTTCATTCATCCAAATGATATTTCACCTACGTGCCATTCGATCAATAACTGGTTTTAAATTTATACAATCTCATCGGATCCCCTAGAGATACAGTATCTAATATGTACTTAAGACATTTTTGACGTGATAACATCTTTTAAATCGATGGTTAAGTTAGGGTATTACAGGGAAGTTAAAGTTAATTTAAACTAAGGAATTGGCTGTTGTATAGGGCTTACTAAACTGTTACTGAATATTTTAATGAATAGTAGTACAATATTTAGATATCAACTAAATGTATATAATTAACATTTATAGGTAGGTATAAAATTTATTTAAAAAAAATATATACGCGACGAATTGAGAACTTCCTCCTTTATAATAGTAAATAACGTGTAGTTTTTAGATTTTATTGTAGATGATGATATAATAATATCTAAGTTACTCTCTGTATGCTATTGTGCAATAATATATTACCTGCTTGAGCGACTAAGTTAATTTTAATTATGTTAAAAAAACTATTAATTATTGAACGTCTGGTTCAAACATGTCTGTTGTTACCATTGTTGTTACCTATCTTCTAACTTCCTTCTTACCTTCTTCTTTATAACAGGACGTTCTCAATTCGAATGTATGTATTTTTTAGGGATCCGTACCCAAAGGGTAAAAACGGGACCCTTTTACTAAGACTCCACTGTCCATGTATCTGTCACCATTTTATATCTCATGAACCGTGATAGCTAGACAGTTGCAATTTTGACAGATGATGTATTTCTGTTGCCGCTAACAAATACTAAAAACAGAATATAATGGTACGAAACCCTTCGTTGGCGAGGCCCACTCGCATTTTGCCGATTTTTTGTTATACCATTTGCTGATAAAGTATGGCAAAAAATTCTCGTAAATGTAAACCTCTATACTGAAAGGCTTTTAAGTTCCCTTTGCTACCGGATTTATGTGGTATTACTTAAATTTATTTAGTTACTTAGATATCCTTAGGGCTAATACACATTAGTGCATCTAAACAATGGTACCTTATCATTAAAGGGATGACAATGCAGCATGTATCGCCAATACAATAGCTTAAACAACGATGTTATGGGGGGCTTGCTCTGAGAAATGATGGTGTAAACACAGCCTTACAATAACATGCAATCATATAGATATTATGGAAGTGACTCTATAGAAACAAATTTATTTTAGAATTTAATAAATATGAATAAAATATTAAATAAGTACTTAATTAAAAGTGGCCATTATGCGCCGGAAATTTTAATCCATACTTTTCAAGGCGCCCGCTGAATGCCCTGGGACATGTATAGATTAAGTAGGCTTGCCCAGCATATATTTTACTTCTTCGTCGGTTCTAGTAAATAGCCTTTATACAGATACAAAGCATAGGTATAAGTTGCTCGTCAAACTTGTATCCACTGCTTCGTCGGTTCCATTAAACAATCCTTATACAAATACAAAACATAGGTATAAGTTTCTTGTCAAACTTGTATCCACTTCTTCGTCGGTTCCATTAAACAACCCTTATAAAAAACAAAGCATAGGTGTAAGTTGCTTGTCAAACTTGTATCCACTCCATTAAACAACCATTATACAAATACAAAACATAGATATAAGTTGCTTGTCAAACTTATATCTACTACTTCGTCGGTTCCATTAAACAACCCCTAAAACAATACGAAGCATAGATATAAGTTGTTTGTCCAACTAGTATTCACTTCTTCGTCGGTTCCAGAAAACAGCCTTTATATAAATACAAAGCATAAGTAGCTTGTCAAACTTGTATCCACTATTTCGTCGGTTCCAGTAAGTCTCGTTCCTTGACCAGGACCGTGTCCAGTAATTGATGACGGTCAATAATTCATCGTTTGTACTTGTACGTACAGACCCGTTGCTCCAGACCTAATGTACCTCGATTGTGGAACTTATAAAATGATCCTCGTTTACTGAAGAAGTAAATGTTTGTACTTTGTTTCGTGGTGTTTTCTAAGATGTTGATAGTCTATAACAATTAACAATAAAAACTCTTTAAATTGTCCTCTTTAAACTTCGAACAGAATATTATCAGACATCAAATATTAATAACTCCAAATATTTGTAATCTTGAACTTGTGAGTTTCTTGTGCCTTCTTCTCATTGGTGGGCGCGTTCCGAAAGCACACATCCTAACTTAGATTGTTTTTAATGTGATAATCATGCAAATCACATTTCACCAAATGAATTAAGAATTTTCAGTTTAAATCTCGATCCCGTGGGCATATCAATATAAAAATAAACTTTCTGATAAGTGAACAACACAAAAATAATTTTTCAATTCGAACCAGTTGTTCCTGAGATTAGCGCGTTCAAACAAACATCGGAAGCTCTCAAAGATGAATAAATTTCCCCATTTTTTTCCACATTTCCCAATGATTTTTCGCTCCCATTGGTCGCACCGTGATATTATATATATCAAGTGTAGGGGAACCTCTCAGAATTCATCAAATTAAACAAGAGATATGATATTACAAACAGATATTATTCCAATACATCAATTCCTAGCCAATTATACACAAAATAATAATATATTCAAATTACAAACCTTCTACAATCTTGGCAACTCGTTCTCTAAAAGTAGACAGACGGTACAGCCGTCAAATAAAAATATACAATCGAATGGAGGATTTACTCAGCAATTTAAGGTTCTGTTACACAAGGAATGCTTTAGACTATAGTCTAAAGCCTTCCTCGATAAATGGACTATCCAACACAAACATAATTTTTCAATTCGAACCAGTAGTTCCTTAGATTAACGCGTTCAAACAAACAATCTAACACACAAACTCTTAAGCTTTATAATATAAGTATAGATAGTGTACCTGTACGTGCAAATGCACACTAAACAAACATTGTCACTCGTTGCGAAGTGTGTTATTGACAAGTACAGTACTAGGTATGAACCGTGTCATAGTGATAGTGTACTCGTATCTAAACACACAGCGTTTTGTCGCACTATGGCCGGAAATCGAGGTTGATATTGTTTACTATTGGCTGTTCCATAGAGGTGTTAAATAAACAATTCTAATATTTTGTTGGTTTCCATGTCTGTTAGGTTTAGTTTTGTAATAAAAACTATATTGATTACTCTAAAAAATCTTTAATTCTTTCACTAACATTTATACTTTTCATGTCTAACAAGTTCAACTTTGAAATTGAAAAATTTAATGATTGGACAAAATACACTTGATAAGTAGAATTTGTTTAAGGCGCTCTTCCAGTACCGTGTGTAGGTATTCACATTACCTTAGCCCCCGCTCTCAAAGACGTAGCGTGCTGCGTGCTAACTGTTATATTTGTTCGATATGCAAAACATTTTAGCATTATTATCCACAAATATAGTTCCTAGAGGTCAAAACCTATCATTTGATTCATTTTTAGAAACAAACGTCAACTATTTTTGAATAAAACCCGATAAACGATCTAATAATTCTCTGTTTTCTAACATTTTTTTTATTGAACGAAGTTGTTCATATCATGTTTTCAACCACAATAAACAAAAATATGGTTATTAAACTACAATATCCATTTATATCCTAATAACAAAAAAAGAGTAGTTATAAAAGAGAGCTTAAAACAAAGGTCGATTTTGGTAGCTTTATTAGGACCTGGCCTTAATTCGTTGAAGTGGATATAAGCCTATATATCAATCTATCTATCTATACATAAATAAAAATTAATCCCCAGAAGTACGCGCTTAACTTTCGAACGACTGCACCGAATTGGATAATTCAATTTTTTGTGTTCGTTATTATCACGACAAGGTCCCTTAAGTCTCGCAAGTATTCGGAGCTGACGGACCGTTTCATGTTCATCCCGATAGGGGTTGAGACTTTGGGATCTTGGGGTCCCGAAGCCTCTGCATTTTTTAGGAACCTCAGCGCGCGTCTTGTCCAGGTGGCTGGTAATCGGAGGGCTAGTGGCTTTTTCGCTCAAAGGGTCAGTCTGGCCATCCAGAGGGGAAATGTTGCCAGCTTTCTGGGAACGATGCCTCGGAGAGACTCGCTTGAGGATGTCTTTTATTTATTTTATTTTTTTCATTTTGTTTCATTGTAGGTTGTACTTGTACTTATAATTGTCACATTTGTGTATTAAAGTTTGAATAAAAGAAAATTATATAAAAAATGAGTAAAACTGAAAATAAAAAAGTCTTTCTCTTAAATATTGAAACACGCAAAAAGTGATGGAAGCCTGCACATTTTCCAGGTGAAATTGTAAATTTTCTACTTACCCCGAATTAAGAATCCATCAGCAAAAATCGCGTTTTATCCAATTATTCAGGGATGGATAGAGACTAACAATGTTAGTTCACGGCGTGTACTAGCTGGAACACACAAAAAACTTTGTGGAACTTTTTTAATTAAAACTTGGAGTTGATCAGTAGCTAAGTACTTCGAAGTTGCTATCGTCAGGGCTCTCATTAGATGTGTGAGCTAATTAGAAAACAGTATACTTACGAATGTGCTAATCGAATTATTAATTTATACTAACGTATTTTAGGTCAAAATAACACTAAAATGAACTGAAAAAAAATTACCTTTTAGTTCAATTATTTGCTTGTATATTGTCCAATAAATATTGCAGGACATTCCACACATCGCCATCTAGCCCCAAGTTAAGTAACTAGACTTGTGTTATGGGTGCTAGACAACGGATATACTACTTATATAATTTTCTTTTGTAAATATATACTTATTACATGGAAACAACCAGACCACAGACAAATATCTAAGCATAAATACTTGTCTGAGGCGGGAATCAAACCCGCAACCCTGTGTTTGGCAGTCCGGCATGGTAACCATTGTCCCAACCGGGTCGTCGTATCTTACAGTAGTTCTTTTTTAACACGCTTTTATTAGGTCGACCTGTATGTAACTAACTATGTAATGGAATCTTGCAAGTTAAATTTGATCCACTTCCCGGTTACCGATTGAGCTGAGTTTATTTTTGGTATGTATAATGCTTGTTTGTAAAAAAATACGTCATTTTATTTTACCTTTTGAGTGTTATGTTATAGCCAAATATTTAGTATAACTTATAACAAGAAGCTTAAAATATTAACAACTAGCTACGCCCCGCGGTTTCACCCGCGTAATAATTTTCTGCGCAACTTTCTAAATTTTTTTCTTTCATAAGAACCTTCTCCTGATAATAACAAATACAACAAAAAAAGAATTGCCCAAATTGGTCCAGGCGTTGTTGAGTTATGCGCTTACCAACACATTTTGCGATTCATTTTTATATATAAGATTTAAAAATTAGGCTAAGCACTTTTTTGCTACGTTTAATTTATTAAAAACTAGCTGCGCTCCGTGGTTTCACCCGTGTAAGTCCCGATCCCGTGGGAATATCAAAATAAAAAGTAGCCTATAGCCTGTAATAGTAAACCAAACGCAAAGGGATTATGTAACATTTGGTTAGGTTTGACGGCTCATTCATATTTGTACGAGACTGGAGGAAAGATGGTTTTTCGCTAAATTATAAACGAATAATAAATAATACACAAGTGCTTCTACACTGTTGTTTTAATATACTATAAGGAAGAACATTACATAGCTTTCCTCGATAAATGGATTATCCAATTTAATTTTTTTTGTATTTGAAATGTTAAATGTGTATGTCCTTTTATTTTATTCATTTATTATTTTCTACAATTAATTAATTTAGTAATTACTATGTAATTAATAAAATCTATTATCATATTATACAAAATATTTTTTTTATTCGAATCAGTAGTTCCTGAGATGAGCGCGTTCAAACAAACAAATAAACTCTTCAGCTTTATAATATTATATAGATTTATGGTCGTGATTTGACGAGAATTTAGAAAGTGTGAACCTTAGGGATGAGTCGCTCAGGGATCAGGGTCGCTCCGCCACTAACCCGATTGAACGCATAACAGTCCCCAAGGAGTTTCTGAATATTTAAAACAATTTTGAACCATTTATCCGGATATTCTACGATTCTCCAGATTTCCTAAGTTTAAACACCCTACCCTTCACCTTCCTCAACTTCTTGTTCATACAGAGGTTGCCAGGAAGAGATCGCTTTGAGCGATAAGGCCGCCTTTTGTAACACTAAGTTTTTTACTATTATTTTATTATTCATGTTATTTGAAATTGGTGTTTACAATAAAGAATTTATCTATCTATCTCTACGCTTTTCATGATTTTCGATCTAGTCGTCTCGGAACATTTTCCGAGATTATGAACCAAATTTTTAAAAATAAAATACAAAATATTATAACAAAAACAGAATGAAGCGTTACGTCGTCTCTATAATGAACTCATAGACTACATACTTAGCTAAAATGAAACGTAGAACGTAACTTACAAATAATCCCCCTATTTGGAGTGACAAGCTTGAAAACCAACATGGCGGTCGCTCTCAACGTTACGGACTCTTGACATGAATTAAAAATGCAAGTTGCATTAGTGCACCAATAGTGTAGCTGTTGGTTGGACCGAGATGCAAAATGGGACGACACACGACACTCGTCTGCCGCATCGTATAAACTTTACATGTAGGTAGGTATCTAGGCTGTAACTAAGAAATTATATAGAACTAGCTGCGCCCCGCGGTTTCACCCGCGTAATAATTTTCTACGCAATTTTCTTAATTATTTCTTTCATAAAAACCTTCTCCGGACAATAACAAACACAACAAAAAAAGAATTGGCCTAATTGGTCCAGGCGTTGTTGAGTTATGTGCTTACCAACACATTTTGCGATTCATTTTTATATTATAGAAGATAATAGAATAGAATAATTTAATGAATAAAACTTTTACAAAATATTATACTGTAAAGCTAAATCAAATTTTAAAAACGGTAAATAATACAAATGTCTGAACTAGGAAAATCCTGTGTTTCAGGCGAAAAGGTATTAAAACAATTAGCTATATATTTTATGAGGAGCACGTAACAAGATTTCTTGGGTAGTTTCGGGGTTAACCTATAACATCCAACTGACTATGACGTCTGAAAATAGCCTGACATCTCATCATTACCCAGGAAAGCTACTGGGTTAAATGCTACCCCTTTGACTTAGAAGTTTTCTTCTAAGTACGTATAAATTACAAGTTGGCACAATGGTCACTATGCCGGACTGCCAAACATAGGGTTGCGGGTTCGATTCCCGCCTCAGGCATGTATTTATGCTTAGATATTTGTCTGTGGTCTGGTTGTTTATCCTACTATCCTACTAATATTATAAATGTAAAAGTTTGTGTGTGTGTATGTGTGTGTATGTGTATGTGTAAGGCTACTTTTATCCCGATATTCCCACGGGATCGGGACTTACGCGGGTGAAACAGCGGGGCGCAGCTAGTAAGTATATATTTACAAAAGAAAAGTATATAAGTAGAACCTTACAAAATTAAGACAAAAGTTTTAAAATACCATAAACTTTTAAACTCAGTACAGTAATTTTCTCATAAACATCATCTAATTAATAAGCGTAGAGACAGGATATAACGATATGAAAAATGCTTACAAAGTGATGAGAAAAAAATTAAGCACCTTGCTACAGGCGCGTGGGTCAACAAAGATAATTTCCCCGCAATAAATTGAAGGAGCGAGCGGTTAATTACTGTACCTGGCTTTTGCAGATACACCAAAGATATAAGCGGGTATAGAATGCAGTTCATTGAGCTAGTTACGAACTTATGGAATTGGGATAATTAGAATGTGGGATACATAGCGATAGGCGATCTGAAAACTCTAACAATAGGTGAGCCACACAGCTTGTATAGTGATACGAGAAGAAGAAGAAGCTGGTACAGGCTAATCATAATTGGTATTGGAATAAGATTAATTATCAATTATCATTATTTGAATGTAATCTTAGTTTAGTTTAGTTTTACACGCACAATGGTCCAAATGAAGAGGCTTAGTGCGGAAACAGCCCCGTAAAACTAAACTAAACTAAGATTAAATTTAAATAATGAATATTGAAATGTCAACAGAGGCTCTTTACTGAGTAGGGACGACGTCGATAAATAATAAACCAACATAAAGCTTACTTTTTACTTTATGTATTAATTATTATAGATATATCTAAATTTATATTTTGAACAAATAATAAAATAAATATTTATTATTGAATGTATTCTTTTGAAAATTTGACATAATACTTTTGAATATTTACCTTTACCTATTTTATTTAACAATTGAATTATAGTTATGGACTTAAATATCTGAAATAAAAGATATTATCTAAATTATAAATATTAATTGAAAGCATTAAATCAGCTTTTCTTCGACACTTCTGCCCCTCAGTTAAGATCTACGGCAGAGTGAGCAAAAATCTGTGGAGAAGCAGGCTGGCTGAGATAAGCGGTAGATGCGCATAATGGAGACTTAAAAGAAATTAGCGCTTGCTCATTAGTGGTTAGGCGTTTAAATTTGACTGTTTGTCTATACAGAACGGCTCTACATTTCGCCTAATTAGAACCAGACAGGACTTAACCAGCACCGGTTAGGAACATTACGTCTTAAGGACTCGCTAATAAAGTCACTAAAGGAGTTTATTAGTATATATACAAATCTATTTAATTAAATTCTTAGTATTCTGACTGAATGGCAGCATATTGTGGCACTCTATCCTTAACTTTTTATTATTTACTAGCTTTTGCCCGCGACTTCGTTCGCGTAAAAGTCGAAAATGGACAAAGGAATCACGTTCTCCCATACAAACTTTGCCCCCCTTTATCACCCTCTTGGGAGTAAAACTTCGGAAAATCCTTTCTTATCGGATGCCTAAGTCATACAAAGAACACACCCTCCAAATTTCAGGTCTCTACGATCAGCGGTTTAGGCTGTGCGTTGATCCGTCAGTCAGTCAGTAGTTCAGGACAAAGCATTTTATATGTATAGATTTATCTTTGTGTATTACTGGAACACACACAAACATGAAAGAGACTTTTGCCCTGCATTGGGATAACTTAAAAAAAGCTTTTAATGTGCAAACAAAAACCTAAATCAAAATTGATTCATCCGTTCGGTAGCTATGATGCCCCAGACAGACAGACACACAGACACGTCAAACTTATAACAACCCGTCGTTTTTGCGTCGGGGTTAAAAACCGTTTTATATCTATCTAGTTGACAACGCATTCTAGAAAATTGAAATTTTACACACAAGTTCGTATTGTAATTACTAATCAATTGAGAATAGGGAATCTACAAGGGACTCCAATTATTCAATATTACTCCTACTAATATTATAAATGAGAAAGTTTGTGTGTGTTTGTATGTTTGTGACTCCTTCACGCAAAAAACTACTGGACCGATTGCGATGAAACTCGGTATCTAGATAGCTGGAGACTTGGATTACTTTTTATCCCGATATTCTCACGGGATCGGGACTAACGCGGGTGAAAACGCGGGGCAGAGCTAGTATTACTTTTCGTAGAAAAAAATCCTAGCCTATTAGAAATAAAAATTAATAAATCCTTAGAGGCAATTATTGACTGGTTGAACTACAATAACCTTAAAATTAACCTTAACAAAACTAACTATATGACATTCAGATATAAAAATATGCGAACATTCCAATTAGATATCAAGTATAAAGAGCGGGAAATTGCAAGGGTTGAAGGTACGAAATTCTTAGGCATTAATATAGATTCTGACATAAACTGGACAACACAAATTGAACATATATGTACCAGACTCAACCAATTCTCCTATGCCGATTCTCCTATGTCCTAATTCTCCTATGCCAATTCTCCTATGTCCTAATATGGACACTGTGTTAACCGCCTATCATGCACATGTAGGATCAGTGTTGCGATTTGGAATTCTTTTCTGGGGAAATGCTACCGATAAGGACAAGGCATTCAAAGCACAAAAGAAGTGCATACGTTCAATTAGTGGAATTTCGCAAACTGATTCATGCAAACCATATTTTCAGGAATATAAGATATTGACTCTTCCATCACTTTTTATTTTGGAAGCAGCCCTGATTATATTTAAAAACATAGGTAACTTTCCAACAATGCACAGTACTAGATTAAATAAAAGGCTACAATCACAAAACTGTAGGACTAAAAAATATAACAATAGTGTTTACTGTATGGCCATTGAAATATATAATAAGTTGCCTTCGTGTATTAGAGAACATAGGTCAATAAATATATTTAGACAATCAATAAAAAAAATGTTAATTAGCAAAGCATATTACTCGATAAATGAATTTTTGAATGACAAGTCTTTGAAGTCTTTATAAAATTGTAATAATGACGAATATAATTTTTAATTTTACTATCTCAACTCTACTTATTGTATTTATTATTGTAATGTACCTATTCATAAATTTTTAGTTTGACATTTATATTACGTTGTATTTTAAGTAGCCTAATTCAATTTCGAACGCAATATTTGCCTATCACACAGGACATGTAATATTATTATTAGACATAAGACCTTTATACCACTTGTGATTTACGAAATAAATAATTTGATTTGATTTGATTACTATAGTCTTCAAGCCGAACCTCCGTGGTGACATTTTCAGTCCTATAACGAAATACAAGTCAAAACTTATCGCTAGGAAAAATGGATTCAGCTTAAATTTTTTAGTACCTATAAGCTTGCTTCGATAGCATCTTACAGCCCTTGAGCGTGCAGACGGTCTGCACTCGGATTATTCGCAGTAACAAATGTATTTTTGGCGAGAGAATGCAATTTCGTGGTGAGAGTTTCGTAAATAAGTAAACTTAATTCTACTGTTTGCTTACTTACTTCAATATTCCACTTCAAGTTGAGAAGTTGTAGGTTTAATATTGATAGAAATATTACCTTGGGACTGAAACAAAAAGTTTTGCTTTTACTACAGGATAGTAAGTAAAACTTAATAGATACTAGTACAGAATTCCTTTAAGAAGAAAGGGTGCCGTGCGCTTTCTCCATACAAACGTAGTCGACTGTTTCCTCCCTGGATAATGATACTAAAGCAAATATTTTTGTTGCATAAAACTTATAACTGCTATGACCATGCCCGTATTTTGTTTTGTTTTTAAAACCTTAATTTCTATGATAATTAGAAAATGAAAAAACCAAGACATAGGGGCATAGTCATGGCAGTTATAGGTTTTATGCAACAAGAATATTTGTGCTAGTGTTATCCAGGGAGGAAACAGTCGACTACGTTTGTATGGAGAGAGCGCCGGTACCCATTCACCTTTAGAACGACCTTCAAATTTTTTTTAGGACTGAATTTTTTTAGTCAACCCAATTGCATCCATTTTTCATCCATTAATCAGCGTTTGTTCTTATAGGGATCTTTGACTATTCCATTTATTTGCTGATGTTCATTTGCAATTCGTCTTCCGGGTCCGGTCACCATAAAATAAATATTAATACATTGTAAATTCGATAGAGTTTACTCTAGGTCGAGTATTCGCCATCTAACTATATGTTTCAATGGATACATAACACTGTTTTCAGGATTGATATAACACGATTTTTTGTGGTAATATACAGATGTGTTCTGCGTTTCAGTTAGTTTCTAAAATAAACCGAAGAACAAAAAAAGATACTTATTAAACACTAGTTTTTAGAAGTTGGATTTTCCAAAATCTCGTCTTTGTGGATGTCTACGTCATTATAAGTTTTTAAGACTATTCAAAGTGAACCCATGCACGGTCAAAAATCTCTTCCCACCGTAACGTTTACAATCCTGTGCAACGGAACCTGTGGATCGAACCCACATATAGTTGGTGTTGTGGGTGGCTGCATAGACCACACGGCAAACTAAAGAGTAAAGACATAGCTAACACGTTGAAAATAATAATCACACTGAGTACTTTTAATTCAAGTATTTATGTTTGTGTGTAACGTCTATTAGAAGAAGGGCGTAAGTCCAATACTTGTTGATAGTATTATTGTAGCAAACTGATAATTTACTTATGACCCATACTGTACATGTTTTGAATTTTGAATTTTGAATTTAAGCCCGATCCGTCCATTGGTTTGAGCTGTCGGTTTTAATATTTAAGTCAGTCAGAACTTAACTTAAAACAATCAGACCCATCTATGCTGCTTTTACCTTTTCTTTTGTGACTGTTAAGTAATAAAATGATGGAACACAATTGTTACGAGTGCATACAGTTGCAGTAAAATGACCGCGCCTGGCTTCCAACTCCCGACCAATTTAAATTTATTCTGTAGCCGCATCGTTAAGTCAAGGGCGTGCTTAGTCCCGCACCCATTAACTTAATATATGGGTATGAGCAATCGACATTTTGTTATGTTTCAAGAGCCGTAGTAATTGCTAAATAGCTCGTGTTACTAATGTTAATGTCGAAGAGAAATCACAGTTAGTTATTGCTTTCCCTTTCCGCTTTTTCTGTGGTCATTGTCCTATTTGTTTTGAAGGGGTTTGTGATGTGTCTATGTCAATATCTATAAATTCCCATGAGTTTCTTGTGCCTTTTTCTCATTGATGGGCGCGTTCCGAAGGCACACATTCTAACTTAGTTTTTTCACGCAAATTTTATGATTTCAAATGAATAAAAGGGTTAGTATCAGACGGTCTAAAACGCAAGTCGTCATAGGCGGCAACTTGTCTTAAAATCATGTGGACTAATTTGCAACTAGTCTTCAATGTTTGACGACCCAGTTGGCACAATGGTCACCATGCCGGACTGCCAAACACAGGGTTGCGATTTCGATACCAGCCTCAGACAAGTATTTATGCTTAGCTATTTGTCTGTGGTCTGGCTGTTTCTATGTATTCTAAGTATATATTTACAAAAGAAAAGTATTTAAGTAGCCATAACACAAGTCTAGTTACTTAGCTTGGGGCTAGATGGCGATGTGTGTCCTGCAATATTTATTTATTAAATGTAAATTTTATGAAGCAAATCGACATAAATCATGCGGACAAATTAGCATTTAGAATGTTGACTTTGTACTCTAGAATTGTTGATTACTTTTTATGATTTCAAAATATTTATTAAAACCCCTTTTGGAATATCACAACATTTTGCAGCATAAATAAAGATAATTACTGACTCAAATTTAAAATGTATAAATGAGATTGTTTGCCAGCTATCGATGAAAACAAACTTTCAATAACGGACTTGTAAATTTTTCGTCGAATTTTTAAACAGTCAATTACAGTGTTTTGTTTATTTTAAAACATGAAGGTAAATAAAAGGACAGTAGTGATGTTTGCGAGGGGTTGATTGCGTCTATCCAATTGAGAGGCCCATCTATCTATTTTCGAACATATGTAAATTTTCAACTAGCGTTCTCGATATATCGGACGAGTCCATTTCGACGGTAGTGAAATTGTAAAAACTGCCATGAGTTCACGTCCAAAGTTTTTTGCGCCTGATGAAATAATATCCCCGGAGGAACACGGCTCACGAAAAAACGCTTTTAAATGCTTATTCTTTTACAACTTTGGGAGGGAAAGGCAACATATTATGTAATTTCGAGTATTTTTAATATGTCTAGAAATACAGCAGATTTTTCTGCGAAATAAACCAGAATAATAGTCACATAAAAAGACAGAACATTTAACAAATAAAAATATCGTATCTAATAAATAAATAAATATTGCAGGACATTCCACACAATGCCATCTAGCCCCAAGCTAAGTAACTAGACTTGTGTTATGGCTGCTAGACAACGTATATACTACTTAAATACTTTTCTTTTGTAAATATATACTTTATAATACATAAAAACAACCAGACCACAGACAAATATCTAAACATAAATACTTGTCTGAGGCGGGAATCGAACCCGCAACCCTGTGTTTGGCAGTCTGGCACAGTCACCATTGTACTAACTGCGTCGTCAAATCTGCACAGTTTTACGTTGATTTTCACCTAATACCACACTGTCAGCTTTAAATATAGCAAAATAAATTCCCCTAATATATCATCTCGTCTCTTCAGGATCGCAACTGGGTGGTTCGGACCACCAAGACTAATTTCTAACATCAATAACGCGTGAAGAAATCGTCACACACGTGGCCCGGATGCCCGTGCAATATATTTAATCCTGTCGTGTCATGTTTTTTTATTTTGAACTAAATTGTTGTAAAGTGACGAGCGCATTGGGTGGACAGATTTTTGTTTGTCAATTTCAAATTGGTTGCAAAGTAAAGCTATGTGCAAACAGACTACGTTTTTTGTGCAACATAAGCGATGCCCGACGACGATGGGAGCTGCACAAATTAAACGTTTCTATATTAAGCAACTTTCTTCTTCTTCCTGCCCTTATCCCAATTTAGTATGTCTTCTTCTTCAAATCACTCCTATCAGTCGTAATTTCATAGTTCACATTAATCTTTCTCATGTCTTGTCTCACGCAGTCCATTCATCTTTTTTTAGGTCGTCCTCTTCCTCTCCATCCCTCTACATACATACTCAACACTGTTCTAGTCACATGCGTCTCTTCAGATTCAGAGACGCGACTTTCTGTCACGGTTTACAAAAAAAAACTTTATGATGACGTAACAACTCATAGCGCATACTCTCAAGTTGCGGTAGGTCACGTTGAAATATCTCTCGCTTAAAAATCTTTTAAAATAAAATAATATACGACGATGAACGAAGTAGCTAACTTACCTAAAACTTTCACCGAGCTGTCCTTTTATGAAATATTCAATATTTGAGCCAGAAAATCTTACGTCTACAATGTGCTCTCAACTTTACAGTGTCAGTGATGCGAATCTAGCTGACTGGGCGGTCTACTATGCGAGCCGACCGCCCACCGGACGTATCTGACAAACATAATATACCTACGCTGAATTAGTTTAATAAAAATAAAACTATATATTTATATATAAAAAATGTTATGTTGGTTTGTGTACGCTTCAAAAACTCAAAAAGTTCTGCACCGATCGAGCTGAAATTTTAGAATGATATATAATCCGCATCAAGGATTGTTTTTATCTAATTTTTGCATCAGTCACATATCCGCGACATGTGCCACAGCGAAGCGTGTTGAAAACAGCCCATTTCTCATTCAGCCTATTCTCAAAGTGACTACTTCGCGTACAGTCTACTTGTCAAAAAAGTAACAAAGTACTGGTACGATTTGCAAATAAGGAACGATGTTGTAATTAAAGTACTATGTTTATTTTTCCTGAGTACCTAGCTACTACCAATGTCTTTGACCAAAGTAAAATCGGCTACTATAATACATCTTCGATCAGAAAATTGCTTTGAAACTCATTCAATTATTACGGGTGTTTATTTTCCTTAGGAGGACACCCTCTTTGCAGAGGATACTGACCTCTGCGTTGTTTAATCTGTGTTTTATTAAATTACAAGTTCATCGAAACTAGTTACACAGAATTCCGGAAAATAAATATTGGTAACGATTATAATGAATGAAACTCTAGAACTGTCAACAGTCTTAGTTGATCAACGTCTCATAATCTACACAGATAGGTACTAAAACCTAACATTTACTATTTTATTATGTCTGTTAGTGATGACTTAAAATCCAGTGAGGCCTTTCCATCCTTCAGCCACTCACGTTCCTGTTGCCTCCTTGCTGTAATTTACTCGGCTAATTAGGGTGGCCCAGTCTGAGAGTTGGCGAGTCTCCGCCTGCCATTTTTACGTGTTTATTGAACATTGTTACGGTAGGTGCCATAGTATCCATAGTTCCCCAGTATCTAGTCCACTACCATCCCAACACAATAGCTCAAGCAGTTTTGTCCTGTAGATTATCAATAGTTTTCATCCAAACCGGAGGTTGTTATTATTATTATTATTTTTTCTATGGCAACCCTTTATTATTAAATCATCACAGTATTAGGAGTACTTTCCACTTCCATTGACATAACATGACACTTAAGACAAAGACTCAAAAAAAATACTATTTTACCCTTGTTCTCTAGACTTTTTTTATTAATTGTACTAGATTGTAGATCAATATTCATATCTATTTGAATGCGATATTCACTTTGAAGTAGCTAATGTTCTGGGTACAGTTTTTTTTTTCTTTTATTATGGCTTCGCACGTGTGCATTTAGCCAGTGTCAAGTTATATTTTGCATCAAATTATGACCCGATTTTTCATAAATCGGGCCTAAAGTGTTTCAATACAGTCAAAGTCGTCATAGTCCGTCAAGTCAGGGGTTATAGTAAAGTGGTGGCAAGTTTACCATAACCTTAATAGGAGATTTGGAGGCAACGTGAAAACTGCATGTTTGACACTGATTTTTACTTTCACTACACTTGTGCACTTTCACAGAACTAAATTGAATAACATTCCACCAGAATTATACAATTCAACTCGGGTTACATCTAAGTTTCATGAAAATAAAACTGCAGCACGACATGTTGTTAACTCGTTCCCGCCAAAACTCTGGGTACAGTTTTATTGCTAGAGTTTTTAAAAGCCCTGTCAAAACTTCTTAAAAGTTTGAAGTTTGGCACAACCCGTGTATGCATATCAACTCTTTATCAATTAGACAGTTTATTGTTGTTTTTTATAATCTAACGATCGTCGCATTTGTTGTTTAATTCTCGGACATTGTTTCGCGGCATGGACTGTGCATTTTTTTAGTTAATAATATCTGAACCCTGGTTTGTCTAAATGAAACAAGAATACCTACCAGACACCTGGCTGTTACTTATTTTAAAAGTATTTTTAAAAGTTGAATAAAAAATATATTTCATTTGAAATATTTGAAAACAAAAAGCTTTTAAAGAATAAAATGTACCTACTCAATTTTAATGTAGACGATAGGAAAATGCTTAAATATTCAAAAAGAGACTTGTGATCAGTATGTTTCAGATCGCTATGGAGATATCGTTTGATAGCTATTTGTTTTGTTTATTTTTTTTCTAAATTATTTATTTTATTTTATTTAGTGAAAGTATATTGTTTAAAATAAAATACAGTAACAGTTACCTACACTTCATAGGTACCTAATTGCTTATTTAGAAAGCACAAGATATGAAAAGATGTTTATTATTTAAGATTATGCCGGTAAGTTTAAATATGTAAGTAGGTATTAGATGAAAAATATCTTGCACAATACGAAGAGACGAGGAACACGTTGTCAAGAAGGCTTTGCAACTGCCTAATCACAAGAGAGGTGGAGGACGACCTCTACCTTTTACCTCTGAGATGATGATGAAGAAGAATTGCCCGACCCGACAACTCAGGACAGATTGTCCTGACGCCAAAAAATTAGGATAGCAGGGAAGAAGAAGGAAATTAGGTAGATACGTAGGTATAGGTAGGTAAAATAAATTACTAAGTACCTGCCTACCTCATTTATAATTATTGAACAAAAAGGAACTAATATTATTCATCTAGGTACTTTATAAACAATAGGTGTAATGATTGATTAGTAGAAGTTCAATATAACATATTTTCTTAACGTTGCTGACATTGTCGGGTTAACAGACTTTCCAAAACCGGAAGCCAGTTGGCAGTACTCACCGGAAGTGGTGGTGTCCGACTGGCGAATGCATTTTTTTGATTGACAGTGCAGGCGAAACGTGCTTTCAAAATGTCGAAACATGTGTTACTGTTTTTGTTTCAATTTAAATTTAACTGTCAATAATTAAAAGTAGTTAAGACGATAAGTTTATCGTTTAACTAAGGGCAAGTAATCTATACATATAAAATTCTTTGTCCTGACTGACTGACGGATCAAAGCACAGCCTAAACCGGTGATCGTGGAGATCTGAAAGATGGAGTGTGTGTTCTTTGTGTAATGTAGGCATCCAAAGTATTTTCCGAAATTCTACCCCTTAGGGGGTGAAAAATGGGGGAAAATTTTGTATGGGATAACGTGATTCCTAGGACCAATATTGAAATTTTCTTCAAATTTTCCAAAACAAAACCTAAAAAAATACCGATTAAAACCATTTTCGACTTTTACGCGGACGAAGTCGCGGTCAAAAGCTAGTCTATTATATAAATCTTGTGTCATAGTTTTAGTGTTTATACTCTTCCGAAACGGCTTGACCGATTTTGACGTTAAACGTATATTCAGTATTTTTTTATAAATGGCAAAACAACGTTTGCAGGGTCAGATAGTCTAAAATATAAAAAAACACCTAAGGAACTACTTCAAAATAAATCTTTTTCTCTTACTACAAACAAAATAGTTACCAATGTCAATCTTTGACGAAAAAGTTTTCATACAAGGTTAAGAGATTCTACTTCCTGCTAATATTATAAATGTGAAAGTTTGGGTGTGTGTGTATGTTTGTTACCCCTTCACGCAAAAACTACTGAACCGATTGCGATAAAAGTCGGTATCTAGATAACTGGAGACCTGGATTAACACATAGGCTACTTCTTATCCTAATATTCCCACGGCATCGGGATATGCGCGGAGCGCTGCTAATATTTCTTTAAAACTTTAAATACTTCTGCGCAGATCCATGGCAAAATACTGCTAAACTTCTTCCGCTTGTAGCCTTAATAACAACATTGTTTATTACAACAAATATTCTAAACTTTACGACAATCGCCAGAGTTACTTAAGTATATAAGAAGCATTTACTTAAAACATTAAGACGATGAAATGAAGCTAAAATTCAAGACTTCAATTTTAAACTTGAGTCAGGTAACGTGGATTTATTTCCAAGTTTACCCGTAAAAAGTTGTTATTGAAACTCATGGGTAACATTACCGCAAGTTTGCGTGGCTTATGTTAGCTTGTCTGGTTGAGAGTTTTTATACGACAGTTAAAGTAGGGGAAAACAAACTAAGTTACGTTTCACAGACGCTATTATCAAGAGTAGGTAGTAAAATAAGAGTGGGTACGTCAGTAAGATGTAAAATTATTTTGTGACGTAGTTTTTTACGTAATCTTAACAAAATCAATGTAGTAGTTTCGAAGATTATAATGCCAAAAACAATAAAACAAACCTCTAAGTACCTATTAACTGTCTTATACGACAGTTAAAGTAGGGGAAAACAAACTAAGTTACGTTTCACAGACGCTATTATCAAGCGTAGGTAGTAAAATAAGAGTGGGTATGTTAGTAAGATGTCAAATTCTTTTGTGACGTAGTTTTTTACGAAATCTTAACAAAATCAATGTAGTAGTTTCGAAGATTATAATGCCAAAAACAATAAAACAAACCTCTAAGTACCTATTTATTATCTGTCTTATACGACAGTTAAAGTAGGGGAAAACAAACTAAGTTACGTTTCACAGACGCTATTATCAAGAGTAGGTAGTAAAATAAGAGTGGGTACGTTAGTAAGATGTCAAATTCTTTTGTGACGTAATTTTTTACAAAATCTTAACAAAAAAATGTAGTAGTTTCGAAGATTATGTGACAAAAACAATAAAACAAACCTCTAAGTACCTATTAACTGCCTTTACCATCATCTTGTAACATTTTGTTTGTAGACGCTGTGTGTGCCTTCGGCTATGAGCACGGGTTTGTAATTCAAGTTTTAGTTCAATTAGGACCTCGTTATCTTCCTTTGTACTTACTTGGGGATTGAAGTTTATGGAAAGTTACATGTGAAGTCACAATATCATCTACATCTACGGTGTTCAACGGTGAAATCCTATTCTTATTATAATTCTATTAAAATCCTGAATATTTAGTTGGTCATTAGGAATAAATCATTTATCTATACATATACTTCTATTCTAATATCCCTTTTATATATATAGATTCCCCGTCGTTTTTGCGTGTTAGGATAATTATAAAGAGTAAAGATTTGTTTCTTTGTTTCCATCGAATAGGCTCCAAAAGTACTGGACCGATTTTGATGAAACTTTGTACAAGGATACATTTATTAATCGGAAGTGTCATAGTCGGGATCGCGAGTTACGTGAGTGAAACCGTGAGGTAATGCTAGTCTATAATATGACGACCTAGTTGGCACAATGGTCACCATGCCGGACTGCCAAACACAGGGTTGCGGGTTCGATTCAGACAAGTATTTATGCTTAGATATTTGTCTGTGGTCTGGTTGTTTCTATGTATTATAAGTATATATTTACAAAAGGAAAGTATATAAGTAGTATATCCGTTGTCTAGCACCCATAACACAGGTCTAGTTACTTAGCTTGGGGCTAGATGGCGATGCGTGAAATGTCCTGCAATATTTATTTTTTATGAATAATCTTATCATGCGAGACCAACTAGATAAGCCCAGTGGAAGTCGCTCTGTAATCGGACGACGACCAACGATCGGCAAATATATAGTTTTTGTCGTCCGTTTTGTTAGAGCCCTAACAAATATTTATGAACTAGGCAATAAAGTCAGCCGTTCCCTTGCAATTTACCTACCTATTCCCTAGATGAAGTAACTCTAGCTGTAACCTGCAGTATAAACCACTCCAATCTAAATATTTATACAAACACCCACGTTAACTTCTAGACATTTTCTCAAAGCACTAAGTGTCCGTCTGAATAAATATAGTAGACTTAAGGTCTCTAGCTATTTACGTAATAGGTTGCGCATTATGTGGTTATGTGGTCTCTTGTTTATATGGGTTCTTAGTAGGTTAAGTTTGTATTTAGCATTATGCGAGTTATTTGCTTTAGAATGTAGTAATTATTGAGTAAATAAATCCAGGATACGATCAAGCAGACAGTCATGCTGTCGACACGACATTCAGGCTTGTCGCAACCAATCAATCCGCTGCTGTAACTGTTGATTGCTTTTGCATCAAGCCTGTGAAAATTTAAACGTCTCAAGTTTTAAAACTTGAGACGTGCGAAGTTGATCGTACTGGTAGATCTTCCTACTTTATTATTTTTTTAGAATTAAGTATATTTACATTATAATTTATATCTTAATGCCAAGGCTTTGTAAAATGATCTTATAAGAGAAGCTACGCCATGCGCTTTTCACTTCCATTGTTGTACTCACAATTGGATAATAGTATCAAAGAAAGACTTTCTGGTCTGTCCCTTCTGTCCAACGATACTTAACATAAAAGTATTACACGGCTCGAATATTAAAACCTTTTTAACATTTTTTCATACGTAGGTATTTAAGAGTCTTAAACACTTCTCTTGACTACTTCTCATCAAAATTGAACGCTTCAGGGAATATGTATTTCGTGACCTAACTCTAAAAAAATGGCTGTTCAATTATAAACCTTACGGGTGACTTTTCAAAGTCTAAATTTGAGTCGTTGGCAAAATTTACGAGTTAATTTTTTGGTTTGAGTGTCAGAAAATGAGGAATGTTAGGTGTTTGGAAAAGCATTAAATGCTGGTTGTCGCCATTTGACCCGAATTTAGCACTCTTACGTTCATATCACGGTTTTATGAAGAAAATTAGATTTTTACATACCTTTAACCACTGTGCTACATCTAAATAGGTATGTATAAACAACACAAATTTACAAATACCTATGTTAAAGAGGAAATTGCCAAATATAAAAATAGTTTAGTCCTTTACCTCCAATACGAAAACAGTTTTGCTGAAATATCTACCTATTATATCCCCACAAAGCGTATACCCTTAAGAAAAACAAGCCACCGTTGTGGCGAAAATCTAAAATTTAAGTGTCGTTCCACAAACCTTCTTCCAGCCATGCATCAGAGTATTTGAACTGGCGCTGCGCCAACAATATGCCTAGAGACGCATCTAGCCATCGAATTTTTACAACCCAGATAAGCTTCCATGAAATATTTTTTACCATTTGGTAGAGGTATTGGAATGGTTCGATATTAAACGAGTTTTTTTTGTTTAGTACTTATCTGCAAACTTACCTACCTAATTTTTCTCTTAATGATTTTTTATTAAACGCACCAACATAATAATATAAGTATATATCTTTATATGGGTACCTATGTAGTAGACATTTTAGTGAATGACAGGTCACTTTTTTGGATGTCAATTTTAATTTAAATGGGTGTCTCCCCGCTAGAAGTATCACCATAATATCAGCCACAGGACGTCCAATGCTGAACATAGGTCTCCCCCAAAGACTTCTAGAGCGATCGGTCGCATGCTCTCTGCGTCCAACGACTTCCTGCGACATTAATTAAGTCATCCGATGGGTGTCTCCCCGTTAGAAGTATCATCATCATATCAGCCACAGGACGTCCACTGCTGAACATAAGTCTTCTAGACTTCTAGAGCGATCGGTCGCATGCTCTCTGCGTCCAACGACTTCCTGCGGCTTAAATTAAATCATACGTCCATCTAGTCGGACGCCGTTCCGCTAGAAATATCAAAAAATTAAAACTTAAAAATGAAAGTTTAAGAACAGGATGCTGTATAAAATATGCATTAAATTAAACTAGATTTCACTCGGTTACCCTGCGATGCGTGGTTTAGAAATAACCATGAAGGAAGGAACTATAAATAACAGTCTGAAAAATATAGCGCATCATGTTTAATTTAATGACGACCCAGTTGGCACAATGGTCACCATGCCGGACTGGCAAATTCAGGGTTGCGGGTTCGATTCCGGCCTCAGATAAGTATTGATGCTTAGATATTTGTCTGTGATCTGATTTATTATATTTACAAAAGAAAAGTATATAAGTAGTATATCCGTTGTCTAGCACCTATAACAAAAGTCTAGTTACTTAGTTTGGGGCTAGATGGAGATGTGTGGAATGTCCTGCAATATTTATTTAATTAAAAACAATAGAACTCAAAGAAGATCAAGCATTACGCACATAGGTTCTGATAATAGTCCACCAATAAGGATTACCAAATCCCTCGGGGCCACTACACTTAGCTTATCTTACTAGACATTTTGAATTAAAATAAATTCTACTTATCTCACCGGTCATCTGTGGATAGACTCTTTGCGGTAAGTGCAATTAAAATTTCATTGTAAAGCTTTTCTGCTTAGCTTCAGCTGTGTTGTTGAATTTTAGGGACGCTTTAATTGAAATTAACTTTTATATTAACATTCAAAACTGTTTATAAAAATTGATACAAGCTTCAGTCTAATCGTTTAATGTACCATGTTTTGACACGTTCCGTTTTCAGATTGGTTTTTCTTTCCGTATGCACTTTGATTGATCTTTCCTTTGTCCTCGAATCTGTATGTTTCCATACGAACTTTTAGCTTTTACATGTGCCAGTCGTTTAGCCGTATTTAGCTAAGGTAAGGTATAAAATAAAATAAAATGTTTGGCTAAAAATTTTTTTTAAATAAGTTTTTTAATTGAAAAATAAAAATAAATAAATAAATTCAGCTCTGCAATTACTGACAATATTTGTTTGTGTACTAATATTTTTAAAAAACTTGAGAGGTGTCAAGGGACACCCGGATGGAACGAAGTTTCTTTCGATTAATTAGTGAAGAAATTGTAATAAAATCAAAAAGTGTCATTACATCTTTTGGTCTTAAAAAATTCCGACTAGCCCCCTTTCGCAACGCGCTATATGGAACTTCGTTCCAAAAATCTAAATAGGAAATTTCGTTCTGAATGCAGAAAGGTATCAACGGTATAAATTAGTTAAACCAAAATTAAATTAAATGTGTTTAAAGGGTTTGCCCCCATCGGGCGGCCATTTTGTTTTTTTGCCTACGCAGACCTATCAGCTGAAAGGATAATGAAGCTGTTTTATTTTTTATTTTTCAATTTTCCATCATAATTATAAAAAAGCGATTGATTCGTCCTGTTTACTAACATCAAAGTGACTGACCATTATGAGAATCATCTCATTTTCCCCAGATATTAAGGTAAATAACGAATTGTAAATCCCAATTACATTCCTTTGATGTCCCTTACTTACACGGAATAAAAAGGACCGGAATACAGTCGTCTCGAAACAATTTTCATTAGGGTGAATTACGTGACTGCATTATTAAGAGGTCAAATAACATGCCTTGTTTTCTTCGAATTCAAAACTTTCCAGTATTGTATAAGCTTTTACCTACTTAGAATATAGTTGTAGATCGTACTGTGTAAGTTTCTTGGATATCTATTCTTCTTCTCGAAGAGTTGTTAAAGGTTTCGGTCGGTATAACTCCATACTTCCTAGAACCAATGTACAGTCAGGAAAGTACTGAGGGTAACTGGTGCATATTATAAAGTTTTAATTTTTTTTAAACTGTTCAGCATTGTTAATTATTCTTCTTGATATCACTAAAACTTTCGAAATGTTAGTTATTTCGCGCAGAATAATCAAAAAATATTGAACGGTCATTTAAAAAATTAAAACTTTAAAATATGCACCTGTTAACCTCAGTCTTTTGCTGACTGTACCAATGTTTTTTTCTTACGAAAAAAATATGTGCGCTAATTGACATTGGTCTTACGGTGAAGGAAAACATAGTATAGAAACCCGCGGCTTAGTTATCTCCAGACGCATTGACAAGTTATTTCCTCTGGACACGGTCGACTAAGCTGAGAGGGTAGTATATATGTACTGGGCAAGCCTAATCCATCTAAAACACGTTCCAGGCACCACAGCGATGATTAAAAGGTTACGTAGGTTAAAAGGCCTTTTTTTATTGATGGGAAAATGCATTGTTGCATCCTCCCGCCACCCTGAGGGGAAGGGGGCGACTGAGGAATGTGGGGCTGCCTTCAGCCTGAGGATGGTAGGCGGCCGGAGACTTACCCACTAAAAACCCATCGGTGTTCCGCCAACAGTCGAGGTCCGACGTAGTACAGGTATGCTTGCGCAGGACTTCTGTAAATGTATATTAAAAGGCCTAGAAAATAATTCCTTTAACTTGACCAGACTGCTATCAGAGGTAGCGATTGGGACTGCTGTTGGCGATCGGGATACATATTCGTCCGATATAGTTTTTAGTTGGTAGTTTTGCACTCATCGACGTAAAACCTCTAACCTTCTAAGTTACGCGCTACCACAGACATTTTTATCTACACAACTTCGCTCTAATCTAAGTAAGAATTGTATCTAAGTAAAAATGTCATTAAAATTCGACCACTACTTTACTTAGTTAATTGGAAAACCATGGGATGAAAGGTTCATAATACTTTTAGTATATTCCATGTTAGTGTCAAAAACTAATTTATTCTGGAGCGAAATAGGTCGGGGTATACTTACCTACTCTAGCCTACTATCGAAAAGGTACAGTCGGCTTCATAAGAATGTTTACAATTTCCAATTTTCAAGCTGATTATACCTAGTTTCTATTTACCTGTAACGTTTTTCGGATATAACAAAAGTGTGATAATATTCCTAAGTAATTCAGTTTGGTGAAATTAGGTATTTTTTTGTAAATAATTAACTCCCGTTCCCGTGGGAATATCGGGACAAAAAGTAGCCTATGTTACTAAAATTGCCTAAAATATAGCCCAATGAATCGATGTATCGTCTTTTTAAGTTTCATCAAAATCGGTCCAGTAGATCTTTTGTAATTTGATAACCCAGTTGATTTGCTAGCGGGTGATTTCAGGACACAAAAATGTAGAATTTGATCACCCAGGTAATCATAGTGGAATAAACCGTAGTTTCGGTGCCTATTCGCTACAAACAAAAAAGTCTTACTCTTTATATTATCAGTATAGATATAGACTAATATAGAAGTATAGATAGATGTAGATGGGTCAGCCATTGACCACTATTTCACACGATGATGGTAGGTAACGATGCGGTCTAAGATGTAGCACACTGTCCCTAGACGTTCGTGACTCCAAAGATCCTGCAATAAATGGGTGACAAGTGTATACAATAGTCTTCAGAAAATAAATAAATGAAGTAAATATTGCAGGGCATTGGATACAGCGCCATCTACTTCTAAGCTAGGCTTGTGTTATGGGTACCTGATAATACTTATATACTTACTTAAATATTTATACTAATTTATAAAGCTGAAGAGTTTGTTTGTTTGAACGCGCTAATCCCAGGAACTATTTTTGTGTTGGATAATCCATTTATCGAGGAAGGCTATAGACTTTTTATTTTAATATTTTGAATGTATTTTCATGAGCCCTCCGTGCTTCGGAAGCCGTTGGTCCCGGTTGCTACCTCTAGTAGCAGTCGTTAGGTCAAGTTAGAGGCCTTAAGGCGATCTGAAAACTCTAAAAATAGGTGAGCCACACCACTATACGAAAAGAAGAAGAATTTTGATATTCCCACGGGATCGGGACTTACGCGGGTGAAACCGTGGGGCGCAGTTAGTGTGTAAATATAGAGATACATAATAAATTTTATTTCAACAACAACCTACCTATTTAAAAAGCAACCTACCTATTTAAAAAGCAACCTACCTATTTAAAAAGCTACCTACCTATTTAAAAAGCAACCTACCTATTTTATCTACTTAAGATTTTAGGATATGTTTTCATTGCCGTTTCAAATTATAACAATTTAAAAATGTTATGTATACAAGTCCAAACAACGTAATACAAACGTTAATAGTAGGTACTAAGTATCATGAAGTTCGGTGAATTTCAGAACAAAAACAAGGGGCCTGTTTATTGTTGCTAGCTCATCTCATCTATTACGCATAGTTATCTTTACTTTGGTATTAATTTCATGTGGTTTTCGGAGAGTTTGCTGTATGTAAATTTAGTTGTGTGTGTTTGTAGTTTTATATAATGTGTTTTAGCTAAGGGGTTTTAATATGAAAGGGGGTTGTTCTAGACGTCTAGGCGAAGAAATTTTGTTCTCCGACTCTGGAAATTCAAACATTTCGTTCGCAGTTTTAGTATGAAACAGCTGATTTTAAAGTAAAAATTCCCTCAGAATTATCGGAAAAAGTTTGAATTTCCAAAAGTCGTACGCCTAGATGTCAATAACAAACCCCTTTCGAAATAAAACCCTTTCGCTGAAACACATTGTACATATCTTATAATATAAAAATGAATGGCTGAATGTGTTGCTAAGAGCAAATCTCGAGAACGGCTGAACCGACATCGCTAATTCTTTTTTTAGAATATTTCTTGAAGTACAAGGATGGTTCTTGAGTAGAGAAAAAATAAAAAAAATTGCCTGAAAAAGTCTCAAAACAGCACTTTTCTATAAACTCCCATACAACTTTTCTAAAATCTAAGAATGGTGTTCCTAAGCGCAAATCTCGAGAACAGCTAAACCGATTTCGCTTATTCATTTTTAAGTACGAAGATGGTTCTTACGGATTTTTTTAAAAATTTCCATTCAAACGATTCGTAAAATATTTAGAAGTCAATTTGAACTTTAATACAATTTAATATAGTTCAAGTTTTAATGGAGAGGTTCTGGAAAGGCAAAATAATTGAGGGACATTAGTATCATATTAATATTGATGTCCAAACTCTACCTAAACGCCTGAACCGATTTGTATGATTTTTTTTGTGTAGTTTTGTTAGGTCTGACAATCGAACATCTATTTTTTATTTTTATTTTTTTATGGTAATACAACGTTTGCCAGGACAGCTAGTAATATTATAAATATTAGCAATGTGGTAGGTAAAATGGGAAATTTGGTTGTTTTGAAAATTCTTGCTTAACCCTTCTCTGTTTTATAGTAAGCTGTTGTATAGCCCCCGGCTAAGAATTAGGCTAATCCATTTCGTAGCCCTTGCTGGGTCAAACAACAGCTCAAAACAGATTTATTATTACTCGAGGGTGTCGTAGAAGGCGGCGGGATTTGTAGACTTTGAGCTAACTACCGACTTTGAATCCGCGTGGTAGCTACGACGGCGGTGACTATATTTCGTTAGTGCGACAAACAAACTTCGAATATCGATAGTGCGACTGTTCTCAATCGCGTAATACCAAAATATCGAAGTAACGTTACTGCGATGCACGTTCCTGCGAAACAACTGCGAAATAACAAAATTTTGAAATTATATTACTGCGATGCACGTTATGCGAAAGCCTAAGACTTCGAAAGAACAGAACTGCGATGTCTAATAAGTTGAATTAGTTGAATTAGTTTGCATCACTTGGTAAACCATCCGCAACAACAACATTTCTAAGAAGGGTTGGCGGTTAGTTTCAGATAACCCTGACCGCAAAATCTTGCCATGTCATTTTGCAGAATAGAAGAAGACGTATTGCTCCGACTCACTCACCTCTCTATATTACGGTACGGTGGACTAAAACCTTAATCTACCGTTTTAATTTTATATCAAAAAGAATATAAAAATCTTACCATGTCATTTTGCGAAATAGAAGAAGACGTTTGCACCGACTCTCTCACCTTGCTATATTATGGTACGGTGGACCTAAACCTTAATGTACCGTTTTAATTTTATATCAAAAAGAGTATAAAAATCTAGCCATGTCATTTTGCAAAATAGAAAAAGACGTTTGCATCGACTCTCTCACCTTGCTATATTATGGTACGGTGGACCTAAACCTTAATCTACCGTTTTAATTTTATCAAAAATAATCATAAATAAACAACAAATCGTTCGGCTAATTGAAAGCAAAAACGTGACTTTTTCTGCTAAAAAAATTCAATAAAAACGGACCTAAAATAACAAAATAACCTTTGAATTAAACAAATAAATATACATCCAATTTTATAGCAAATCGTTCCCGGTATCGAAATTCATCGAACAACCATAGAATTGTTTGTTACCTATAAGAACATACATTCGATATACAAAATGTTTTATCAGTCGGATTTATTAGAGTATCCCGCTAACGCACAAAGGGAATTCCTACGATCGGTATTGGCCTTTATTAATCTGTTATTCGTTCCCAGTAGACGGTATCTGTGTCGTCCAATTAATATCAATGTAACGCGCTGGGATTTCAGCATACAGTGTAGATGGATAACATATAGTTGGTAGGAAAGAGTGGTGTTGGCTTAGTGGTAGATACCTCGACTTTCATTCTGAAGGTCGTGGGTTCGAATCCCCGCCGGCCGTGCACCAATGCATTTTTTTGAGAAAAATGTATGTGCGCTAATTGACATTGCTCTTACGGTGAAGGAAAACATAGTGATGAAACCCGCGGCTTAGTTAGCTAGGCTGAGAGGGTAGTAGGTGCTGGGCCAGCCTACTCCATCCTCACGCAAAAAAGACCCAATTAAAAAGGGTCTAATTGCGGAAAACAGCTCGTTCAAGTACAAGTAGTGTACGCATGTATTTTTTGACGTGATAACGTCTTATAAATCGACGAACACCGGCATTCACAAAAAAGTGTAACGTCATGCGCTACGTTACGTTTTTGACAAGGTAACCATAGCAATGTATTGAAGTATAGAAACTGGTAATGTGTCAGGTTCTGTTAAAATTATAGGTAACCATATCAACGTATTGAAGTATGCAAAATGTTAATGTCAACGATACAAAAGAGTTCTTATGACGTTATCATGTAAAATTATCGTCCGTAAACAGACTTTACAGACAACTATTTTTTCAATAAAATATTAATAAGAAAAACATTTTCAAGTTGTAAGTCAAACATGTTGAGAGAGAGATGCGATGGCTATAATCTATAATATAAAAATGAATCGCAAAATGTGTTGGTAAGCGCATAACTCAACAACGCCTGGATCAATTTGGCCAATTCTTTTTTTGTTGTCTTTGATATTGTCAAGAGAAGGTTTTTATGAAAGAAAATATTAAGAAAGTTGCGCAGAAAATGATTACGCAGGTGAAACCGTGGGGCGCAGCTAGTAAAAAATAGAAACGCACAGCTTCAATATGATTCAAACAAGGATGTTTATGACAGTAAATATTCATTCCATGGATTCAAATTACTTTGAATTCAGCAATTTTATTGCGTGTACCAATATCTTTATAAAACCGTAATTTTTTTATATTCATTTTATATTTCAATCAAATAAAAGCAGCTAAACGATAAAGAACTAAAGATGTGTTTTTTAGTTTTATTGGCAATTAAACAATTACCTACCCCTTTTGTGAGGCACAAAAACGTTTCCCCTGCACTCAATAGCGAAATTTTATACTCATTCATTAAGCACTGTGGTATTTTTATAGTTCGAAAAAGCTTTGAAAGCACATTCAATTATTATGTTGGAAATAAGGTCTATCACAGCAGGGAATAAACCAAGTAGCCTTATTTAATTTTGCGGAGTTTTGTACCGTAGGAATCCCCATCTGCTCTAGATTGCGTCAAATTAAACTTTTAACGAAAAAAAAACAAATGGCTCTCTGTAAAGTCGGTTTACGGACGATAATCTTACGTGATAACGTAATAAGAAAACGATGAAAAAATTCGATTTTTTTTTGTTACTCCTCTATATATATATTTTTTCCTTTTTTCCCCTTTTTTTCCTTTATATAAGTCTTCTATTCGTCGCTCGTCACGGTAACACAAGCTCAGATGAGCGATATTATTATTAAATACTCTTATTTCCTAATGGGAATGGACGCGACATGTTACCGGAACGTGGCGCTTCACGTTCCGGAAACATGACACTTTTGTGTGAATGCAGGTGTTCACGTCAAAAGTTACAGAATCGACAAACTCTAGTCCAAAAAATTTAATAAGCCATCCCTCATAAACTAATTTTGTGTCGAACTTGTCAAGAGTTGTGAAGGGATTTCATAAAAAGCTTTCGTCATTCCATTACATACTCAGTTTGGACCTTTAATGTAAGATTTATCTTAACCTATTACCAACATCTGCGGCCCGAAGTGTAAGTTGATAGATTCGAGGTTTTCGCAAAACAAAAACTTTTCTAATATCTTTTGTAAGGGTAAAGATTTTTTTGCTATATGAAATAGAATCTACAAAAGTCCAGACTTGTTAAGTGAATAAAATCACAAGGAGAGGCTCACAACTAAGCGAAGCTCGCTGATCGTTTCGGTCGTGCGGGTTAAGCGACGCCTGGCGCAGTCATTACTTCGATGGGTGACCAATTAGTAGTGTGGCAAAAATGTATTTTCGTGAGCCCCTCCATGCTTCGGAAGGCACCTTAAGCCGTTGGCCCCGGTTTCTACCTCTAGTAGCAGTCGTTAGGTCAAGTTAGAGGCCTTAAGGCGATATGAAAACTCTAACAATAGGTGAGCCACACCACTATACGAGATGAAGTGAATAAAATAAAATATTTTACACATTTTAATATTTATTTAATAAAAATCTCTTTTGACTTGAACACGATTACTAAATTACAGACAAAGAATGTTCCATATTACACTGAGATTATATTATGTAAAATCAGTCGAATATCTTGGATCTAACTATACTACGATCCTTGAGTAGTTCCAATTTATTGTGAGTACAATTACTGTGGGTAATTCGAAAGAGTTTATTGCACATTTATAAATTGCTGTCTTTATTGTTAGTTAAAATACAAAGATAATAATAAATAAACGGATTATTTACCATGTTTAAACAAACAAACATAAAAATGTTAAATATTCCGTTTTAAATAACTTTTTTTTTTCTTTTATTATGGCTTCGCACGTGTGCACTTAGCCAGTGTCAAGTTATATTTTGCATCAAATTATGACCCGATTTTTCATAAATCGGGCCTAAAGTGTTTCAATACAGTCAAAGTCGTCATAGTCCGTCAAGTCAGGGGTTATAGTAAAGCGGTGGCAAGTTTACCATAACCTTAATAGGAGATTTGGAGGCAACGAGAAAACTGCATGTTTGACACTGATTTTTACTTTCACTACACTTGTGCACTTTCACAGAACTAAATTGAATAACATTCCACCAGAATTATACAATTCAACTCGGGTTACATCTAAGTTTCATGAAAATAAAACTGCAGCACGACATGTTGTTAACTCGTTCCCGCCAAAACTCCCTTAAATAACTTTAGTAGTGAAAATAATTAAGTTCGTTTAGAATCTTTTAGTTATTTAGGCTATTTCTATTTCCGAAAAAGTAGGCTGGTATATCTTTTGATATACCCTCTTACCCCCTTATTTCAAAACGAGGTTTAAGGATAGTCCGAGATGTGGATTTAAGCCTTAGATTTAGATACAGATTTACTCGTGAACTATAGTCTTAACACTATCCTTAGATAATCTATAGGGATAGTGTTTAGACTATAGTTCCCTATATAATCTATAGGGATAGTGTTTGGACTATAGTTCACGAATAAATCTGATTCTAAATCTAAGTTTTATGTTTTTAGGGATTTGCAGTCATATCCCCCGATAACTTCATATTTTGGGCCAGATACCTAAAACCGATTTTATAAAAATTGTTGATTTACTTCATAGGTTACGACATTTTTTACTCAAATTAAAATTACCTGAGGATTCGTAAGTATAATTAGATCCATTACTGTGACCTAACCTTATATTACAGTTAGACCGTTTCTCACTGACTGATTTAAACTTTTACATTTATTTACATTTACGTAAGGGCACGTGCATTATAGAAAAAACATAGGTATCGATTGTCAAAATAATTCAGTATGTTAATATTATTCGTAATGTTTGAAATTATACAATATTTCAGCTGAAATTTTGCAATCTTTTATTTATTATTGCTTAAATGTAATAAGCAACTCTAAATTTCTGAAACAGAGATTTTTCAAACATAATTTAATTATCATTATTTTTTGGATCTGTAGATAAGTATTCGTGATTATTAATTAAATGCAAGTAACAATATACATATTAAACGGTATATTGTGCGGCCATAATTAGCATTGCAGCTCTTCGAGTGTGTTAATGTTGTTATACCTATTAAATATTGATATATTTTTAGAAGAAACAAACATATCGCGAGACCATTAATTAACGCGGAAAATATCAAAGGACTGTTGAGCTGCACTGCTAAAATGGTCACTCTTAACAATAGTTATTTACAATTAGTGGTGCACCATTTTTATTTGTTATTAAATGCTTCTATTTACAAAATTTACAATTACATACTACGAACTATAAACAGTGAGTTTGCAAGATTAACATTTATACTTCTAAAGAGATGGGATATCAGATGGGCGAGAAATTAAATAATGCGCAATTTTTGTAAAACTATCATGTTAGAATTCGAAGTGTAAACATAATTTTGTTTAACATATTTTTCAAATTAGTGAAATCCTAACTAGACTTTGAAAATTACCTAAAATTGAATTTTAAATAGCTATCTAATTGACGATCATTTCATAAACCAGACATTAAAATTTGGGAAAGTCTTGAAGCGGTAGTAGGTACATAATTAGGCTTTTTAGTTAAACAATTGTTCAAAAGTCACTGTAAAATAACATAACATTACATTTAAATTTATTCAAAAAATATTATTAAAAAGAGTAAAAATAAAAGTACCTACTTATTATATTTTTTTTCGAAACCTATATTTTATTTTGCGCCCATCCGGTATCCTTTCCCCTTAAAATTCCTTTTACATTTTATACAAAGATCAAATAAGTCGAAATAAATAAATTGGACCTTTTACAATATTGTTTTTACAATTTTTATATCAAAAGTTCGTTAAACTTTTGCATTCTAAAAGCTTCAGCTGTTTTTTTTCTTTTATTACTTTCAAAAAGTTTTTATTTTTACAAAATTTACGCTGTATGTACAATATCTTTTTATTCGAAGCTGGCTGCGCCCCTGCGGATTTACTCGTGTAAAAAGTGATTAATCTATATCCTTCTCCAGACAACGGACTATTCGTGTACAAATTTTCTTCAAAATCGGTTCAATTGAGACCGTGAAGAAAAAACAAGCAAACAAACTTTCGTATTTATTGGGATGTTAGCATAGTACATCAAATGTGTTTCGTAATTTAATTTAGATTAGTCGGTAATAGGTATCTATATGTATTACTTAAAAGTTAGGCTTAGAAGGCCGAAGAACCACAATGAAAGAAACTTGAGTAGAAACAAAAATTAAATAGTATTATTTTAAAGTTACGTAAGTAAAAAATGTAGTTGATTTTATAAAACAGCCAGACTTGAACTAAGTCACAATGCCTTATCCGGTTGGAAAATTATTTATTTTAGTTTATTATATCTGGTTGTTGAAGAAATTGTCTTATAATTTTATACTGTTACGTTAAAATTATTAATTAATATTTCCAGGAATTAATGTGATATTTTATTTTAAGAGAATCCCCAACATGGCTAGTGAAAAGTTAAAAGTATAAGTACTATAAAAACGTTTTACTAAATGGCAGCATTCATTTCATACAAAACCTGATTCAATTGTATCAGCCTTTTGATCGTAATCCTAATCTACTAAATTGATAAGTAACAATAAAGTACTCATTACGCTTCTATGAAACGCCATTCATAACAATACAAAAAAATTAATTAGGCTTTTCTATCACTTTCACGTATACATTCCGACTTTATTCATTTTTATATACACTCGTGCCTAACGTCTTTAAGACTCGCCGTAACCACAGATTTTGTGAATGGAATGTTCGTTTTACATAAACTACGATAAAAAATAGGCCTAACCGAGGTTCCCCTAGTTGAAACACTTTTTTACCTTCACAAATACAAACAACATGTAGATATCGATGGATACCACTTTGAGAAAACGTTATATAAATAGTTACGTAGAGGTAATGCTCGAAAGAGACTTTTCAGGGGTGAAACGTGTCGGCTTAAAAAGATTCTACGATTTTGCTTTGGGATCATTTTCCGTGTTTTTTCAGTTCTGTTTTTATCTTTGCCCTTTGTTATTAAGAAGTCCCTCTGAGGAGTTAGATGATCGCATTGCAAGGGGCATTTGCCCCTCAACTCTGTGCTAGGGAATCCATCGGCACCACCAGTTTTCCGTTGGAGTAGCTATAACAAAAGAAAAAACTTTTAGAATGATTAGTTCAATGACTATAAATTGATAGAGATCATTATTAAGAAGTGCTAATAAGCCCTAATAAAGTTAATAGAAATAGATAAGTATAAGGTATTGTTATTAACCTGTATGGTATAGTAGCCGTTCTGGATTTAGCTCTGCTTGGCCTACAGGAGTCATCTGTAACCAAGATACTTCAGTTTAATCTAAGCACAATGAGGTTGTTTGTCTTGGGAAATTCATTGGAAAGTTTATGTTTGTTCGTAGACTACGTAGATATTGTTTGTATCCTATTGACAATGTTTAATTAAGTGGTAGCGCACGCTATTGTCTCGGCTCTTGCGGAACAATACTTATCTCAAGTTGTTGAAGTAGCAGAAGTAACGTCTGCGATACCTTAATGAGAGAACTTTGTATCGACTTCGTTAATCGGCATTGACCCTAATATTGCTAGCAAGTTTATCAATATTGGATTTGGGGAAGTGATGATAAAAATATATGAAAAGTAATACAAAATTGAGGAAATTCTCAGGTTTAAGCTGAGAGATGAAAGTTATAATGGACGCGCTTTTGTCAATATCCAGTAAACAAAAATAAAATAATTATTGCTAACAAATAAAAATAACAAGTTATTTATTACAAAAGTTTTAGGGCGTGTGTAAAATTCACGTAAATATTTTCTGGGCAGCAAAGAGTGAAGTTGGGACCCTTACCATAAAGCGGCTAACAGCGTTGTGAGAGGCACGCATCGCATTTGACGGGCTCGGCTCGCCGCTTGCCCTGAGAGCCCTGCGAGCCGGACTTACGACGGAAAGTGTACCTAACGAGCAGACCTGCAATGCAAAACGCCGCACCGTTAACAAAATAAATAAACAAACCAAAATGAAAACGACAAACATTGAGCCACACGCGCGCGTCCATCTGAAAAACGCCTATGGGCGGACGAAAGCGGGCGAAAATAAAAAAGAAAATGATGCTCTCAGGGTTTTCATGACTTGATACCGCTCGGATTCATTCACTTTTATGTGAGAATGGAACTTTATAGTCTGTGCTTTTGTTGTAAGAAAATATATTTTGCTGTGACATTGTGTAATGGAGTTATGACAGGACCTAAGTGATGAATGTTTAACTATTTGCGTTGAGTATAGTTTGAGCTAAATACAGAAGTTGGTTAGTTGCTTTGTTTTATGAAGCGAAGTTTTTGATGTTTAAACCTATGAGACAGCAAACTCTAGAAGTATCACATGCATTAATACTGTTTTACGCATATAATCGTAGAATATAGTGTTATTGATAAATGAAATAACCAACCTGTTAAACCGGCCTTGTTGATGCTGTTTGAGCTGGAAAAGCCTGATATCTTCTTCCACGCTTTTTTGTTCCAGAAACCCGTAGTTTTAGCATCTCCACAACTGGAACTTCGTGGTGAATTTGCATCTCTGGGACACCTAGCACTACATTCTTCAGCGCCAAGGATTCTAACTCCAGCTCCTCGGGTCCCGTATGCTACAGCAGGTAAATGGGGCACAGAACCAGTCGGTTTTCTTCGTAAACTACCTACATAACTGGCTCCACTGCTACTTCCACTGAATCCGCTATCTAAATCTGGAGGGTTGCAACTAGCCGGAGACAAAAGTTCATCTGTTGGACCGACTCTAAGCAGTTCTTCAATGTTATCTCTGTCTTCAGCCCTTTCTGAATCTGGTGATTCGCATTCAGGCATTAACATAGCTTCTACACTAAGATTTAGTTCCCCAAGAATTCTTTTATGCCTCGATTCGACTCTTCTTACTTCTTCTTCAACGACACTTCGATCTAAAGATACTAAAGACTGTCTGGGTACGTATCGGTGCTTAGGACAAGTCCTAGAACCATCCGTTATCTCCTCATAAATATTTTCTTCTGTACCATATCTAGTGACATAATTATGGCGAGACGATCGGTCACGTGGTATACCTCCCCGCCCTCTTTGACGATTTGTTTTTCTCGATGAAGATGGCATCGATAAATGATGATCATAATAGGCGTATGAGTAATCTACAGGTTCAAATCGCTCCATAGTAGCTGCGATATTACTTCTGTTCCACGTAGTAGGTTGTGGATCCCTCGACAAGTTAACGGCAGCGAGTCTAGCCGGTAGGATTTCATCCAAATCTCGAGCACATCGCTCATCGAGTGACTGAGCGCCATCATCTTCATCTCTTCTATGTTTTCTATGAGGTCGCCTCGAGGTTTGCGAACGGTGACCGCGGTCACAATCCAGAACATGACCATGATTATAGTCAGGGGTATGACTACGATTGTAATCTATTGGTCTGTGCTTGCAGTCGATTGTATGATGGTAATCAGGGGTATGTCTGAGACTGTAGCTCGAGGCACCCTCGTAATCAGATCGGTCGTAAGAAGGGCTGTCGTCTGCATTACTATTATGAGGGTGAGGACAGTCAGCAGCTATTCCGGATTCAGAAGAAGGATAATCGTGAACTTCTGCTGTGGTCAAGACGCGATCGTCGGGCCGTGCGGGCTCTGACGTAGCGTGACGATGATGCGGCCGAGGGCGTGTTGACTCGCGGCAGCTGGCGAACGAACGTTGCAACGATGGTTGGTGCTGGTATCGTCCGCAGCCCGCGAACAATGCCTCCCCCGACTCGTCGGGGCTTGGCGGCGCGCTGCGTGATTCCATGGCTCATCCTCTCATCTCCAATTAGTACCTGAAAATATGAAATATTAAAACATTAATTTCATACTTTGTTAAAGCGGTCAACGCGGGCGATGTGGCCCGTTCGAGGGCAATGAATCCAAAATTACACGGTCCATGATAAGGGTAGGGTAAGTGACGATCAACACAGCAGCCGACGTCGATATATCATCATCAGTCGCCGGGTAATAAATCGGGGACTCCGCCCGTGTTTACATTTTATATTATGCCGGATTTCGACATTCTGTTGGCTTTAGGTGCAATATCGGGATAGATAAAGGCAAATGGATATTTAGGATTATGGTCGAACACAAATACGCAGGTGACAAGGGTAAATACCCAGTCGTTAATTTATATTTCAACAGCAGTACATCCTAAGTCGATGGGTAAACATTTATATTGTTGGAATTACATTAATTAAAAAGCAAAACGTAGAAATGCACCCCATTTTATTTTCCAATAACGTAAAAAGAGCATCATAACATTCTTTGCTTCTAAATTGTGAGAATCCGACGGCGATTATGTAAATACATAGCACTACATCAAAACTCATAGACGCTTTATCACAAAGGGATTCCGCATCAACATTTTTATTGCGTTTTCCCCAAAGTTATTGCGCGAATTCCAGACCAATTTATTACGATAACGATAAGTGTCCGTGAACTAGTGTCGCAAGGGCGACGTACCCGTGGTTGCTAGGCAACCGAGCTCTACCACAAAATACACAGGGGTAGCCGAGTACTCAGACACGACATCATGTTCTATCTGCAGAATTAATTTAATAGTTCCGAAAATCTATCTCTTAATGTTATCGTTTTAGTAATTATAGCAAAGCATAAATTAGTTACGACTAGTTAGTTACGATCAAACGTTAAGAAAGCGAGCTGCATAAAAATATTTACTCTACACTAGGATCGGCTGCATAACTGCAGACCCACCGTAGAGCTCAAAAACGGCTGTTATAAGAATGTTTTCAACACAAGCAAGATTCTAGACACCTGTTTTAGGTGAAGTGTAAAGTCTTCTAACTCATCAATTAATCAAAAAAACATTACTAGAATGTAAACATTCCAATAATAGTAATTTTCGAACTTTACCGAGGGCTACAATTATGCAGTCGATCATGACATGACGAAAGCTAGAAGCTCTCTTATTCCAAAACTAAAACCACATTCACACGTAAGAACAAGCTTTTAACTCAGCAATTTACACCCCGTATTTTTACAGGCCACTTTAGTGCGGTTCTTATGACTTCTCCCACAGAATGTGCATCTAAATCATCATCAGGGCTAGGATACCCTCGTAAAATGCCCGTTGACCGGCCGGACGAGGCAATTTGTGGCCCTATGGTTGTACGGAACCGAGATTGTCATGGATATCTATCTGACCTGTGTGCTTCGTATATCTATAGGTTGGTATAAGCCGCGTACCTATTGTTACCTATTGTGTTATTATTGTAAAATACTAAAACGTATTATAAGTATGTATATATCAAAATTAAAACGGTCATTGATACGATAGTAGGAATTTTAAATTATTTTGAATCTTGTCGTTTAATTATCATTTGAAGTCAGTGAATGCAGTCTTCTTAGTTGTATCTAGTTGTATATGTGTTCCACCATAAAAGTATCCCATGAAACATTATGGAATAGAACTATAAAATTATAGAACATTTGTTTTCTTATTTGTTATTTTGTAGTTTTGTTTAAAAGGCGATCGATACAGAAACAAAAGACGTTCGAAACAAAAACAAAAGGTACCTACTAACTTTTCTTTACGTAGATTAAAAAGATGGAATTATTAATTATAGTTTATTGAAACTAAGGTTCGATGATTTCTATACCAATTTCAGTATCAACGACGATAAATTTGTATAAAGAAAGACATGTATTTCTATATGTAGAAAGATCTAAGGCATAATTTTTCGATTCTATCACCTAAAAATAAATAAATTAATATTATTAGATTGTGTCAAGGATTGAAATCCCTAAAAATGATTTGAGCATTTTTTTTATCGCTATTTAGATTTCTACAGCATTTTTTTCTATAGATCTCATTACATTACACATATTAATGTACTTTCCATTGCATTTCTCCTCGGAAGGGAGCGTGATATCGACACATTATCTCCCTTATAGTCCCCTACACTTGCATTACGAATATATTAATAAAACAGGGATAAAAACGTGGAACGCTACTAATAGTGCTGTAATTGTAATAAAATAAGTTTTAACACCGTCGAATTTGTGACTGGAATTGTTAATGTTGGTTATTAATGGTGTATTTTTATGGGGGAATGAGAAATTTTAAGAGAAGAGAGAGTGGAACAGTAACTTTTGAATGGTAGATAATTTTAATCAAAAATGGTTTAACATTTATCTATGCACTATATATCTACTTATACTATTTAGTATTATAAAGAGAAAATTTTTGATTGTTTGTTTGCATTGAATAGGCCCCGGAACTACTAGATCGATTTTAATGAAACTTGGTATGAGGATACATTGATTAATTGGGAGTGACATAGGCTACTTTTTATTCCGATATTCGGGATCGGAAGTTACGCGGGTGTATCTGCGGAGCACTGCTATTATCTCTATAGAAAAGTTTTGTCACGATGTAATAATAATTTCAAGGATCAATCAAAATGCACATTTGGCATAATTCGTCTTAGCAATTGAGAAATGTTTATATGTCTATCTCTTTTTTACTATAGTCAATAGTAGGTAAGTTCCTTTATCGTGTTTTATATTTTATTTCTACCCAGAAAGATGCCTACTTCCCATAAGTCATCTGACTCATACTGATGCTTTACTAAACCACGCCTCCGAAATAAAAGGCGGACATATAATCTGGTACTATTAAGAACACATAAATTGAAATCTAATGATAGGTATACTTTGTGCATAAAATAACAAAAATCTCTTAACAAAATTGGTAGAGTAGGTAGGTACCAACTTAAACATACTAACTATACTCTAGACATATTATGATGCTTATAGTAGGTACGCGCGATTCAAGCAACGTGAAATACCTACGCCTAGTGTTCTTCGAATCTCTTTTTTTGTTAGATTTGGCCAGTCTCCATCAAACGCACCAAGATCGTGAAGCTATCGTTTTCTAGGCCTGTCTCGATTCTTAATTTAAATGAAAAAAAAAAAAAAAAAAAAATAGACACTATCTATAAAAACTTCAAACAATCTTATCAATATAAAAATTAATTTTACACCAATTAAAGTATAGAACTCTCGGCGATCCAACGTCATTGCAGCAATCATCATCCATCATGAGGCGATAAAATAATAACCGTTTCCCATTTTATATTCACCCCACAACGCGTACAGTTGCGGGCAAAAGTTGTACCAATTGAAGCTCAATATAGACGAAAATATTTATAAATCTACCAAGTAAGTATACATTTGCTGGTAAGTGTACGTTGATTATAAGTAATAGGTTTTTTGTCCCGAGGACACATGTGTGCAGGGAACAGATTAATAAATAGATGAGACCAAGAAGGCATGTATAGTATAATCAGGTTTTGTAAAGCGAATATTGATTGTAACTGATTGCTTGTGATTGAGCGCGTGTTACAATATGTTGATTGGTTTTTGGAGCACAGCTGTTTTCATTTAAGCGTAAATTGCAATATAGTAAAATGTGCTTTTCGTTATATGATCGCTTTTATTTTGTGAGCCTTTCTATGAAATAAAGTAATTTCCCATTCATTTATGATAATCAGATTGTGATTTTTTGAATACAAAATATAAATATCCTACATCACTATAGAAACCTATAAAAATCATCTTAGTACTTACATAAAACTACCTAAAAAAATAAAATTAACAACTTTTAAAATTAATGTACCTACATAATTTTGTTTTACAAAAAACAGTGAAAGATTAAAAACCTATACCTAGAAGACCGTCATCGGCAGCCGTGGCAAGGTCCATAACCTGTAATATTAATATCATATTGGAAAGTAAAATATGTTTAATTTTTACCCGTTTCTTCACAATAGGACATGAGAAGTCAATTTATTGGACAAAGTACATTGCGTCAAAATTAATTTCACCCGTATGTTGCGAGTAAATTATGGAAATTGCTACCACAATAATCGAGTCCAGTTAATATGTGAGGAATAAAAACTTGTTTCAATTTTTATTCTATTTTATTATGAGCCGTCGTCTTTGCATGTAGCAAATGACTATCTGTAATTTACCAGAAAATGAGTATTATTACAGGCTCATTATTGTCAAAAATGTACACTAGACCCAGGTGCTTTAGGTACTTATAATTTAGTTAACTTAGCCTTGAGTAGGGTAAGTATATTTCGTGACAAATTAGTGGCCGACTTTATAACGATGCGGGACTGTGAAGCCGTAAAAAGGTTGTATCCTGTTTCAAAGTTATAATAAAATACATGAACTGGACACTAAACTTATGTTACAAACCGCAAAATTACTTCTAAAAAACTGTTTTAATTCATATATTTTTTTAGCATTCTTTTTTTGGTTTTTGGACTGCTTACTCAATCTTGTAATTTTTTGCCGAGCGTCACAGGTTTCAAGATGTTCGACATGCATTTTGTTATAGTATCCTTAGTCAGTGGCAATGTTTCGGCACCGTACGACCTTGTTGGAAAATCACATTGGTTTTAACATACAGCCTCGTCTGACATATCATTGTCGTTGGATTATGAGCCTAAAAGCGGTTTAATAAGATTCACTTTATGAGCAACTGTGATAAAAAATACGATATCTTATCTTATATCTTTAAATGAGCAATTCTTGTATATATATAATTGGAATCTCGGAATCGGCTCCAAAGATTTTCATGAAATTTGGTATATAGGAGGTTTCGGAGGCGATAAATCGATCTAGCTAGGAATCATTTTTAGAAAATGTCATTTTATTCGTGTTTTATCGAAACTTACTTTTTTTATCTGAAAATTATGACTCTTCCTGACATCTGTTGGCGAACTACTAATACTATTTTTTGTGAGCAATAAAGTTATTCCAGCAGATGGCGTTGTTAAGTAACACGAAGTCAATGAGTGTTTGCTTTGAGATTAGACTAAGTAAAAATAAAAAATACCGAGCAAAGCTCGGTCATCCAAGTACTTACTTCTATTATAACAAGACAAAGTGTAGATTGGTTTTAAGATACTTACAAACACCTTAATGTCACACCAAACGACAAATTTTATAGGGCACAAAACATTATTTGAGGCCTTAATTAGAAGAGGAAACAATATAGACATCATAGCCCATTTTAACAATTCATTTCACCAATAACCTGTATTGTTATTGATGCATATATTTAGCATAGTAACTTCATTGCAATCAATAACAATTCAGAAATCGTATCAATCGCATTACAAGAGCAGCAGCGATTCTTGTCACGTTGTAATTGTTAACCTACAATTGACCCCGACTTCAACAGACGATTTATTGCAGTGACATAATACTTATTCGCTGACCGGTGACCATTTGAGGGTGCAAAATTTCCTGTGTATTTTGACACTTGCAAGTTAAAGTTCTATGCAAATGAGCACGATTAGTTACATAATAGAGACTTATAATAAAGAATCTTTATAATATACTAGCTGCGACCCGCGGTTTTACCCGCGTAAGACCCGATCCCGTGGGAATATCAAAATAAAAAGTAGCATATTCCTTCCTCAATAAATGGACTATCCAACATAACGGTAGTTCCTGAGATTACCGCGTTCAAACAAACAAACTCTTCAGTTTTTAAATTTCATGTCCGTCTGTCAGATTGTTTGTTATACAATTACGAACACCTAAACCAATTGAAATCTGGTTTTCACTATTAGATAGCTCTTTTTTCGAGAAAGGTCGTGTTATATATTACATCGAAATTTAATTAGTAGAAACTGAGTAATCAAGGATAAACTACAACCATTCGAGAAACCCTGGCCGCCCGCCCGTGAGGATACGAACGCGTCCGAGACCCAGCAAATACTAACATCACAGATTACATCATAGTATACCATACTTTTTATTCGGATATTCCCACGGAATCACGACTTATGCGGGTCAAACCGCGGTGCGCAGTTAGTTTTGAATATGAAATAATTCGTATATTTTATTACCAAAATGTTCTATATAGTTCCTTTTAGTCCTTGCCATTTCAAATTTCGAATTCTACGTCCTTATGAGACAGTGTCCTAAAAGTGCAACCTTTTTTAATAAAATCGGATTTAGTTTTCGAGCATGTGTCAAAATACACTGTAGGTAAGTTAAAAGGAGTATTGATATCAACTTCGAAGCAAATCACCCCGAAAATAACTTCCTACCCCTTTTTAGCCCGGTTAAGGGATGAATTTCAAAAAATACGAAATATGTCTTCCATCAATTCTGTTAAAGAATGTTTATGCAAAATTTAAAGAAGATTGGACCAAGAAATCACGTTGTCCCATAGAAACTTTCCCCCCTTTTTTCATCCCCTTAGGGGTGGAATTTCTGAAAATCCTTTCTTATCCGATGCCTACGTCATACAAAGAACACACCCTCTAAGTTTCAGGTCTCTACGATCAGCGGTTTAGGCTGTGCGTTTATCCGTCAGTCAGTGATAAAAAAACACTTACAATATGCAAAAAATACTCAACGGTCGCAAATATCGTGTATAAAGATTAGATACCTATAGTACTCGTTCTAAAAGGTTTTCCAAATTTTATTTTCGTTCAGTAACCGTCGATTTAAACATCGTTCGTTGCTCGGTTATATTGAGACTCCATTAGGAAACGCGATACACGGAATCTCAATACTTACGGTAAGGTTAAGGATGGATTACAGATTTTAAGTTGGCCGATACAGTTTATTGAAGTTATATTTCTTTAGGCGCGTTATGAAAAAATGATGGGAGTAAAATTTTAAGATGCGCGCGCATCACTGTAACATAAAAGTCACAGGTTGAAGCTGCGTTACACAGAAGTAACAGGTTGAAGCTGCGTAACACAAAAGTAACAGGTTCAAGCTGCACAACACAAAAGTAACAGGTTGAAGCTGCGTAACACAAAAGTAACAGGTTGAAGTTGCGTTACACAAAAGTAACAGATTGAAGCTCCCCGCAAAATTAATATCAGACAGACAGACAAACGGACGTATAACTTCTCACGCGTGTACATAAGTACACGCGGCCATCGATTGTGCACTTGGTGTCTCGCGATCACCTTCAAACTCAAATGTTAACCCGTTTGTTTCCCGTGAGATTTTTCTTTTCATTTACTCTACTATTCTCATTGGCATCCGGTTGGAACAGAAACAAAAGACGATCGAAATGAAAACAAAAGATTATCAAAAAAACAAAACAAAAGACAATCGAAAAAAAAAGTCGATTAGCCAGTTATCGCCCGATATAAAGTTTGTTGTGTAAAAGCTTTTAGGGTAAAAACTTAACATTCTGATACCGTCGTATTGGTGTTGGTAGAATTAAAAATCAAATGGCTTTGATGGAGACAAAAATGACTTTTAAATGTCGCAAAAATTCGGCAAGGCTATTAGGTAAGTACGGTTTTTTGTTGATTGTTAACGATTGAGGTAAAAAATATTGTTATTACGGATTCTCAGTTATCGCCAAAACAACCTTTTTAACAACCTTAAAATAAAGAAGTTTCTCAGTTCCTGTGATATTTAGTTTTTTTAATCAAATTTTTAGGAGTATTTCTTTTTGGCTATTTCAGTTTGAAAACTACTAAGATAAGTAAGTAACATACATACTATAGGACTCTTGGTTTAGCTGCACTTGTCCATCCATTACGTTCGTGCAGGTTAAGCAAAGCCTGCTGCGATCATAATTTCGATGCGTGACCGATTAACTACAAAATGATTTCTTGAACTCTGGGCTTCGAAAAGCACAGTAAGCTGGTTGTATCTCTGGTAGAAGTCGTTAGGTCGAGAAAGAGGTGTTACAGAGTCTTCATAAATACTTGTCTGAGGCAGGAATCGAACCCGCAACCCTGTGTTTGGCAGTCCGGCATGGAGACCATTGTGCCAACTGGGTCGTCGAGCACATAAAACATTTAGGTTAGCATAGAGGTAAAAACAATTTCAACAGTGTCGAACTGGGGCTTAAGTCTGCTAATACAATTTGTTAGGGTTTTTTTATTAAAATGTAATTTAGTTTTACTGTTCTTATTCATATAAAAATGAGTAGGTTACTAATTAAAGTATATTAATGCTATAGGTATAATTTAATTAGTGAAAAGAACGCCTCCAACCAAAATTATCTAAAATGTATATTTAGTTACTGATTTTTGTTTATTAACCTATGTTGTCCTACTGCAGGGCAAAGGCCTCGTTCGCCTCATCTATTTCCAAGTACATAAACTGAATTAAAAAACTTGAAAAAAATATGTCTTTTTTCTGTAACGACATCGTGTATTGTATTTCGTCTCAAAAAAACTTTTTAAAAGACTCACCTACCCAGTACTACTTTACTTGCTACGAAGTTTTTATCATATTTTCTTAGTTATTGTGTTACATGTTTCTCTAAGGTCTTATCTACTGTAAGCCTGACCTATTAGTACCACTTTATTTGCTACGAAGTTTTTATCATATTTTCTTAGTTATTGTGTTACATGTTTCTCTAAGGTCTTATCTACTGTAAGCCTGACCTATTAGTACCACTTTATTTGCTACGAAGTTTTTATCATATTTTCTTAGTTATTGTGTTACATGTTTCTCTAAGGTCTTATCTACTGTAAGCCTGACCTATTAGTACCACTTTATTTGCTACGAAGTTTTTATCATATTTTCTTAGTTATTGTGTTACATGTTTCTCTAAGGTCTTATCTACTGTAAGCCTGACCTATTAGTACCACTTTATTTGCTACGAAGTTTTTATCATATTTTCTTAGTTATTGTGTTACATGTTTCTCTAAGGTCTTATCTACTGTAAGCCTGACCTATTAGTACCACTTTATTTGCTACGAAGTTTTTATCATATTTTCTTAGTTATTGTGTTACATGTTTCTCTAAGGTCTTATCTACTGTAAGCCTGACCTATTAGTACCACTTTATTTGCTACGAAGTTTTTATCATATTTTCTTAGTTATTGTGTTACATGTTTCTCTAAGGTCTTATCTACTGTAAGCCTGACCTATTAGTACCACTTTATTTGCTACGAAGTTTTAATCATATTTTCTTAGTTATTGTGTTACATGTTACTCTAAAGTCTTTTCTACTGTAAGACTCACCTTCTAGTGCTACTTTACTTGCTACGAAGTTTTTATCATATTTTCTTTGTTATTGTGTTACATGTTACTCTGGGGTTATCAAAGCCATCTCTAGTAACTGTTATAAAATATAAATAAACCACAATGTAATTGATGAAAATTAAATCCATTCTTGTACGTCGTCTGAGCGCGAATTTTAATGATTTTCCCCCAACATCGGAGAAACTCCTTGATTTCGTAAAGTGAGCGGTGGAGATGTGGAGAAATCAAACTTCAGACGCTGCTGATTAAGTGAGTGAATGTGAATAAGTGATGATATGAATAGAAATCAGCGAGCTTTTGTATACATGTAAAGGTTTAAGTTTGTAAAGTTAACAAGTAGATAGGTATTTAGAAAAAATATGAGGATTCAGTGCCCCGTTAAACTAAAAGATGAAATCTAATTCCTAGAGACATAAGTTGCCTGTTGCCTGTACTTTTAATTTTGTTAAAATTGAGTACAGATTGATAATTTAATTTTAGGTTTTATTATGTAAACAAATAAATTAAATATAATATTACATAATTATTACATTACCTATAGAACTTATATGAACTTTTCTAATTTAAGACAGAAAATGGTCTATAAATGCGTCCGCAATAAACCTTTATAATAATAAAGGTTTATTGCAATAATCCAAGTAAAAAAACCGTATTATGAACGAAAATAAACAAAATTTTCAGTAATATCATGAAGTATCTGAACATTTTACGATCGAGACTTTTCTAAGGTGAAAGCACCCGTGACTCCTCTTTAATATCGACAGGGACTCCAATAACACATTTTTAAGGATTTGTAGAGATATCGTTTTATCCAAAGGAGAAAATATTTTCGTGAGTGAATGACGAAATTTGGCTCTAAGAATTTCCATTTTTCTTTAACAAATTGGTTTTGGTAAAACGGTCGGTTAGGTATACTATAATATGCGTTATGTTACGTTAAACTTTGGATTTTTATCTATCGTTTGTTACCATTAACAAGTATGATATATTTGGGAACAGAAATTTGAGAATGGAAATAAAATCATGTCAAAAAAATCAACATGTTATAAAAAAAGGCTTTTAAAATTTACTGCTTACTTTTACCTGCAATTAAATTAAATCAATTCCAGACACCTATTTGCGAGAGCCATACATTTCTTCTGTTTATTGAGTATACACGGATGTTTAACTAACAGCCTACTCATACAACTCTTATTTAAATGTGTAACTAATAAAATGTCACTAAAATTGTGAACATTTCTAAGTGAAAATTTGCCGTCAGCTCCAAGGAAACGAGCCGGCGAATTGGCTACCAACCTATAAAACGTAATGTCACATTCATTTGCAATTCAACAGTCCTCAGC